>JAODJW010000081.1:7202085-7229672 GCA_026777045.1 Hyperopisus bebe | reverse complement strand
ACACACACACACACACACACACACACACACACACACACACACACACAGACACACACACACACATACACACACACACACACACACACATTTGTAGTCATATCTTTGTGGGGACTGTCTATTCAATTTTATTGGGGAAAACCCTAATCCCAACAATGACAACCTTAACCCCAACCCAGCCCTTGTCACAATGGTGGGGTGTGCTGCAGGCAGATATGAATGTTACAGTCCACTAGCGACTCCAACACAAAAAAGGGATTTATTTACAGAATGGATCACAAAAACAAAACCAAAAGAAACTCAGGAGTTAGATTAATGACACAAGCTGGGAACAGAACTAAGAAGGAATAAATTTGTACTTTTGCTTGTCACTGGGGCTGTACCCTTGAAATTTTACCTTTTAAAAGGTACAGAACTGGACTGGAATATCCCAAAGGTACAAACAGCATTAATGTACCATAAACAGCACAGAAATGTTTGTCAGAGTCCATTTCTGTACCTTAATAGGTACAATTATCTACAGCTAAGAGTACAATTGGGTATATCTGCAGTGACAAGCAATGGTGCGATTTTTTACCCTTTTTTCTGAGTATAGAAACCAAAAAGGAAAACAGAGTCAGGGAACAAGGCAAGGGAACAGAACTACCAACTTACAGCACCAGCACCTAATACACAATATCCCATAACACAGGCAGGAACTTAAATACCCAAACCAAACTGGACTAACGAGGGAGCAGGAGTGGCACATCACCATGACAACCATTCAACAAGAACACAGGATAACATACAACAGGTGGAACTGCTTAACCAAGATGAATACAGAGCACTGACACTGGGAATACAACACTGACACTAGGAATACAACACTGACACTGGGAATACAAAGCACAGCTGATTACAATATCAAAAGGTACAAAACAAAACCAGAACAGAACCCAAGGAGGGTGAACCAAGGACAGGAATTAATACAGAAAATTTGAATTGTACAGAAAATGTAGTAAAGACGTTTAGGGTAGATCCTCACATGTTAATGTACATTGTTTCAGCGAATCTAAGGAACACTCTAGAATTTATATAATTTTGTAATTTGCATCCCCACACAGACGAAAACAAACACCCACTTTCTTCTCTGCGCATCCTTGATCCATTAATTTAATTAATATAGTATCACCCTTTCTACACATATTCTCATTTGTAAATGTTTCCATTTTTCCTGAACACAAAACAGAATTACCTTCCTGGTCATATATCAAATGAGGGTTTAAAGAATAATCACTGGATGCTTAAATAATAAAAAACATTTGTGTGCTGAGTCCAGTCAGCAGGAACAGAAAAGCTAAATCTGGTCTGTTTCACACGCTCTCGTCTAGCTGTTTATCATTAATGAAACAAACAACACTGACAGGGATAAAGCTTTTCTAAAGAAAGGTCAAACTTCATCTTTTAGAAAAAATTTTCTTACATTTTCCTTTCAAAGAAAGTAGTGATTTGTATTTGGGCTATAGGAAATTCATTGTTTATTTTTTGGTTCAAGTAATTGTATTGCTGCCTGTTATGTGAACACAGTGCAAGACCCTTAAATATAAAAGAAAATCCTTATATTGAAACTGAGAGTTATTTGAAATTTGAGAACGTTTCATTTGCTGGGTCTCTGAGTGTGTTATGGTCAGTTGATGGTTACATACATTAAAGTTTCTCGCCTTCTTCCACAGCACACCTCCCAGTTCCATCTATCTGCTTTGTCTGCTTCTCCCCCTTACGCTCTCCTTGGTAGATTGGACCCTAACTCTTCTGTTTTCTGCTCTGCCTGCTCTGCTCTGACATCTGTTTAGTCTCTGTTTAGTTGCCCACTGAAGCTTCATTGAAGTTCCAAATGTCAGTACACCCATTTTTTTGGTACCCGACCGCAAATGAATTCAGATTGAATCATCACATGCAACATCAAACTGCAATACCTCACTCCATGGAGCGGGATGCCCCGAAACCCCATCTTTCTCAGATCATGTACGTTCCCTTTGAAAAGATGGATTTGTGTTGGCAGCGGCTCTTCAGCGATTGGCCCGTCAGCTACAGCCACAAAGGTTCAATTGGCCCGTCAGCCACCATCCTGCCTGGGATCCAAATAAACAGATGACCTCCTGTTAAACAGCTGCATTTCAAAACAAATGGAGGCAGTGTTCGTGTGTTTCCTGTTCTTGCGGAAAGCCCAGACAGCATAAGGGCTGCTATAACCCTATACTGGATAAGCACTTTGTAGGATGGAGGGGTGGGTGGATGGTTGTATTATAGATAGATGGATGGATGATGGATGGATGGATGGATGGACAGATAGGTAGATGATGGGTAGATGTCCTCAATATTACATGTATTTCTCTTTGGAAAAGCAACTCCTCTTGGATGGAGATCCAAGCCTGGTTTTGGGAGTGTTGGAATCCTTAAAACGCTGCCACCGGCAACAAATCCATCGTCCATGGTGAAGACCTTTGATAGGACTCGGTTTCAGAGAGGCCCTACGAAAGGCAAACTGCTGGTGACCCACTTCTAACTGGGCCCCATGTGCTGCGCGAGTAAAAATAAAAGTGTTGCTTGTTGACTCGGCGCCGGTGACGAATGCCGGCTCGTTGTTCCAGGGGCCTCTCACTGGAAGTGGCTCTACTGTATCTGCCGCGCCGCAGTGAGTCAGCGCGGACGAGAGTGTTATGCGAGGATAGAGCTCCTTGCCGGCGGGTGTCTCCTCCAGGCACATCGAGAGACGCTCCAAACATGACTGTGGGATGGTTCCTCACTGGAGATGCAGAAGTCCATTGGTGCACAAACCTGCTCTAGATGCTATATTATTCCTGAGAACCATTGTCTCTAATGGAATGTTTCGAAGAGAACACTGGTTTTGTTTACCACATAACCACAGCCACATACATTTGATTTTTTTGAGAAAACAGGGTCAGCTAGACCTTGGAGCAATTGGGGGTTAAGGACCTCGATCAAGGGCCTAGTGGGGAAATCACTCTGCTGATTACAGGGTTTCAGCTGGTGACTTTCTGATCATAGACACAGCGTCCTAACCCACTGAGTCACACAAGTGCTGCATTCTGGGGTTCTGTCCCTTGCCTGGGTCACCTTGCCCCTGCCCCCCCCCCACAACCGTCATATGACTCTGTGTCGATAATACAATCCTTTGCACCACAAAAGTTACGTTGGGAAAAAAACACAAAGACGAAATCTGACAGCTTTTCTTACATAACGTGTCTTTATAATGACTTTTAGAATTCTATTAAAACGGTCGAACTATAACCATCGTTCGGATTTCTGAAACGCGCACCATTTGGATAGAATCGACAGCCTCTGCTGGTGTGTGAGCCCAAGAATAACGTCTCTTCAAACAAAACCGAGTTGAATAATCAGAAAGAGACAAAGCACAGCGAAGGTGGATCAATGCAGGGCTTCCTGTCCAGCACAGGCCTGTGGGGCAGCCTCTGGCAAGTTCTCTGATATGACCTCGCGAACAAGAGTTTCTCCATTCCCATAAACCCTGCACATCGGTCTGAGACACACAGAGCTCTCGTCCCTTTCATGTATGCTGTAAAATGCAGAGCCACCCTTGGCCTCTTTCCGGCACCTAAACAGATGACCATGCTAACATTTTTGTAGCTGGTAACATGATGAAGACACATGACCTGATGTCTGGCAGAGTCAGATCCAGGCATAGGCAAACTAAGCAGCTGGCTAGGGCCCAACTGGCAACGGGGCCCAGGCAAAGTCACGAAAAAAAAATACCAATATACACAATTTAGAAATAACAATCATCACACACAATAAAAAGTGATTTATTAAAACGTTTATTTGCAGGCAGAAACACAACCAGCTCTAGCTACAGGCAAAATAGACAGCTGCTTAGGACCCCTGAATTTCCTGTGAGGAAGTGAAACAATTACCAGTTTTCTTGGTATGTAGGGCCCCTGAAAAGGTAGATTTGGCCCTAGTGTTTGGCCTGTATATTTATTTTATTCTTTATAAGAATGCATTTTACAGAAGCCTTGCCTTCATTTTGTACCTGATCACACAACTGGAATGCTGTACTTGAGACCTTGTGTAACCCTTTATGATGATGAAGGGGTTAAGGACCTAAATGAACACTGCCTTCCATGTGTTCCCATCTGCTATGCTCCAGTAAGACCTGCCCCCATGCTCTCTGTCGCCCCCTGGTGGCAGGGCGCGCTCCGGGCCATGGGATTCTCTGGGCCGGGGCACCAAGCTCTCCTTAGGGGCTGCTCTGCAGAGCCTCTCTCTCACTCAATCAAGCTCCAGGCTTGACTAAGTGCCAAGCCTTTGCTGTTTAATTCAGACTCTCTCCAAATGAGCTGATGGTTTAATTGGAGAGGGAAGAGCCACTGGCCCACTGGAGCGTGACATTTATCTTTGTGCTCCAGGTCTTTGTGCTCAAGGCCGGATAGCGACGCTGTAAATCCTGCCTTTAATCCCTGCCACTTACTCAAAATAATGCTGTTTGTATCTTAACTTGAGATTCAGCCCACGTCCAGGTCCAAGTGGTGCTTTTAGCCACCACAATGCAAGCAATCATTAAAATAGAGTGCAATGGCCCAGCCTTCTTACAGGGATTTTTAATGACTCAACACAGCAGTTTGGGGAAAGGCACTGAGTGATGGAAGCAAAGAAAAATGCAGCTGCCTCAAGTGCCTCAATTTAGCAAAGGTCGCTACTTTATCTGAATGAGGTTACGATTGCACCATTTCGCCTCCATGGTGACCATCGTTCATACTTTACCATGACTGGCTGCATCTGAGAAATGTGACCAGGATCCAGGATGTGGTGAATCTGATTAGGATGTGACTATTTTAAACAGGATCCAGGATATGGTGAATCTGACTGGGATGTGACTATTCTGGCCAGGATCCGGGATGTGGTGAATCTGACTAGGATGTGACTATTCTGGCCAGGACCCAGGATGAGGTGAATCTGTCTGGGATGTGACTATTCTGGCCAGGATCCAGGATGTGGTGAATCTGTCTGGGATGTGACTATTCTGGCCAGGATCCAGGATGTGGTGAATCTGACTAGAATCTGATTATTCTGGCCAGGATCCAGGATGTGGTGAATCTGATTAGGATGTGACTATTCTGGCCAGGACCCAGGATGAGGTGAATCTGTCTGGGATGTGACTATTCTGGCCAGGATCCGGGATGTGGTGAATCTGACTAGAATCTGATTATTCTGGCCAGGATCCAGTATGTGGTGAATATCACTGGGATACATGATTGCTGTGTTCTCTGTACTCGCACAAATTCATCACGATGTCAGTATGCTGTCATGAAGAAGGACTTGGCTCGTGCCTACGATGCTTCTTCTATGTCCTGACATACTTCACTTAGACAAACTTTCCTGAGGAATGCATGCAATGTGAGCTTTAATCCACCTGTCGTGTCAGGACTTAATATTCCCCTCACAGGTCTGACTGACACTGTTGATATAAACTGATTAAAACTGTCACTCAGAGAACAGAGGCAAACTCACAGACAGGATTTGAGTTAATAAACCATGTTTTCAGGCTTCATCCTTGGCTGCCTTTCTCCATATGAGTAATATTTGTCATCAAGAAGGAAAAAAGGTTCATTATTCAAGTCCCATTTGATTTACCCACACAGTATTCACCCTTAATTGGTCTGTATGTGTTGCAGCCAAAGATCCGTCACTCTTTCCACTCCTGAATTATATAAATGCAGGCTAATGGAATCAGTGTTAATCTAGAAAGCTTTAAAGGAATTAGGCCTTGATCTTTTAAACTCATTATAAGGCATTTCTGTACCTCTTTAATATTTTTATTATTATTGTTGTTGTTGTTGTTCTGGATGTCTCTTGTGTGTTTTGTATATCTCTTGGTTTGAATTTTTATTCAAAAAACGTTCATTATTGATGCATTATTGTAATAATCCTTAGTTCCAATAGTTTTCCCATCCAAAGGCATAGAGCTAGGCCTGCCATCCCATCCAGGTTGACCCCAGCCTGGGCTCTCTGCTGCCTGGGACACGCTCCAGGTTAAGCCATTGATGGATGGATGGATATCAGAGATGGACGGCGTACTGGGTTAAATGTAACAGATCATTTAAGGGGAGGTAAACACACATAAATCAGAGAATGAATAAATAAGCAGAGTGATAAATCACAAGTGTGTGTAGGCTGAAGCGGAATTCCAGATGGAGCATCAGAGGGAATTCTGGGATTTGGAGGAGGGCCTGACGGAGGCCATCTTGGATGTCCCTGACTGCTCCGCACGTCCGTTTTGTTATTGACATGGCTTATCACCCTCCATTACCCCCATCACTCGCGGAGGAAAATGGCTGACGAGATCGCTAACTGCTTGGTGATCCGTGGGCCGTCATGGCTCGTGCCCGCACGTCAGTAATGGAAAGGTCACCCTCGCGCTTTTTAATCACATCTCCACTTAATAAGCCACTTCCTAGTAAACGCCGCAAGCCAGTGCAGGCCAGTGGATGCGCACCGAAGCACGTCAGCCCGGCATTAACTGCTAGCGGGATGAGATCTGGGCCTCGTTACATCCATACAGGCAGCATGGTTCTGATCGCCCCCGATCCGGTCCGTTTGAAGTGGGTCTAATCATCCAGCGAGATGGGAGCTTTTGGAAAAAAAAAAATTGCCCGGCCATAGTTAATGCAAAGTGCTGGAAATATAAGTACGTGAGTTACAGTTTGATGTTCACAGAGACGCACTGGCGCTCTCTGGCCAGGGAGGGCAGTATCAAACCTAAAAATATAAAACGGGAACGTGAAACAGGGGCGTGTTCTGGGCGCCGTATAAGCTGCCTGGATGATGGTGGCTGCAGAGGATGTGGCACTGGGGGGCGCTGAGGGGATGTGGAACAGAGCCACATCTCCCTAATGTACCCACTGCTGCAGAGCCAATGCATCAACCCGGAAGCAGGAGTGAATGCGGGGACCAGCCAGCATCATTAGCGGAGTGATGTGCAAAATGGAGCGGGCAGCTGACGGGAAAAGGCAGGCTGGGGGCCATGTGCCATCTCTGCTTCGCTGTGGGTGGGGCTCGCCCTTTCTGTTTGTATAATTTTCAGATTCATTGAGCAGATGCTTGTATCCAGAGCAATACTTTAGGAAGGGAGGATCAGCCAGGCCCCAGATCAATTGGGAGTTAAGGACCTTACTCTGCAGGCCAACGGTGACATTACTTTGCCAAGTGTGGGATTTGAGCCAATGCCCTTCCGATCACAGGCCCGGCACCCTAACCTGCTGGGTCACACATCACCCCCATGTCAGTCGTTTCTGTGTTAATCATGTCTCTACATACAGCATCTCCCCCCTGTTTCATCGCTGGGCTTTAATTTCAGTTTTTAAAACTTCCACAAGATTAATCGCTATCGACGGAAATGTAGAGTAATTATTTTCCCCAATATGATAAAATAATGGAACTTAAGAGGAGGCTGGGTTTAATTACTTTGAAAAAATATCTAATTAAAAATGTAATTACTTTAGAAAGTCATTTAAAAAAATCTTTTTGCCTCAAATTAATCACCTGTCTGTTTCTCATCTAGCAGCAAAAATGGATGACAGATTAATTATCTCTATGGGAAGAAAGATATAAAGAGAGAAATTTGGACATAAAATAACTGCGTAAAATAAACCCTGCCATCAACTGCACTACGGAGAGAGACATATATAAAATTTTTAAAGGGGAGGACTGCTCTTCAACAAATTAGTTTCATGACCTTTAATATAACACAAGTGAACCTGACTTTATTAGTGAGTAACGTCACACAGGTTTGTCCCTGCATGTAATATAAGTACTTGGGTTTGGGGCGGCACAGCAGAAATGGTACAAATGCAGACGTGAAACGGACAAAAGAGGCTTGATCTTCTTCAGCAGAAATGGACTTGGACTCATTATTGGCCGAAATTTGGGGTGGAGGGAATTTTTAATTTTTTTTTTTTTTACCAAGCCCCCACTGATAACTTTAAGGATTTTAGGACCAGCGGCATAGTGGTAGAAGACGTGGGGTGTTTCTCAATGCCAAGAAGGCAAAGCTCGTACTTGTGGTCTTGGCAGGACAGGACTTGCTAATTTGTATCCCGTGAATGAACTTGGGGTCAGTGAATCTTGGGATGGTTCCCCGTTTGGCGAAGATGCGACTGATGCATCTTTGATATCGGGGGCGGAGTGAGACCACCGTCTGGAGATTTTACCATCCTCTACACTTCTGTTCTTGAGTATTGGAACTGGTCTTCGGCAATGGAAGATGATGTAAAATGGGTACACGAAAACACAATTATGGTCAAGTATGCAAATTGGTCTTTGGACTGGAGGAGGGCACCCACTCAATGCAGGGATTCAAACCCCCCATCCTTTGAGGTATGAAGCTTCAGGGATACTCACTGAGCCACCACGTGACCCCAATCACCCCCATATCCTACCTGGATCACATGACCACCACGTGACCCCAATCACCCCCATATCCCACCTGGGTCACATGACCCTGATAACAATGTCATCATGTTTTACAAAGGCAGGACGAGGGCCAGCTCTTTCCTCTCCTGGAGACTAAGGACCGGATCTTATAATTCTCCTAGGCAAGTCCATTGATTCCAGATGCTAAGCAATCAAACGGGGGAGCGTGGTCAGAGATAAGAGCTGATTCATTAGACTGCGATGACTTTGTCATGGTCAATCTGTGAGGAGCGAAGATATGAGGAAGGGGGCCGGGAAACAGGACGGCACTGGGAAGCATGTGAGGTCAGATTCAAGGCCGGGAACGGAGAAGTACGCACAAAATCCGAGTCAGCAGCCACCAAGGGGAAGGTTCGCGGGAGAGAATGACACAGCGTCCCACTAGTCCTGGAAAAAAAGTCTTAAAGGGGCTAGTGAATATGTCCTGGTTTACAAAAAGCACAAAGGCTTCTGTCTTCCTGTCGATGGGTGAAATGCCCCTTAGGAGAGCAGTGAGGGATAGTAGCAGCACATTGATGTTAAGTGTAGGTTGACCTTAAACCCTAGGGTCTCCTCTGTGTTTTATAGACAGAGCTCTCTGCTGTGGATCCACGTGAATGTTCTTCTTCTCCTTACGATACGCTGGAATGCGTCATATTCTTCACTGGAGTTGAGTTCGTGGAACTAATGGCTCGTAGATGCCCAGAACTCCAGATGAAACAGCTTACAGTCCAAACAAGGCAGACAAAATGGAATGAAGAGGTGAGTCACGGTGAGGTCACGAGACGTCAAGCTCTGCTCCTAGCGCTTCTCCTCCGCCTCGCTTCCATTCTTCTGTATCTCCTTATCCTATGATGCGTGACAAGTGAAGGCCACCCGGGAGTCTGCCCGGACCAAAGACAAATGGAAGTCAACACAGGGTCAAGGCAGCAGCCAATCAGGATCAAGGCAGCAGCCAATCAGAGCTCTTATGTCGTCCTGTCAGCTCGTTTATTTAGATCGTAGGTCACATGACCTGTTGTTTGAGGTGTAGACTGTATGGCGGTCTCAGACCTTGAAACGTAACACCTGCTCAGCTCTGTTCCTCTTGAACCCTTACAAATGAACAGGAGCCCTAGGATACGAATGCTGTACAACCCTCCAGGTCTTCACCCCTCCAGACCCTTTGATAGGCTGCTCCGTGAATGTTGCACATTGTTAATGCAGGAGAGAATACAGAGAGAGTTACAGAGCAGTCTGGTCACTTCCAATGTGTTTCCATGACACACGGGATCATGACTTGGGACTGAATCGGTGGCCTTGTGGTGTAATATCTGCGGGGGATTTATGTCTGAGGCACAGGAAATTGTGGTGTCAGACCAGGGAATTTGGACATGGAGAATTCCCACCCCCCCCCAAAAAAAAAGATGGCGCAGACCTGGCACGCCCTTCTCCCGCCGTTCGAGATACTGGAGGATCAGCAGCAGGGCAGTGAGTGTGGAAACCGGGGGAAGATTTAATCAAATCAGATGGCTGGGGTGGGGGGCAGCGCTGAGGCCTGCAGCTGGCCCGCCGCAGAGAGGGAGGCCGGTAAATATTGATTATAGGTTAAAGGCAATTAAAATAATGGAGAATGAAAAAGCCAGGAGAGGTTGCCAAAGTGAGCTTGGGCATGCAGGCGTTTAGCACGAAGGCAGCGAGCGGGGTGGGGCCCTGATTTAATGTGCAGCAGTGAGGGCGCTTTACTGCCTCTCCCCTGGATAATATACATCTTTATGGAGGGGAGCGAATGGCAGGCGGGGGTGCCAAGAGGCGGGGCGGGGCAGACAGGCGGCGAGACGGCCAGCGAGTGAAAGGGAGCCACACTCAGCGCTAAAAGGCTAATTAATATGAAATAAGCAAGCTTAACGTTTTCAGTTCAGCCGGGACCCTCCATACACACCCTCAGCCAGACCGATCATGGGTTAAAAGGACAACGGTCGAAGCAGAGGGCATATGTGCCGCATTTAAGCTGTAGGGGGCGCTATAGTGTACGCCTCAACTGAGCTTGTTTAATGAAAATGTAAACCTGGAGTAAATAAATAAATAAGATTATATGCCTTGGGATGTGATATGTCCTCTATTTTTGTGTCTGGCCCAAAATTCATCTCCATCGTAGAAAATAGGGGGTCCTCTGAGAATTCACAAATCCTGGGGACCTCTTACCATGTTAATGCCCCTCCGTTAAGCTGTCATCCAAGGTGTCAGAGCTGCCACGGAACCATAAAGATGTTCATGATGCGCATTTTGCCTGTGGATTTAGCTAAACTTCTCAAACACGATTAAACGCAGCTAGGGAAGGGCGCCAAAAGGCCCGCACACACCGACACCCCCACCGCCGGCCCTTATACACCAGCCGCCCTCTTAGTTAAATAGTGCGTAAATATTTCATGTCTGTGCAGGAGCAATCAGAGCAAAGCGGGCCGTGTCCGGAGAAGCGAACCGGGCCCACAGGAAGACGCAGAAGGCAGCCACACATGTATCGAGTAACTGGACTCGCTGATTTAGCTTTGGCTAATTTCTGGACAGTTTGCTATTTCCCTCCTGACTGAATAAAGTGTCCTTAGGGTGCATCTCTGCCTCCATGCCCAGTCGTAGCAGAACCGCGCTCAGGACCCTTCCTGCCACTGACTAGTGTTGGTGTTTGAACGACTACTGTGTATTTCATAGTAATAGGATTATGGGTGTTCACAGGGTAAAACTGAACAAGTTGTACATCTTCACAAACCTACTTAGGAACTAAAATAAGATTCAAGGCTGATCATAGTCATTGATAATATGCTGCTTTGGTAGTTTTAGGTAATGTCCTGTTTATTGGTATTAATTATTAGGATTTTGATGGAGATTACAGTAAGGTGTGATGTTCAGTTTTGCTGAAGGCACATAGCAATTCACATGCTCCAGACTGTAACCGAAAACTAAATTATCTGTCACGTTTGAACGGACCTCATCCAGCGTGAGGTCAGGTCACTCCTGAATGTCGCGAAACTCATTTACGCCGCTCCCCTGGTCCGCTCGCCCTTTCCGTGATTGACGGCGCCTCCTCCCCAGCCAGATTCCACCGGGTCACGACACCTTTGCTTTGGGAACCTGGCGCTTTGACCCAAGACGACAATGTTGACTCCTTCATTCAGGTGGACGTTTTATTGCGGCGAGTTTCCCGCTCGAGGGTACAATGGCAGGGAACTCCTGGGATCTGACCCAACAACCTTCTAGTTATGAATAACTGCTCTTAAACGCTATTCTGCATTTATAGAGATGGCCGCTTGCCACCCTACTGTAAGGTCCTGCATTGGTTATTATTATTTTTTTTTACATTTCTGCGATGTGCTCTGCATGGATATTTTCTGCAGCCCCAATCTGAACTGCTGCTCCTTTAGTTGTGGTTGAAGTCCGCCTAGCTCGGCTTTAATGAAATTCAATGGAGAAGAGAAATGTTCCCTGTAAAAGTCTGTTCTCCTTTAAACAATGTGGTTTTTATCGCTATGTGCAGGGCCAGGAGGGTTAGGCTCGTGGCGGCACTTATCTGAAATGAAATGAAAATGAAAAAGTACCATGAGCCTGGGAGCAGGCAGATAAAGTTAAACATGGAAATCTCAATGTTCCAATCAGCGATGTCTGTCCGCCTGCAGTGCTAGAAGTCCACCGGGCCACAAGAGGGCAACCTGATCCACTTTTCTCTGTTTGCTCGCCTACAGTGAGGCAGGAGACCACAAAAGAAACAAGCTGCTGTCAAAAGCAAGATATTCCTTGTAATTAAGCTTTCTAAGGATCTTGTTTAAATCAAAAGCTTCTTCTTACAGCTTCTCCGTGGGGTAAAGTCAAAGCATTGCTGCTTTTCCATAATTCCTCATTCTTGCCTGATTCCTGACTTTGATCTTTCTCCCGTTCCTCATGACTCGTTCCTGTTTATCATGCTTTCCTCCATCCTCTGCCAAGGTTCCCTGTTTGCCATTAGGTGTTCAGGTCCTACTCTCCAGATCTGTCCTCCAAACCAGTCCAGTTTGGTGAGAGCCTTGTGCCTAAAGCTCCACCAGAATTGGCCGCCAAGCAGTCAGTTTGTAACACTGACCAGTATCTACTGATACTTGTAATTAGTGGTGGATTTCAGCCAATCAAGTCCAGCTGTCTGCAAGGCTCCTCCCAACAAGACATGTCAGTATCCCTCCCAAAGACTTACATTAACCAGATGCACTTCGGTTAAAATGTACAAAAGTGGTAAAAACGCTAAGAGTCTGAACAAAGTTGAATAATGTGTCCGTGTTAATACAGACACACAGCTTACCTGAAAGAGCACAGGCCCATGACATATATTGTTAGTGCATCATCATGCTAGCGGTCCGTGCTGACATGCATATCACCAAACGCCAGTCACACGACCCACCCACAATCCCATTAGGGTTCCGGTATGTGGGAACAGAGGTTCGCAGAACTGGAACCGGGATTGACAGGGAATTATTTCCACGTGTTTCTAGGCCCTGTACAAAGAAGGAAATGCCATTCACTCGACACGATCTTCGTCTGCGTTAAGCATCGCTGCCATTGTTATGTCTACAGATTTTAAATAAAAACACCTGTGCAATAAGGACCTCATTCTGCTGCGTTTGCAATGTATACATTCGACAGGAAGAGAAAGGCCTGTGAACGCCAAGAGCGGTTCAGTATCCACTGAACAAGCTCTGGTGACCCAGCCAATTCATTTCTGGATCAATATCTGACTCTAGGGCTATCAGATTGTGTTAATATTGTAACCGAATCAGCTACTTGTGTCTGAATTCTACATTTGTTCTCCTCCTAATGGTTAAATGAAAATGAAAATTACATATAAAGACAAAGAAAAACTATTGCACAACAGAACAGGCCACCATGGACGAGATAGACTTTCAGTGTTTATATTACATAAAATTAAAGAAATATATATTTTTTTCTGCCTGAAATAGTTTGGTGCTCCCTGAGTGTAATTCTAAATCAAACATCTTCACGTGCGGACAAAGGCCTTGCAGCTGGTCACGGTTGGATGAGAGGCTCTCTTGGTGTGAGCCAATGGCCATCCTTAATGAGGACACAGCACCATGAGCTGATTGGCACGGGCCTGATAGCAAAACTGAGGAAAGTGTGACTTCATCACCGGCGTGTTTGCATCTCTTCAGAACCGTGCTGCTGATCCCATACCAAGCTGTGGGCTCATCAGAACCATGGTGTTAGTGAGAAGGAGACACATAGTCTATCAGCAAACTTTTAGCTCACTTTAGCACACAGTGAGAGTGGCTGACGGCTCCCTTTGGCTGTATCTGTATCCCTTTTGACTTTAAACTTTTCTGTCAGTGTAACACTTTAAGTCTCTGCTCCTGATTAGCGCAGCACTGAATTATCTTCTGCAGAAGGATGGTAACCTGACCTTAACTTGTAGAGGAGGTGGGTCCAAGCAAGTAGAGAAGGCAGAACTACATCTGATTGGTTGGTCCCACTTCCTCTACAATCTGATTGGTTATCTATTTGAACCAATCATTTTTTGTTCTGGCCTCAGAAAATTTTGAGTAAGTAAAACTCTCATGAACGACTGAACATGTGATAATATTGAAGGGAGAATTCCATTTCCACTCGCACTTCCTACAGGATAAGGGGTGAATTCCTCAACAGGATCCTGGATTGTCATGAGTTTTCTTGTCTTTTTCGCAACCAATACACAGTAGTTAACACGTGACACATCTAGGACTGAAGGTACCTTCTGAAATCCTCCAGCAAACACACATTCTTGATTACCATGCAGGAGCCATGCAGAGGTGTGACAGCAGAGTGGCGCCCCCTGCTGTTGAATTAGCTCCACTGCGACAGAAACAGCTTAGCTCACCAATTACCGCAGAGCTGGAGACTAACTCCAGTGTGCCACCTGGTAATATATGTGACCCTCCCCTCTTCAGAAGAATGGGTGGGAGGGGGGGGAACATGGCTCAGCATCTCTGATGTCCCTCATCCAAAGATGCAGCTTCATCAGACCATCCATGTATCCCTAATGAGTATCAGCTCGTAAATGTCCATAAAAAGAGCTTTCTGGAATGTCCTCTACACAATGTAATGTTTATGTAGCCATAAAACAGCATAAGGAGTAATGTTGCATACACACACCATGACAGCATATGAAGTGTTATATATATATATTTGAAGTACATAAATTTCAGGCTGGATATGCCAAATGTGTCTGTTCTGCTTTATGTAACTTTAATGTTAACGGCTCGGATCCTTCCAGCAAAGAGGGATCAAGGTCTCCAGAGTGAAGAAGGCTGGTACATACATTTGGAATTGATGAATCTTGCTGCCCTTATTCTGTAAAGAATGGGGATTACCCTTCCTATGGTGTTAGGGTCGGCATCGACCCGTCTAACATAGGTGATACGTACAGAAAGCTAACACGGGAGGGAGGTTACAGGTCTGGCTGGTGTGAGATCTTCAATCCGAAAGTCTGCACGCGCATACACATGTATGATGACTTTTATTACCTTGTTACCAATAGTCTGTAGACTTTGCAAACTACCCCTGCGCTTTTAACGTAGCTTTTTAGGTGTATAATGGAACAATACAGATTTGCCGTATGATTTCTTGTGTGAGCGCGAGAGTCTGAAAGCGTGAGTGTCATGCCAGATGCGTGAGAGTTGGCTGCCCTGGAATCATGAACCACTGCGATATTTTAAGTGTAAAAGTGCAAGATGGGTTTATATGTGTATACTTCAATTTAGAACTAACACAACCATTATAGTTAAATCCAATGTAGAAATACTAATTAATAAAAGGTGTTAAATCATTACACCATTGGCTTTTCGGAAGGTTATTTTCAGTAAAAGAGTGCAGTAATACATCTCTGACAAGCTTCCACATGGACATTCATAATGCATTCCAATTTGCTTTCTGTCGTTAAAATGGCTGGTGCAGTTTGAACTCTGGGTCAGCCTGCGCTATATTAAATCTGTAAAGATATTGTTGTAGCAGAGTTTAAATTACACAAGTGATAAATCTTAGTTTTAATTATGTATATGTGTATAGTATTGATCTTAAAACGTATGCAAAACACGATTAGCATGTGTTAGCTGGTTAGCCATACATAAGCGTATCTTCCTCATACACTGGCCTGTTTCTCATAAACATTCTGTCCGAAGATAACAGCTATCACCCGATTTTCACACATCTTAAAATAACCAGAGGAAAAAAAAATAAAAATATATCGCAGAGAGTCATCACTGGATCTGACAAACATCACCAGTGACCACAACCATGTTTTTTAGTGTTGTAATTTATATATGGACAGTGTACAGTATATATATACACATATAAATATATGCTTTCAAGGGGGACAGGCATGTGTAGATAGGTAAAAGAAAAAAATTGCACACGTGATAATAATTGTACTCATTTAGGCGCGCTGGGTGCCGTTATCATGGGATCCCTTAGATATGCCTCTTGTTTATAGTGCCGATTTGGCAAAACCTCACAAACATCCCTTCCAAACTTCCGCCGCTACCATTGCAAACGCGGTAAGGGCACCGGTGCCTCGACCAGACAAGCCTCTCCCCAGGAGAGCAGATTGACGTGGGAGGAAAGTTTCATGTGTCACGGTGAGTAAGGCAGGCAGCAGCTGATGGCACTGGCAGCTCACGATCCAAGCCGGTCAAAGGGACGGGAAACGGCTGAGCCCACATTAAGCTCTGAGCGCTGGGCGGCCGGTACTGACATTTATGAAAGCCGGGTCCCCAAACAGTGGATGACATCTGAAGACTGTTTTGCTCAGATATTTGTTTGGAAAAACATGTTTCAGTGACTGAAATATTCAGCCAGATGTGACAAGGGGAAATTTCACTTCCAGGGAGCCTGACATTCTGCCGATAAAAACGGGCTTTTATAAAAGTATAAACATACTATATAACCACATGCATTAGAAAATGTGTTATTCACTCACTCGCCAAATGTAATTCTTTGCCATTCGACTAAAACACATCCCTTTTCTGGGTAACGTTTAATAAGTCACTGGAGAGTAGACAATCCTTATTCATCCTTAACGGATACATGTCGTAAATTGGCTTTGACCCCGACGTGATTCGAACACGCAACCTTCTGATCTGGAGTCAGACGCGCTACCATTGCGCCACGAGGTCCTCCCAGTAACAGCTTGTACTTTGATCCAAAGAAATGTGCACAAGTTATAATCCAGGAGCGCTCTGAAGCTGTGTGATCCTGGACAGGAAGTGTCTCCCTCACGCGAGTAGTCAGGCAACCGAGCTGGTTGGTCATGTGCACCCCGTACATCGTACCAGGAGATCCAGCCTCCCACAGAAATACCTTCAAGGCTGTGTGACCCACAGCAGCAGTTCTCCCTGGTTCAGGAAGTATGTGGGACCCAACCGACACAGAACACAAGAGAGTGACAACTTGTTACGGAATTAATGGACCGTTAAGCACCTCCATCCGTGTGATTCTCCAAATATCGGACCCACTGTAGCGGAGATTTAATTAGAAGAAATTTTCAGTCTTTCTAAGTGGTATCAAATCTGCTCAATTTTCAGCATTATGCTAGATATAAAACAATTACCCACGAGCGTTCATGAGCGTGACTTGGCAACATTATACCGTGTCTTCTCTCCGCTACTGCCAAATTAACCCACTGAGTTGCCTTTCGTCTTTTTTTAATCATCCCTCATTTCATGGATACTTCAGTAACTACGATAATTACTTATTTTCCCTCAGGTGGAGGCTGGACTTATTTTGCTTGGGTTGTGTTGTTTTTTTAAAGCCCAGATTAAATTGGACGGACGTGCTTAAATCATACCTCGAACACAGTTACCGGTCCACCCTCTAGAAACCCAGAAACTCAACGCAGGACACTGTGTGTCTGGCATGACCTTGGAGTGACCTTCACGGTAGGACCTGGTCCTCCCTCCCCAGGACCCTAACAATATGCTGCCCTTTCACTGCACGTCTCCTTTCCTGGGGCAGTCGTTCACCCACAATTCCCCCTTATTAGATTAGTGTTAATCTCTTAATGTCAATACTCATTTTGTCTCCAGGCAGGTTATGTGAGTTGCCGATCTGCTTATTCCTATCCACCTCATATACATCTATTTCAGATCCCTGTCATGCATCCTGAGGGACACCCCGCTCCTTTCCAGCCCCTTCCATTGACTATTAAGAATTATCTAGAACATAATGAGACAGTGTCACTCCCAGAAATTGTGTCACTTCCCCATCTGAGTGGGTTTCCAAAGGATATCTGCTTAAAAATAAAAAGGCACTGACCTATCCCCCCCTGACAGATTATATCAGAACAACCCTCAGTTTGTCAGAAGCTGGGAAACGCAAAATGGCGTCTGCAGGGGCTTCATGCTGCCAGCAGGGGGCCACCCGGCAAACTCGAACTCCTTGTGGGATGTATTTGGCCTTAATATCACATGCACCTCAATGGCTGCCTGCACGCTGCATGACCAGGGACACTCCTTGTGTGCAGTCCCCTGCTGTGCTGTGTTCAGCCAGCCAGTCCCTGCATTATCTGGACCATCAAGGACACTGACAGGCTCTGTCTGTAGATAAACTGCTCTGGAGCCAATAGGACATCACGGTTAAAGCTATCAGCTGTTTGAACGATACTGATTCAAACTGACAACCTTCTGGTCACAGGCACAGAGGTCTGACCCACTGGGCCGTCCACCGCTTCTTAGTCACATTTCTGCATTTGAACAAGGAGTCATTTCTAGATTTTTCTAGTCTGATGGACTAATCGTTTTGCCTGGTGGGTTGTGTTAGTGGTGGTGATGTGTTTGATCCCCTGCCAATCTGGTTTTGGAGGCTGAGTTCTCTGCCCAAACCATTACAGTACAACAGCTTACAGTGTCACCTTATACCGTGTGCCTTTCAGAAATTGAGAATTAAGCGATGTGTGAAAGTCGGCCAAACCCTAGCTGTCCTCTAGCTGTCCATATCGATCTGTAAACCTTTGTTAGAAAAAGCGTTTCTGAATTGTGACCACAGGGAAATACTGTGCATTCCCCTCTAACCATCCCTTATTGTTTATAATAATCAAAGCTTCATTGAAATGAGTCAAGTGTATTTGCTGTGTTTCCTATAAATTGTAAGCCCATATTTCCAACTCCCCAAAAGACTGTGCAATGTCTCTACTGGGCTCATAACTTCCCTACAACATCTGTTAACGGCGCAGAGTCATTCAGAAAAGTCTCCTGTCCATCTGCCTATGCATATTTGTATCAGACTTCATGATTATATCATTTAGAATACTTATGCAAAGTAATCGTTCAAAGTGGAGCCGAGCGCCTCACAGGTACGAGACCGGAACGTTCCACGGCCCCTGGCATAGGCAGGCTGCTGGTGGATGGAGAGAGCAGATCTCGCCAGCAGACTCGGTGTTATGAAAGGAAATCGTTAGGAGTAGAGCGGAAATAAGGGGGCTGAGGCCCCACGACCGCACAGATGGCGGGAGGAAGAGGAACGACAGGAATGACGTGATTCTGAAACCTTGCAGATTAAGGGTCTGTGTGTCGTTTGGGTGCAAGGTGGGAGAAATCCCATCGCACCTGTTCTGCTTTGCCAAGAAGGTCCAGAGGAGGAGAGTGACTTTTTTTTGTTTGTGTCATCCATGCCTGGCTTCTCCATCTGAACTCCCATCATTCAGAGGGTAACATCACTAAGGCAAAGCTTTGTGCACTTCATAAAAGCTCATGGGAGTTTTACTTACGCAGAAATGTTCTGAGGGCAGAGCGAAAAATCATTGGTTCAGAGAGGTAACCAATCAGGCTGTAGAGGAGGTGAACCCAATGCACATGATTGGTTGGTCCTGCCTCCTCTAGTTGCTTGGGCCCACCTCCTCTACAGTCTGATTGGTTATTGCTCTGATCCAGTCATTTTCATTCTGTCCTCAGAATATTTTTGTGTAAGTAAAACCCCCACAGGTTTTTTAGAAGCACTAGGGTGGTGTGGAACACAAGGACACCCCCTATAGTGTTGTATTTGATCATCCCGAAGCCCTTAATGTTGATGGTATCTGGCCAACGCCGGTGAGATGCTGACATAGGATTTGGAAATGTCTGCACAAACGAGCTGGGCTGTCTGTACCAAACGTAATATTTGATGTGTGAGTGTTTGGACAGCATCGGACACTCGATTTACCGGAGCAACAGAAGCGTTAAATGAATTGCAGTGGCTTGAAAGCAGTGCTGATCCAGGAGGGGAAGAAAAGATGATCGAGGTTGAAATTTGAGACCTGCTATCAGGGGAACTTGGGGCGCAAACCCCAGTATAAACACACATACGTAAATAAGAGTGATACTGGATCTGAGCGTATACTTTTCTACTGAGCCAAAGCTATTTTGAGTTATTCATAGAGGGTGTGCGGACCATCGCTGAACAGGGATTAAAAATCGGCCTTATTCATCATGGGGTGCGGTACACCAGCTAGCTCAGTCCTGATCCAGACACGTGGAAAAAGCTAAGGTCTTTATAACTTTTATAATGGGAGGGGGCAATGAGAATTTACCCTACCCCACCAATACAGAGCAGGCCCTGTATCCCTCACCAAGCACAAATCCAACACTCCCCCTCTTTCCCGAAACCTTCCCCACTGACCTTGTTTAAACGCTACTGTGGCCAGGGGCCAGCCGGGTTTCATTACCTGAAGCGGTTTTTGGCCTGGGGTCCTGCTGATCAATTGCCACGGAGGCTCAAACCATTAGTTTAGCCCAAACTCCAAAGTCTTACATTTGGCGAAGCCCAAAGAGACTCTAATTAAAAAACAAAACAAAATCTAAGCAGGTGAAATGATAACTGCACGGGAGGTGCATTTGTTGCGGACGATGAGAACGAAGCCGTCTGCCCTCAACCTGATAGATGTTTTTAAGCATAGTCTCCTGAATTGGGCTGCATGCCACATTGCGCTTATCACAATCCACTTTAGTCTCATCTGAAAAGCTTTTCTGAAGGGCTGTCGAGGATCTTTTGTCAGAGCAGGAGAAAAGCGCAGATCTGAAATGACGGTCGTGGAAACACGCGGTAACCGCCGGCGACAGGCAGCTTGAAGACGGTGGCTGAGGGGGGGGAGGGAGGGGGGGTGACCAGCGTGTCATTTACATGCCAGAGCATCAGAAGAGCAGCATGCAAAGCGAGGAGCGTTTTCTGTACGCTTCCTGTCTGCTCTTTAAACACCGACTTGCTCCGCCTCTTGTGTCTTTAATTCATAGATTCTTCTTCATTTTATACCTTGATGTACTGAAGAGGCTGTTTAAGTCTTATTATTTGTTTGCTGTTATTAAATAGCATTTACAAAGGTTCATCATTTATCGCCTCTGCATGTCACTCAGTGCATTCAACGCCGTGCCCCAGTGCTGGCTGTTAATACCACCGACATTTTTTTAAATCATTCACTTGAGTGAAAATAAAGTGAAATTATGCAAATGATTGAAGTCTTTAAACGGCTGGCCACAAGTGTGCATGACTGTGTATATCTGTGTGTGTCTGTCTCTGTGTGACTGTATCTGTATGTGTGTGTCTGTCACTGTATCTGTGTATGTCTGTATCTGTGTGTCGCTGTATCTGTGTATGTCTGTATCTGTGTGTCACTGTATCTGTGTATGTCTGTATCTGCATGTGTGTGTGTGACTGTGTCTGTGTATGTATCTGTGTGACTGTATATGCATGTCACTGTATCTGTGTGTGTCTGTATTTGTCTGCATCTCTTTGTGACTGTATCTTTGACTATTTGCATGTCACTGTATCTGTGTGTGACTGTATTTGTGTTTGTCTGCATCTCTGTGAGACTGTATCTGTGTGACTATATCTGCATGTCACTGTATCTGTGTTTGTCTGCATCTCTGTGTGACTGTCTGTGTGACTGTATCTGTATGTCACTGTATATGTGCATCTGTGTGACTGTATCTGTGTCACTGTGTGACTGTATCTGTGTGTGCCTGTATCTGTGTTTGTCTGCATCTCTGTGTGACTGTATTTGTGTGACTATCTGCATGTCACTGTATCTGTGTGTGTCTGTATCTGTGTTTGTCTGCGTCTCTGTTTCACTGTATCTGTGTGACTGTATCTGCATGTCACTATATCTGTGTGTGACTGTGTTTGTCTGCATCTCTGTGAGACTGTTTGTGACTGTATCTGTGCGACTGTATCTGTGTGACTGTATCTGCATGTCACTGTATCTGTGTGTGTCTGTATCTGTGTTTGCATCTCTGTGTGACTGTATCTGTGTGACTATTTGCGTGTCACTGTATCTGTGCGTGTCTGTGTTTGTCTGCATCTCTGTGTGACTGTATTTGTGTGTGTGTGTGTGTGTGTGTTAGATATGATGCCATCGCACATGCTGACTAAGCCACGGGCCACATCACCCACGGGTAGCTGCCTGCTCATTCCAGTATTTGAATTCATTTATAAGGATAAATATTTTTGTTCAGATTGTTCCCAAAATATTTACACTCCATAATGCATGTTCACTAATGTCACTGTTTGCATTACAGATATGGGTCAGTCTCTGAACCATCCCCTAATGATAAAGATATTTCAAGCCCCTTTTCCCAGTTTCCCAGCTGCTAAAGACAACGTACGCCATCATACGTGCAGAACTCCCAACATAGTGTAAGAAGTGGCAGATGAAGAAGCAGATGAATGAAATGTTATGGCATTCATCCTAAGATGTTACCATAAGATATTAACCTGTAAGTAAATGTGACTCATTTTGGACCAGATACATTTTCTGAGTCTATTATTAATAATACTGCTGCTGCATTTTCATCGACGAGAATGTATTAACAATTTCTAGAAAATATTGCTATTACAAACTGTCTCCCCTCTTACATAAATGTACTTACTGATTGTGTATGAAAGCCTTGAAAAAAATACAGATTACAAAATTCTCTTGTGTCATGTTTGGTGCGCGCTGTTAAAAGGAATTTACAAAGGTCAGGACCTTATGTCCGGTACTGCGCTTCACATTGTATTTTAAATTGTATTTATAAACATGGGTGCATTATACAAAGATTAAAATGTAAATGAACATGATTGCACTTTTTAATCAACTCCGGGATGTTTACCACTACTGCCCTCTAGTGTTGACAATGTGCACTATTAACTCCCAGGTTTTTGAAAGAATAACAAGGCTTTGCTCTTGTGCTCAGATAACATGTAACGAAAATAACACCAGTGACAAGAACAGCATAAACAAGTACAGCAATAACAACACACGCATTATTCATAATAATTTATTTATTAATGTTATTGTTATTGTCGTCGTCACCAGTATTTATAACGATAATAATAATGATGATGGATCCTTTTATGTTAGGCTGTTGATGCAGGGATGGTATCTATAGATAGCTCAAGCGCCACCTTGAATCAGCTGGAATCATGTATCAGATTGTTGTGAGCATATGTGCGCCTGTCGTTATCCTGTCATTATGTGCACCAACCCCCCCCCCCCCAATCCCGGCCAGTGCTCCAGTGACGTGAGCCGCTTGTGGTCCAGCAGGGGACGGTATAACATGCAGGAGGGAGGGGGGCTCTGTGAGCAGAAGGCGCAGGCGCTGTGCCGGGAGGTGTGATTGAAAACGACCAGCTACAGCACCGAGGCGAGGAGCCCAGCTCCTAAATGTGACTGATCCCCTTCGCAAAGCGCCCGTACAGACCAGGCCGCCCATGATAACAAGCAAAGGGCTTTAAGGCGCCGCCGACTCATGTGCATCGCATCCCCCGGACCTGTTTCTTCCTCCATCTCGGCGCATTGATCATCGCGGGCTGCTGGCCACGTCCTCCTCAGCGATGTTTTTCTCCATCTGAAACACTGGGGGGGATTATTCCACACCGGTTCGGTATCTGAGACTTGCGAAGTGAAATAACGGGTCAGTATGCTTTTACTGCCCTTGCAAAGCAGAAGACGCTTGAATTGCTTGGGTCCGGGAGTCTTATGCTTGCAGATCCTGACGTGGATTTTATGTGCCGTGTATGGAGAAGAGCAGGCTTTCAGCGTGGAGGTAAGACGGGCTGGGTGCCTGTGTGTGTGGCGGGGGTGGGGGGGGGGGTACAGTGTGTGTGTGTGCGGGCTGATGTTCAGATGGCTATTCTTGGGCAAATTTCATAAATCTCGCTCATTTCCAAGTGCCGGTCTTATAACCGCGACGACCCAAGCGATCGCCAACCGTCCCACCAGATCGACGAAACCCCGATAAGACCCCTGACTTGTGAGAGCAGAAATGCAGCCTGATGCACCCTTATCGCAAAGTATGTTTGCGGCAGATGAAAAGCGCCCGGCATCAGCACTTCAGCTTTCAAATCCCCTGCATGTTGTTCGGGCGAAACTTGGGGTACTTCTGGACCGGTAGAGTTGTACAACTGGTACGCCGGCAAAGGTTTGCTGATATAAGGAATAACTCATGAGTCGATATATACAACTCAAATGATAAAAATGTACCAATGAAGACCCGCGATTGTTCCCAGACAAATGTATATTGTGCTTTATAATTACTGGAAATGCGTGTACTTTGAATGGTGCATTAAATTAATCGTTACGTGAACAATTTTAGCAGTATGCAGAGCTGTCGACACACTTTAACAGAACACTCTTATTGTAGGTTATGAACGCTTAGTTTCTTTATTTCAGCTAGAAGGGGGACCGACCGCTTTATAAGGGATCCGCTTTCTAAGCGATCACTTTATCCAATCGCCCATACGGAACAGAGAGCCAAGGGACGCCTTGCCACAGCACTGACTGCCTTCTCTTCCTGCTTTTGGGGAAACTAAGCACCGAGCGTACGAGGGAATGGGGATCCTCTTTTACACTGGGGAATGTGATGAATTATTTATTGCTTTACGCTGTTTTGTTAACATTAATGCGAGATGAATGTGGGCGAAACGCGATCCGAATTGCGATATCAATCATCCACGTCCATCTCGAGTCATTTCAAGCGCAAATACTTTTTTAGATAAACGGACGCTGCATTTATTTCAAAATGAATTAGCTCTGCTGGCTTATGAAAAAAAACACTGCTGGCAGATTAAATTCACTGGTGCAAAGATCACTGGACCAGGAACCACATGAGTTACGGATATGAACACAGTGAACGGAGGTGACCCGATCGGGAATGTTGGGAATTATGGACATAACCACAGTGAACAGAGGTGACCAGACTGGCCACAGGGGAGTTACGGACATGAGCACAGTGAACGGAGCTGACCCAACCAGGAATGTCAGGAGTGAGGGACGTGAACACGGTGAATGCAGCTGACCCAACTGGGAATCTCAGGAATTATGGACATGGACACAGTGAACCGAGCTGACCCAACTGGGAATGTCAGGAATTATGGACATGAACACGGTGAACGGAGGTGACCCAACTGGGAATGTCAGGAATTATGGACATGAACACGGTGAACGGAGGTGACCCTGAGACGATGGCATCATTGAAGGGGAACGGGACGGTTCTCATTGCATCCTGAGACAAGTGTGACCTAGCGACGGGGAAGCGGAAAGAAAACGGGCCCTGGGATTGGTGGATCCTTGGGGGTCGTGACCCCCTAGAGAGGACCTGGCTCTTGTTCTCAGCGACATATGTGCTGTATCGGTAATACCGGCTTGGAGATGTTGTGTCCCGTCCCTGGCTGGGGGGTGATTGCTTTCGCCTGGGTGGCGGGCGAGCTGGCAGTGGTGAGGAGTTGTGTAGCCAGTAAATACGTCATATGGCTACATCCTGTCCTGACAGCCAATCACAGGCCATGACACACTCAAGTCGGCTGCGTACATATGGCCCTAATTCTATACTAGATATACAGTACTATGCAAAAGTCTTAGGCAAGAAAAATTATGTCTCAATGATCTCCATGTTAGTGTAAAATTATGATATCATGCCTGTCAAAGTGTGTCAACTTCAAATTTGAAAGCCTTTCCTAAAGTCAACCTAGTATTTGTAGCAACCATCCAATATACCCATGTATTTTTTGACTTGAGCTCTACCCCACCTTGTGTGCCTAATCAACTGATTAATTGGGTTGGTGGTGAAATTTAACTAATTCATGGAACGGCTGGGGTGCCCCTGAGGAGAGGTCTGGGAGCTGAAGCGGTGTCCATCCAGCCATCCAGCAAGATATCAGTAAATTTATGGAGAACGGAAGGAATTCTTGTTTATTTTTTATTGTGTTACCATTAACTTACATATGTTCTAATGTTAAATTGTGTTTTTGAGTAACTATACATTTACTACCCAGATAAATAGCTTTAAACATTTTCTTGGGCTGTCAAAGGCTATGAGAGGGACGCTGACAAAGGTTCTCCATCTACTTGTTTATGGACCCGACTCACTATCATCGATACGAGGCAGCGGATCAAAGGTCCGATTTCCATCCGGAAGGCTGCTGAGGACTTTATGATTAAAGGCCCCCGGAGTGAAGCAGAAGGAACAGGGTCTCCTTCCTGCTCAAGGGACATCATCAGTCGTGCCATTGGTTCCCCGACTCTCGAGCGGATTGTTTTTTTTCTTTTGCGCTTGTTTGTGGTTCGAGAGACTGGTCGCTGTGGAGTAGAAGGCGGCAGGGGCTGCGATAATGTCGTCCCTGAGTCATAAATCCCCGAGTGGCCTTTGAAGGGGACCGGAGCTGGGCTCTGAGTGCAGGGCCCGCTCAAGTGTTGATACGGGTGTGTTTGGGCGCAGGGAGGGTGGCGTGAAGCAGGGGCCTCGTCTGAACGCGATTTTCAGATCAGGTTACTGCCGATCGCTGTTCCCTGGCGTCTAACTGTGGGTTGAATTATTAAAAGGTGCCGCTGGCTGCATCGCCCCCTGCAGGTGGAGGGGGGGTAGCGAGTGAGACATCAGTCAGCCTCGCTTATAATTACCCGCTGCCACCTTTGATCATCTATTTGACGTTTTGGCAGAGTTGTGGCAGCGTTGTAGGAATATTCGGTGTGAGCTGATGGAGTTACGCATCTGCTGGCGTTTCAAACTTTTACCCATGAATAAATAAAGATTTTAGCACACCTATTCATGTAAGGACCCATGAAAGGATCCCCACCATCATTGCACGTCATGCGATACGCGGGGCCTCCAGGGATGATGGACATGGATCTTGTAGGGTGGCAAGTGAGAAATGCCACGTGGGCGAGCAGGATCCCAGGAGTCTCTCGGCGATGGCGGAGAACGCGGTAACCACGGCGACCCGCTAGTGGGTTGGCCCATGATGTCGGCACCATATTTGGGTTTATTTACTTTTGCTACAGTTCAGGCTGATCTTTTGACTGCATGAGTCCCACAACGTGGCCGGGGAGGACGAGGTGCTGCGTTACCATAGTGACACGCCCCCCCCGTCCCCCCCCATGAGGCTTCCTAAGGCACGCACACACAGGCACGTCTGTTTGGCAGCACGCAGTGGCACCTTGCGTTGAATTATTCAGTTCTCACAGCGACCCGCTGGGGGGGCGGGGGGGCGCGGGGGCCGAGTTCAACGCTCTCGCTGGCTGATGGGCCCTGCTCGGGTTTTGCCTGTGTGGGTGTCGGAGCATGGTTTACATGCCTCTGGTATGCGCTCAAAGGGAACCAGCACAGAAGCGGGTACCTGGCACGCAGCTTGCCCGGCCGTGCGGCTCTTCCTCTGACTCACCGCTCGCGCCGTTTGATGTGGTGCCCGGCACGGGGGCGTGCGGATCTCCTGCACTGCCAGTGCCCCACCAGCAGGCGGCGCCTTCTGCTGATACACCGGCGCTAATGAGCTACATATCCTGCTGGGGGGCTGTTGGACGACGTGCTAAACCATGTGGTTAAAGCTCTATGTAAGACAGCATGACTGAGAGGGGGGGCATTCACAGTCTTTAGGGTCCTGTGCCCCATGATATGGTTAAGGGTATCAGAGTGTAAGATCGCCCCAGTCCCCATCCAGTGTCCCCTGCGCCGACTATGGCCTCTCGTTTCCGGAAGGTGCGCCCATACTGCCACCATGTCTGCGTCTGTTGCCATGGTCACAGCCGGCGAGCGAACAGTGGGTGATAAATAAAGCGGCGTTAATGTTTCCCCTGGGCTAATTAGGCTATCGCGCTCGTTAACGTGTGACCTGTATCTGATTAGTGTGGAGTC
>JAODJW010000081.1:7165693-7196854 GCA_026777045.1 Hyperopisus bebe | reverse complement strand
ACCCCCACCGAGTTCGGGAAGCCAAACATGAAGGGAAGCAGATTGCAGGTGGAGGGCTTCTCTGCTCCACTGCACCGCTCGCTTGCAGACATGCCGCGTGCACGTGGACGCGGGGCGCTGCTCCCTCATCCCGGCCAGGTCACTGTGGCCAGTTGGGCCTCCATAAAAGCCCATCAGGTGAGTGTGCTAATGAGTTTCCCTCAATAAATCCCCCTGTTCCAAAAGCTAGTCCTGTTTAACCACCACGAGCATTAATATGAAAAAGCTCCAGTATGATCTCAGAGTTCTGGCTGCGGATCCGGCTTGCGGGAAGCTTCCTCAAATCGGTCCGCCTTTGGATGGATGGAGCGGCAGGAAGATACACGCTGAGCTCAAACGGAGCTCCTTGGAGATCACAGAAGGGGGGGGGGGGGGGGGTCCGAACTCAATTCCCGTACAACTGACGCTGGTGGAAAGTCGGATGTGGGCTCACATCCCTGCGGAGTGGCAGCTCGCCTCAGCTTTGCCCTTAATAGTCACTGCAATGCATCATGGGAGATGTTCCACCGGTGTCTGTTGTCGTTACATTTGACTGGCAGTATGATTTTAACCCTCTCATCCCCAGTTCTATTCTATTCTAGTCTATTCTGCTCTATTTGTATATTTCACAAAATTATATTGTCTCAAAGTACTTTACAGCATCCCCGCCCAAAGCTTCCAGTGAGCAAGCCAGAGGCAAGGAAAAACTCCCATGAGTTTTTCACGGAAAAAACTCTTTTGCGTACTCCGCGACCACGGGCATTTCTTGTGACCAGAGGGGTGTGGAGTCATGTGGGGCTGAGGTGTCATGCTTTACTCCTTCATTTATTTGGATATTTGCCATTTTAATCATTCAGAATGATATCTTTCTTTCAGCCTCACGCTGCTCTGGTGTCGGGGCCCCAGGCTGTCACACTGAGCACAGTTCTAGTGGGAAACAGTCAGGGTTTCGCTTTTATGTGCCACTGTACTGAAGCCCCGGTAACCTACTGTGCAGTTAGCTTACAGTTAGCGGTTAATAAAATGTTAGCGTATAATTAGCATACAGTCACCATATTGTAAGAGTGCAGTTAGCACGTGGTTAACCTGCAGTTAAGGGCCTGTCAGCGGATGTCTGTGACTTTGGTATTAACCTCCCATTTGCCTGGCTGTCACGCTGAGCACCACGCTAGTGGAAAACCAGTTTTTGGCTTTATGCCCCCCCTGTACTGGAGCCCTGGTAACCTAGTGTGTGGCTGGCTTACACTTAGCACATGGTTAATAAAATATTAGCATACTGTTAGCATACAGTTAGCATATGGGTAGCATACGGTTAGCATATGATTAGTGTACGGTTAGTGACCTGACAACGGATGCCTGTGACTGTGGTATTAATGTTCCATTTGTCTGGCATGCTGAGCATAACACGGACAGGAAACAGGCTGGTAACCTAGTGTGTGGTTCGCTGAGAGTTTGCATATGGTTAGCATCCTGCTAGTGTATTGTTAGCATACAGTTAGCATATGTTAGCATGCGGTTAGCATATGTTAGCATGCAGTTAGCATATGGCTAGCGTGCGATTAATGGGTTGGATATCAGTGACTGCAGCATTAGCCTTCCTTTACCTGGCTATCATGGCCACTGTACTAAAGGGATTACAGCTGGGCTTTTGGCTTTATTCTTACTGGAGATCTGGTAACTAGCTTGCGGTTAGTGTATGGTTAGCAGCCTGGCAGCGGATATCTGCCAGCTTTTCTATGACTGCGGTATGAGCCTCCTGTTTCCTGGCCATCCTTGCTTCATGTTTCGATGCAGATGAAGGGGTTCTGCTCTCCGTCTTTAAGCTGACTGCTGATAGCGGCAGTTACATGTTATTCAAATGACGCAAATGTGTTTTATCTTAACATGTGGTTCTGTTGGCCTATTCCGACAGACAGCCAGTCAGTGCCGCGCTATCCATACGTGATGGACTCCTGATTAAAAGCATCTTGGGGAAGGTCATCCTTCTGGGATTCTCCCCATTCCAGGCAAAATAATCTCCTCTGATTTCCAGAACTCTCCGGATCATTTTTTTTTTTATCCGTGACCATGGCTGCTTACCTTCCGAATCCTGCATCACATGGTTCTGTTTGACCCAGATTAAACTTGCTGTTACAGTTCTTCTGTGGTAGATGCCCTCTGCTCTCCCATCCTGCCTCTCCTCAGAAGAACTGCCTTCCACCAGCTACCGTATGCCCCCTGCTGTGTGGGAGGACGTGCAGCAGTTTAAAGTCACACAGACGCTCCAGCTGTTGTACCTTTGAATGAAAACCTCTGCTAAAATTCCCCTGTTTGAACGGAAGATGCTGTAATTGATATGAGAAGGTCTTCAGCTCAGGAGGAGCTTAAACTAACAGGCATT
This sequence comes from Hyperopisus bebe, assembly GCA_026777045.1. Lineage (NCBI taxonomy): Eukaryota > Metazoa > Chordata > Actinopteri > Osteoglossiformes > Mormyridae > Hyperopisus > Hyperopisus bebe. Next base: position 7,194,456 of record JAODJW010000081.1, on the reverse strand, counting down.
AATCAGAAGGAATTAATGAAGCATCCACAGCTTGTCTGTCCTCTAGCAAGACATTTGTAATCCCCCACAAAAAAAAATGCAACTTTAGCGTCACCTCGAGAGAGAACAGCATCTTGCTCATCAGTGAAGAAGGTCAGCATGTAGGAAAAGCCTGGGTGATGTTTTTGTGTGGCATCGATGCACGTGGGTGGTCCTGGATAAGTCTGGATAATTCTAAGGGGAATCCTGTGGGGCTGGTATGCAGTGTCTGACTTGTGTGTGTGGTACCTGGGGGCAGCATATTCGTCCTCTAACCCCTTGCTTAGGTCAAGACAACCTTCCCCTGACCTCTCTCCTGTCCGTGGGCTAAGCATTTGTTAAAGCGTCCAGTTAGCCATCTATAATGAGTTCCATGAGAATAAATTAGCAGAATGTTTCACATCAGTTTGAGGTTATGAATGTTTAAGCATTAAGAACAAAAGTTGAAAAAGGAGATTTGCATCTGTAAAAGTGAAGGAACCAGATTCGTGAACTGCTGACTTTTAACTCAAAAGTGACTTTTATTTTGAAGGGCCCTTGTGACTCTGGTCTGTCATGACTGGATGCTCTGGTGACCAGCCAAAACCCTCAGATCCTTGGTGCGCTACCTCCGGTAAAACCTCATGCGTGTTTCCTCACGCTCTCCTGTTTGGCCTCCGCCCCCCTGCCCCCCGCCCCACAGCATAAAGAACGTGACACCCAAAGTGGGTGTGGCCGAGACGCACAACGCCATCCGGAGGGCCTTCGATGTGTGGCAGAGCGTGACGCCCCTGCGCTTCGAAGCCGTGCCCTACAGCGCCCTGGAGAACGGCAAGCGTGACGTCGACATCACCATCATCTTTGCCTCTGGATTCCACGGCGACAGCTCGCCATTTGATGGCGAGGGGGGGTTTTTGGCACACGCCTACTTCCCGGGACCTGGAATCGGAGGGGATACTCATTTCGATTCGGATGAACCATGGACATTGGGGAATCCTAACCATGACGGTAAGAACCTTCGGGAATTCACCTCCGAGCTGTCTTTCAATGAAATATGTACATCGTGTATGCAGACATGCATCAATAATGTCCTACAGTTACAACTGCAGACAGGTCACAGAATTCGTTGGTGAAACAAAATGATTAGCAGTCAGACTGGCCTTGAAAAGTCAAAGCAAGGTGCGAGCACGGAATAGAGGGCTGGCTGGTGGAGGAATTGTGAAAAATGGTTCAGTCCAGTATCTCCATATTAGTGGTACAGTCCAGTGTCTCTACGGTCATGGTACAGTCTAATGTCTCTGCATTCACGGTATAGTCTAGCGTCTCTGCATTCATGGTATAGTCCAGTGTCTCGGCATTCTCAGTACGATCCACTGCCTCTGTATTCATGGTACAGTCCAGTATCTCTGCATTTATGGAACAGTCCAGCGTTTCCGCACTCATGGTATGGTCCAGGGTCTCTGCATTCCCAGTACGATCCACTGCCTCTGTATTCATGGTACAGTCCAGTATCTCTTCATTTATGGAACAGTCCAGTGTTTCCGCACTCATGGTATGGTCCAGTGTCTCTGCATTCACAGTATGGTCCTTTGTCTCTGCATTTGCAGTACATTCCAGTGCCTCTGCATTTATGGTACGGTCCAATGAAAATGGGATTCAGTCACCCCATGTCCTGAGACACATTAGTGTCATGGATGACCTCTGTCTCCTTGCTGGGGCTTTGCTGTATCTCCGGTTCACGGCTGATTCACAGCTAGGTGTGGTACATGCGCTACAGCCTGCATGACTGTATAGGTCTGTCTCAGGTCCCAAAATCCTGACAAACGAGGGGCTCCTCTTTATTTGGGGCTCACATTTTCTTTTTCATTTCTTTGCCTCTCTCTCTCCCTCTCCCTCTCTCTCCCTCCCTTCTTTTCTGCCCTTCTATTTCTATTCATGTACAATTTATCCAAAGAAACTCCCCAGTGAGTGGCAGATGAAGAGGGAGCTGCTTGGTGAAGCGTGGAGGATGGAGAGAGTGGGAGGGGGCCAGCCTGGGGGGCTGGGGCAGGGGGGGAACAGTCTGAGTTCTGCTGTAATTACAGACAGTCAGGATATGTCCCTGACTGCAGCACTGACAGAAATCACTGACCGTTTTAATGCTTAATGGATCTTAAAAGCTAAAGTTGTTGTTAGCTCTTTGGCCAATCAAAGGCATCATTTGTCCTGTTACAGTCCCACCGTGTCGATTGATTCGGCCTCGTCACTCCACAGGCTTGAGACGCGTCCAATAAGCACTTATGAGAAAGATGTGAGGGGGCGGAGACTACGGCCTCCCCACCACCACTCATGTAAAATAATCCACGGCAACGGTGTGCTGCTTCCGGGTAAATGGGCGTGACCTGAGCAGACAGGTAGCCACCCTTGGGCAGATCCCCCGGGATCATGCGGTCAGATCCCACGGTTGAATTTTCCCCACAAGCTTGTTGAGCCGAGAGCCTGGGGTGGCGTCGATGTCAGAGATAATGTTCCCTAACTACTTTTAAGGACTGGAATTCGGGGTTTTTCTGTAAGATTTGAGATACCATCAAAGGCAGGCCAAAAATATCCACTGGGAAGTGCATCAGATCAGAGAGGCGGGAGCAGGAAATGGATGCTCCATGTGGATTTTGGAAAGCAGGTTTGTGACGGACGCCTGGGGTTAGGGGTTAGGGGTCAAACCACCTCACATCCCAGTGGAAGCCTGAACCTCTCCCACCGGGCATTGTATCAGCACAGGAAACAGGAAGAGCACCTGCGTGGTTTAATAACATCCATTAAATTGCATCACAGGATGAGAGGATCATGTCTTTGGTGTAGCCAAAGGGCCTGTAGTAGTACAGTAAATAAGTGGAACATCTCCTTGAACCCTGAAATCATTTTTATTAGAGCAAAGGGCATGCTCATTGGCATTTTACTTACACAAAAATGTGCTGAGGGCAGAATGAAAAATGATTGGTTCAGAGAGGTAACCAATCAGATTGCAGCGGAGGTGGGTCCAAGCAACTAGAGGAGGTGGGTCCAACCAATTAGATGTCTTAGTCCTGCCTCTTTCACTTTCCCTCACAACATTATTGTACGAGTCAAACTCCCACGAGCAAAGGGCACCAAGCGGAGGGCATTTGAGCGCAGAGGAGATTGATGTGTCCCCAGCGTAGCACGTTTGCCTGGTCTGCTAAAGGGGGCAAGAATCAGAGATCTCTGGGTCATGATTTCTGAGCTGATGAATATGGTGGGGGTTGGGGGGAGGTAAATCTGGTCCTCAGGGCCTCCTCCAGCGCAGATCCCCCCCCCTCCTCTGTGAGTCTCGACGACTGCTGTCACCATCATGGCTGGAGAGGAGGCCACATTGGCGGGTGGGTTATGTAACGGGTCTCGCGTTTAACAGCTAGCGGTGCTGGGTTGGGGTCACACAGGAGAATAACAGTCCCAGGCGCCAGTGGAGGCACACGGCACAGTCTCCACTGATCTCGACCAGCCCGTTATCCTCTCGGCTGCCGGAAGGTGCCATGGCGAGTGTATGTTTAATACGGAGGTGATTCTACTCCCTGTGTCAAAGCAGTAAATCTGCCGTGTCCGGCTCTTGACTGTTTTTATTTCTGACTTATTTCGGCGCTCTGCCTGCTCTCTCTCTCCGTCCGTGTGTGTTTATGTATCCGTGTGCCCTCATTGCAGGAGGAACGCCTCCTCCAGCGGTCACCTGTCTAATTAGGACGTGCTAATGGCTCTGAGGGAGGGCGGTCCTGAAGGGCTCGCCAGCTGCATTAATTGCAGGAGTGCGCAGCCTGTAAGAAAGCCCTGGCGAAGCTGATTTGGCAGGCGAACAGGTCTGAGGACCCTCTAAGTCTGACCCTCCTCCGGCCAATGTACCTCTCGCTCCATACCATAAGTGAGGCCTAGCCTTCTTATGGTAGTTTTTTAAGGGAAATTATCATGTCATTTGAATTTGGAGAACTCAGGAAAGCATCCTGTTCCGAGACCTTCAAGGAAATGCTATCATGCGGGGTCAAGCCAGACAAAACCAGGTTTGTGGATATGTGTGTCACTCTTAGAGATGAACGTGGTTATCCGGAATCTGTTTATAGTCAACTTCAGAGCCGTGTTCATGGAGCTGCTGTCTCATTGGTCAGAGAGCTGCTCTCCCCATTGGTCAGAATGCTGGTGTCCCATTAAGCCTATGGGATTCAACTCACAGCGCTGGGCAGTGATGGATGGTGGGATGGCCACTCCCCCTTCCATCAAACAGGTCTGCAGATGGTGCTCTGTGGCAGTATTTACAAGGGGAGGAGGCTAATTAAATATTAATCCTTAGTTTGTACCCGCTCATGTTTTCTATGTCAGTGTTTACCAACCCAGTCCTCGGGGAACCCTGGACAGTCCACAATTTTGCTTCCTCTCACCTCCCAGCGCACCTGTACCAGGTTTTTGGTGTTCCTGATTAGCTGGGAGCTGGGAGGGAGCAAAAACATGGACTGTCCGGGGTTTCCCGGGAATTTGCCATCAGAGTTGTCTTACACCTCCTGATTGCTGATTGGAGGAACAACGAGGGGTGTGGCCTGCATTGGTAGAGGGGCAAGGTCAGTGAAGAGGGATGCCTGGAGAGAGAGAGACGTGTACTGTGTATGTGTGAAACAACAATAACAGGGCATCCCAGGTGACCAGAAAAGCACTCATTCTAGTGATGAGAATAGAATTTCTGGACCTGAAAGTTCCAGGCACTGAGCGTAGCTTATCCTGGAGCTGGATAACAATCTTTAATAAGTGTCCATTTAACACAACTTTTAGTAAAATTAGAAGCTTACAGGATTTGACAAACTTTCAGGTGGAAGGTGCTGGGGGGCGGGGACAGGTAACGACACAGCAGGAAGTGTGCAGCCGGAGGTGCCACAGCTGGCCGCCCGCATGCCGGGCCCGATCACAGCGCTCTGCCGCTGATGGGATTTCACTCGCTCTTCATGGCTTATCATCCTTCCTTTCGGGTTCCATCAGGAGGAGACATCCGGGTTTATCGTCTCTCCACACTCGGCCTAATCCGTGGAAATGTAGATCTCCGAGCATTCCGGATTTCGCTGAAACAGGTCCAGGCGCAGGCTCCCTCCCCGGGCCCGGACCCACGGGGGGTGCAGTCACTCTCTCACATTCCGTTCACACTCGTATTTCATGCCGCTGATCTGATCTCAAAACCCTGACACCCTAATGCTAAAAGCAAATAAGAATATTTCTAAACGTTAAAAAACAGGTTGCACGTGTACAGCCAACATATATATCTTACTGTTTTTCATAGTGAGTCACATTTAAGTGTTTCTAGAAGGAGAGAGTGTCGCTATCCTGTTCCTCTCAGGTCGGGTCCGATGTCGAACGCAGATCCACATGTGACCACCCCGGATTTCCGTGAACGTGCCTCAGTGTCACTCTGGGCTCAGAGGATGAGCAGAAAGGATGTTTTGAAGGATTAGTCAGCATTAAGCAAGCCTCACTAAGGGGAGCCGCAGTGCTGTTTTCAGAGCATTTTTCACTGCAACTTTTTCACATAATTGAAGTCGCATTAAACACATTTTGGGATTATTATGGTATCCAGATGTTGCCTTGTCCCCTGAGGTTTGATGTTGGCAAACATACAGCAAACAGGCATCTTAAGCCCTGGATGAGTGCAGTAGCTGTGTGGAGCCCCTGTGTTGGTTTTTTCTGCTGTTTGGTTTCTTGTTCAAGTGTAAGACATTTACCCAGTGAGAGGGCTCTCCCTGCCTTTTCCATTTTGTCAGATTTGGCTTGATGGCTATGACCTCCGGCACACGTCATAGAAATGTAAGATTTGCCTTTGACTAAAATACCAGGCTAGCAGGCGTGGTTCTCTTTGGACCGATGCCGTTTATCTCGGACCCGTGTCTCGCCCCGGCTCCATCCTCACAGGCCGGCAGTCTTGTCTGGTTTCTCTCTCCACTCGCTTCCTGTTTCCATCTACAGTGAAGCGGGTTTCAAAAATGGAAATGGGAACAGCAGACTGTTAATAAGTAAATCGTCACTGGAGGACAGCCGGGGCTCGGATGGTAATCGCAGAGACGGAGGGCTGGCCTCTTCGGATCCACGTTCTGGCCCAAAGCGCAGACGTTACCAGATGGAGTCGGTCCTGCTGAAGTGGCACCTCTTGCTGTGCTTCGCACAGAGGCTTGCCGCGATGATAAAACACTGGTGCCCTCATTACTCACCAGTGTAACATCCCCGACCTCTGTCGGACACTCTGTTAATTCCATTTTCCTGGGCCGTATGGTCTTGCTGGTCTAACCGGTATGGATATTAAAACCCAAACAAGAGTCGAGCGGGGTCTGCGATGGCCGAGTTGCTCTTCAGGGACGCCATTCCTATTTCGGGTTTTTTGAGTTCCTCTGACTACCCTTCGTCATCCCCGCAGCCCCCACACGTCACTGTCTGTCATACTTCATGCCGCTGCCGCTGTCCCCACAGGGAACGACCTCTTCCTGGTGGCTGTGCACGAACTGGGCCACGCCCTGGGCCTAGAGCACTCCAACGACCCCACCGCCATCATGGCCCCCTTCTACCAGTACATGGATACGGAGAACTTCAAGCTGCCACAGGACGACCTGCTGGGCATCCAGAAGATATACGGTAAAGGTTTCTTTGGGTGGATCTTTGGGGAACATCCTATGTTTTCACGGAGAGAGGGTGGTAAGGGCTGTCGTGGCAGGTAGCTTCACAGCAAGATGGCGATCTCCAGCTTCTCGTGTGCTATGAGTCACCTTGCTTATTTACGTATTTGGCAAATGCTTTGATCCGAACTAACATACGAGTGAAGATTAGAGAGCAGGATCAGACAGTCCCAGGAGCAGTTGCCGGTTAAGGGTCTCAGCTCAAGGGTCCAACGGTGAAATCACTTTGGCAGGCATGGGAAACGAACCGGTAACCTTCTGGTCACAGATACAGGTTCTAACCCACAGAGCCACACACCTCGCACTCCCTGTTAGCAAGACCGCCGTAAAGTATATTGCGCTTGGTTTATTTTGTCGAAGAATATAACGGGGGAAAACCTCAGCGCGCTTGTGTAAATGACCACTCCATGGATTCAACTCGTGCGTGTCCCTGACGACTGCTGCGATATTTTCTGCTCACTTCTCGTTTCATAGGCATGCGTGGTGTGAAGAACCACCACGCAAAAAGCCTCACACGTGTTTTTCATATCCCTCCTGTCGTATGTCGAATCACACAGTCGTCCAGTGAGGGCCGGTGAGGCAGGATGCCACGAAGGAACATTTTATCCACCAAAACCAAGCATGTTTATTCTTTCTCCGCCAATCAGTGCCGATTTACGCCTCTCTATTTGCAGAGATATACCCAATAGAGCCGACACGATTAGAGTTTTGCCCTTTTCGCAAAATGATTTGACAAACGAGTGCTATTTTATCATCTTTTACATCCTGTGCCAGCTAATGGAGCGGTTTTCCTTGTAATCAGCCTGCACACATTTTGCCGCGCTAATTAACAGTTTACTCTGCTGCCTTAATGAATTTTCTAAATGAATGTCATTTCTGCATTTTAATTTCGTCTTCAGAGAGGGCAATCCTGAACATATGGAATATTCCCGGGATTAATATGAAAATGACTTGCTCGCACTCAGGGCAAAGTTATTGTGCCCGAATTGGTTGAATTCAGCCGAAACTAATTTTAAGAAGTTTCGTATTGCCGTATCTTATCTGAGAATGACAAAACAGATTTGTTCGGAAACTTAACGCCGTCAACAGTGGGAGAATCATTTAAAACTAATATTAATCCCTTTTTTCCTGTGCGGTGTGAGAAAGACAAAACTGAGTTTCACCTATTAAGATGTCATGTTCAGCGCAGACTTCAGTTTTAAAGGTGACACAGGGATTGGGCACAGCCTGCTTGTAGGGCCTGTGAGTATTACGGCGGCCATGTTTTCCCTGAGTAGAGAGGATTTTGTGCTGAATGTGCTAACGCACACCTTCTGTTATGCTGTCGAAGGGTTTGTTGGATGTTTTGAGATGTTTGTAATGCTGTGCAGGGCCACCGCTACTCACAAAGGCCCTAGGGCACAGTTTCCGTCCTCAGGTAGATTGACGACAGCCCTTGGGGTTGAAAGTGAACCTGTGAGATGGCGGAGGTGTATTCTCCAGCAGTGTGTACCATCAGGTCATGTATTCTGTGTTTTCCACTCCAGGTCCCCCCGACAAAGTTCCCCAGCCGACTCGGCCACTACCGACGGTCCCGGCCCCCCGCTCCAACCCACCCGACTCCCGCAAGCACGACCGCCAGACTCGCCCCCCCCGGCTGCCCTCCGGAGACAAGCCTACGTACCCCAATGTCAAGCCCAACATCTGTGACGGCGGCTTCAACACGCTGGCGATCTTGCGGCGGGAAATGTTTGTTTTTAAGGTACGAGGCCGACGGGGAACAGCCCCCCACCCCCGGATGCGGGCCCATCTCTAGAGCATAGGCTCATGGGCGAACCAACCAGGCAACACGCTGAGCTTTTCGTTTTTTTTGAAGCGGAGGACAGGAAGTGCAGAGGGTTGGTCCGCGTGGCCCTGCAGTGCAGAGATAGATGTACTGTCCGCACTGTCTCCGGATGTAAGAGTCCCGGCTGCCGGGGACTGATTTATGCAGCTCTGGCGAAGCGAAAGGTTATCTTTTCTTTGGTTGGAACCCCCCCCCCCCCCCCAGCCAGTGGAGTTTATGACAGTGTCATCTTCAGTGCGGAAAATCGCCCATAAGTCACCATGTCATCACTTCATCACCCTCCCCCTGGAGGCCGGAAAGTTTTGGGTAGGATGCTTTCAGATACGGGGCCTCCTGAGTGGACCGTGGGGGCTGCATGCCTTGTCGGTCACCCTCCCCCAGGACCCCTCAGCTTGACAGACTCAGAGGAATTGTGGGTAACGGCAAGGCCCTGATGTCTGAGGTTGCCTTTGGGTGTTTCTCAATATGCGTACTTGACCGTACTTGTGTTCTCGTGTACTCCTTTTATGTCATATCGGATGGCATTCTTGCCCCTCCCCAAATATCAAGGATACATCAGTTGCATCCTCGCCAAATGAAACCAATCCCATGATTCATTGCAGCCCAGATTTTGTTCTTGGGAGGCAAATTAGCAAGTCCACAAGTACAATCTTTGCTTTCTTGGTATTGGGAAGCACTCTGTACCGTTCTGTAGGATCAGTTTTGCTATAACTAAGCCCATGCCACCCAAGCCCCCCCCCATGGAATGTCTTCCCGCAAGCATGAATGATGCGGTTTAATTTCAGGGCCACGGAAAAAAAAAAAAAAATGATGTGATGAATGTGGCACATGGAGCTTGAGGAGGAGAATGACCACATGCAGTGGGTTCAAGCAGCAGCTGATTAGGAGCTGAAGGGGGGGGCACTTTGGAGAGTCTGAGGACACGCTTCGCAAATTACCAGCTATTTTTACTCCCATTGTGTGCGGAAACATACGACCGGCTGCCGTTTTTACTTCTGACTTGCCGAGCTGCTGCCTTTAATTGGGGCCACGCTGTAATTGTTGGCTGAAAGGATTAGAGAAAGGGAAACAGGCGGTCAGAGTTAGGAGCTTAATGAAACATTTTTTCCCCTCTAAATTTTCTCTATGGCTCTAATCATTCATCATTAGCAGATTAACCGGGAGGCCGTATTAAGGGATTAATGTGGACTGAAGGTGTGGAGTGGGCCCGTAACCAGGGGTCAGCTTCCCCTGTGGGCCGCAGCTGTCCGTATCCCAGCTGTACCGAAAGCGCCCATCTGGACCCCGGCTGAGCTGTTGTGCTGGCGCCGTGTGGCCCGTGGGCCGAGCCGAGAAGGCAACAGGCCTCGGCGCATCTGCTAGCTTTCCCCGAGGCTCCGCCCCCACAGAGCGGCCCACTCGCAGAGCGCGCACGGTGTCACAAAGCGCGTCACCACTGCCCGTGCATGGAAATCAGCTCAGGCTGCATTTATGGCCATAATTAGGGGCCTCGGGTGGAGATGGGCCCTCAGGAATGTCACGTTCCAGTTTGGTGGGGACCGGATAGACCGAGGGTTCGAGGTGAGGTCATCGATGCTTGCTGCCCTGACCACAGGAGACTCAGACAGGGTGACCCCATGATAGTCTGAGCAGAGCCGCAGGGTATGAACATCGGCCCTGAAGTAGGACGAGAGGTGGAATGGGGAGATCGCGGCCCGAGACGCATCAGAGGGACGGCAGGAGTGACTCTCTCATTATCGCAACTTAGCCTACATCCTGCAATCATCGCTCCTGTTCATCCCACATAATCATCTACATGACAGTGTGTGGGATCCCTTCCAAGTCATGTAGAGTTTTTTTTCTTACAGTAAATGATCAGTTTAAGGATTCTTCATTTGTAAAAGCGTAGGGTTAGGACGGCACGCTCGGTAGGCCAGTGGAACTGAACCTGTCCATCACCCTTGGGAGTGTCCGCTCTGATGCTGAACTGTCCTTTACTGGGAGGCCTGCCCCCACACCTACTCCTGTCCGGATGTGTGTAGCCTGGCCGTGGCTGAGAGACCACCGCTTCGTGTCTTTGTAGGAAGCGTGAAATTTACAATGTGCTGTGGCTGCCAGAGTCCCATGTGATGCAGAGAGGTGCTTTTCCCGGCTTTCTTAGGGCCTGCATTCGCGCATAAAACATCACAGAGAAAAAGAAGATGGCTTATTTTCTCAGACTGCATTATTAAATCGGAAAACAACATGTTCCCACATGCATGTAAATAAACAGAGTTGTTAAACTGAATAGGTTTTCAGGACAGGTGAGACTCGGTATCCCCTGGAAACGGGCTAGCCGTAATTACGGCTAATGCGCCGCGTTGGGTTTCGCTCGGCAGAATAATGGGCTCCTATGGCCCGCCTACAGTAGGTTCGCTCCAGCCGTGCCTCGCCAGCAATTTAGTGTCATTGCGGTGCAGCATGATTACAGAGGACTCCTCCAAATGGTGGGGAGCCGCGCCTAGGCCCTCATTTCAGCTGCGGGGACGCAGAGCGTGCTTTCCTGTTATGGAGGGGAACACGCCTCATCCCATTTCACCACTCGCTCAGTCTGTTTCCAATTATCTTCAGAGAGGTTGCTCCAAATGACAGAAGCAGCTCAACTTCGGTGTATCTCGGGGCGGGGGTGGGGGGGTTAGGTGACGAAAGCCTCATCTGTTGGATGAGGTGCCGTGAGGGTCCTGCCCTCTCTCCTGGGCCACACCACACAGGCTAGGCCTCCGATCCACTGGGGGAGGAGGGAGGGAGGGAGGAAGGGAGGGAGGGGGGATCTGGCTAGGCCACGATGGCTTCCCCAGATGAACTTCCTGTCCCCTGTGAGTTTTGGCCAACTTTTCCCGCCTCTGGGCTCGGCTGCAGGAAGGAGAGCAGAAAAAAATGTAAGACGGACACACCTTATATTCGAAAGCCCCATTTTCCATGGCTTCATCTGGCCTGCTCTCGCGGAACGAGGAACACTCATATTCAGCAAAAAAGGAGATCGCTCCTGGGCGGGGGTCATACAAGGCCACGACCTTTCAGGACTCCTCAGTTGGGACGTTTGGATGGGGTTAGGGCTGGACCAGCACAATCGATTGACCATTGTGATGTGAAGACCAAACCCGGTGTGGTGCTGGCATGTCTGAGGTGGCCTGGCTGAAAGTCAGTGTGTGTGTAACTGCCACACCCCTGGGAAAGCAGAGTTATGATGACCTGAAACTCTCCTAAATAAACAGAGGCAAGGCAGACACAGACACTCTCACATCGCTGCTTGTGTCCATCGGCGTGTCAGCGAGGTCTTGCCTCTGTCTGAGCGCGTCTTCTGCTCTTACCCCTCTAACATGACACGTTAACTCGATACATTGATTAGCATTGGGTGCGTGAGCCTGTGTAACGCACCGCTAAGTAAATAAAAAGTAAATGTTCCTGTACATTACTTGTGTATATACTTAATGAGCCTGTCCATCATAACTAGAATTACGATGCATTAAGGAGTCTGTATATTTATATGTGTGTAAGACTGGCACCTGCTGGTCGTCAGAGTGACTGACGAGATTCAAGATCTTTCTGCCTATGAGAAACCCTCCCCCCCGAAATCCCCCCCACCACGTCAAACCCTATTTAAGCACATTTTGGAGAGAATTACGCTTGTGGCTGCAGCGAGCTCCCAGAGTGCAAATGGGAATCTTGCCTGGACCTCCGAGGTGAAGGCAGCTGTGAGAGCAGAGCGTGACAGGTGCTTTCGTGCTGATCCTCATTCGGCACACGCGTGTGGGAGCCATTCAGGAACATGTCTGAGAGCGCCTGATATATTCCTCTGCGAACCCCTCGCCCCTCTGGCCTCTACGTCTTTTCCTTACACTTTGGTCGACACTGTGGAAACAGCAATCAAACTGCACCCTTGGGCTACATAAATCTATCTTCTGCTTCTTCTCCCCTGAAGCGGTTCCATAAACCACAGACTGTTGTGTTTGAGAACAATGCAAAACCAGTCCCCTCGTGGTCCATGGTGATTTACTGCGGCTCAGACCAGTGTAATTTTGGGCTTGGTCTCTTCTGGTGGTCTGGTCCACTATAATCTGTGGTGAGGGAGGGCTGGGCTGTTTTTCTGGTGATGCTCCCTGCTGGTTCCTTGCCCACAATGATGAAGCCTGGACGTTGACGATATTAGGGTCTCGGTAGTGAGGAAACTCTCTCCTCTCCTTTCCTCTCCTCAGGACCAGTGGTTCTGGCGGGTCCGAGACAATGCTGTGATGCCCGGCTACCCCATGCAGATTTCATACTTCTGGAGAGGGCTGCCACCAAAGATCGACGCCGTGTATGAGAACAGCGAGGGCAAGTTTGTCTTCTTCAAAGGTAAGACAGCAGCCCTGAGGGATGTAGACCTAGGAGGAAACCTTAATCATCCTTCAGGCAGTGATGTTTTTCTGGGGCTTCATGTTAAAAAGGAGAACCTGTTACTGTAAGGGTTCTGCCGAATTTGCCCGGAAAGGACGGGAACGCAGTGTGTAAATGGGAACATGTTTGAACTCTGAAGCATCATCAGACACTCACCAAAAGCTTGGGCAGTAGACACCTACTGCGTTAAATAGTGTTAATGAGGACCGCTCCAGCAAACGGCACTAAGGTGTAAATGCATCTACAAGAGGCACTTTCACTCACCGAGTGCTGAGCTTGAAGAGTACTGTATCCATGGATATCTGCTTTCCAGGGTGGGACTCAACAGAGGGGAAAGATTTAGAGTTGTTAATTTACCTACCAGTGAGTAAATCCTCCCCCAGACTGAATTATGGCTGTCTGCCTCCTTCACTTGTCTAACTCCAGTCAAGCCGTTAGCATCGCAGGCTGTTAGCGGCTTTGTGGGCAGACAGAGCTCCTCTCTGAGCGACACGCCCAGCTGCCTTTATTGAGTACCCCTTTCTGCCCAAGCCATCCGGCAGCAGCACGCTTCGGATATTGTGACATCCCGAAATTGGAATTTGAATGGCGTCAGTATCCGTGCCCCATCGGGGCCCGTGGCGGCGGTTTATTTTGATGATGAAACGGAAACAGCGGCGCGGGGTGTGAAATTGGATGTTTATTCTGCCCAGCACTGAGAGTCCCTGTAAATTAATGCAAATAACTCCTTGCGAGACGTGGCAATACCAGAAAGCTTCATCTCATGGACAGCTGAGATGTGTTTTGTGCTGGGGAAGGGGTGAAGGGTCATTGGTCTGAATGTCATGCAGATTTCCTGCATGGAGCCTCTGGCATTCCATGTGGCATTAACACCCGCCGCTTGGTTCCGCCTCAGCTTAGGGGTCGTCATAATGGCTTCTGGGAGACGGCTTTCGTTAGCCTTAGCAGAGGATGCTTTGCGTTGTCAACGTTCTCTCTCTCTTTTTGTCTCCTGTCCCTTCCCACCCCAGGGAACCGCTTCTGGGTCTTCAAGGACACGACGCTCCAACCCACCTATCCGAAGGACATCTCTTTGTTCGGGAGCGGTATGCCGACGCAGAACATTGAGACAGCCGTATGGTGGGAGGACGTGGCGAAGACCTACTTCTTCAAAGGAGATAGGTCTGCTCTGGCGCCCGGCCGCGGTGCCCTTATGTCACTGTTTACACCCGGGGGCAAGCAAGTGTTGTGGTGCTGTGTCAGTGCTTGTGCCTGATGACCTCACCTCCTGCATGCGGCTCCCTGAAGCCACCGCCCCATGACTTCCTGGGTGATGATTTTTGCCCCCTTAATACCGTGCAGATACTGGAGATACAACGAGGAGATGAGGACCATGGACCCGGGATACCCCAAACCCATTACAGTATGGAAGGGCGTCCCAGTATCTCCCCAGGGGGCATTTGTGGACAAGGCTAACGGTAAGGCCCTGAGAGATGGAGTCGGCCTTTCAGTGTCTTCTTGGGTGAGGACGAGAGTACCACCTAGCACGCCTGATCCCCTGATCCCCCCAAATTGGTGGTCCTACATTTGTTGGTGTCAAACTGCTTGCCCTGAGTGTATCCGGTCCTAAAGCCATGGTCTGGTTGACAGCCGTGTCCCAAGCCTGGCTGCCTTGCTACATGTGACACTTTGTCGCACGTTGTCACTTGAGGACAGGCTACATCCTCCCCGAGCTGTGACTCACACGTGTGGTGTCACACGGTGTGTTGGCGTGATTACTGTCAGTGGCATGATGATCTGGAAGGTGACTTGGAGATGCATGCTGAAAAACATTAAATCTAATAACTGACGAATCATGGAACTACAGATCATATGCTGCATAATTACCTATAGCATGTATTTTACTTAAAAAGGCACCCAGGACTCTGAATTAATTCCCCAGGGGAGAGCAGGCCAGGCAGCCGGTTTGCTTGGAGAAAAGACAAGGGCCTTTTGATACTTGGTCCGGGGCCAAACAGGTGGGGGGTGGGCCCAAAGCCCAAGAGCCGCTCTGATTGGCTGTACGCCTAGCCATCTGGTGCATGAGAAGAGGGGGGCTGGGTCTGCTCGGGGCGGCAGGAACCGGCTCCGGCCGGTGGACAGACGTAGGCTGCCTGTACACGTCAAAGTTCGGAAAGCAGGCCGCCTCGTCGGGCTCCGCTTGGCCGGCCGCTCGGTGATGCCGCTGACCTTAATTACTGTGGTTACCAATAGTGCCTCACGGTCATGCAGCTAGGGGGTTAAGGACCTGGACGGTAGTGATGGCTAAAAAACCATGTCAGGCGCTTTGTATCCCCTACACTTTCTGACAGCCCTAAAGAGGGTGGTGCTGTTTCTTGGTGAAAAGCCATTTTGTTGCCTGGCCACCTTGCTGAGGTGGAGGCCGTGGATATAGCAGAAGGTCTGAGTAGCATTGTTCCCCTTCGTCAATGGGTGCACCCAACATAAAGCCATTCTGCGTCCCCCAGTCCACAAAGCCCTTTTGCTACGCCCTCCTGTAAAATCATGGCAAGCTGGATGGTGCTTCCCCCACTGAAACCTCAAGCCTCCAGGTGATACACTGCAGATTGACACCTACTCACAGAACCATTTAATCTCCCTAATTTGTCCCCAGGGGTAATCTTGCTTCTCGTACTCATTAATGCCTCAAATCACCCCAAAAAAAGGCACATTATCAGTCTTATCCCCGGCAAATCCCTAGCCAAAGAAACCCAGGCCTTAGCTGTGGTTTGTGGTTCCCTGAACTGGGGGGGGCATACGACAAACACAATAACACTCACGCGAATAACCACACTCACCGATCATCAAAACAGGAAGCAGGGTGAATGCACTGACAGTGTCGGGCCTGTTTGCTCCGTTAGCATTGTGCCTTTGTGTTTATGGAGGGCGGCGTTCTGCACCGTCTTGCCTGTCCTGAGATGATGAGACAGAGGGAAACAGGAAGTCTCTTTCTGTCCAACTGCAGGCTTTACCTACTTCTACAAAAACAAGGAGTATTGGAAGTTTAACAACCAGAAGCTGCGTGTTGAGCCAGGATACCCCCGCTCCATCCTGAAGGACTTCATGGGCTGCGATGGCTCGGCGGACCGGGACCGGGAGCCGGACGTGGGCCGGGACCGGGAGAGGCGCCCCCCAGTGAAGGAGGACGACGTGGACGTGGTGATCAAGCTGGAGAGCGCGGCGGGCACGGTGAAGGTGGTGGCCATCGTGATCCCGTGCGTGTTGGCGCTCTGCCTGCTGGTGCTGCTCTACACGGTGGTGCAGTTCAAGCGCAAGGGCACGCCCCGGCACATACTGTACTGCAAGCGCTCCATGCAGGAGTGGGTGTGAACCCCCCCACCCCCCGGGGGCTGTCGCTGATGTCGGCGGGGATGGGAGCGGAGCCTAAACCCCTTCCGTTTTGCCGAGGGGCAGTGGGCCTTCATGGATGCCCCCCGCCCCCCCCAGGGATAGTGTTTGACCTCTCCCCCCATGTCGGCCCCTCCCCCTCGCATCTGCTCCGTGTGCCCGTGTGGGACGGGAGGAAGGTTTTCGGATCGGACGCTCCCCACAATGCACCTCGTCAGTCTCCATCAGATCCAGTCTCACTTTGGCTGAGTGAAGCTGCCAAGTTTGTACCATAACCTTACCCCGTCCCTGAAATACCCTTTAAAAGCTCATCACTTCACATTTAACCATTGTTTCTACATAATTTATTTGTACTGTTTCTTTTCTGTTAAAGTACTATTCCCTTTAACTTCAGATGAAAAGAAATACCCAAACCAAATAAGCTTTTTTGTCCAAAGAGGATGGTTTTTCTTTTTTTTTTGTTAAATCACTCCTTTATTTATTTTTCTGTTGTTTCCATTGCTTCTCTGCCTCTCAAATCCTCACTTTGCTGGGGACTAAGACTTTGACTGTTGTGGCAGTCTGTGTCAAAACAGGGGCCAAAATTTCTCTGCAATATTTTTTTAAACCGCCTTAATTACAGATTATGTCGTGTTTTCTCTCTCTCTCTTTCTCTCTCTCAGACACACACACACACACACACACACACACACACTGCTTGGTTTATTTGTCCATCACTGGCGCTCATATCCCCTGTTTCTGTTTGTCCCTTGATGAATAGGCGTCCGTTTATAGATTTCGCCGGTAACGGGTCGGCCAGGGAGGAGGATGGATAAGCTGAGCGTAAACACAGAATATATCGATCGCTACCAGTGAAGTTCACGGCCGCATTTGCGGGAATTTTCCAGATGAACGCCAGGATATCGTATCTCTGTCCTTCTGACTATATTACATTGTTATTACAAATGCAAGGTTGAAGGATAAATACGGAAATTAAATCCAGCTGTAGTCTCTGCGCCAATCATCATAGGACTGAAAAGTCCTCTTTTCACAAATTACTTCAACGGGGGCTCTGAAATGACTACACAAAGAACGAGAAAATGACCGAGGCCTCACAGTACAAAGCCTGTGAAATAGGCCTGCCACAGCAGGAGAGCCCCTACTGTAATAAAGCTACAATAAAGGAGCCACATGATTCAAATGGTGCACATTGGTGGCCCCTATGTCGCCAACACAAACTCCTGGTTACGATATTCCATTTTTTTTTTTTTTTTTGTGCAAAGTTAAAATACTTCGTTAGCAGCTATATGTACAATCCAGACTCCTGACCTTTGGTGGAAAAAGACTTGAGCGAAATCCGTCAGCCGACGACTCGAAATGCTGTGGAACTTTCCGCGTTATTAATGTATAATATAAATGTACTGTAGTGGTCGTGAACCGTTAAGGAGATCATATTTATTGCCATTTAATATATAACTGCTTCATCTGCTGGCTAGGAGCCCTCAGCTCTAAGACATAAACTCCCTGCCCTACATCACCGGAGGGGTGTCTTTGGGTTTTAAGGCAAACAGGTGCCCCGCCTAATTCATTTAATAAAGGACGTTTGCTTCAAAACAACATTTTTTTTTTTGAGTATTCTAGACAGAGTATATACTGTAGATACTGTTCTTTGATATACAGACTTATGCAGTATTTTCAGGAACAAAGACTTGCTACTTTGAGGTCTGAAATATTTGAAGATTTTTTTTGTTTTCTCTGGCCAAATGTAAGATGGCAATGTGGCTCCTCCCTTTGTACATAAAAGGAAATGTCCAGTGTTGTTGACTATGGTTAGGGAGGAGCCATCGGAGCCTTATGCAAACCTTGCCATCGCCTTGGCCATGTTTCACAGGGGGTTACCTCAGCGGGACTGTTCCGTACCTGGCCACTAGGGACCCGGCCCTTACTTGGTTGGAGCTTGGTTGGATGTGGTCCCCACCCTCACCAGACAAGCCCCCCCCCCCCATGTGCTTAACCTGCAAGGTATGGATGAGTACCAATAGTACTGTAAGTAATTAGCACCAGTAGCTAACACAGATCAGTTTGGACCCTACAGTAAGACCAGAACGACAAGGACCCCACCCCCCCAGGTCAGTCTGCTCCTCTCACAAGATCTTCATGGCAACAATGCAAAATGGCCTTTTTAGCAATTTTCAGCCAGTTCTGGGTTCGACCACTTTCCCCCTTTCTGCGCCGATGTTTTCCTTTCGAACACCGAGTGACATCAGACCGAGCGAGCCGAGTCCTCGTAGCTTCCCGAGGGTCCGGATGCAGTGGCACCACCTATAGTGGGGATCTTTTGTAGTTAATGAGAAGGGGCAGCCAGAGATACCTGTGAAGGTCTGTTGGTTGGACGAAGAACGTATATCTTTAAAAAAAGTGTTTTAATGTTTACAGTTACTGAT
Source organism: Hyperopisus bebe (assembly GCA_026777045.1). Classification (NCBI taxonomy): domain Eukaryota; kingdom Metazoa; phylum Chordata; class Actinopteri; order Osteoglossiformes; family Mormyridae; genus Hyperopisus; species Hyperopisus bebe. Next base: position 7,175,767 of record JAODJW010000081.1, on the reverse strand, counting down.
GTATCTTGGGAATGCGCTGGACTGTGTCCGTGTTTATTGGAGAGTGCATGCTATTGGTTTCTTTTTATCATTCTGGCGAAGAGAGAGCCCCGCCCCCACGCCCCCCCTCCAGACACGTAAATGTTTTCACCGTCTCAATGTTTTGTTCCTTTTGATGTGGGGAGTGTCTAAAAATGGCTTTCACGGTTCTTTTCGTCCACTGTGCTGATCCCCATTGTCTCATTGCATTGTATTTAAGAAGGACCATCTTGTCAATCAATAAATGGATCAGAACATATCTGCCAGGCTTTTCCTTGTTCTTCTATACTGTACGTCCAACGTGGCTCTCCGTGTCGGGGTCACTCTCTTACTCTGTGGTTCCAGCACAGGGACAATCCAGTTATCAACCAGCTTCATTAATGATCGGTTCTTGATCCGCCATGTTCAGTGAAATGAAACCTGAGTTTAATAGTAGATATTAGTGTTTATGTCATCAATTTATTTGTTACCAAAAAAAGTAATGTTTTGCAGAAAATGCAATTAACGTGCTGTTTCCATCCATCCATCCATCTCCTATAACTTGTCAAGTACAGATTTGTGGTGGGCATGACCCATCCCAGACATCACTCCCCAGGAATCGCACATGCTAATTCCATTACAGATGTCTCTTCCCAGAGCCTCTTGAAAGGGCACGTTTCCCTGGATCAAATCAGATTAAGCTCTCCGCTCAATGGTATTACAATCAGGTCCTTCCAGGGGTTTCAAACAGGCCCAGAGGGAAGATTCCACATCCTGAGCCACTACACAACCCATTGCTCCTTTCTTCATTTACATAAAATGTCCCTGATTCGCTTTGTGTATGTCCTAGAGTGGTCTGAGAATAAGGCATAAACCCAGACTCATTTGAAATGACATATTCGACTCTGAAACCTTTGAAATGTGTAATAAGCCGTGAATGTTGCCTGCTACAGGATGTCCTTTTCTGTCAGCTATCTTGTGCTAAATCTGCCCCCCCACCCCCCATGAGAGTTCTTTTATAGATCCTAGCGCTCGAGTCACTCTCACCTCCTATAATTCTTCCCATCATATAGTTAGTGCTAATTTTGAGTGTTATCAATGGGAATTTAATGGGCTCCAAATTGGCACAGCGGTTGACAAGACTTCGGCTAATGAAGGTTCTAGAAGCAGCGCAGAAGCCCTGGGATGGGAGAGCGCGACGTGCAATGAGCATATGCTCCACGCCGCCGTCAAAGTGTTTACGGCTGTTTACGTTGGCTGTCAGTCTACGTTGGCTTGCTGTAGGCCTGAAGCCTTCACGTGCTGCTTACAGCTTTCAGCTGTCGGCAGAATCTGTGAAGCAGCTTGAAAAATGGGCCTCGCATCGTGTTTTTGCACGAAAAACTCACCTTGCTTGCTCAGAAAAGGCAGCAGATGAGTTATAACTCATTGCTGCTTCAAATTCGGTTAATGAAATTGGTCGAATAAGCGCAGCAGTGTCACGACAAAAGCGGCAATGTTTCTGTACCCCCGAGAGCATCTTTTTAGCCCCACATGATTACGCGGATGATCTCGGTGACAGATTAGCTCACCCTCTTGCGTGTAGTAACAGTGATTTTTAGAGTTAAAGCTGCATCTTGTATTCCTTAGGTAATGAATTTCAAGCAAAAGCCAGAGCACTGTGCTGAAGGAGCTTTCGAAGTCAGGGATTAAGCGTTTTGTAAGAACAGGTCAAGGTGGTTTAGGAAAACATGTCACAAACTGAATGTCCTTATGACTACAATTTGCTCATTAATTAAGAAATGGAAGGTGTATCATACCAGGACACTAATTAGATCCCAGACACGGGTGGTAAAGAGCACCATTGTGAGGTCAGGAATGCATCACAGGAGCTCTAGAGTCCAAAGCCCAGGTCTGGAGAAATGGTGGGACACTGAACAATATCTAGAACGTTCTACTGTGGTGAAAGTGAGGGTCTCCCAGTTGAGGTTGGACCAATGGACCAAATCTCTTCCATCCATCCATCCATCCATCCATCCATCCATCCATCCATCCATCCATCCATCTATTCCTTCTTCTGGAGTAACCCTTTGTGTCACAGGGTGGCCACGATCTGGGTCACACCTAGAGAAGCACATGGCATAATTCACTGAAGTTTAGCTCAGGTAACAACTGTGGTAAAAGCATCATAACACCCGAGGAGAAAGCTACAGGCTCACGACGGCGACCCCTCCAGATGCAGGGAGGACCTCACCTCCCACATCTGGCGCTCTTGGCTCCCCACACCTCCCTCCCTTCAATTCAGCTTCAGATAGTGACCACGTCCAACCAGGAGGCCGAAAGGGATCTTCAGGAAACCCACACAGAGATGCTCTCCAAGATCACAGAATCGAGGGAACAGTGTCCAGGCCAAACAGATGAGGTGTTGGAGCCCTGCTTTCTCACAGTTTCCATCTCTGCTCAGCTCCCCACATCACCCCACCCCCCCCAACACACGACCCGCAGAGGTGGGGCAGGATCGGGTTTGAAGGGCGACACGTATGTTTTGGATCCACTTCTAAACACACATACAGAGGAAATTGCACTTCAGGCCTGTGACAAGAGAATGGCGAGAGAGATTGAGCCTTTGTATGAAATAAGGTCAGTTATATCAAAAGTCTCTCTCAGTAGATCAATAAAAAGACATTGCATTCTGTTGAATTATTAGTGTGACTGATATCCATCCACATGGTATTAATTATTCCCTAGTACATATTGTAACAGTATTAAATGCTTATCATCACTGATACGTTTGGTTGTCATGTGATCAGTCTCCAGGGGTCAATAGGGGTCAGGTTTGGCCTGAGAGCTGTCTGCCACCTGCGTGAGCGATCCTCTGTCATTCTGCCCAAATCCCATCACGGTTTCCAGCTTCGAATGGCAGCCGTGAGCCATATCGTTCCCACAGTATCCACATGTGATGAAAAAAACCCAGCAACAAATCATTTAAGCAAACATGCCGCAGACGGCTTCTCCGCCACTTCTTCTTCCACTGTCTGGTATTTTGTTTTCTCTGCGGGCTCCGGGGAGGAAACAGGGATACAGGAAATGTTCCGCATGCCTGCCAGCGACATGGCAGCAAAGCCGGTTCCTCGCCATCCATTCGTGCCGGGCGGCGTTATGAATGCTACACTGTTCCTTGCCGGCCCTGCGGCTTTTTGACGGCTCACCCCGTCGCTGTGCATTTATTTTCAAGGTCGTCTCCGTCCTCTAATGTTATTTTCCCTTTGTGTGCGAGCGAGCGAGTGAGCGAGTGGCCCCGGTCACCGGGAAGCCTGCCTGAGCTACCGACAGAGGTCAGGACCCCGCAAAAGAACCAGAGAGGTTCCGGGAAATCTGAGCTTTGATGGGTCTCTTAGCGTAAAAATAGTTACGTTCACCTTGTCAGCCTTGAAGATGGAATGGTTCCGCTCAGTCACATAATGAACGAGATGCCAAGGCACTAACAGTTCTTTAAAATTGTAGAAATATTTACTAAGGTAGTATGATCCAAATACAGATGCTCCCCAGGTTACGAAGACCCGTTTTGTGATATTTAAATGTTTTTCACTTTCTGTATATAATTCAGTAAATTACATGGCATATTCAACACCTTTTTTTGTAATATATAGGCTTTGCGTTGAGATTTTTGAGTGTTCTAAGCATTGAGGTAGGCTAGGCTATGGTGTTTTTTAGATTAGGTGTACTGTATTAAAATGCATTTTCGCCTTACGATATTTTCGCCTTAACATAAATTTATCGTATTGTAACCCCATTGTAACCTAGGGAGGGGCTATATACTGTATATGCAGGGGGGTGTTTGTGACTTTGTGGTCTCTGTCGTCTATGTTTGTGAAGTTCACCGCATTCTCATCAGATGTTTCATTGTTTGTGGTGAAGAAACCGGTCATCTTAGGCAATTTTCCTGTTCGAGACGTTTTATTTAGTCTTTTGTTTCGTTTCACAATCGTTTTGCGGTTGCCCATAATGTTAACATTAGCTGGCAAAAGTCAGAATATTGTGATTTTAGTGCTGCTACACATTGCTGCTGTGTATATGGACAGGAAGGACATTGCTGGCAGGGTTTTGGGTTCAACTCCTAGCCCCACTGGATGTGTCTGTGTGCAGTTTGCATTGTATAACTTGTGTTCAGATACTACAAACTCTGGTTACCTCCTGCAGACATGCAGTATGGCAAGTAGAGGTTACCTGTGTGTGTGTGAATGTGTGTGTGTGTGAATGTGACTGTGTGTGTGTGTGTGTGTGCCCTCCCTCCTGTCCTGTGCTCCCTGGGGCAGGTTCCAGCCCCCCTGTATCCCCACACTGGATATCTGTTTGGACACTGGGTGCATGTGTGCAGGTTCCAGCCCCCCTGTATCCCCACACTGGATATCTGTTTGGACACTGGGTGCATGTGTGCAGGTTCCAGCCTTCAGCCCCCTGTGCCTTCATAGCTAAAGCACATTTTATTTGTTCCAGTATGTTTGTTTTCTCCTCTGCCACAACAATCATTCCTTTGTTTCATCTCCAACAATGGCCCCCCACACCAAAAAAAAAACTGCTTTTCATTTAAGCCTTCCCTGTCATTGCTAATTGCTGCCGGTGATTAAGACAACATTCATTTTCCGGGACTTATAATATTGCTCTCCGGTCATCCTCTCTTGCGGCGTCTGGGGATAATCAAATCGCTCCTTAATTAGCGCCGCTTAATTAAAACTACTTAAGAAGGGAAGCTGCTGACACAGACTCTTCACATAAACGCACGGCAGCAGAGGAGAGAAATCAACTCGGGGTGAACACAGACGAGCCAGCGGCTGCTCTACTGAGAGAACACGGTCACACCTAAACTGACCCCAGAGCAGGTCATGGGCTCAAATAAGCAGCAGCAATGCAGCTCCTCATGACTCTGTTAAGTCTCTATGTTTCAGTATATGCAGTTGTGTGGCTCAGTGGCTTAGGACTCAATACTCGTGATCTGCAGGTTCAAATCCCAGGTTTGGCAGGATGATTCCACTGTTGGGCCCTTTTAGCAAGGCCCTTAACTCCAATTGTTCTCGGCACTACAGCCATCGAAATGTACGCCTCTGTCGATAAAAATCAGCTGTTTAAAAAATAAAATGAGAAAGTGGAATAAATCAGTCAGAATGAGGTGAACTTCCCCTACAGCCCAATTGTAATCTCGTAGTTTGGCAAGTATCCTCCTGTGAGGTATTTTCTGCTGCATCTGTCAATGATGGTGCAGTTGGCACAGTCGATGGCATTAAGTAGCTCTGCTCATCTTAGCACTGCCCCCCTCAGTGTAAGTTACACAGTGACCTGTCATTTCCTTCATACCAGCTTATGCAAGGGAATGAATAAATTATCTCCTATTCTATTCTATTCTATTCTATTCTATTCTATTCTATTCTATTCTATTCTAATACAAATGCACCCTCTCCACTCCTACAATATATGTACACCAGTGCATTAATAGCTTTGAACCCAAATATCACATTTTCCATATAAATTCATCCGTTATTCTAAACCAGCCCTTACATTTCTAGAATGAGCTTTATAAGCACAGATTGTTAGAGGAAGTGATGCGTGCGGTGGCATCAGGGTTGGTAATAAGGTACGAGGCGCCTCTGAATGGATTCCTGGGACTCTGAGATGGCTACCTTCTGCCTGCACAGAGGGTTCCGGTACCAGCAGAGAGACCATCTATCGCAGAACATCCACCAGCAGTCCAGGGGGGAGCAACGATGTACCAGGTTTTCCATCTGGAGTCTGGGCAGGAGGCCTCTGTCCCCTGGGCCTGGGGCCAGGAGATTCTGGAGCAGAGCCGCCCCACCACATCACCTTAGCCTCGGAAGCTGGCTTCACGCTCAACATTAGCACCGTGTCTTTCTTTGGCCAAGGCGTTCGCCACCAGCCGCGAAATCATTCATTATGAGATCCAACGTACATCCGAGTGGCGAAACGTAGAGTTTTGGTGCCTTTCAGGGCTGAAACAGTATCTATACTCACTGCAATATTTTACCACAGGAAAAACGTCGCCGGGAAACTTCGGTTGGAGATCAGCAATGACGTCATCAGCGTCAACATGCTGGAAGGACCTCGAGGGTACATGGACTCTGCTGAAATCTGTCTGCATGGCTTCAAGGTCACGTGTCATGTGACTCATGTAACCAACGCACAACATTCAGGAGAGGCAGACATATTCTGTCAGAGCACCAGATACTCAGGCCAACAAAAGGGAATGCATGCCCGCCCCCAAACGGGGGAGTTGAGATTCATACTGGGGGGGTCTAGTTACATGTGTTCAAGCTGATTTCCCAGCATGCTCTCATTTGAAATGGATGTCATGTAAAAGGGGATTTTGCTTTATGCGCTAATCTGTCGGTCCGGTTGGCACACAGATCTCTACAGTATTGACTTGCTGTTTCAGTGCTGCAGCAGGATTAAATGCTGTGTGTGTTCCTCATGCCTCTCCCGCCAGTATCGATCTCTCTCTTGCCGCTCTCCGCACCCCGCTGGCAAATGCCTACAGTTAAAAATTAAAAGGCTGAAAAGCGCATTGTTATTATTTTGTCCTTGCCGATACGCTTTGAATTTTCTCACGGTCGTAGCGGCCTCTCCCTTAGCGAGACGCCAGATTAATGGGATTTAGAAGCCAGAGAGGAGCCTCTGCGGATTTCCGTCACACCAGCATGCCGGAGAACGAGCTAAACAGGCAAACGACTAGACCACTCTGCCACTGTGGGCTCCTCCGGTCCATACGGGTTGGCTGTGGTCGGGTTCCATCCTCTACACCTCACCCTCTGCACTCTGTCCCAGTCGGACTGCCCCAGTGCCATGTTTAATAAAGATTTCAGATGCAGCACTTGGCACCATGAACCGCCAGCCTCACAAGCAATTATTACATGTTGCGTGAATCAGCATTCCCTTTCTGCTGTGATTAGAGTGGTTATTACCTCTCTAAAAGAAGCACATTAAGGGAGCAGGACCGCGTGTTCACGCCTAATCCACTCTTACCCTCCTCACCCCGCCGGGCCTTAAAACACAACCCTGCCATTAAGAAGACGAGTGAGAAATTCTGGTTGCTTATCTTGCTTCTACAGGGAAATAAAATTATTCAAATGCAGCCTAATATCTTCCATTCTGCTCTCCCTCCTGTACAGCCCAATTCTGACCCCACCCTTAACTCTCCGTGATTGGTGGATAGGTACTTCGGCGCCCTAAACTCTCCGTGGTTGGTTCATATATACATTGGCACCCTTAGCTCACTGTGATTCACTGGCAAGCACATCACAGCCCTTAACTCTCCGTGATTGATGGGTATGTAAAACACCAGCCTTAATTGTCTTTGATTGGTCGGTAGATACCTCGCCAACCCTTAACTCTCTGTGATTGGTGGGTAGGTAAGTCACTTCCCATAACTCATACCCCTCATTGCCCCCTCCCCCGCCCAGTGTTGACTTTATGATTATTAGCTCTGTGTGTTTGTATCTGCTACTACTCACGTCAAGATTAATATTCGCTTACTTTGCCGTGATCATTTTACATTACTTAGATACTTAAGAATCGAAGCAATTTAAATGTCTCACAGTCACATGTTTGACCCATTTGTACAGCTAAACACTGGAGGCTGAATACTGATGTCTATTTTGAGTGCCCCTCCCCCCACCATGGTCACATGACCATGCCCTTGTCCACCTCCTGCACCCAGCTTTACAACTCATTTGCACTGTTAAAAGGAGCCTCAATGACGCAGATGTTTGGGGAAAAAAACTGTAGCAGTAAATGAGGATTGAAGTAGGAAAGAAAATAGGCTAAATGAATAATAAATGAAAGGATGTTTGACTGGGGGGCAATGTGGCCTTACACCTCCGGATGAGTTTCCACTTTCCATGATCCTGTTTCCTCCCGTAGTCTAAGACTAGCAGCTCAGGCGTATCTGTGTATCTAAGCTGTTGACAGAGTGTGTGTGTGTCCTGTGGTTGGCCAACATTGCATCCTGGGTGGACACATCCACATTGCTGACAGAGTGTATGTATGTCCTGTGATTGGCCAACATCGCATCCAGGGTGGACACGCCCACATTGCTGACAAAGTGTATGTATGTCCTGTGATTGGCCAACATAGCATGCAGGATGGATACGCCCACATTAGATAAGTGGCTATGGAAATTATATGGATACTTGCTCAGAATGTTGCATTTATTTAACCAGAGCGCCATTCAATTGAGTAAATAGTCAGTCACTCCGTCCCTGGGGCAACTGGGCATTAAAGGTCCAAAGGTGAAATCACTCAGCAGCCTGGGAGTCAGATACAGTTACCTTTTAATTACAGGGACACCATCCTAACCTGACGTGCCACATACTACCCATAATCAACAAACAAACCCACTTTTACCCAACTCTAGATAGGCCATCTTAAAGGTACGATGTTTCAGAGGTCAGTCTCACATGCAAATTGCTGTTGACCACATTTCTCCAGCATTCATTAATAGCGTTCATGCGGTTTCCGTGGGAACCTTGATGGGTTAATCACATTATGCCACAGTTACGTAACCCGGGCGACAGAATGTGTGACAGACGGGAGGTCGCTGGATTCCTGCCTGCAAACGTTTCCCGTCCGCTAAAATAACATTTCCCGAACGCTCCTGTCCCTCTAAGGGATTAGGGCAGAGCAGATGAGCAAGAAAGAATAGGAAATGGAGGAAAGAAAAAACAGGATTTTGTCAGACGGCTTACATCCGGCTGTTTACTCCGAGAAGCACGCGGCAGGTTCCGGAAATGCTAATTGCAAGATCTGCATAATTTGGGCGCTCGCAAGGCAGGGTGTTTTTTAAACTTTAAAACAGTCTGTTCTGTTTATTCTTGGTAATCGCGACGAGACGACAACTCAATTCTTTTATTTTTCTTCGACTCAGTATTTAAAATGTTACACACAAATTAAAAAACAGGACTCGTACGTGTGAGACGGTCAGAAAGTAAAGAGGAATAATGTAGCTGGAGACTAAATGACTAACCAATCTGCTCAATAATCTGAGATGTGCAAACAGCTACATCCATGTGCTGGCCATCACTGTAAAAGCCCCCCCCCCCACATGTGAAGCTCAACAGTTAGTGTGACCACTGGGATCTTACTCTGCTCCTCAGACAGGCGTGAAGATGAATCACGCGGTGATGTTTTTTTTTTTTTGGGGGGGGGGCACAGCACTTCCGGGTGACATCGCCAGTGTTGAAAGGGATCCATTGATGTCTTGCTTGCGTGATGAGTGCCAGCAAGCGTGTCACAGCACAGAGTGCCACGCACACACACCGCGATCCGTGTGTGACGGCTCTCCCTGAGCTCTCGCTATGAGAAGCTGGGCTTCTCTCTCTCTCTCTCTCTCTCTCTCTCTCTCTCTCGGTGTAGCATGCAAGGCTCACATCACCAAGAGCAGTGCCAAGTGTTGGACAGAGTAGTGTAAAGCATACCACTACTGGACACTGGAGCAGTGGAAATGTGTTCTGTGGAGTGATGAATCATGTCTGTCTGATGGACAAGTCTGGGTTTGGCAGATGCCAGGAGAACGTTACCTGCCTGACTGCATTGTGCCGACTATAAAGTTTGGTGGAAGAGGGATAATGGTACGGGTTTTTTTTCAGGGGTTGGGCTAGGCCCCTTAATTCCAGTGAAGGGAACTCCTAATGCTTCAGCATACCAAGATACACTGACCGTCCAAAAAAAAAGGTTGTCATTTAAATTTATATCAGCAAATACTTAAGAGCCAATGACTGGATCATTATTACAGCTCAGCAACATCATGCAGCAATGAAGTGAAGTCAGCTGAGTACCTGAATCTACTGAATGGCCAGGTTACACCTCCATCCTTCATCAATGGATGTTTCTCTTCCCTGTTGGCATGGGCATATTCCAGGACAAGAATGCCAAGATTCACTGGGTTCAAATTGTCAAAGATTGGTTCAGGGAGCATGAGGAATCATTTTCACGCATGACTTGGTCAGCACATGTGACCTCATTGAAGGTCTTTGGGATGTGCTGAAGGAGGCTTTATGGAGTGGTTCAACTCACTTGTCAATACAGGATCTC
>JAODJW010000081.1:7129214-7141136 GCA_026777045.1 Hyperopisus bebe | reverse complement strand
CCAGGGAATTGGGAGAGATCAAAAACGTGGACCGTCTGGTGGTCCCCGAGGACTGGGTTGAGAAACCCTGCCCTAGACCATCTAACATTTGTTGAGAAGACCTACAGAAGCAGAGGATGTGCTCCTCGACCAAGAAGAAGGAAAGTCACAGCAGAATATATACTCCACATAAACAGCCCCAGGCACAGGGGTGAGAGCGCTGCCCTCAAGCGACCCTTTGAAGGATCTGAGGCAGCTTGTTCTCATGGCTCCGCTCGGCCCTCTTCCAGGGTAGTTAGCTAGACTCAAGCACTTGGCTTTAACTGTTCATCCACACAGCAAAACGAGGCTCTTCCATTAAGGAATAGCAGATGGGTTGATAAATGCTACTCAGAGTAGAGTAGAGTACAGTAGAGTAAAGATAGATAGATAGATGGATGGATGGATGCCTTCTGCAACATTCCCATAACTTGTGCTGCATGTTTGGCTTGGCTAGATAAAATACTGTTGCTAATCAAACATGTTACCAAACATACTTGAGCATAACCTGGATCTTACCCAAAATCTTTATAGGCTAGATTGGGACAAAGGGTCAAGGAATCAGTTGCACATGAACATGAACAGCAATAAAAATGGTTTTGTGGAAAAAAAATGTACCTAACCAGAGTTTGAAGTCAAGCTTTTTTCACCTTAATTTCAGAGGCTATTTTCAGGGATAAAGAACTAAGGAATTCATTATTTGTATAAATGAAAGACTCCACAGTTGTTAATAGTCAATGCTTAATTTATTTCAGGCGTCAAATAGATGCCTGCTAATTTTATGTAAGTGTTCAGCCACTTTTTCACTCCTGATATTCTCCTAGGTTTTGTCAGAACAATCACAAAGCTTGCTGGCATCTTCCAGGCCACTAAACACCCCCCCTTTTTAGGAATCACATTCCAGGTCACCCAGAATGAATAATGACACAGCGCAAATGATCATGACCATCTCGTTATCTTCTCCTAGGACCAGTCTGCAATACATTACGGTGCACAAGGATAATTAGATACATATGTTCTCTGACTGCTAGGAGGAACAAGAGAATGTGGCAACCAACGAGGGGAAGGGGGTTTGTAATCATGTGAGCTGAGCTTGAAAATATGGTCTGTGAGGTATTGTGGAGCTCTTTAAGAACAGCACCCCCGGAAATCTCCTTAAAGGAACCATCATAAACTGTGATCAGCAGTCCTCAACTGAGCTGAACAGGACGAAAGCTGGAGGATGTTTCCCGTGCCAAAAACCTCACCCCTTTAACCATAAATTACAGAAGATGCTGACGTAACAATGTTAAATAGCACATCAAATTCAAAGACACTGCAAACTAGGAGAGCAATAAAGCTGTTCTTCATCACAGGACACGTGTTTGTGCCACATTAATGGCGACATCAGTTTCTAGACCTGCAAATCCAATGTGTTTGAATGGAAAGAAATACAAACGGATTTCTGTCTGGGATGAGTCACCCTTTTCATTTAGATCATGCAGTCAAAAACTGTCTTCCCAGCTGTCTTGAAAGGAGCACAAATGCCAGGAAAAATGAAAAAAGTGTTGCACGTCTTGGGAGCCTTTGTCCACAGAATAACAGGATAGGTTTTCGCTTTCTCAGTGTTCCATTCGGCTGCCCCAGCGAACCTGCCGACGTTTTGAAAATATTGTGGTCGTGATAGCGTCCCTGACCCGTTAAATACCTGGAGCTGTCGGCCGGCCAGGCCCAGAAACACAGAGGGCTTCCTTACTTTTCCCCTGGTGTCTTTTCCAAAGCAAACGGACGTGGCAGCTACACACTGGCCAGCTACACTGAGGCCTTTGTGATCCTGCAGTCTCTAGAAAGTGGTAACAATAAAAGACTCGATGTAGGTGTGGCCTGAGAAAACTCGGCAGCGCTGCTAAAACCCGCTCGGCTGTAATTAAGGTCCGCCGTGGTTCCTAATTTCAAGCCTGCCAACTTCTATGAGTTCTTGTGTTTTGGCTTGACTCGTAATGACGGATTTGGGTTAGTCCATCAAAGCTGTGCTACAGCTTCTCTGTGGTGCTGCAGTGGACAAACCTTGTCTCTGTCATGGTCTGGAAACCTTCTTGCCATGCTGGTTCTGTTTTACCAGACTGGACGCATGGTTACCTACACAGAGACGGACCAGGAGCGGCAAGACTCCAAAACAGAAAGGCGGCTGACTGATTTAGTCTGCATAGGCTCTCCTCCGGATTTTGGTCCCTCTGGCTTTACGCAGGCAGGCCACCACAACCACATTATTTCACTGGACCAGTGGAAGGCTGGGTGCCCATGCCAGACCATGCTACTGGCGTGGAGAAACAGAGGGTCTGCTGCCCATGTCCTAGAATGCCCTCTGCAGCTTGCAAACTGATTAGGCAAACCGTTGTATTCTAGCAGTCCTGGGAGAACGATCCTTGCTAGCTGTTCTGAGACAGCTGTCCTACCCTCGCTACTAGAACCTTGGAGGTTGTTCCACATTGACTGATTTGGGCTGGCTCCTCCATGCTAGCCGATCTATGCGGTTACTTCACCTTAGCTAATCTGGGCTGGCTGCTCCATGCTGGCTGATCAATGAGGATTATTCTGTACTGACTGAACTGGACCGGCAGCCTCATGCTGGCAAAACTATGAGGCTTATTCCACACTGGCTGATCTGGGCCAGCCTCTCCATGCTGGCTGGTTTATGAAGGTACATCCTATTGGCTGATCCAAGGACTCTTGTTATGGAAGGTCATTTCACTTTACTATAAACATGCTCAGTACCAGACTGTGTAACAAACCCGCTAATTGGTCTACAGCAAGTAGCACAATCAATGACTGTCTATTACTGTTAATGACCAGTTCATATATATTCAGATGAAAACAGGCCACCATTCCAACATTAGGCCTAAACAAAGTAATTAACACTAATTAACAGAGGAGTGCACTCTTCTGTAAACAGACCATTGTGGGTCAGACAGGTCAGAAAGGTATTGATGTTTTCCAGCACCAAGCTCAGTCATGATCTAATTACCATTTAAAGTACATGGAACATTTATAATAATAAAACACAGCTAGTAAACTGAACCACTGAGGGGTGACCCACAAATGAATAACGGACTTGAAAATCAGGCAGAAATTTGGAGACACGGATAGCTGGTTTGGGACTCTGAGGATGAGCATTTTCATATAAGGTCAGGAAGTGCAAATACATAGAGACAAATAGATAAACAAGAGGGATGAGGGACACGGAGCAGATTGTGCGGTCCTGCCCGTGTTGTGGCACCATCTCTTCAGCTGGCTTGTGTCGGGGTTTCCGCCCCCAACATGTCATCATCACAGAGCTGCTGGCAGTGGGCTGATCTATGTCTGTGTGGGGTGGAAGCCACTGGGATGGAAAATCTGCTTGTCTCTTCTAAACCCAAGACGCACACTGACATACGGTGATGCACCTGAATGGCAGGCAGTGTGCAGGTATGAGAACAGGGATACAGTGACAGTATTGTTAAATGATGAAATACCCACCAACACTGTGCAGCTTAAATACCGCTAAAGGTCCACCATCTGCAGTGATGGGTAACCATATGTGGAAAATATCAGGGTTGCTAACTCTGGTCAACTGGCTGGTATGAGATTTTCGATACAAGTTTGCACCCGCATTTACATGCATGTAACAGCTTTGTGACCTTGTAAATAGTCTGTAGGATTTGCAAACTACTACCCAACGCTTTTGATGTAGCTAATATTAGGTTCATAATGGAATAATGTAGATTTGCCGTAAGATTTCTTGAGAGTCTGAAAGCACGAGTGTCACGCCAGATGTGTGAGAGTTCACTGCCCTGAAGTTTAATAGGTTTTTTTATATGATTTATCAGAGCTTTTGCAGTTAATGACTCAATCCACACCTTTTCTGATCTCCAAGTGTGGTCCATGTCAGAATCTAGGCTCTGGCTCAAGTGGATCCAGAACCATCTTCGACAGACATTTGAGTTTGGTTGGTCTGGACAAAAAAAAATAAATAAATAAAAAACTGCTGGCATATATTCTGACCTCCTGACAAATGGCTGACAGGTTCACATCTCCATGGGAGACGATGAAATGATCCAATACAGTATGACTGACATCTGAAAACGATCAATGTCGGTGTAAAGGCACTGGATTATTCTGCATGTTACCAGGCAGCTTGATGATGCATCAGAGCTCATGAAGGATTAACTCGCTTATGTGTTTGACACGGGGTGGTTGGGGAGGGTGGTGGAAATTCTGGTGTCACTGCCGTGGTGACAGAACCAACGTGCGACACTTGTCTTGTGAGCATAGATCTTTTGTTTCTGCGGCTCACGGACCCTCTATACAGTACATCGCCGTGTCTCTCTCCAAATTGGTGAAAGTGTCCTGTGTGGAGGGTTGTGAGGTTGTGTGTGTTTCTTAGCTTTTGCTGGCTATACGGTTTCCCCCATAACTCTGTCACAGTCCATTCAGCTCAAATTATGACAAACACAAGCTCGTTCTGTAATCAAATGGGGACCAGGACTTTCATGAAGAATATATGGTCAACTTAAAAATGTGCCTGCTTGACAGATTAAAGGATAGTGAGAGCCTCCTGTCAGAGGGCAGAGGGCCAAGGACAGGGACCCCCCAGCCCGGTGATCTCCTGTCATCCTGCAGAATAGGTGTTAAGGATTAAACTCACAAAAGGTCCCACGTGACTCCTCGTGATGAGAAAGGAGTGTTTGTTTCTTGATTTGGAAATAATGTGTGTGTGTGTGTGGGAGGGGTGTGATGCAGGGAGCTCATTGAAAGGGAAAGCTGTCCATCTGCTGGTCAGGGCCTGGAAATGCAGCCAGGGTCTCAAGCCTGTCAACAAAGTCAGGTGACCTCCAAAATTCCATCCATCCATCCATCCATCCAGTAAGGTGACGGTATCAGTGACAGTTGTGTCTGACCAGGCAGCACAGTCAGAAACAATTTACTCAAAGCATGTTCCATGTAGCCAGCATCACAAGGGGGCGCTATACTAGGCAGCACAGGGAACAAGACAGGGGCAGATACAATAACAGAATCCCTTCGGATTATGAGAGGACACTGGAGTAGCTAGTGAAAAGAATATGACATAGCTACGGATGTTTTTTTTTTTTAGCGAATCACAGGAGAACAGCAGGTGACATGGAGATTAAGGACATGGGCTCACATCCTGAAGGTCGCTGGCCTGGGTTCCAGGAGGGGGCTGGAAGATGCCAGAAAACACCAAGCTCATCTCTATCCACTAGTTTGTCTTCATAATGGACTGATAATTTTCCGGGAAAGTTAAATTACTTCGAAAAGCCCTTTTCAGGTCGGTATGTTCAGACTGAATGGATCTATATTGCTGCCAATTATGGCTATGACTCATATGTCAATGCCCACAAGAGCTTCGATTTTTCTGAGGCGTCGCAGCACCAGTCTGCCTTCCATATCAGATCTGCACACACGAGCCCCACAAAAGCCATCGTCGCCGCTGTCAGAGAAAGATGCCATTTTGTTCAGCGAGGAGACAAATCTGCCTACTTGCATTATTTATTAATTGCAGTTACATCAATTTCATCAAGTTTCCAGTCCAAAACAGTCTCTTCTACTGCTACAAAAGAACACCAAAAGGAGATGTTATGAAAGAGAATGTTATTGTATTTCATGCTGGGCAAATGATTACCCAACTATCACATTAAGTTGACATGGTAAGACATTTTTAACAATATTTGTGTGGATTTATGTAATTCCTCATCCTCAGTGATCCCAACTGGATGAGTTGAGAGTGGATGCGCAGAACAATTTACTGATTTTAGCTAACTTCTAAACTCAGGCAGTTAATCGATTAATGAGAAAAATAAAGGTTTTCTAATTATCACTTTACCTTCTCACCAGAAAACCGGTAAGAAAGGTGTGGTTTAATGTGTGGAATTTACATCGGATTCCCTGTCAAAAGTCACTCTATGTTTTCAGGGGTCAAAAAAATTATATAAATATAAAATATAAAATAAATAAAAAACAAAGGCACCTGTCCTACCCACCTACAGAGAGCTAGGAAACTGTGCTGTCTTTTGCGATCAGAATTTCAGAATGAACTAGATACTGAACTGGAACTGGCCAGTAATTGTCTGATCAGACACAAAACAACACTGCGGCCGTTATCATTTGATGACACAAATGATACTGTGCCCTCTGCTGGAGAAAGCGTATAAAATCTCCGGGCATGATGCCGCACGTTGCTGAAAACTCAAGCTCTCCATATGTTTTGTGTGGATTTCCTCAGTTTCTTCCCGCAGTGTCGAAATGAAGAGTCCAGGCAAACGTGTAACTCTATCTGCTATTAATGCAAGTTCCATGTGACAGGTAGGTGCGAGAGTCCAGGGAGTAATGGCAGCTTCGGTCGCTTTTCCACCGCACTGGGTAGCGTAGAAAGTATAACGTCAGATGACCTCAGTTGAGATGTTTTTCTCTGCAGCTTGAAACAACAGGCTTATCATATAGGGTAGTGAGTAGTTCAGTGGGTTAGTGATATGTGCCTCTTTGGAAGGTCATAGCTTCAAGTTCCATGGCTGGCCCTTTAACCCTGGCAGTTGACCTCTACCCTCTGACCTTAAGCTTTACACAAAAGTGCACGTTAAGGTATATGTAATGTCTTCCCTTGGAGTCCTGTGTGGCCCCAGGCCCCCTGCCTGTTCACTGATGGCCGACTTAAACAGTACATACTGTATGTATGTGATATTTGGGATTTAAGGCAAATAAGTTCTAGCAGATCTAGATATTTTGGGAACCATCTCAAATATTCACATAAAATCCCTTCCCCTGGCATACACCCACATATACATGTAGTTTTATAAGTGGTAATATTTATACTTTAAGTTTCTGTTTCAACTCGGCCAGGGGGGATGTGGTTAAACCCTTCCCTGGCGGCCATGTGGCTGTTCTCCCTCGACGAGCCCCGGGATTCGGAGCGACAGCAGCTAACTGGGAGCTGATCTGCTGGGCACAGGTGTTCATCTCCGCGGAGGGGTCTGGAGTGGCGGCGGCGCCCGTGGCGCGGTCATTCAGTGGATGCGGCGGGAGTGTGTGCAGGCGGGAGCACCGCCGGGGCTGGGCTCGCAGCCAGCCTGTGCCTCGCTGCCGATTTAGCGCAGCCTGCCGGGGGCTCAGAGAGAGTACAAGGACAGAGCGGCCCGCGGAAGGAGGCCGGAACAGTACGGAGCGAGATAGGACGGGACGGAACACGAGAGGACAGGAGGATTAAAAAAAAAAAACAAAAAAACTAAACAAAAAAACAAAACAGGCATGCAGAGGACCAAAAAGACAAAGCAGAGCAGGGCAACAACTTAAAAAAACAGGTTTAAATAAGTCATTAGTATTAGAATACATCTGTACCCTGACACACCAAAACAGTGCAAACCGAACCCTACGTGATGTGTAAGACAGCCGAACAGGATGCAAACAGAACTTCACACACTCCATGAAGCAGTCGGCCGAATAATTGTCGAACGAAGCTTCCTGTTTCTGATGGATTGGCAATGGAATGCTTAAAATGCCAGGAGCAAAAACCTTGGGAAGGCCTTATTGGCCATGCAGAATGGATGCTCCCAACAGACTCTGAAGACCACTCGCTAGCACAGCTTGACAGTGAATGTACAGTCAGAAGGTCGGGGGAGTCAAGCCAGGTACTTAACCTTAACCAAATGGACAAAGCTTCAGGCTTTAGGTTAAGGCTCTGGGTTTTTTTGTTCAGGAGCTCCATAGACCGAGGAAATAGAGATTGGTTCTGCTGCTGGAGATGTGGGCCCGACAGAACCTCCCAATCTGCTTACTTCTCAGGTCTGTATTTTATGATGTAGTGTTTCTGAGATTCAACAGAAAACACATTCTGATTGCTAGAATGTGAATCCAACACATAATTCATACAACACTATTTCTCCTTAAATCACCACTGGAGTAATTTACAAACACCAGAAGCTATAAGCTCTTTCTCAAAGGGCTTTGCTGAACTATCTGTAAAATGTACAAACACGTACATGTTCCATTGGCACAGATTCAGAGTGCTATTTTTTTTTTTTTACACTAGAGATATGATGCCGACTGAGCTGAAGGCAGCGAGAAAACCATCCCCCTAGAAGTGTCACTGGAGTAAAACAAGCTCAGCGTTTCAGACTGATTTCCCTTAGACTTTGACACACGAGACATGCATTTCACTAAATAAGTCAGTACGTTATGTAAAGCAGAGCAGAGCCAATTTAAACGAGGACAGAATAATGTGTAACCCTGCAAACAAGCAGGATAAGCAGTTAAGATTGAAGGATGGATGAATGGTGTTACGGCACTTGTCAAATCTGATCTCAAATCAGAATTCAGTCTTCTGTATGCTTTCCATGAATGGGACCGTCTCCGTGAGATACACTTTTCCAGCCTCTTGCACTTTCAGTGAGCACATCTGCCATCTGGTGGATATAATGTAAACTACACAGGACAACTTTTTTTTTCCCCAGGCTTCTCTGTGGCCTGATGACAGTCTCACCACTGCCTGGAGGCAAAAGCCTATCGAATAGAGATTCAGTTAGATCTTGTGCCGAAGACACATCGACACCTTCTCCTGAGGCCTCCTGGGGTCCGTCTCCTTCCTGTCCCATGGTTTTTCGAGCCCCACTGAGGAGTCAGTGGGTCCTCACCCACACCCCTGGTGACATGAGAAACACCAACCTTCCTTTGAAGGAGTTAGTGCTGGGGGGGGGGGGGGGGGGGGGGGGGGATATGGGACAAACACATGCTGGGTGGGATTTACTGTCAGGCTACCTCGATCCA
The DNA here is from genome assembly GCA_026777045.1 of Hyperopisus bebe. Lineage (NCBI taxonomy): Eukaryota > Metazoa > Chordata > Actinopteri > Osteoglossiformes > Mormyridae > Hyperopisus > Hyperopisus bebe. The sequence continues at coordinate 7,132,325 of JAODJW010000081.1, read as the reverse complement.
GCAGGAGGCAATGAACCGAGGCGGGGGCAGCTAAAGCTGTCAGCAGCAGACACAGGACTGCTCCCCAGGGCTCTGCAGGATCCCTTCTCTAACCACCATACGCACTGTAGCCCCTTTATGGGGGAGCTCTGCTCAGTGTCGCCCCACTCAGGTCCAAGAGGGAATGTCACCCCTAGTCTTCATAAAGATGACATCACCAGTCTCTGCTTGGAGCAGGTTAACGTCATAACATACTTCCTGTTTCTGTGTCCCTCTGAGAAGCCCCCTGCCCAACAAGAAGGTCTCTGTTATATATGTATACAGACGCTCCCAGGGTTATGATGGGTTTACGTTCCAATAAATATGAAAAATATCGTAAGGCAAAAACGCATTTTAACATAGTACACCTAACCTAACAAACATCATAGCCTAGCATACCTTAAACATGCTTATAACACTTACATTAGCCTACAGTTGGGCAAAATCATCGACACAAAGCCTTTTTATTTAATAATCATACCCTTCGTAAAGTTGAAATATTGTAACAGGGACCATTGTAACCTGGGGAGCGTCGGTATATCAGTTTTTCCATTAACCCTAACCCAGCCAGCAGTGGGAAGAGAATCACACAGAGGATCACATACTTACACACCCAGACACGGAGATTCTACCCATTCATTTTTAATTGCTCTCTTTTGATGAGTCTCAGCAGAAAAACCACATCCATTCAGCCGTGCCCTTAAAGGTACACTTCATCAGTCTGGGGAGTTGCTATGAGCCCAGCGTAGCGCCTTTCCTTGGATATAACGGAAAGCGAACGGGGAACCGCCCGAGTACGAGATATGGCTTTCAGCGGGCGGCCCGGAGAGGCGGAGCGCCGGCCGGTGGGAGCTTGGTCCGCCGGGGGGGTCGAGAGCACCGAGGACCACGGTCACCACTTCGGTTATGATGCTGGTCACGGGGCGGCGGGCCGCTGGCCGCTTGGGGCTGCCAGGTGAGGCCTGTAGGGTCTAGACCAGGGGTCTCAAACTCAAGCAACCCGGAGACCCCGCTAGCTAGGACGTCTTTAGCTTCAGCCAGCCACTTAAGGGTCGGCAGGTGGCGGGAAAATTTACCAAGCTTGATGTCGATTTCACAGCCGCTGATAAGCAGAACGAAGTTACGTTGTTTTTATCCCCTGTAATAAACGAAACATCGATTTGCGGGACAGATTTACCGATGTTATAAAAACATATCACATGCTGGACAGAACCGCCTCACGGGCCAGACCTTTGAGACCCCTGCTCTAGACGGACACGTCTCAATGGACCGCTAGGCTCTATGCTCCTTAAAGGAACTCCCCCTGGTTGGATGACTCCCCCCCCCACCCCCCCCATGAATCGTAATCTCGCGTGCAGTAGGAGGGGGGAGAAGCAGAACGAGGGGGCCGGTATGCCGACCACAGAAACGGGACCGGCCCAGAGGAGGCTCTAACGCGCTAGGCTAACGGATGGCACTGCGGACTTAGAGAGGGGGGCCGGCGCTGTTACAGGAGGGGCTCGGACGCTCTGATGACGGCGTCCGGGTCGGTTCCGACGTGATTCTACGGCCAGCCATGCACACACAGAGAAGGCAGCGATATGGGGATCCAGGCGGGCCCGGAACAGAGTCACTTGGAAGCTCTATAAAACTAGAGCTCCTCATACAATTCACTATAAAATCCATCTTTCTGGATCTTCTTTTAAAAACCAGCCAAAATGAAAAATAAAGACTCTTTCAAAGGAGAAAAAGCTGAGATTCCTGCTGCATATTCATGAGGGAGAATTGAGGGGATTCTCTGAGGGAAATGATGCAAAATAAGGACAAAATAACTCCTTAATGATAAAATAGCTTATATATATGTATATATATTAGTAGTTATCTGTGCACTTTGTTTTTGGTTGTTTTTTTTGTTTTCCTTTAGCTTGGCTGGGTAATACAGGGACTCCGTCGTGGAGCTGAACGCCGTTGTGGACATGAACTCTGGCTATTCTTGCCCGAACCCTTCAGTCTCTTCTATGGCGAATAGCAGCTTCTCCTTTAGCTGCTCAAAGCTTTTATAAGGCGGCAGATCCAGCCTGTTGAAGCTGAAAGACAGGAAAGAGGCAGTGATTCCTCAGACCCCCCCCCACACACATACACACACACACACAAAGTTGGTCTTCCTATCTAAATAGGGACCGTCCATTCATTTCTATGTGAAAAACCCTAATCCCAATCACGACACCCTTAACCCCTACCCATCCCTAACCTTAACCATAAATAACCAACCCAAATAAAAAACTTTTGGTATTTTTACTTTTTGATTGCAGTCACAGATTTTTATAAAATTGATTTTCCCCTTGTGGGGACCGAAAAAATTGGGTCCACCCGCCCACTGCAGGCTGCAGAATGAGGACCCGCTGCCCAAGGGCTGGGAGATTCGCTACACACGCAAAATAAAATTAACGTCAAAATAACTGGTTTTTATCACATTCTGGGGACATTTGGTCCCCACAATGTAATGCATACCTGGACCACATGCTCACTCACACACACACACACACACACACACACACGTATACGGGTCCCTCACCAGGTGTGACTCCGGGGCAGCCAGGTCTCCTTGCCCACCTTCTCGATGCAGAACTTTTGGGGCCCATTGCTCCCTACGGCACAAACCGGCACATCACTGAACCCCGTTCGTCAGGCGCCACCTTCTGGTCAGGAGGTTACACGGTTCCTGGACTCACCCATGAGCTCGGCGAAGCCCCCTAGTGGCAGGCGGCAGGTCCCCGTGACGAACTGCATTAGCCGCAGGCGCACCTCATTGTCCACCTCCTTCACAAGCTGCGGGGGGGGGGGACGACACAGTGCTCTCGCTTACAGTGGAATGGTAAACACACGCCCTGTGCGGTCAGGCAGGGGCAGCCCGTACCTGCCAGAACCAGATGATCTGCTTGCTGTTGCGGGTGTAGTGCCGGTACACGGTGTTTCTCTGCCAGTCCTGCAGGTCCACTTCAAGCATACCACACAGCATCACCTGTACCACGGTCACATGGGGTGGGGTCACGGGGGGGCCACAAATCCACGGCCCATCCCCCACAGACCCACAGCGACGGCGCACCGGCGCAC
>JAODJW010000081.1:7078811-7090776 GCA_026777045.1 Hyperopisus bebe | reverse complement strand
CTCTCTCTCTCTCTCTCTCTCTCTCTCTCTCTCTCTCTCTCTCTCTCTCTCTCTCTCTCTCTCTCTCTCTCTCTCTACCTGCCTTCCCTTCCAGAATGACAGAATGCCCAGTGATCAGGCCCACAGGCAGGGGGTGGTGGCTGGTGGAGGGGAGATAGCCTTCCCACCTCAGTGACTGGGCACTTCTGTACGTCCCACTGCAGGACAGGAATCACATCCAGGTAGCGACCACCGGGGCGGCGCCGTCACCAATCGATAGAGGCCCGGCCCCAGAACACAGCTGATTCAGAGAGATATAGACTCCCGGTCCATTCCCAGTCTTTCAGCATAGATACGGCACCACACTGCTTCTTACTATCAAATGACGTTATGCGTTTCTCTTTTCCTTCCCGAAGTAAAAAATTCGCTGCATTCTCTAGGTCAGTGGTCACCATTTCTGCTCCTGGAGGTGGACCACCCTGCAGAGCTTAGACGCAGCCCTAATTTAAGACACCTGATACAGATAATCAGACCCTTCAGTAGCATCTCAGTATTAGAGTTAACTTAGCTTCAACATAGCTGGCTCCAATACTTATCTGTATCACATGTGTTACATTAGGGCTGCACCTAGATCCCCAGGAGCAGAGCTGGTGACCACTGCTGTAAGTAAGCAGTACACTGTAAGGGCTTCTTTGTATAACATCTGAATATGTACCCTAAACTATTTACTGGGGTGCTGGTCAGACAGTCTGTGGTCAGCAGAGTTGGGTAGTTCAGGTCCAGAGAGTAAAAGTCCAGATCAAGATTTTGTTTCAACCAACCAGTTGAGTACTCTGTAATTGTGACTCTTCATGCTCAACTGGTTGGTTGATTTTTAATTTCTGAACCTGAATTACCCAACTCTGGTGGTCACACCTTTAATCTGTATTACGATGGGGTTAAGTTCCCATAAACTGTAAGGCAAAGATGCCGTAAGGCAAAAATGCATTTTAACACAGCACACCTAACCTACCAAACATCATAGTCTAGCCTGCTTTAAACATGCTTATAACACTTACATTAGCCTACAGTTGGGCAAAATCATCGACGCAAAGCCTATGTTATAATAAAGTGTTGAATATCTCATGTGATTCATCGAAAAATGCACTGAAAGTGAAAAACAGTCGCCCATCATAAAGTCGAAATATCGTAACACGGACCATCGTAACCTGGGGAGCGTCTGGACATTGTTGCCAAGGTGAAAACATCGTTGCCTTTTGGAAAACAGCTTCCAAGTTCCCCACAGTCATAAAGTCAGATGCTTCGCCCGAACAGTCAAGGTGAGCAGCTGATATCGGTGAGGGCCTCCTTAGACCTCAACCTTTGGGGCTTTGACCAAACCGCACCCCTCTGCTCGCATCCTGAGCTGCCACAGTGCCGTCCATCCGCAGAAGGATCCGGATGAAGAACAGCAGCTTAATGGAGGAGATACTGTAACGGTATGGATTTCTCTATGAGAGCCCGATAAGAGGAGAGTAACTGTCACCAAATCCTCCTGAGTAAATTTCAGCTCTTGGAGATACGGGCAGCCCCGTGTAGCTACTCTATAAATAAGCAGATGGCAAAATATATAAATAAATGTGCCTGACAAGCTCAGCCCAACGGTGGCAGGACTGCAGACTGGGAACTACTGAAGCTGACTCCAGCTTCTGAAGCTACGGTTGCCCAGGGAATCAAGATGCCGCCAAATTCCTATTAAGGGGCTTTATTTTGACGCTATGGAAACTTCCTTCCATAAAATGAGCAATTTCACCCGCTCAGATGCAGACAGCGGAGCCTATATGTACAAAGATTTGGCCAGTGAAACAGTAAAAACTCCCTTTTAGAAGAATCAACATTAAAAGGATCTCATTTTGAAAGCACCAGACACCACACACTTCAAACGAAAGGGACATGGTCTCTTTTGATGATTTATAAACCAATAGTGAATAGAAATGAAGCTAATGGGCTTTTTCAGTATTATTAGCAGTAATCATGTCTGATTAATTAGCAATGTGTAAGACAGGCCTTTCTTGGTTTCTTTATCAGCTTCAGGGCATATTGTCAGTTTTTATAAAAATGGCCTGAGTCACGTCTCAACTCGACGGGATCAGGTCTGGTCCAGGCGGAAGCACCTTGATTCCCAGCCTCCCAACCATGCAGGTGGATGTTGTGGAGCAGTGTGTAACACCAGCAGGAAAGCTCTGAAGGAAAGGCAGGCCTCCTTCACACGAAGGTGGACTGATGTTCAATTCAGCTGAGAAAATGTCTTAAAATGAGTCACCCAACAAACAGCCCCCCCCCCCCCCTCATCTCCAGGGGCTTGGAATCGTACCCCTGCTAGACGAAGGGGCTGCAGAGACAGCATGTGAAGAAGCAGACGTGCACTTCCTCAGGAAATCCACGATTTTCTCCTTCCAAGGTGTCATCCTGTATCCTTCCTTCTCTGACATTTTCCCTGCAAAATAAGACATTTCAGAACCAGTGGCGAATAGTTACTGGAATTATATAAAATCTGCCATGATGTTCCGGGAGGGGGTTGGGACAGGGCAGCCATCTCCACCATGAACCACCTGACAGAAGAGCATCTCCTCCTGCGTCCTGAGGCAGCACCTGCCAGAGCTCCCGTCCTGCATGCAGATTTGTGAACGCATGGACTTTGCGGCCCCGTCATATGGAGAACCCAGCAGTTGTCTCCTCAAAGCCGACATCATCCTTTGCTTCTTCATCAGCTGGAGATGCGTGGAGGAGGCTTACGTTTTTTGTTCCGGTAGTGACGTCAATGCAGAGAATCCAAAGGCTACAAAGGTCTAGATGTGAAAGTTTCTGGGCGGGAGGTGCAGGGAGGTACAGGGAGGAGAACAAGGTCAAAAGCCAGACAATATGCTTCCCTCTCAAACCAGTGTCCGGGGCTGGATATGCCATGGGTTTGTACCCTTGAATTAAACAATATATCATAATGAAACTGGGTTTTTTTTTTAATCTCAGAAGGGATAAGCCGGTATAAATCTGAAAGGGCCTTTTTATGTTGTGTGCTGTTAGCCTCCTTAAAATGCGCCGCTGAAATGCATAAGGGGGAAGATGTAAATAAGAGTGAAGCATGAATGATTAATAATATTTTTTGTCTCAAAGTCATCACAGCCCTGTCTGCTATTGGACACTCCGTTTGGGGTGACTAAACCGTGTGAGGTGGCTCGGCACTCATTAACTGGAGGGTTCACGTGTTGCTGAAGTGCAGACAGAGTGTGTCGGTGCAGGAAAGATGAAAAAAGCAGCAAAGTGAGAGATGCAAACCAACACGTCACAGGCGCTGGTCTCCACGTGCTTAAAAACATACACACCGAATCGATATGAGGCGTGAACGGCAAGTTAAAAATGGCCGGCGGCAAGGCTGCGCCTGAATATTTCATGCCTTATTGAATAACAGCTCCTTAAAACAGCGAAGCCATGAAATCTTGATGCGTGGAAAATGAAGGAATCAAATGAGATGAAGATCATCTGGGAAGGCATTGATGAGGCAGACATGGATGGATGACAGGATATTTCAGCCAATCACAATCCAGCACAAGAATCGGCTGGCCAGTCGCAGACCACAAGATCCGAGGACAATATTTGGACCCAATTACACAACAGAGATTGATCAGAATATAAAGCTACATGAAGATGATCCAGTCAGGAAGGAGTCTGGTGATGGAGTCAGAATTTTTTGTGCTAGCAGGTGTCCCGCTGGAAGTATGATCAGTCTCATGGTACTTAATCATTATTAATCAACAACAACTATACTGATTATTACTAATGCCGAAGAGGACAGGGAGTCTGTATAGACTGGGGTCACATTAACAGAATGGTTCTTCAAAGTCAGATGGCAACAAAATTCACAGGCAGTGAAGTTAATGTTTCATGCAGGCTGCCTTGAGGGATAATGGGAATCAAATGGATTCTTAACCTCAAAGATCTTTGGAATCTTAGGGATCGTTTTTTTAGGACGCGATACCCATGTACTCTCTCGGGGAGTCTGGCGATAAACGGGTAAATGCAGAAAGTATCTGTCGGGACTGCTCGAAGCACGCAGGTGATTTTCAGACGCTGTGGAGGGGCAGCTCAACGTTAAAGCCTGAGATCTGGAGGCTTGATCCCGCAAGGCCTCACTTTGCATTCCTCAAAGATTAAACCTTAGCACACACACACATTAAATGAAAAGGCCCCAATTTCTGTCACATTAAAAATCCTCTGAATTTCATCACTGCCGTCAGCGTGGGGCAGTTTTAAACCCCACATGCTAGCCCTCTCAGATGTCACAGCTAGACACTGCCAGAGCAGCTGTCATGCTAACAGGACCTGTATGGCCCCACGGTGGGGCCGGCAGGGGGTGTGACATCATTAACCAGGAGGAGGCCCTGAAAAGTTGAGCCGATCCACAACAGGTCTCAATGCACCTTTATAGAAACCAAGACATATACCTCCATAGCTGATTCCATGTAATATTTTAACAAATCCATCTCTCTGTGTGCATATATAAATAATACATGGAATCTAAAAGAAATACACAACATTAGGCCCCCAAAGAGCAGAAGGCGTAAGTCTAGATGCTTGGTTTGAGGGTAAAAAAGGAATGCTGTTAAACGCGAACGATACCACAATTCACATAAAATCTTCCAGGAACGAGCATTTCTCCCAGAATGCCTTGTGCCAGCCTTAAGCCTGACTGGCTTGTGTTTGTCCTGTACTTTTCAGCCGATCGAGCACAGCTGGGTATTGTTAACACCACGTGAAAAAACACATTTAGGGTGGAGGGTTAGCATATTAGTGAAGTAGAAACAACAATGAAATGTAATGTTATAAATCCATCATCCCCAGATAATTAATGTGGGCCATTTCACTCAGGTCAAACTCATATAAGACTCAAGAAGAAACTCGTATCATGCATACTTTTATGTAAAGATATCATCAAGATGATGTTTAAAGTCATGACTAAAATGGTGTGTTCCTTTGAGTATTAATGAGTAGTTTTGTAACATCTACACTGGGAAGAACAATGTGTAAAATTATTAGGACGTCTAGCAGAGTAAACCAAGAGATTGTCATCTTTTTGTGAAGCTTTTGTATTAGCATCTTTTTAAGGGTCACTATTTTTAAGGGTCTCTATTGTAAGTGTCCCTCCTGTCCAAGAATATACAATAGTTATTATGAACTTACACGCAGTGGTTGGACATTTGTTCAGTGTTTGGTAATTTCCTACTTCATATGCTCAATGGAAACAGATAATGAACATGAATGATGAATGTGAATGAATTTTAAAAGTGAAAAGCACCCATTTCATGTTCACATCATTTTAATTTGAAGGTTTTCTAGTGGTAGAATATTGTCCAGGATTATTATCCAGCTTGATTTTAAATTGGCTTTGAGGTTTGATACTGAAATTCTGTGTAATAAACTATTTACATGGAAAATTGGAAGATTAATTGAGGAATTCTACCATGACATAAAAACCTAAAAATGTAAACACAAAAAAATGTAATGTCACTTTGCAAAGGTATGAATACTGCAGAATAAAAATATATTGTTTTATTCAATGCTAAATTCATTAAAGAGGCTTACTAGACCAGTGGTTATCTGTTTAGGGATAAATCAGACATTTGACTCTTTAATTTGCTGCACACAAACTAAAATGCTGCGTGAGTCACCTAATGACAGCATTTCTTACCCTGACGGGACGTACCCAGGTAAGATAACCCATCAGATTAGTCAAACAAGCAAATTGTCTGCTAGTATGTAGCCTCACCTTAACCAGCATGAAGCAGGAAAGCTGTCACGCTTACTAATAATTAGCAGCTCAGGTTCAAAGCACAGCAGTCTTGTCTACAAGACCTGAGGGTTTAAAGCTTTAAAGAAAACCCTCAGCTCTAAAACAAACTCTCAAGGAGCCATCCGTTTTGGGCGGCTAATGTCAGGGAACGAGCCTGGCAGTTCATTACAGCAGCTCGATTCATTTCAGCTGCTCGAATCCTTCAAGATAAAACCCTCTGTTCAGCAGTACAGATAATCTTCCCCGTGACGAAATAGCCTTTCCTCTTAGGAGCCTGTTATATTTACAAAGCTGTGAGTAGTGGGTGGACACGTAGCGTCGTGATTTTTTTTACGACACAATCTGCCCTGTTGACAGCTCGCATTACGCCGTTCCAATTCTGAGACCTTATAAGGAACATCAATATTACAGGCCGCCCCCTCAACCCTGTCTCTGCCTGTCCCTGATCCATTGTTTAGAAAATTCTAGGCTTCCTGGATCCCGGACGACGTTGTAGGGAAGCTGGTAAGCATGGATACGCGTGACAGGCCTGTGGCAGCAAATGGGCACGTCACAATGATTCGCCTTGTGTCATTGTGACTCCATGTGTTCAGTGTCCCCAAGGCTTGCGGCTGATACCCTGCATTTTCATCATGAGAATAAACATTTGGGGCTGTGTTAAGCCATAGGAAGGCTACGCACAGGCCCATGGTGCTAAGCAACCTAGCAGTTGGTAAGCTACATGCTCAGGGGTGTGTTTCTGATGTCGGGAAGTAAACTAAACCGGGGTATTTTTCCCAAAAGCACAGTTGCTAACGTTGTTAGCAACTTACATAGTTGAAGCCATGCAACTGAATGGTTTCAACTATGTAATTTGCTAAAAGGAGATTTTCAGAAATACGCCCATGGGCGGCAGTCACCTGCCCACTCACTGCCCACACACACCTGCAGGGGGCAGCCATGTGTGGTGAGAGATGCTGTCCCTGTGCTGGGGGCCACCTTCTAGGGCCTCTGAGGTCCCCCGCAGACCTGTGGCGTGTTATTAACAAACTTTTCGCTGGATCCACAGGACTCCAAGTGGTAATGGGGACAGCGCACCGGGCTGCCTTTTCATTTTTTATGATTCACCCATCAGAGCGCCCCACAGTGGCGGCTAGATGTAATAACATCAAGGCACACTCAATGATAAATACAGTGGAATCCACTCATAGTGATCACATCTGTCTGGGTGAAATTGATATCGCTAAAAGCGGACGATCGTTAAACTCGATTTTTTTTCCTTTTTCTTTATTTCTCATGCAGATTAGCATGTAATTGACAATTGTATGTTTATTACATGAATATAAGGTAATAGAACAGACAGTGTCGCTGTTTACAGAATTTTATTGACTCTTACAAAATACAGTACAGCTGTTTCAAATGCTTTTCAAATTACAGTACTGTATAAATTAAATTACTGAAGTATGTATTATTCAAATACGCTATAATACTGTAGCGCCGACAGTATCTGCATGTCCCGGCATTTCCTGTTTGTATTTTTTTATTGTAGGTATTCGTTGTACTGTGTATTCGGTTGTTGCGTGTGGTTGTACTCGGTTCTTGTCTGAGCCTCACGTGTCTTAGCCATTGTGTAATTACCCGCGGTGTATGCGTCTCACCGTCCTAGTGTAACTTCCCCGTGTTTCTCTCTTATTCATGGTTTTCGTCTAATTGTTGGTTGTTGTGCGGTTCCTTCAAGGAGTAACATAAAGAACAGCTTCAAGTTAGTCTGCTTTTCTTCATTTTCATTCGCCGCCGCCGCGATTCCTCGTTTTTCTCGCCGCCTCAATGGAGTACAGTATTGTACATGAAATATAGCTTATTGTAGTTTCGCTGTTGTGTCTCGGTGGCTAGTTTTTGGCAGTTTATCGTAAGCTTCGATGAGTCTATATTTGTCATTGAGAGAAAATTCTCCCAGGGTGCCAAACTAGCTAGAACCACCACTGAGCGTAAGTCTTAATGCCAGATCTAAGATGGATCCCCACACTATCACGTGACCAGTGAATAGTGATTTTGAAACAATATCCAGCTTCTGTTGTTTCTGGGGTCGAACTCAAAAAGTCACTTCAGGCCCCCCACCCCCCCAGTGTAGTGACTGTTTTTGACCAACACCGACCGATCCATTGCCATAACTCCGGGGTCTGTATATCCTACGGGAAGCATTGATCCGACATGCTTTATACCCATAGCTTTGGCTTCCGTGTAACAGCATGCATCTCCCGAATTGAAGTATTTCTCTTGTCAAGGACTGAAGATGGTTGTATTTTCATGATCGATCAAAGAGCGAGATGTGAGAGGTCGGTGCAGAGATATTTACAAAGAAATGCTAAGCAAGATGAATGAATTACCGTAATACCTGGAGAATTAAGCTGTCTTTAATTTCTGCAGAGCCAAAGGGTATAGCTGCATTATTCATCATCGCAGCCCTTAATCAAAAGAAAACGTTCCCTGCCACGTTTCTCCTACTCCAGCCTGTTGCTGAGACAAGCCTATAAATTCACATAGCCGTGCAGTTGGAGCAAGAATGAATGTTGGATTCAATTCTGCAAACCGCTGGTTTGATACCAGGCTGACATGCAGGAATCACAGCAGGATTAGTAGCCAGACAGTGAACAGATCTTTAGGACTGCTTAGGTCCTACATTATCTTGTAAGTATGAATTAATGCAATAATCACATTAGGGCTGCCCCCTGAAAGTCGACAATTGAAATATTCAGTTGGAGACCAATGAGTCGACTGTGATGTGTCAAACAATTGTTTTTTTCTTCATTTGCATTACAATAACACGTTAAAATGGATAGAAATGTACAAACGGGATGACATTTCAATGAGGAATTACGAATAAGGGGAACCATATATATTTTAATGTTCTAGCTGGGCATTTGCTAAAATAAATCCACATTAGCAATTATTTGGGCAGCAGTGATGCACAGGTCAATATTCCAGATGTGGGCATCATGACCCCCTTGTGAGAATGCGGCAGTATCACTTGCTCCGCCCACTATATAACCCCACTTTATATTGTTGATTCCCATGCAACCTATTGAGTGTTCTTGCTTTTCTCTACTGTCTAGCCCTGACCCATCCTGCCTGCCTTTCCTGCTCCAGTCCCATCCCATCCCGTTCCCTGTGTGCCTGCCTCCTATCTCCAGTGCCTGTGTGTAGGACACATTTCTCCAGCTTACTACTTCCCCTGCACTGTGACCCCGACCATGATCCTGCCTGCCAATTCCAGTTCCGTCTGCCTGTGCTCAATAATAAAGTCTCACTGTTCCAAATTCAGTGTTCCCAAGCTTCTGTTTGCAACATAATACCTCATTGAACAGCATGGACACTGTGGATACCCAGTGTAAGACACACTTGCCAAAATCACACAGCTCACTAACCTGGTTGGGCAGGTCCAACAGGGGATCGCTGCCGCAGCTCCTCTGCTACAGATCCCCCCGCGTTCTCCATCTGGAGTCCCAACTGTGATTCCGGACAAGTACGATGGTAATCACCACCTCAGTGAGAGAGGGAGACACAGATTGGTTGGGATGGTTCTTGGATTATCTGCAGATCCTCCATAGTCCAGTGCTAAACCCAGGTAGAGATAGCCTGTTGCGGCACCAGAGGTTACTCCACCACCAGCTCTGCCTCTACTGCAGGGAGCCAGGACATGCCTGCCACTCCTGCCTGGTCTGGCCACCCCAGGAGCTCTTGGGCTCTGCTCAGATAGGGGTGCTCGCCCTGGTGATTATAATTCAGTGCACTGTTTTGGGAAGAGGAACAGGTGGAGGAGCAATCCCTATTGGATTCCGGAGCTCCAGAGGACTCCATCCTGCATTGATTACCAGACCCTGAACGGCATCACCCAGAAGTGCCATGAGTCCCTTCCTCTCTTCCCTCTCTGGATCTCTGGAGTGTCTATACCTTCCCAGGGGTGAGTGGAAGGCAGCCTTCGTAACACTGACTGTTCGGTATGAATACCTGGTTATGGTATGCGATTTGGCTAACAGTCCTTCTATATTCCCATGGGAATATTGTGATCCTCACTATGGTCGACCGCTTTTCTTGGATGTTCCGGCTCATTCCCTAAGCTGCTCTCTGCCACTGAGCTGGTCGACGTTCTCTTTACCTTGGTGTTCAGGCTTTCCAGGGTACCTGAGGATATTGTGTCTGACATGGGGCCACAGTTTGCTACAAGGGTCTTCCACACTTTCTGTTCTCCCCTAAACATTTCTCTTGGTCTCACTTCCAGTTATCACCCATAATCCAATGGCCTTGCAGAATGGACCAACCAGGAGATCACAAAGAACTCCCGTGTTCCTCCAACTCAATAGATTGGGCTTGCTACCTACCTGGCACTAAGTACGCCCTCATCCAACAATCCACTAATTTCACTCCCTTTCAGTGCGTACTTGGGTACCAACCTCCTCTGTTACCATGGGAAGCTTTGGAAGCTGGCCCATCAACAGCTCCTGGCCTGATCATCCCGGCAGAATACCCAAGCTGATCAACATTGTTGCCCTGGCCCGACCTTCCATCCTAGCCAATGGGTCAGGATGTTTACCTGTAATCGCCATCTTCCCATGTGCTGAATGTTGTGCACTGGTCCTTTCCACGTATTCCAACAAATTAGCCCAGTGACTTAACGCCTGCAAATGAATCAGAATCAGAATAGAGTTTAGAATCAGAATAGAGTTTATTGCCAAGTATGTTCACACATACAAGGAATTTGCTTTGGTGGTTGGTGCCAGACATTGAGAGATAAAGGTGGGTTTATATATATCTTAAGACCGGGGGGAAAATGACAAGTATTGGCATTTCACACTGGTAGTTCATAACCAGGTTGTAATTAAAGCTTCAAAATGCAAAAAGAAGAAACATAAGCGAGAGATAAAACATAGAGAGTAGGCAATTTATTGAAAACTGCATTTAAACTCAAACAGGCTGATCAAAAGTTTAAGACCGTAGCCTTTAAAAGGCAGGATCTGCACGAAAATTGGCTTTCATGCTATTTTCAGTCTGGCATTCACACTGTCATGACCTCCTGATGGTAAAGGCAAAAAGACGTTCTGTCTTTGAACGTGGCAGGATTGTTGAACTGCACAAACAAGGCCTCTCGCAACGTGCTATCGCTGCCGAGGTTGGACGCAGTAAGACAGTCATTTTAAATTTCTTAAAAGATCCTGAGGGTTATGGGACCAAAGAGTCAAATGGTAGACCCCAAAAAAATTTCACCTGCACTGAACCGGAAGATCTGACGGGCTGTCTGTGAAGACACAAGCCCAAATTAAGGCCTTTAATGATGCCAACTGCAGCCCAATAACAAGAAGACAGCATCTGTAAAAGAAGGGCTTAAAGAACAAAAAAATGTTTTCAAAGGCCACGTCTCCTCCCATGACACAAACTTGCCCCTTTGGACTTTGCAAGAGAGCACCGAACATGGGACATCGAAAGGTAGAAGAAAAAACTTAACCTGGACGTTCCAGATGGTTTCCAGCGTTACTAGCATGACAATGCCTCAATGGACAATGCTTCAATGGAACAACGATGCTGCAGGTTGTGCAGGGGCCTCGAACTGCGGCTGGTTATGTGGAGATGTTGCAGTGGGCATCTGTCTTGACTGGGGGCCGTCATCTGTGCGGAAATGACTAGGTCTTTCAAAAGGACAATGCTGCAGTTCACAATGGCCGCCTGATGAAGGACGTCTTCCAGGAGAATAACGTCGCTCTTTTGGTCCATCCTGCATGCTCCCCTGATCTAAATCCCATTGAGAACGTTTGGGGATGGATGGCAAGGGAAGTTTACAAAAACGGACATCAGTTCCAGACCGTGGATGCCCTTCGTGAAGCCGTCTTCACCACATAGAGCGATGTTCCCACCGGACTCTTGGAGACACTTGCATCAAGCATGCCTCAATGAATTTTTGAAGTGATTAACAAGAACGGTGAGGCTACTCACTACAGAGTCCCTTTTTGACACGTTTACTTCTGTTTTTGGGTTTTTTTTTTTGGGCTACGGTCTTAAACCTTTGATCAGCTGATGAACAGCCTGTTTGAGTTTAAATGCAATTTTCAATAATTTGCCTACTCTCTGTTTATATCTCTTGCTCATGTTTCTTCTTTTTGAAGCTCTTTCAACCTGTTTACGAACCACCAG
>JAODJW010000081.1:7041169-7053176 GCA_026777045.1 Hyperopisus bebe | reverse complement strand
CCCCCCCCCCCCCCCCCACACACACACACACACACACACACTTTGATTTATTATTTGCCTGATTTCTGGTGTTTGCCCGATGAAACGATTAGAATTGTGTTCAAAGTACAGTACAAAAAAGGAACAAACATCAAAAACATTTTATCGGCATATCTTAAAATTCCATCATTTGTTTCCAAATGGTTTAAATGAAGGGGATTAAGGTTTGATATGCATAAGTAGGGTTTTTTCTCTAACCTTGGGCACCCGTTTAATATGGTTAGAACACTGTTGCCTAGCAATTCCTACAGTCCAAAATTATTCATACGACATTATCTATTTTTGCATATTATCCCACTGAAGCGATCTCATGACCCAGCTCCCGCGACCCAGCGAGTCGTATCCCCGATAGGAATCTGACCTGGAAGATTATTGGCATCACACCATGGCAAGTGACACGACAGTGGAGGCCTTGACAGTAGGGGGCGCTACTGAGTGGCTGGTAAATGGCCGGAATGCCCGATTAGGAACAGTTCAGTGCCCTGACCAGGGTCCCCATGCCAGCTGACAGACTCTTGCCCCTGCCCACCCCCTGAGGCAGCAGCAGGGGGGTCAGTGTGTTTTGGGTCGTTTAGAGTTGGACCTGGCCAGGAATGTGGAGCACACTGGAGTGAAACACTCCTTCACACACCTGAACTCGATATGCTCCTGACACTGGGGTGACATCAGCAGTTTCTGTTTGTTGATTTTTTTTTTTGGTTTTATTTTGGGAATCTTGTTCGAGAAACATCTTCATCTGATGTCTGTCCGCATTTAACAGCAGCATGGTGACATCACCATCTTCCTCCAGCCGCAATCCCTGCTGACACGTCCCGTTTTAACTGGTTTTAACCCTTATTGACCTCTTTGGGGAGACCCCCACACATCTGACCAGAGCTTCTTGATGAGTGGGATGCTACATGGCAGTCAGTTATACTTAAGAGAAACCCCCCCCCCCCCCCCCCACCAATGTTCAGAGGAGCGATCAGGAGGATCTGCATCCAGGTTCAGTGTGAGGAACTGCGCGCCCAGGAAAGACGGCCAAAAGTGAGGAAACACCACTGACCTGCTACATGGCCAGATGTTTCAGTGAAGAATGGAGTGTAGGGGAGAGGCGTGGCCAGACGCACTGTACACTGGAGTATCTAAAGATGGCAGGGCAGCTGCCAGGGCGTGGTGAGGGGCTGAGGGCAGGTGAGGGGCTGTTCCCGTTCTTCTGCCTGGTGAAGAGTGGAGGAAGGAAGAACCAGGTTCTGGCACCGAAACCCAGGACAAATCCAGGGTGGGAACCTGTAGAAGGTCTGTAAAGCGGCCAGCGGGAACAGGAATCACGTTAGCAACTGGAGAAGAGAAAAACAGAGATAGTCCTAAATCCGGGATTCAATCACGTTACAAACGACCAATCAGCTTTATTACTATAAGTTGGAATTTCAGAAAAGGGGTGATAATAATTATTACCCTTTTTCAATAAAATTACCGTTATTTTATTATTTTATAACGAGAATTAAAAGAATTTGCTCAAACTTTAAATGCCTTGCAATAAGCGTGTAAAAGTGGGTGAAACTTTTTGATAAGATCGTTGAGGTTTTTCCTCTCAAATGACAGCAGTGCCTGGTGCGTTTTAAAGTGTTACAGGATTATAGGTCAGTGAGTCAGACACCGGGGTAATATCCCGAGGTTTTATATTATATGACATTAAACCGCGTTACTGTTTTTTCTCTTGACTATAAATGATAAATAAGCGCCCGGATCGTAGCGGCGTTCTGCTGGGTCAGGCGGGGGTGGGGGTACTGCATCTTTAAAAAAACTCCCCAGGGAAATGAACTGCGCACCGTTAAAACAGTGGGATGGTAGGAGAGCGGCGTGCACTTCGCCGGGCTGCAGCGGGCTTCCCGGGCGCGATCGTCGGCCGGCTCGGATCCCAGGCACACGGTACGTCCGGGACCGGACCGAACCGAACCGAGCCGTGTCGCTGCCCACCGCCATACTGTGCTTTCCGCCCTGTCTCGTTTTTATAGCGACATTTTACTCCCGATCGGTGAGTACATTTCACAGTGGATTTTTTTTTGTGATTTTTAAACCTCTTTTTAATTTTATTTTCGCTTCTTTTGCTGGTGTTGAGGATACGGATGCCTTTAGCGCTCTTCCCCATGCTGTGCTTTAAATCGCGGCTTTTAACGAAGGGATTGCCGCTCCGCGAGGTTTTTCCTTCATTTTCTGTTGTCTTGACTTTTGCTGTATCTCTGCTGTTCTGTCTATCTTGTGGTGCCGATGATCCGTTTTGTGATTTTGCGAAGATCTTTATTTTATACACGCCTTCTTAAAGAGTCTCATTTTTAAAGCCGTGCTGCTATTTTAACGTGAAACTTTCTTGCAGTTCATTGCGTTTTTCTTCCCGTTACTTTTTCATTTCTTTTTTTTTCTTCTTTATGTGTAATGCACTGCGATTTTTGGATCCACGTATCTGTTGTGAAAGTAGGTCAGGTTTTCGATTTCTTGCGAAAGAAGATGCACATATTGCGGTTTTAAGGGGATTTTCGTAGACTAAGGACTGCCGTGCGTAGTGGTACAATATATGCTCTTTGGGATGTTTTTCTTATTTACACCAGCAAACTTGCGATATGCGAAATAATCGCGTTTTTTAACAGTCTCGTTTTTGATAAACACTTAATTAAATAAAGAGCAGGTGCTGGCCAGCATTGACGAACTCCATGTGTGTCCTGGCTCGCCGTAAATCGCCTTTATCGTCACCCCAGGAGGAGAAAGTTTGTCAGCATCATTTCAGGAGGATGCATATAGGGAAAAGGCTGTCATTTCACCCCGTACTGGTTCTCCGGCGTGATCCTCTCATTTATCTGTTCATCTATTTTGTAGCATATTCTAATTTGACAAACCTCCACTTCACGATCTGCCATAAATGTTAATACTCACTACAAGGAGTTACAGTTGCCGAGCAAGCAGCCGCATAATTCTCCTGTTTGTTGGCCTTATTTATAGCAGGAGTGTCAGCAGTCTCTTATATATAAATAAATGATACGTGGTCGGACAGAAGCAGCCTTCATTAAGCCGGTGATGGAGGAGCGCTGCCGGCCGTGTTATCTGGGCGCCCATGCCCGCTCCGTGTCTCCGCCTCGGCGCTCGTATTTATACCCACAGACCGACTCGTTTCGCTACTGATTGTTTCATGCGGTCATCAAACAGCGTCTAACCTGCCTGTCAGGAGGTGTGGAAATACTGCAGATAAGCGGCGCTTTATATGCCGAGCGGCGAGGGAGATCTGTGCAGGAGATATTAAATAAGATTAGGAATGAAGTATGAAGACCATTGGAGTGGCAGTATTACTGATATATGCCAGTAATCCTTGCTCCTGAGATACAGTCATGCGTGAAAATGGTTTTCTGTTACCTAATCCCTCAGTGTAATATTTAACTTTTTTCCCCCCGAAAACCTTAAACTTACAAACTTATCGGCCCCTTTTCTGGATGAAGAATGTATCTGATTTAGCGGCGATTGCAGGGCTCTTGTCTCTCTCCATGGTCCTGAAAGCGGGGTGTCTGTGGGATGATGCTCTTTTATAGGCAAATTTGTAGAATGGCTGAAATAATCGTATTAATATATAACGGGCGTAAAGTTACCTACAGATAATCATCATGCCTGAGACGTGGCTCGACTGGGGAAAAAAATCATTGTTTCTTGCTGGTCTTAACCTGCACTTCAAATGCTAATACAATCACAGATGTTTTAGGGGTCGTTTGTGTGCATAAATGCTGCAGAATGGTGATTAAGGACATCAGGTTGTCATAAGATGTGGCCTTCAACTGCACCCTCGATGAATTCCCAGTATCTGTCGGTATAAGTTAGTAACATTGACAGCTGTCAAGATTAGACTTTTAAAGTAAAGACACTTGTCTTCACTGGGAGCAGTGTGTGCCTCAACAGGTCAGGACATTATATTTGTGTTCAGAAGGTCGTTGGGTCAAATCCCTGGGTCAGTGGAATGATTTCGCAACTGTTTATTAATTTGGGTAAAAGCGTTTGCTAAATGAAGAAAATGTAAATGAATTCAGTGTGTATTCTTGTGTAGCTAAATGCTTAGCGCATTGGCCTGGGGCCATATCGGTCGTCCGTGAGCGTGAGCCGTTACTGAGGTCTGTTTAGCTTTTAGTCAAGCCCCCAAATGTCCGTGACCCTTCCGGCATGAGGCTGTCTCTGTGGCGTCGTGGACTGTCTGACATCCCAGCATGCACTGGTGCATCGTGGTTTATTGGGACTCAGGACTCTCCTACATGCCGGCCTGCCCCCCTCCCCCCCCTTCACTGCTGTCCCCAGCCATCGATTCGTGGTCGCTGTCCTTTTGAAGCTTTCTGTCGCCGAGCTGATCCAACTGACAGCTTCCTAATGATGCGTTCAGTCCTGTGCAGGCCTGGGCCTTCAGGGAGGAGATAGGCGGTGTTATCACCCCCTCCATCATCCCTGGAGCAGACGGGGGTCCCATGCAGGGTGGCTGGGCCTCATGCCTCCTCCCCCCCCCCGCCTCCCCCGTGCTGCTAATCTTGTAGTAAATGTATAAAACATTAAAATTTATTATTTATTTTGATGCAATGCTTTCTGATATATGCATTATGGTAATTATGTACATATTAATTTTTAGCTTACATCTGGTTAGGAAGTGAAATATTTTATTTTTTAATTGAACTATATGCTGCTTTCTGTTCCGTGTTTTTGTTTTTATTTGGAGAGAGACGAGTTTTACGAGGGGGAGTTTATCTCTGAAATCCTGTCTTCCTAACTATCTGTCTGCTTTCCGGAAGTTCATCGAGTGAGCTTTAACTGTAGGAGAGCAGATGGCACCTTTTTTGAAAAAAAAAAAACAGTGATTTGTGTCTAAATTTCTGCTGCCGCTTACCATCAGCCTAACGCTTTTATGGTTTCATTATATATTTTTATCTTGGCAGTTATTCCTGAATCGAGTTTCCCCTTTCTGTGTCCCTTCTCCTGTCTTTCTAGGGTGACGTCTGTCTGCCTTCTGTGGTTACAGTAACCATTCGCCAGGTTGAGTTCCCCTCTTCCTGCCCTCCATTCAGTAAACGCCATTTAATGAGGTCGATCTGGTCGATTAAACCCACACTGGAGGACCAGGCCAGTGAGAGACTATCAAATGTCAATTATATTGAACTACTGTAATTATAGTTCAGTGCTTAAATGAAGTCATTAAATGATAGAGCGGTTTAGTCAATTTTACCCTGAAAACCGTATTAGGTTACAGAATAATAGAATTTTATGTAAAAAAAATAATAATAATAAAAGCGTGAAAAACTGAATGAGATATCAGCAGGCTGTAGGAAAGGGGCTGTGAATTGCATGCCTTTTGTTGTTGAAAGAGTGATACAGACAGGCTTTATTTTCTCCCTTAACTCTGCTAGTTGACGTTAGGGCAGAGGGAGCTGAACACGGCGGCTCCTTCAATAGGTCGGGCCGCGTGTTTGTAGACGTACGCGGTGACACTGGGCGGGTGCCTGGCCCCCACCGTCCCCATTTTCTGAGGCACACATATGCCACTCCGGGCAAATTCACGTAGCCCGCTGGGCCTGACGCAGTGTGTAATGTGGCCCCCATGCCCCGCCCCCAAAGCACCCCCCCCATAACTGCTCTCCATGGACATGAGCCCAGGGCTGATTCGCCTGACAGGTCTGAGTAGGCCTCATTTTATTCACACAAGTACACAGAATTTCAGTCATTAACATGCACTCCTTTCGATCACACACACCTACACACACACAAAACTTATGTGCAGACACATTGCCAGAACGTGAATTATGGTGTGGATTCCTCACACACACACACACACAAGCATAAACACTAACCCACCACAGCAAAGTCAGTGACGTGAGTCTCTTTATCACACACACAAGCACATTTTATGACTCTATTTCATTAGGAGAGTACAAGCCGAGTTATTATCTCGATAAATTTGGGAAATACTGTGTCTCTAAATGATATAAAACCCATTTTGTTCTATGCATTTCGAAAGAGTTCCACTGAACTCTCTTAATTTGTTGAGTCTGCACTTAACAGAAGCGCCTGAATCATCAAGCTGGCTAATAAGTGATGCAAGCGCAGGATGTAACTGCATGTCTGATGCCGGTGTTAAATGGCAGTGTTAAATGGCGGTGTTAAATGGCAGAGGTCGTCATCCATTAATGTTATTACCGTCAGGTCAGGATCAGCAGCAGAATGGGTTTGGGCGGTCAGTTTTATGTATGGGGTCTCTCCTCTGCTTTTAGATGGTCTGCTGGCTGTCACCTGCAGACCAGTGACTGGTTAGACAAACTGTTAATATAAAATCACTGGGCAGATTCAAAATAAAAGATAAAAACGATGAACGAATGACTGTGTTTTATCTCGAAAGGGTTTGTCTGTAGAATGCTAGCTTTCCTGGTGGATGGACGTGCTCCGGTTCTGGTTGATTGTTTCTTGACCCTGGACAGCAGACCACACACATCTTCTGAGTGGGTTGCCTCAGCACCACGGACAGAAACCATTACCTCCAGCAGCAGCGGTACGTAGCCGGGCCAGAGCTGTCCCAGCGAGTGATGTTCTGGCCAGCATCTTCCGCTCACTGGGCTCCCTGCCCTGGACAGGAAGCCGATCCAATGGAAGCGTTATCGCTAATGGAAGTAACCGGAACATTGCATTCTTTTTTTTTTCTTTCTTTTTGGGGGGTTGCATGGTGTGTCAGGGGTTACCTCCAGGGTTGGGGGTTTGAACCCCATCTGCACTCGCATGTGGGGCTTGTACGTTCTCTCATATATAGCAGATCTCCTCTTGCAGTCCAAGTGTATTACTCTGCGTGTGTGTGTGTGTGTGTGTGTGTGTGTCCTATGATGGACCAGCATCCCATCCAGGGTGACCCCAGCCGTGTGCCCAGTGCTGCCTGGGATCAGCTCCAGGTCCACCCAGCAGCCCTGACCCAGATAAGCAGTAGGACGATGCATGGATGGATGGCTGGGTTCTGCCTGGCCTCTGTTGCGGGACACACAGCCAGTCTGGCTCCTGTACCTTTCCTACATCTTTTGTCTTTAGGCTCATAACAGCTGCCAGAAAGACGCCAGTTACAGATTCTCCAGGATAAATTATTCATTATTTCGCAGAATCTCTGCTGCGTGAGTCATTCTCATCTCCAGAACTCTTCAGATGGAGAATGAGGTCATGTCTGAGTTCACGTTTGGCACGTGGACACCCGCCACCGAACTCACATGTAACCTCACAGCTGTGCACATGCACATACAGTCATTTGAAAAAGAAAGTAGCCTTTTTTCAATTTTAAGGATTTACATATTAGGACGTAATAAAAAAAAATCATCGGGTCCTTAGGAGGTCTTAAGATTAGGCAAATACAACCTCAGTTGAACAACAGCAAATGACATATTGCACTGTATCCTTATTTATTTAACAAAAACTAAGGCAAAAAGCAGAAGCAGTGTGTGAAAAATTAAGTGCTACTTCCATAGGAATTGAGAGAGTAAGTAGCAGTTAGATGCTGCTAATCAAATGCACTTGATTAATTGGTCATCAGCAAGTGTGACCGCCCCTATAAAAGCAGAAGGTTTGTCAGTTTGCTGGTCTGGAGCAGTCAGGTGTGTGTTACCATAATGTCAAGGAGGAAAGGTCATCAGCAATCATCTTAGAGAAGCAATCAATCTGGGAAGGGTTATAAGGCTATTTCCAAACAATCTGAAGTCCATTGTTTTACAGTGAGAAAGATTATTCACAAGTGGAAACATTCAAGAGTTGTCAGTCTTCGCAGGAACCGACGTCCCCGCAAAGGTCATCCCAAGGTCAGACTGCGATGCTCAGAGAAAAAACCCAAAAGCTACATCTCAGACTCTACAGGCCTCAGTTGGCATGTTAAATGTGAAAGTTCATGACAGCACAATTAGAAAAAGACTGAAGAAGTATGGCTTGTTTGGAAAGGTTGCCAGGAGAAAGCCTCTTCTCTCGAAAAAGAACATGGCAGCACGGCTTAGGTTTGCAAAGTTGCATCTGAACAAACCCCAAGACCTCTGGAACAAGGTTCTTAGGACAGACGAGACCAAAGTGGAGATGTTTGGCCATAATGCACAGCACCATGATTGGCGAAAACCAAACACATGTTATTAGCATTAACACCTCATACAAACTGTTAAGCACGGTCATTTTTATCAATCTGTCATACGCTGTTTTACACCTGAGGTTAGATTTAAATCCTTTTCGAACCTGCTAAGGATCAGAATTTTCTTTTTATTATGTCCTCATACGTTAAACCATAGAACTGCACTTTCTTTTTCACATGACTGTACACGTGGAGACTACTGCTTAAAGACCATTCATTAATTCATTAAATAATTAATTCAATTTGTAGTTCACAGTTTGACGATGCTTTAACTTCAAAGATAAGTCACAGGCAGGACTGTTTGTAAAGCAATCAATGGGCAGTTGAACCCAGGTGCTTCTGGGGTGGAGGAGTATGCCCCCTTCAGGCTGAGTGGCTTCCTACAGCTGTGTGCCTGTGTCTGTCTGTACGTTCTCCATTCCCGGCATTAATCAAACCCCCTTTCTCACACTTTCTATGCAGAAATTAAGCCACCAGTTTGCACATGAAATCAGGCAGAAAATAAAACTCTATTTTTAAATGAGGCATGAAAGCCTCCCGACAGGAAATGTCGCCACCAAGTCGCCTGCCAATGCCCCCCCCCCCCCCCCCCAAAAAGGAAGTTAGCGCTTAGCATCCATCTCCCCTTTGATTTTTATTTTAGCATCTCTGAAGTCCTCCTTCGAAATCAGGAATGCTGATGTCAATTAAGCTTCCCAGACTGGTCTTGTACTAACAGTGCAAACATAATTAACTTAATAAGTCCTCCTAATTGTGCATATTGAATAGGTTAATTAGAACATTTCCTCAGGCTTTGAAGTGAAACTCGGCAACCTTGGCTAGTTATTGTATAAATACAAAACGTTCTCTGATGAAACTGAAAAAAATGGAAACTTATTAAACTGCCAGGCAATTTATTTCACTTGCACCCATCATATATTACCCACTCTAAATTAAAATAGCTTTTAAGTACATTCTATATCTCCTACTTTACATATAAATAAGTGCTCCACTGAAACATTTCCATCATAAACATTCTGTCTGGCTTAAATATCTGCACTTTAATAAATAATTAACACTAGATGATTAAAATCCACTCTTCTTACTGGGACGCTTCTTTGATCATTCTGGAAATGGATTAGTGTATGATATTTAAGAGAAAGGGAACTTTAGTACATTGTACCCATTATTCTTTCTTGTTTCAATTAATTAGAGATTATTAATAAGCTTTAATGCAATCCAAGTCCTTCTTCTGGAAGTGTAATGAATGTTTTGTTTGATTTCGTTTTATTTTGTTCCTGCCTTAAGCTGCTCACTGCCGGAATCCATAGTCCAGCAGTGACTGTACATTGTTTAGCATGACCCCCGATCTGCACATGCTGTTTCTGCTTGCTCACAGCGCCATTTTCAGCAGGTTGGATACCCTCTGCCCTTCAGCCACCTGTGGCCTTTTGTGTTTGAGGGTGGGGGTGGGGTTGTTCTGTGTTTTTCTCCATGAGTCTTCACTCCCTGTTGATCCAGTCAGGCTCAAACTCAGACTCTCTGGTCCCAGTTAATTAAAGTAAAGTGCTAAGAATCACATGAATGTGTCAGTATTACTATTGCGTGATTGCAGTCACATGATTATGGCATCTCAGTTAGAACAACAAATGAAAAAAGGGCAGGACCCTGAACTAGCATCTTGTGGATGAGTGAGGACTGCAGCAGCTGTTTCTGCTTGACTTTCACCCTCATATAAGAGGATGTGACAAGTTGTGCCTGCATTGGTTGTATTTCTCTCCACATTGTGTCACATGACTGGTGTCTTGTCACATGACTGCTCTGCTGCCCAGGGTTCTGGGCCTAGGTGAAATGCCAGGCTCTCAATACCTCCTGTAGGAGTCTTGTGGGGAATGACTGTGTTGACGGTGTAGATTCTCCACAGCTGTTCATCCTTAATGAAGGGCTGCTTTATTTTCTTGACAAGCATCCATTTTTAACTCGCCAAAGGTTCTGCTGAAGGCTCCTTCTGGCCTGTAGGTCCCTCACCAGTGAAGGACAGCGGCACTCTCATGGTCCCCGAGGTCTCTGTGATACCGCTGACCTGAAACGGAGTCCTCACCCTGTGTCGGAACCTGCTGGCCCTGTCGAATCCAGATGTCCTCCTGAACACGTCTCAGAATGTCTCTGACCTTCTGTTTGGAGACAATTGCTGATGTCTTTCCGGCCGCAGTCTGGCCACTATTAGCCCAACCGTCCTGCTCAGAGGGCGATTTTACAGGACGAAGCTATTTTAGATATCAAAATGGTAGCTATTTGTTTGACTTTTTTCGCTTTTGTGGCACTATTCGGGCAATAAAACGTGTAAAAATGTCAGCAAGTCACACAAGGCTCCATTGACATTTAAGCCTAAGATGTCCGATCGATCGTGGTCTGGAGAGCAGACGCCTGACATCTCGTGTCCTGATGTCCTGAGATGCTCAGAGATGATTCGCTGAGACCCTGCGGACTTATTTGCTTTCCTGGGGGCTTCTGGGAGACTCTCCGAAATTGCTTTTCGCAAGAACAATCAGGAAATGCGGCTCCGAGTGACGGGTCGGATCTTCGCGTTCTGGCCGTCCTGTTATCACCCAGGAAGAGCTGAGCTGAAATTGCAGGGACCTCATTACGGGTCGCCCCCCTCCTGCGGGCTCAGCCCGGCATCCAAACATCTGTCTGTGGTTCCTTCTTCCCTGTTTTAGTGGCACATTTGCATGAAACCTGTACTTCTCTGACCTGGTAGCTGCTTAAAGACATATGCTGCATCTTTCTCTACCCTCTCTCTCTCTCTCTCTCTCTGTCCTTCTCTCTCTCACTCCCTCTCTCTGTCCCCATTCCCATTATTCCATCTTTCTCTTTCATCCTTTCTCCTCTTCTGTCCCTCTCTCTCTCCTTCTCTCTGCCCCCCTTACCCATCATTCCATTTCTTCCTCTCCCCCTCCTATTCTCTCTTCTGTCCCTCTCTCTCTCCTTCTCTCTGCCCCTTACCCATCACTCCATCTCTTCCTCTCCCCATTCTACTCCCTCTTCTGTCCCCCTCTCTCTCCTTCTCTATCTCCCCTTACCCATCATTCCATCTCTTCCTTTTCCCTCTTCTGTCCCCCCTCTCTTTCTCTCTGCCTCTCTACCCATGATGCCATTTCTCTCTTCAGTCCTCTTCATTCTTCTCTCCACCTTATCTGTTTAGATATTTGCCTATTCTCTTTCTCCATCATCTCTATCTTTTCATCACATTGTTCCATCCCTTGCTCCTGCCCCATCTTCCTCGTTCCTCACTACTCCCGCGTTTTCTCCCTCATTTTCTGCCACCCTCTCACCAGCTGCCGTTACAGATGGGCGAGGGGGGGGGGATGACTCCACCTTAATAACACCATCTATTTCTGCATAAGCAGAAGAACGGCTGTCAGCGGCTCGGCTGCTCACGGAGGGAGGGGAACATCTCAGAATTAAAAGCAGGGGGGTTGGAAGAAGCAGGTGTGTGTATTTGTGTGTGTGTGTGTGTGTGTGTTTAAGGTGTGGCTCCTTGGTGGGTGGCACTCACTGGATCTGCACCCCCAGATAATGCCGACCCCATCACACATCCCAATTGCCCACAAAGTTACTCTACCATGAAACTGGCACTCATGCCATCATGGTACCGGAATATTCTATACAAATGCTGGCCCTCTGTCTGTCTGTGTCTCTTTCACTTCCTTTCCTGTCCTTAACTCTCTCTTATTCCCAGGTTCTCTCTGCTTCACTCTTTTTACTTACCTGCCTGCCCCCGTCCCCCAAATCACAGCCCCATGCATCACCCCATTAGTATCACAGACACCAGAGTATGACCTGAAATTGCCCCCA
>JAODJW010000081.1:7020146-7035201 GCA_026777045.1 Hyperopisus bebe | reverse complement strand
TCCCCCCCCCAATTGAACTGAGCAGAGTAAAACCTGCTTCATCCAACAGGAAACAGGCCACAAACTCGTCCGTCTTCATGCTGCTGAGGGGGAAAGTGGCCATGATGTAACAAAATGTCAGCGTACCTTTGCTTCCTGGGGGCCATTTTGGGGCGGGCGGATTCGTCATGTTTAAAGACCCCCTCACGAGAAGGAGGATGAACGCAGAGCAGATGGAGCTTAGGATCATGGAGACCAAGCAGCGCCACCTTGGGAGGGATAACAGTAATGCTGTGACATTCCCATCCTCTTACCGCCCCCGGCGGCCCCCACGCCTAGAGAGTGCCGTGGCATCCCTGAGGGTTTGCAAATCGAGGGGAGAATGGGAAAGTCAGGCAGTGACCGCTGACCTCAAAGCTGCTGTCCTCAGGCCGGAAAAGGTCATGCCGCTGGCTTTCCAAAAAAAGCAAAATAACAGTCATCCTCATCACCATCTTCTTCACCACCATCATCGAATCAAAGCAGAAATTCTGAAATATCCTGAAATGATAAAGCCAGAATATCCACTTCGGGTGCTGAGTGATGGTAGATGGTCAGGGGTATGCTGGGTGTGGTGTGTGACCTCAGTGGTGTGTGACCTCATAAAGGTCATCAGCTAAAGCTTCCTGTGCGTGTGTGTGTGGAATAGTTTATATTACATTTTGGGGACCAAATGACACCCACAGTGTAATAAAAACCTGATTGTGGGGACCATTTTTCCAGTCCCTACAAAAATCCAGCAAGAATGTAATCAAAAAAGTACAAATGCCAAAGGTTTTGTATTTTGCTTGGTTTCTTATGGGTAAGGTTAGGGCTGGGTAGGGGTTAAGGCTGTGATTAGAGTTCTCACCATAGAAATGAATGGAGAGTCCCCACAAAGATATAATTTCAAACCCGTTTGTGTGTTTCTATGTGTGTGTGTGTGTGTGTGATCTAAATAATACAGCATACTATGCACATTAGACTTTCATATACACTAAATAGATATTCAGAATTTTGCTGCCATAATTTGGTCAAAGAAAAACTGTCATAGTACAGGAAGAGGACCTTTTTAAGCAAATGAAGGCATGTATAAGCCCCTGTTTATCAGCTGAGGATAGTGCCTGCAGTCACAGCAACCCTCTCATGCTGTCACTACGTACTGTTCTAGAAACAGAGCCGCCTGTTTATAAATAGCTAGCTTTTGTATACTGGCCCATGGGGTCTGAATCCTGGAGTCTCTGGCTGTAAGGCCAGAGCATGTCAAAGGAGACCAATCTGGGGAAGGCCCATCAAGGGCCGTCTGCTTCTACTGCATTGCTCAACGAAGTTGGCTCCATTGGGAGGCGTGGCCTCCTTTTTTTCTGAGGTCACATGACATGTGACAGCCAATGGCTGGCCAGAGCCAACCTACAGCAGCCGCTGGACTCCAGAAGGCATGAAATTGTCCCATATTAGTTACGGCTAATTGCTAATTGGTGTCTCTGAATGCTTTGGCTACGTGTCTGCTGAGGCTCGGTAATTACTGAGCTAATTAATGCCTCTGAAAGCCAAAGAAAAGAGAGAGGATGCAGGCGGGTCTGTCAGAAACAGAACAGGACGAATCATAAATAGAGCTTGCATGCCAATTTGCATAACTAGTGTTTTTTTTTTTTTAAATCCTTGTAATTTATTTGAAGCTCTTTCGTAATGAAATATTTTCCCTGGTTAAAATAAATAAATAAATAAATACGCGAATCATGCAAACATTGATCTTAATTCCAAAATAAAAAAAGCTGTTTTATTTTGCAATCAGATGAAACCAAAGGAAACCTTCCAGTTTGGACAGGAAGTTATGGTGTGTTTTCACTCAGCTGAACATCCTTCAGCTTAATTTAAGTTGTTCTCCTTTACTACCCTTACTAGTTAGTTCTGCAGGGTAACTGGGATCTTAAAGGGCCAGTGTTCAGCTAATTTCATAATGTGCTCAGGTTCTGTAATGGATGTGAACCTCACAGATTGCTTACCAGGAAAGACATGTAAATTGACATAGGCTAATTGCATTCATATCAGGATAAAATTATTTTTTGTAGCAATTAGAGATGTACCTGAATAATTGTCTAATTTAACAAAATATTTGTTAAACCTCTGGCTTGATATTTCTTAATCAAAGACCATATCATTTCACTGCATGGGAAGTCGACCTGATTTTATTTCTACATCTGTCAAATAACAAAATAAGATGTCATCCATTATTGGCAGTTACAGAACTGCAAATATCAAAACCAACAGAATGTCACAGCCGCATTTCCTTACCTGACATCTTTCGAAAGAGTTATTCAGAATGTTCCCGAGCTTAAATAAGTGTGTTTTTTCCGCCAGCCATTGCCGTCAGTGAGAGATATGTTATAACTAACTACCACGTTTCACACAGAACTGCTAAGAATACAGTATGTTTTGCTTTTAAAATATATCATAAATGGCTGGATGGATGTGCATTGTATTCAGGAGAATACCGTTTATGAATTCTGTCATTCATTTCATCTGTTAGTAAAGATGGATGATGGTCTGGCGTCTGGATAAATTGGGCTTATGTGTGATACTTATGATTTATGTTGTTTTTAGAGTTATCAGATTCAATACCTTGTTATGACTGATTTCTGAATGAATCAGAAATCTCACCTTGAACTGTGCTTTTAACGTGAATTATCTGCACTTAACAGCTAACAAACAGACTCCGTTATATAGCGGAAAAGCACAGGAATTCATGCATCCTGTGTTCAGTCACGGTGTCTTGTTTGGCATCATTCTGTTGCATGCTGATCCTTGTTTAGCTAAACCTCATCTGGCTAGCTAATCCCGCACTACGGCCGGAAGTCCTGAACCAGGTTCAGGTGAACAGGTGACTGAGATGTACCCTTAGCATGTGACGTGAGCCCTGCTGTATGTAACGGTGTGACATGTAACATGCCAACACAGTCCTCTCCGCATAAGGGCTTGTAGAGAATAGACAGCCAGGAATAAACTCCGAACACGGTTGCTGAGAAACAGCAATAGCTGTTCTAGCTAAGAGTCGTTGTTGTGTGTGTGTGCATGGGCGTGAATTATGGGGGGGTGGCAGGGTAATCCCCCCTCCCCCCAGTAATCAAAACCAGCCAATACGAATCCCTTGAACCCCCCCTGAATTTTAGGCCTTTTGTTTGTGTGTCTGTGAGACAGTCATTCTTTACAGTGAACTTCTTTACATTCTGTTACATTCGTTCTTTTGCAGAAAAGAATGTGATTATTGAAAAATGATTTTCTGCTTTTGAAAAATGCATGTTTTGAAAGTGTGGCATGGCGGGGTGACGTGATAAACGGCCTTCCCGTGAAATTACGCCCTGAAACGCATGCTGTGGATCCTCCGGACACTAGATTGATGTCAGATGTTGTTGCTTGGCAACTGTCTGATTTTTTTTTTTTTTCAAATCAGAGATGATCACCAAGATGCAGAAACCTGCCAGTACTCCCTCTCTTTACAGGGCAGTATGTTTCAGCGGGAAAACAAAGGAAACGAACCCTAGGTGTCTCGCGCTGCCACCACAGGAGGTTGTTATCTGAAGTTCTTTGTGAAGCAGCATTGGGACTCCGCATCCCTGCTCTGGTCTGATCCATCTCCCTTTTTTCCAGAAAAAACAGGATGCGTATTCGGGAATTTCTTTTTATTTTTGCATTAACAGGAGCGTGATCGTAAGCGCTGTTCCCGGACCCTGTCCTGTATTCTCTCTGGCCTACCAGCCCCCAGCGGCTGAGTTCTTCCTCACATTCCTACTGAGTTGGGTTCCTGCCCCCCATCGCCGTCTCGGTCCGTGTTTCGCTATCGGCCAGAGAGCTTCCAGATCCGCCAAGGAGCTTTTAATCTTTTATAGCGCAGATTCTCCTCTTGCCCGGAGTAAAAGCTCAGCGCCCGACCCAGTAAGTGCTCAATGTTTCTCCCTGCCTGTTAAGCTCTGAGAGGCCCCTGTGGACCGATCCATCACGTGGCAGGGACGGGGGGGTTCAGACCCAAACCCCTGGCAGCCCTCATGTGCACCTGGGGTTTATCTAAAGCTTGGGTGGCGTTTAGTCGCCCGTGACATGGCTTGGCACTGGGGATGCTGTGTGGCTTGGTGGGTCCAGGTGCTGTGTCTGTGATCAGTAGGCTGCTGGTTCTAGTCCTCAGGTTGGCCCAGTTTCAGTTTCACCATGGGGCCACTGATTGAGGCCCTTAATCCCCAATTGTTCCATGGACTCTGACCCTGCTTTCTCTAAATGTATGTTGCTTTGGGTAAAACCATTCACTAAACACAAACAAAAGGAGATCATAAAATGATTATTCACCTTGGTGCTGGTCTTACAATGGCCCAGACTGTAGTTAAACCAGACGCATCATGGATTCTGGGTTAGGGAGTAAACCCGAGCAGATCTCTGATCACATTTCCTCCTTTGGTACAAACCCACACTCTTCTGGTGCCGGTCCAGAATCTCCCTCTTGCCATAGGCTCCCACTCGTGATCTGTTGCCCTGTTCAGACAGTCCTAATAAATCGTAACTGAATATAGAGAAACTGATATCTGGACCATAATTAAACAAAAACACATTTAAAGCCACATGTAAGGAAAATGAAACTAATAATGCAGCAAGAGACGATAAAAGAGATTCATTAGACCAATTTCGTTCTTCGATTTAGATGGCTGACTCTGGGTTATATGAACCGCATTATGATGCGTCTTACAGGGCTGGGATGAGGGAGAATCACGTCGTCACGTTTTCCTGCCGTCAGGAAGGCACTCGGGCACTAATCTATGGTTTGTGCAGAGCCTCCTAACAGGCAAATTAGTCCATCACCACGGTTGCCAAATCACACTTTCAGACTCAGGCTCACGCAAGAAAACTTACGGCAAATTCAGTTATAAACTTAAAATTAGCTAGATCTAAAGAGCTGGAATTTAAAATCTCACACCAGCCAGCTGACCAAAGTTGACAACCCTGCATTTTTGGGATTCATACTAATGGCTGAACTGGAGCAGTAACGGAGATGACGGAAGATCCCGGAAGCTAAACGGCGTCTCTGGCGCAGGGCGATTTCCGTGGAGCTTTGCGAGGTCCTGCCAGGGGACTCATCATTCATTCACCAGCGACTTTAATCAGTGTCACATGTCAGAGGATGTGGATGAGGTTACTGCCATATTAAAGCCTACATGACCTGTGGGGTGGGGTGGGGGGGGGGGGGGTGACGATCATGCCACCTACGCCGATCGACATCCAAAATAAATCTGCATTTGGAGAGAAAGGCTCATCTGGGTTCCATGAATTGGACAATTAACTGTTAAAGAATAGAGGTGTTCATCTTGGAGGTGAATCTGTGTGTCGCGGAGTGCCCATTGGTTTCGGACGCTGTAGCTGTGCTCAGGAGGATGATGGTTTGAATCTCTGGGTCGGCCAAGTGATGTCACCAAGGCCCTTAATCCCTGGGTGACCCTGCTTTCTCAACTCTCTGTTGCCTTGCATCAAAATGTCTAATAATCGGCTCTAGCATTTAACTAACCTGTAGAAGTTGTCCAGACACCCACCCCCAAAAATAATCAATGGGCAGTGGTTAGAGGCTGCGGGGGGGGGGGTATCTTTTCACATAAAGTTGCGTGTAGATGGGGGATGGCAGGGAAAGAAAGATCCCAGTTGATCAGCCCTGGATGGAGGCTGCACAGCCACGTCCTTCCCAGTGGGGCCTGGTTGGGGAGGGGGGCGCCAGTGCGAGACGGGGGTTCTCACACGAGGCGGGCAGCTAATTGGAAGCTGGCGCAGAGGTTGTTGGGAGTGGGAGGCAGAGAGCCGGTTAGCGTGAATTGTCACCTGCTTTTAAAGCTTAATGCGGGGGTGGGTGGTGCGGGTGGGAGAAGGCTTCCCTTCTACAGTAAAGGGCTCCAGTGAAACTGAAATGTCAAGCAGCCAGGTTTTACTCTGCGGAGAATGTGAATGTCTTCTCAAAAGTCCCATCCGCTGCTCTCCGGGAGAGAAACTCCTTGTTACAGGGGGGTCTCTGTCCTGTCCTCTACTCCTCAATTTAATGGGGGGCGATGTGGGCCTGCTTGCTACCAGGAAGTCGCTGACCCCACAGCGAAGGACACCGAAGGGTTAATCCCAGCACTGCTCAGCCTGTGCTGCCTAAAGGAACCGTTTATAAAATGAATGATGTGCAGAGAAGAGAAGTGAGATTCCTTTGTTTTTTGTTTCAGACTTCATCCTGTCACTCTGGTCTAGTCGTATCTGAGAAACACTGTGACAGGTGTTAATTGACCTGCTCACCATGGGTGCAGTGAGACTGTGTGACTCTGGTCTGACTGTGCTCTGTGTGAATCTACAAGGTGTGACTGCGCTATGTGATTCTTTGAGGTGGATAGTCCAAAAAGTGAAAATCCCGACCAAGATTTTGGTTCAACCAACCACTTGAGTACTCTGTGACTGTGACTATTTATACACACCTGGTAGGTTAAACCAAAATCTTGATCTGGATTTTCATTTTCTGAACCTGAACTTTTCATCTCTTGTGATTATATGTGGTGTGACTCTGCTTGATGTGAATCAATGTGACTCTAAACTATCGCTATGCAATACTGACTCTCCACCACATTCCCAGGCTGTTATTTGCACATATGTCCCCCAAAATCAATAAAAAACAATGAATACATGTCATGAATCAGGTACATAATAGCAGGTACTTAATAACAGGTACATAATGTGTGCCTGTTTCCTAAATCGACTTACTCAACAAAGGGAGTGCTTTAACATTGTTTAGCATTGATTATCCTGATGACTACGAGTATTGATTAGGCAGTAGCCTTGCTTACTGAGCAGTGAAATTGATTTAGGTGTCAACAAAAACTGCAATATTATTTTAATCAAATCAGGGAGAGCACCTACCGATTTCAAACTGCCCTGCTGTGCTAACTATGAAGGGCAGTGTGTCTTTGGCCCAAATGCCCTTATTCTGAGTGATTTATCCATCAAGCATCCTGCTTAGGGACTGTTTTGCAATGGGGGGGTGTTTAAGACCAAGGTTGGAATGTGCCCTTGTTTCCCTCCAATTTATTGCGTTTTTTTCCGGGATGTGACAGCTCCGTGGCCCGGGGGAATCGCACACACAGGCCCTCCCTCATTATTGGTTCCTGCCGTTGCCGTCGGTCCCTCGCTCTTCCGTAACATATAAGCACTGTGCCGTTTCGTAAGTTAATGGGTGCAGAACAGGTCAGTGTGGGAGCTGCTTGCTAACCGGCAGCACCTCTCTGCTAATGTTACGGCCAGCTATTGATGAACTAATGAGTATTTATTACTAGAATCAGGTTTTTTAGCTTTGTTTTAGTATTGGTAGCACTAAGATAATACCCAGCTTGTGGCCCTGAATGTCAGCCTTGTTTAGGGTGCGCGTCGACCCGGGCCTGGGGGTGGAGCCACTTAGCTATCACATTCTCCGTTGAACAATCAAAACCCCTTTGCTCTCCTCACCCCTCCCTCTGCACGAGATGTCAGGCATATGTGATGCTGCGTTTTGGCGGGGGGGTGTCACGTGGCTAATATTTGGTTAGATGTGGCACGTACAAGCTCCGTTATAGCAGAACGAGCCCTTCGCTGCCTCACTAATGTTTGCCGTCTCCCAATAAACCTTTTCAGAGCTTCAGAATGGAGCTTCGGGGGTAATTTGCTCAATTGAGCCGAGCAGTTCATTTGAGCGTTTTGTGAAAAGCGCTCAGGACACGGGATTGGTGGAGGAGGGGGGGGGCGTGATTACAGCAGCTGTCAGGTGTGTGCCCGTCACGAGCCGCTGCGTGTTTTGTCCATTTTCACATGTGTTAGACGGCCTTGCATTACATATGTGTCTCTGCTGTGGGGGGGTGGGGGAGGTGTATAACCGACTAGAACAGGCCCGGATAGAGAGAGTTAACCTCACCATTAAAACTACACTGTAGAGGTGATGTTTAATTCACTTCATTAGAATAACTGTTTTAATTTTTTAAATCCGCTGTTATGGGAAAATCGCAGAGGATGACTTGGAACGATGATGCAACCTGGTATTTTTACACGGCATCGGGCCCAGTAAAGTGACCCAGTACCTTTGCATGGCATTAGGCCCAGTAAACTGACCCAATACCTTTACACAGCACCAGGCCCATTGCAGAGTTTGCCTGGATGGTTTCATAACTGACCAGATGGTACCTGATGCTGGTCTGATGCCTGCCATCCCCCATCTTTGAAGTCTGATTATTATTATTCCTATTATTATTATTAGACATTATAGAATTCCTGAAATAAATGAGTTTTCAACTGATGCTTGGAAACAGTAAGAGACGGTACCTCTCTCAGAATATGAGGAAGTGTTTTCCAGAGAGTAGGTGCTGCCACACAGAAAGCCGTGTCATAGAGGATAGTCTGAATTTAGGGACAGTCCGATGGTTGGAGCTCGATGATCTTAATGTGCGAGCTGGAGTGTAGGGAAGAAGAAAGTCAGACCGATATTGGGTAGCAAGTCCGTGGAGAGCTTTGTAAATGATTAGTAAAATTTATTACTTGATTCTATAAATGACAAGTTACCAATTTGGTTGGAGTTCTGTACATAATGCATCCTGTTGAGAAGAAAATGTACTGCATTAAACAGATTCTCCCCGTAGGCATGCTGTACAATGAACTGGAAAGATCATAAGATAGTAAAGTTACAGAGTAAACTGCGTTTTCATACAGATTCACAAAGAGACAGTAAACAGCCTGAAGAGAGGCGTCCCTGCCCTGCATCACACAGCTGGATGTGGAAACTGGAGGTCCAGGCGAGGATGGACCTCGCACCCACACTCTGAGCCGTCTCCAAGCACAGCAGGGGGCGCCGTCCTCACAATTCAGGGCTTAAAACCACCCTGGAGGACTTTGAGTCGGAATTCGTTTAGTTTCTATCCGCGCCTCTTCCATTCTCCTGCATTTCACCCCTCATTTCAGGTCTTAGAGTTGTGTAATTATATCATCTTTTTTGAAGAATAAACATCTCCTGAGCTGCTTTGTACTTTTACCTGCGTTTTTTTTTTCCATCACATGAAAAGCGTTTTGACTCCATTTGTTTTCAGTGGGCAGAAGTTTTTGTCAGTGTTTGACTAGGCCTTCAAAAGACATCTTGATAACACTTCAAAAGAGGCTTCCTGTTCATAAACGGCGATATTTATTTATGAAAAACAACTTAAACCTGACCGAGATAATGAAATGGGAAGAATTCGCTTGCACCGTGTTGTCATTCAGAAGGTTATTCGGAGATGTTTCTGCTGTGAAGTTAACTGTAAGAAGGTCAGAGGGTCTCCGTCTTGCTAAGAACCTCAAAGCCGCTGTCCCCTCTGCTCTTCAGGACCGCGCCCGGACGACGATGACGGGGAAGAGCCAGACCAGCAACGTGACCAACAAAAATGACCCGAGGTCACTTAACTCCAGAGTCTTCATCGGCAACCTCAACACAGCCATCGTGAAGAAGGCCGACATCGAGGTGATCTTTGCGAAATACGGCAAGATCGTAGGCTGCTCTGTGCACAAGGGCTTCGCCTTCGTGCAGTACATGAGCGAGAGGAACGCCAGGGCCGCCGTCCTGGGGGAGAACAGCAGGGTGGTGGCCGGACAGCCTCTCGGTAAGTGCCACCAGGGAACACGCCGCGACTTGTCCTCACTTCTGGATCCTGCGTCATGCTGGGTCTCTGTTAGCCCCTTGATTCACACGCTGCATACAATATGATTTTCTGCTGGTTCTCGCACTTTGGAGGTCCTCAGGATTACAGTATATGGTTTTCTGCTGGTCTTCTGCACTGTGCTGCTGCAGTAGCCACTTCACAGCCGGTCCACAACATTATCTCTGGATTCATTTTTTTTTTAAGCACAGCAGAAGGTAAACGTCACTCTATAAAAGTCACTCTATATTTGACAGTGTTTCTCAACCTGGTCATTGGAGATCTCCAGACGGTCCACGTTTTCCCCCCCTTTGTGCCAGATCTCAGAACAGTGACCGTCTTGTCACTCTGACGTCACATCCTAAGGGATCTGGTCCATGACTGCAGCCATTTTGGCTCCCCCCCTTCCCCCAGTGCTCTGTGTGTATGTTTATGTGTGTGTGTGTCCAAACACTTAGCAGTACTTAACATACATTCTGGCCTCTTACTCTTCTCCAGCCATAAAAAATATGTTATGAGTGACCCCCCCCAACAAAGAAAAGGCGTGTCAGCCTAATTCATGCTGCGAGATCTTCTCCCACTTGTCTCTTCGCACAAATCATTGTCCTTCCTGCAGAACCACACCAGAAATCTAATAAACCTGACTGAGTGTGCAGGCTGACCGCTGCCTCACCTGCTGCCTTTATTAGAAGCGCTTCTCAGGAACTGGGGGGGCAGGGGGGTCATGGATCTGTAAGGGATGTGGGTCTAACTGTGTGTGTGTGTGTGTGTGTGTGTGTTTGTCTGTGTGTGTTTGTGCGTTTGTGTGTGCGTGCATGCGTGTGTGTGTTTGTGTGTGTGCAAGCATGTGTGTGTTTGTGTGTGTGTGCACATGCATGTGTTGTGCGTGTGTTTGTCTGTGTGTATGCGTGTGTGTGTGTGTATGTGTGTGTTTGTGCATTTGTGTGTGCGTGCATGCGTGTGCACATGCATGTGTTGTGCGTGCGTGTGTGTTTGTATGTGTGCACGTGTGTGCATGCATGTGTGTGTTTGTGTGTGGGCGTGTGTGCGTGTGTTTGTGTGTGTGCATGCGTGTGTGTGTTTGTGTGTGGGTGCGTGTGTGTGTGAGTGTGTGCATGCATGTGTTCTGCGTGTGTTTGTCTGTGTGTATGCGTGTGTGTGTGTGTGCATGCATGTGTGTGTTTGTGCATTTGTGTGTGCGTGCATGCATGTGTGTGCACATGCATGTGTTGTGCGTGCGTGTTTGTATGTGTGCATGTGTGCGTGTGTTTGTGTGTGTGCATGCGTGTGTGTGTTTGTGTGTGGGTGTGTGTGTGTGTGTGTGTGTTTGTGCTCCCCAGTGTGTGAAGTTCCCATTTCATTCACATTACACCCTTTCTTTTCAGTAATCACGCAGTTTTTTTGCTCCCATTTATGTTCATTTTCACTGGGACTAATACTTTCTTAACACCAACAAAGCAAAAGTAGGTCATTCCTGTTTTCATGGGAACTAGATTCCAAATGTAAATATAATATTGTTCTTTTAACAAAACGCTTAATGAATTGATCTGCAGATTTCACCGTTTGCCTAGATTACAGCACTTTTAACTAAGAACATTTTTCAAGTCATAAATATCAAAATGTCAGAGTAGTAAAGGACAGATGAGTTAATGTTTTTCTTAATGAAATCTTTATGTTTATAGTTATTTTAGTATTTGGTAGTTCAGCAGCTGTCTAGAAAGATGTTTGTGTGTGTGTGTGTGTCATAGACAGGCATTACCGGGTTTGCTTATATATAAATGAGACTTCATGTTACCAAACTTCGTGGCATTTCTCTGATTGGCTATATAAGTAGCTATAGACGCATGAGGAGGCCAACCAGGCCCTGCCTGGGTCCTCACTTTTGAAGTGTTTCTGACTGACAGGAAGCTCTCAAGGTGCAGCAAGACATTCTGCTCCAGTTAGAGAAGAGTTTTGAGGGCCATCACCCACTGTGAAGCCCATGAGATGATGCTGCTGTAGTCCAGTAATAAGCATACAGAGCTGGTGGGCTTTGCTGGGCGGTGAGAGGCAGTCATAGCGCCCCCTGTCAGTATGTCAGTATATTGCATCTCTTTGAAGCATCTGAGGCATCCTCTGCTGAGATCGCCTCTTTGGTCAAGCGATCGGTCCCTCTGCGTGTGTCCTGTTGTTACTGTATGTGTAGAAAAGCTGATGGACAGCTTGTTAAACATCAGAGAAGGGTGGCTGAAGTTTGTTCCCAGGTACACATCAAATCTTCTTGCTTCCTGTTTGCTTTCAGGGGTGTGGCTGATCTGACGGACTTTATTTTCACCCAATCAGAGGTCTTCTATATCCCTGGAGGAGCTGGAATTGTGGGTAGTTGAGTACTCAGTAGTGATTTACAAACTGATGCTCCATGAACCATTTTTTGTTCCCACTTGATGGAGCTCTTAGCTTGCTTTAAGGCATGTTTTTTGCCCCTTTTTTGGCAAGAGAGCACCATCTAGTGGGGTTCAAAAAATACAGCAAATGGTTCACGAAGCCATTTTGTCCATCACTAGTATCCAGTGCACAGCGGTCAAGAAGATACTGCACATCCATCACTGACTGCATAGCTTCCCATCTCCTGCTGAGCATCATTTGCTATCAAGCTGTCACAGGCTCTGTGGGAAGCCTCTTCCTGGCCCTGGTGGGCTTTCCCTATCACTGGGTGTCCCTCACCAAAGCAGATAGCTCCAGGCTTTTCTGCGCCAGTCTCTATGCTCCAGTGTTCATCCAACTGCTGCAGGACTGGTCCACCAGATGGTCATAATTGAAATGACAACCCCCCAATCCCCACCCCCCAATGCAGAACCCCTCACAGCGTGGATAACACCCCCCTCCTGAGCTCTGAGTGTGCACCTGTGTAGTAATATGTCTGCAGACGTTCCTCAGGGGCACTGTGGAAGATCCCAAATGCAGACAAATCAGACAAGTTTTACCATTTTAACTCCCTGAAAATTCAGAACCAATATAAATACTGTGCTTTCCCCCAGTTACTTAGGTGACATCTTAAACATATTAAGGTGTTTACGTGTTGGTACAGTGTGATATTTTGCTAGAGTAAATTTCTCACTCTGTAACTCATTGATCAAGTGGCTTCAGGAGTTCTTGTCCATAACTACCACTCTAATATTAGCTACACATTATAATTTACTACCTACTTTGCATCCCAGATTAAACTAAGAGGGATTACTTTGGTAAATTAAAGGGATAATTTCATTAAGACGGATTACTTAATTTGATTATTCATTGTTAATTATTTATTTTTTAAAGCACGTTTGACATCGATGGGCTGTGTGCCTACGTGTATCTGCGCATAAAGATGTGTTTTACCATGTCAGCGTCAACACGCATCAGTATGGTCTGAATATGTGCGCATGGTAATACGCGTCTTCTTTTGCCAATAGCGCCATCTTTCTGTAGCAATGTCTTAAAATGCTTAACTCTATAGTTGTAGAAACAACTGTGACCTTTATTACGCGAAGTAACCGTTCTGAAGTCTGGATTTGAGTCCGAGTTTAAACCTGCTTGCTATATCGTATTAAGTGGAATTGCACAAAACAATTTATTCGTAATTAATTATCCAGGCATGCAGCGGCTGCGGAGTCTTCGCTCTCTTTAGTCTTTTGGCGCCACCAAGTGGTCAATCTTAGTATTTTAATACAACTTCGAAGTACCGCGTGTTAAATTTGCATGTATGCTTATATTTTAACTCTTAACATTTACATATGTTGAAATATGCTCTTTTTGACCAATGATCTCTTCAGTGGTGGCTGAAGCCTTTGAATCGCACCCTTGGGATCTCGTTAAGTGTTCCCACAGAATTCGCTCCCGAATAGTACCAGGAAACGGGATATTTAATCGGTTCAATGTGACCAGCGATCTTCCAGTTGAGTAATTCAGCTTAAGATCTTGCGGCAATGACAGAGCTTAATTTTTGCTCCTCTGTCCTCTGTGTATTAAACTGTAGGCTATGCCTGAATGACGGGCTGTAGGATTAGATTAGTCATTCTAATAGTCTTATCAAATCAAGCGTTTGAATTAGCAGTGGGTTTGCGTTTAATCTTTTCCGCAGTCTGATGTCGTCAGTGAATACATACAGTATAGTCTATATGCAACTTGTCATTTTTCATTATCAGAACATAAATGTTTGTAATATAAATAAAAACTTTAAAGTTATTTAAAATGAATGAAGTCACTCGCTTTATTCTTGTCAGTGCGTTGAGTGGCCGTAATTTCAATGTCTTTATTTCCTCACACTGGAAAGATGAGAAAAGACCGACTCCATTTGAAAGTGAACACAAAGACGTGAGAAACTGGA
This sequence comes from Hyperopisus bebe, assembly GCA_026777045.1. Taxonomy (NCBI): domain Eukaryota; kingdom Metazoa; phylum Chordata; class Actinopteri; order Osteoglossiformes; family Mormyridae; genus Hyperopisus; species Hyperopisus bebe. Next base: position 7,021,173 of record JAODJW010000081.1, on the reverse strand, counting down.
AACCTGGAACGGAATCTCCGCCATTGTTATTTTACAAACGCCGCCCCGATACCGCGGCAATCGCCACGGCGTTAATTTGAGGGGCGGCACCGCAGATCAGTCGCTGGAGCAGCTGCGGGGGATGGAGGGTTTGAGTCCTGCTACTGCTCGGCGTGAGTGCGTGTATGTCTGATTTGCACGCTCTTCCTATGTTAGATACTTTAAACTCGGGAGATTATGCATGGGCTTCCTCGATTTAGTTCTCAAGGCCAAACATGCACAGTTACGTTAATTTGCGTTTCTCAGCTGTCCATTGTTTGTATCTGTGTGCCCTGTGATGCATTGGCATCCAGTCTAGGCTGCACCTCTTCCTCCTGTGTTGTGTTGCCCGGGACGGGCTCCTTGCCCCTTTTCTTGCAACTTGCACCATGCAGCTGTGTCCATGAGATGGCGCACATCAGCCTTTTGATTTAAGATTTTATTTTTATACCGCCGCCAGCCAGGTCTGTGATGCCTGACGTCCAAAATTGCATGACTGTGTATATTTTGGCAGGACAGCAGGTTCGATCAATTGTCTTCTGTGTTGTTTTTGGATACGTGAAACCCTTTCATATTCATTTATTCAGATTGATTCAAATCCAATTGAATTCTTCCATCGTTTTGGTTGATTTCATATGTGATGTGGAAAATTAAGCTAGTCTCCATGACAGGAAAGCACAGCCAGTTAGATGTGGATAAGCATTGCTCTGGGACCTTGGGGTTGCTGTGAGCCTTTGTAATAAAGGCGTGTATCTCAGCAAGTTGAGACAATGTGCCTGTCTGTAGAAGGTCATAGGTTCAAATCCTTGAGTCAGCAGAGTGATGTCATTGCTAGGCCATTAACCCCTAGTTGCTCCAGGGATTTGCTGACCCTGCTTCCAATTGCTAAATAAGTCCATCCATTTTCCAACCCGCTTATCCTACTGGGTCGCGGGGTGCTAAATAAGTGAAATGCGAAAAATGCTCTTTCTAAAGGTTCTGAACCTTCACAGGGAAGACATCTATCTGC
>JAODJW010000081.1:7000035-7011831 GCA_026777045.1 Hyperopisus bebe | reverse complement strand
ACACATATAAAACACACACACATACATAACACACACTCTTGCCATTTGAGGGTTATTTGAAAGTGCCTGGAAAGCTGTTTGCGAGAGTGGATTCATCTACGTTAAAGATACATCCTATCAGATGCGGCTCCCTTGCTTCAATCCGACCTCGGCACAAGCTGGAGGGTGATGCATCCAGATCGGAAACCAGGAACGTCACAGAATTTAGCCGTAAATGAGAAGCAGTGATGAGTCAGGTTAAGGATATTAAGCTGGTTATATGGCGCAGCTACACAAAGGACACAATGAATATATCTTTGCTTTTAGGGTTATTATCTTCCTATTAGGCAGTCATCATTGTCACAGTCATCCTCGCCTCTAAATGGCTTTTCACGCCTAGTGCACTCCGATAGCGGTGATCATTGTTCTCCTGTCAGGGTTGTTCTTTGTGAGATATGGATTAACTGGTGTGGTGTTAAAAAGTCACTCTACGCTGCTTCAAGGGTCAAGTCACACGTGCCCGACAGAGCCCTCAGGCTGGAGCAGTCAATGAAATTTATAGACTTCAGGTCTGTAACAAAACCAGAATGATTTCAGCCTTATTGTGACTAAAGCTATCAGTGGTAACCAGTGATTCAAGTGGATTCAAAGCTTTTACGTGTCATATGCAAAGTATGCATTCCAACCGTAACCTGCAGTGAAATACAAAGTGATGAACTCCGCCATAAAAACACTGGAAGCAGTAAGACAAAGTTACAATATAATAAATATGGAATAAATAAGGAACAGTAAAATAATGCTGGTAATAAGAGAAAGAAGATCAGACATGTGCAACATAGTGTAATTACTATTGTCAGTTAGTATTAAGTAGTCTGATGGCCTGAGGGTAGAAGCTCCTTCTGAGCCTCTCAGTTCTCACCAAAAGACAGCAAAAGTGCTTTCATGATCTTAGCCTGGTGGGCCAGTACTCACCAGTACGTGTTACCAGCTCCTCTTTTTACTTCAGAGTAGGGGCACCTCTCAATATCTGCTGGTACTGAATAACAAGGTGAGTACCGGCACCTGGTACAGAATCACAAGGTGAGTACTTGCACCTGGTATTCAGCAACAAGTTGAGTACCTGCACCTGGTGTTTAATAACAAGGGGAATACCGACACCTGCTACTGAATAACGAGGTGAGTGCCTGCACCTGGTACTGTATATCAAGGTGAGTACCTGCACCTGATACTCAATAACAAGCTGAGTACCTGCACCTGGTACTCAATATCAAGGGAAACACCGGCACCTGGTACTGAATAACAAGGTAAGTGCCTGCACCTGATACTGAATAACAAGGGGAACACAGCATGTGGTACTAAATAACAAGGGGGGTACGGCACCTGGTACTGAATAACAAGGGGAGTACCGGCACCTGGTACTGAATAACTAAGGGAGTACTGACACCTGTATTACCCCACTTCAAACATTGGTGCTATACAATGAAATCGTTTGGCTTTGTTATAGACCTGAAGCATTTTGACAGTTTGAATTTATCCCAATATGGAATTCTCATGCATGTCAGGCACACTATCCCCAACAACAGAAGAACATGTGCGATGATGAGGTAATGTTCTGATTTTGAAGAGACGTTTTGGTTTCAAGCCGCCATGTTCCAGTGATGTTCAGCTGTAGAAGAGGTTCTGCAGTAGTGTTCAGGTGCCTGTCGTGCTTTGTTAAGGTTTTCCACCAATGAGGAAGAGATTAGGTTCTGGGGTGATGTTCAGGCAAGGTGGTGTTGGGGTCTCGTGAAGGATGATAAGAAGGTCTCCTGGTTTTCCTGCTCACTCAACACGAAGACCTGCTGACTGTCAGCCAGGTGCACACTTCCACTGTAAGCTCCTCCCCTTCGTGATTCCATGGTTTCATTATGTGTCCCGTCTGTTCTCCTAACATCCAGAAAACCTGTTACCACTCAGTTTGGAGGTGAAGTATTGTTAAATGTAAATATTTTTGTTTTTTTATTTTAATTGTCCAAAGCAATGTACAAGTGAGACAAATGGCACATTACAGACATTTGTGCTGACGAGGAATTGACTTTGCATAAATGATCATTTTCGATGAGCACTCCAAAAATTTAAGGTGGACCAGAAGAATCGAGCAGGTCCTGCACGTCTTTGTCCCTGGGGGGGGGGGGCTTTTTCCCTTCAGGTTCCCTTCATACCTTCCTTATGTCAGTTTATGTTCTAGCTGATCTCTTAATTAATTATTCTGACAGGACTCTTGATTGAAGTTAATTACTATTCAAATCTCACTATAGCTTTTCTAAATTGATTTAAATTAAATTAGTGTCATTTAGGAATGTTTTTTGTTTAATTAATCAGTTATTACTTAAGCCTTCTGCGCCGAAAACTATAGACCCGATTACGCTTAACAATTGCCTAATTTATTCTATTTTGGTGAAGTTGCACAAATAAAAGGGATGTATTTGCACAAACACCATTTGATGTTCTAATCTTTCTGTGAATTAGCAAGTGTGCCCGAGCATTATTATCCAATGTTTTTGTGATTGTTTTTCAGACATCAACATGGCAGGCGAACCCAGGCCCTATAGGCCTAAGCTGGGATCCAAACGACCCATCGCTGCCATCTACAGGTGAGGCCAGCTATGACGACAGCGCCTGTGGGCTGTTATCCTTCTGAAATAGACGGGATGGTGAGCTGGCAGCTGAGCCGTATGTGGACAGACTTGTGTGTTTGAACAGAAGCTTGTATATATTAGAAGAAAAAACTCAACTAATTGTTATCACAGTTGAGCTTTGAGGTCAGGGGTGAGATTCCTGATGCTGCCTTAACGCTAGCTTCGTAAAAGATAGAACTTACAAGTGAAGTAGCGTTAAGGAGACTTCGGGAAACTCACCCCAGGTCTCCCAGACTCTGTTTTATCTCGTGATAAAATATCTTGTACTTGGTTTTAAAGGAAACACTATCATTTACCTATCGACTACAGGTACTGTGAACAGTCGAGAAACTTGAGCCCTTTTTTCTCAATTTCTATGTCAGTGTAGTTACTGTGTATCGCCTTTGTTGGGCAGTATAGTGCCATAACTGAAAAGGGTCTGAATGAGGTGACTGGGGGACTGTAAGGTCCATTAAATGTTGGTGGAGTGGTTGAGTCTCACCTGGCAGTTTGAGATGATCAGGAGGTTATTAAGGGCACCTTCAGATAAACTGACCAGCATGTACCATCGTTCATCAGTCGGTACACGTGGGGTTAAGGACGTTAAATCTTCCCACTACATTTCAGGTTTATATCACTAGAGGTTATTCTTGTGGTCTGTGCATAGCACACTTAGAAAAGAGAGGCGGTGTGGGAATTTTTAACAACTTAGGGCATCGTGACTGTGATCAGAAGGTTGCCAGTTCAAATCCCAGGGTTGGCAGAGTGACTTCAAAAACGGACATGGCTTTGGATTAAGGTGAAATGGTTAAATAAGTGAAATCATGTGAGCTGGAAAGTATATGAAAGCGTTCAGCTGTCACAAATGTGATTCCTGCTTATCTAGTTTTAGAAGCCCATCGCATCCGAAGCCTTATTACCTTATTACCTTACACTGTTTCTCTCTTCCTGTTTGTCTCAACCTTCACAGTGGTTATGAGTTCGACTACGACTACTACAGAGATGACTTTTACAGCCGGTAGGTGACTGTGGCACGTCCCTGTCCTGAAAAGCACCGCCCACTCACCGTGGATATCAAACCATTTTTCACCCTGTTGCAGCACGTCGCTCTTTAATGTTAATATAACGTCACCCATGTAGCAGTGAAAAGCAAACATTGTCTAAAATTACTTTTCCAAAGTGCTGAAGACACCGATAACTATACCTTTGTGTGCTTAAAACTTTGTGTGAATCACATTTGCCACTAGAGACAGGACATCTATAATCTTTCTCATAAATGGGGCTTAGGCAGCTTAAATATTAAAAAAAGAGATCAGGTGCAGCAGGTACAAAGTAAATCCTTTTGTGTTTGTTGGCCCAAGGTGCTGTCATTGTGCAGTCAGCAGCATTCACAGCTAAATATTCATACCGGAGCAGCAGGCTTTTGTGGCTCAGTGGTTTGGGACACTGTGGTTGTTATCAGAAGGTCACTGGCTCAAATCCCAGGTTTGGAAGATTGATTTCCCTATTGGGCCCTTGAGCGAGGCCCTTAGCCCCAATTGCTCCAGGGACTGGCTGACCCTGCTTTCACAATATCACCTTGGATAAAATAAATGAAATGTAAATGTCTGAGAGCTGCTGAACTTGCCCTCAGTTTAAAATATGACTTCAGAAAAGCTACAGGGTTAATTGTTCGTCCGACGTGGATTTCATTTAGGTGTTTCTCTCTGGTAAACAGGGCAAGTTCCCTTCTGCTGTTGAAATGGAAAAACACAGAGCGACTCCCCTAATGGATAAAAAGGGAAATTTATGTGATATAGTTGCTGTCACCAAGCAACAGAAAAAGAGCCTGTGAACCAGGTGTCGGTTTGAGGCGGCCATGGCTGGTGTTCGGGAGCATAAGGGGGTGGGGCCACATGGGGTATTGAAAGCTGATTGGCTCACAGAGTAGCCCCTCCTCTGTCACCCACTCATTCAAAACATATGATTGGCTAATGATAGATAAGTTCGGCCCCTTTGTATGAGTTATGTGCCCCTCACGTTGAAAAGTCGTACAGTTGCCCCTGGCAACTCTCTGGTCACAAAGCAACCCATGGGATTCGAATAGAAACCGGGGAGGAAGTTAGATGCTGGGGAATCTCCATGTAAAGAGAACATCATTAAATTAAATTAAATTAAACTATGAAATATGCCAGGCTTGCTGTTCAACTTAACTACATCGTCTTCAGGACTAAAGACTAAACATTACATGTTACAATTGTCTAAGTTTGATGTGTCGACTTTGTTTTGTTCTGATTTATAGCGTAAAAAAATTGCAGACTGAAGACTGCGCATCACTTAGTGTAGCGAATCATCTTGTTGGACCAGCAGATGTTATGCAGTCCTGGCTCTCTGCTCCATCCCGCATAGTTACGCCACTTGCCGCTGCTTGATTTGCAGTCTGTTTGAATACCACGGCCGAGTCGCCGCCCCCCCGCGACCGGTCATTCCGATCAAGCGATCCCGGGTCGTGGTTCCCTCCACACGCAGGGTGAAGACCGCCTCCTTCCCTCTCAAGATGGTGTCCTCTTCCTCCTCATCCTCCAGAGTGCCCACGGCCAGCTCATCATCCTCTGGCCCGAAACGTAAGCCCACCCACCTCCACTTCTCTCCAGTAGGGCCCTCGAATGTTTGTTTGCCTCTTCACAGTGCGCAGCAGAAGAATGTTACGAAGTCTTGTCCTTCTGAGATCTTTATTTTTGTTTTCTGAAGAGGACTTTCAATTCTTGCTCACACCTCTCATACTGTGCATGTCACTCTATTGCATCCTGTTGCTTCATAAAGAGGACAGCGGGGGCTTTAATGTGAGATCAGATGTGTGAGGGCACACATACAGCCTGTAGGCTAAGTGGTCAGTAAATCAGTCCGCTATCTCTGCATCCTCACGCCTTCCTGGGCTCAGGGGCGGGCTGGCACAGCGCCGCCCTAGTGGGCAGTGACCTCACACCTCGCCGGTTCCCGGGCCTCGCTCGGCGGGGACAACGAGGCGCTAGACGACAGACGCTGTCACCGCGTCACCGCCTGCATTAATATGCTCAGGAAGCAGGACTACATTCCTGTCAGCCCGATGCAGAGAACAGCAGAGAGGGGAGATAAAATATGGAGATAATTATTGGCATTAATGATATCCATACAAAACCTTCTTTATTGCAATTTGCAGTGCCAATTTCTGTGCCAAATCAGTTCATTTTGAAGATTAAAAACTCCCTGACTGCACAGCACAACAGAATGCATACATTTGTGTTCATGTATAATATATCCATCCATCCATCCATCCATCCTTCCATCTACTAACAGTTTATCTGGGTCAGGGTCAATGGTTGGGTCTAGCTATCAGCAAAATGGGCAGTTGCCTATGGCCCCTGAATCACCTGCATTGCAGAAGCAGTGAAATGGTCCTCAGTTTTCTTGGTAGGGGGGGGGCTCTCTAATAAAGCTTTTTCTGGGGATCCGGAAAGATAGATCCGGCCCTGAGGCTGGGGTCCACCCACAATAGGGAGCACGCATTATAAAGATAGCATTAGCATAGGATAGGTACGTGCTCATCACCAGGGGGATTGGGGTCCATCGGGGGGGGGCTTAGGGAGGAGGCAGCACAGGCAGCGCGATACAGCAGGACCCCGGCGTTCCTAAGATGCGGTTTTATCCGAGGAAAAACACGAGATGTTTATTTTACGAAATGAATCAAACAGCTGAGGATTTTTTTTCCTTCCCATTCCACTCACATCCTGCTCTTTCTCCCTGTTATTACATTGTCCTCTTTTGAAAGATTATATTTAATATTTTTTTTTGGTGAGTTTTATCTGTGATTTTTTTGGCATGATTTGTAATATAATAAACACTGGCTTATTTGTATGTTCAACACTTATGTTTTTCCCGCCAGTAAGCATGTTTTGTTTCTGGACGTGTGAATCAGTGTTCAATTAAATCTTCCGTGAGGATTTAGTCACCACCTCCTCCATGATAATTTTAGATGAAAAATATCTGACAGGCACCGGAATACAGGCGAATAGCGACCATTACCAGATTGTATGTGTTTATCTTTCACTGAGCGAGAGGCTAAAATGCTACAGAAGGTTCCGGTTCCCATCTGAAGGAGCGAGAGCCTCCACATCCAACTTCATTCTCAACCTTGAAATAGACAGCAGTGGTGATCATTCCAAATAAACAGGATATATTTCCCACTGCAACAACCCACACGTGTACATATGTAAATACTTATCTATTCTGTAACGCTTGCGCTGCCTCCACTTGCTGCCAACTTTGCGCACCATGGATATTTATAATTATTTAATCATTAATGTTTGTTAGGTGCCCTGCGATGGGTTCCCTGCCTTGCGTCCATAGCCTCCAAGATAGGCTCTGGCCCCCTGTGACCCTAAACAGAGCAAGCAGTTTCAGAAAATGGATGGATGGATGGATGGATGGATGGATGGACAGATGGATGGATAACGTTTGTAATTACGTGTCTTGTCTCTTAAATTTATGCTATCTATCTTTTTCAAATAACCCTTTTATACTATAAACAGTGAGATCATAAATGGTATGTTAGATTCGGGTCTAAAGCTAATGAGAATCCTGAAGTAGACTTTCTAGTTCATTTCGGTATAATGCAGTCTTGGGTGTATATACCATAATGAGATGTCTGTTAATTTTTGGGTCCATTTTCAGGAAATTTTAAAAGTTTGGCTATAATTCCATCCATCCATAATCTGTAAGTGCACATCAACCAGAATCTCTCTTTGCCTCATTAGACAGTAAGACAGTTTCAGTCATGAACAGTTTGTCACCTGTCTCTAGATTGCTCCCAAAATGTTTTTCTAGTAGCCATTCTGACAGCAGAAAGATGTTCCCAGGGTGCAGTTTCTGCTTTGGAGATCACCAGCTGTCAACCATGGATTTCTCAAACCATCTGTTTCAATATGGGGAGTGTGATGGCGCCCTCTATCTGGCCGGATGTCCACTGCACCTGTGGCCCTATGTTTAATTATCGCTGCCACATTCTAGAACTGTGAATTTAACTCAATATGATTTTTCCTTTTTCTGGTCTGTAGGGGTTAATGACCTTTTCAAATTACTGGCCAGACAACATACAGTGTATCATCACTGTCCAATGAATCTCCAAAACTCCATTATTTCAGGAGAGTGAAAAAAATGCATTTTCTCAGAAGCCACTTTACAAAATAAACCTAAAACAACATAATGAGACACCCTTAGCACCACAAATAGAAACCTACCTTGACGCAGCCATAAGTAAACAGTCTACAGTTTTAAATGGACCTTTGTGGATTGTTACCAGGGAGGGAGATACGTCACTGTGCACAAGATACAAAAAAATCTCACTTTTCACAATTAGCAATGATAATAGTTAGTTAGCTATCTAGCTATCAATGTTACGTTGTTAGAATTAACAATATAAAGTAATCCATACAAACAACCATCATGAGTATAAATGTTAATAACCACAAACATAAATGCTAGTTAGATAGATGACTTTATAAAACATCTTTTCATTGGTCACTTAGATGTCAAATGCTATCAGAAAGGTGTATTCCATCTATAGTAAAAAGTCACAATATTCAGAAAGTTTTCCTCAGAGAGCGACAATATAGAGGTAGAGGGTGATATAATGATGCAAATTAATTTAGGGGTTTTTGAATTCACCTTCAGAGTTTTACTTATGAAGATGAGAATCTGCTCGGTTTAATCCCAAATTAGGATGGAGCGGCGCTGTCGCGGTTCCCTCTAAGCACCCGTCCAGGATGTGCTGAAGACGGATTCTCCATAGGAGCCAAATCAGGGAGTCTCTTTCATGCCTTCAGCACCTGGTTCATCTTGAACATCTGCTTCATCCTCAAAGGCTCCCTGGAGCTTAGGCAGCCAGACTGATCACACTATTCCGCTGCTGTGACATTACATGACACGCGTGCGTCACCTCGCAGGTGTCATCAGCTGTCATGTCAGGTGTCATCCTGAAGTACTGATATCCTGAAATAAAGAAACTTTATCATTATTTAACACGAGTAAATAAAATAATTAAAGTCAGTGTTTAATAAACCAAAGTTCACGGTTCCGTTACCTGTTTCTGGTCCACTGCCAGCATAGCAATGGGGTTTTGCGAAGGGGTTGGTTAATTTCCAAAAATAAACTGTATATTTTCATGTTTTATGACTCTTTACGTTTCCGTCTGTTCGGAAATTTTATATTACGAAAATGCTGATCGGTCCGCCGGTCCCCGTATTTTGAAAGGTTGGGAACCTCTAAATTAAAGCAGTTGAGGATCTATGCTGTGCTCACATGTGGGTCATGTGACTGTCCTCACAGGTGGGTCATGTGACTGTCCTCACAGGTGGGTCATGTGATGCAGAAAGCTTAGAAAAATGGTGGTCCAGGGACCTGGGCACTGATCTGTGTCTTTATTCGTTCAGTTTTTCTTATCAGTCACTTAACCCTAAAATCTCCTCTGAGCGTCTAACCATTTGCTGTCTGTCTGCAGTGAAGACAGGCCAGCTGCAGACGATCAAGCGGGAGATGACGCAGATCAAGACCAAGATCGACTCCCTGCTCAGCCGGCTGGATAAGATCGAGAAGCAGCAGAGAGTGGAGTGCGGTAAGGGGGGTGCACGCACTACCATTGGTCTTTCTGACAGCGTCGGAGATAGGGGTCCACGGTGCTCAGTCACTGGACACCCGAACATGTCTGTCAGGGCTGGGAGAGTGGAGGACCATTAAAAAAGGGAATTAAGGCAGCAGTTATCATCCGTACTGTCAGCAGAATTTCAATAACAGTCAAAGGCGTTTGTCAAAGGAAGAGGCATCTGATTTCGGTGGGGGGACCATTAACAGAGGAGGAGATTGGCCACTCCAGACTGGCAGAAAATGAGTCAGTCATATATAGTCTAGACTCTTATCATGGGACAGCTCAGCTTTGGGGATCAGAGGGCACCCCACAGATAAGGTGCCCCGTTGGCTGTTCAGAGGCCTATCAGGCGTTACTGGGAAAGTTCCGTGGAATCACAGAGCGGCCGTTTGCGGGACGATTCATCATGACCAATCAGAGAAGGCAGAAACATCCCAAAACAGTGCTGAGCCAGTAACTACAGCCCTGTGACCCCGCCCCTTGTGGGGCGACTTCCTTATCCCTCCGTTTAGAGGCTCAGAGGAAGTACAAGGACAGCTACGAGTCTCTGCAGGAGGAGTCGGTCTCGGAGGCGGCGGACAACTCGGGCGAGGAGGCCGCAGAAGGAGTGGCCGGGGAGGTCACGGACGGCGGCGAGGATGACTTCGAAGACGAAGGCGGCAGCGATATGGTGATAAGACGGGCACAGAGCCATTGACAAAGGGCTGGTGCGAGAGTGCAGAAGGCATTGGATTCAGTTTATATAGCGCCTTTCACAGCAGAGTGGGCCCAAGGTGCTTTACATGGGTGTGTTGTGATAGATTACATCATCATACACACAGAATAATACAAAAACAGGGATGATAGGGAGAGTACAGCTATTATGTATGTATTTACAGATAAGGGGGAAAAGCAGCACAAATCATCCATGTATCATCCATTCAGTGCATATTTAATGAGAAGCACTTTTAATTAACTGGGTATTATATACTATTAAAAGGATTTCTACAGGCTTCTCTGACTCTGAGCACTTTAGTAAAGTCTGGAGTGTTTTTGCTTGTGTTTCAGATAGAGAACCACGCATCAGACATCGACAACTGAGGTGAGGTTCTCTAAATGTCAGGCTTTGAGTGACAGTGACCCATGGTATTGAGTCTCCTTATTGTTATCTGTCATACGCTGAGATGAAATCTCATAGTGCAAGAAAAGCTGTAAATTGAATATGAATATGAAAATAGAGGGCATTTTAAACACTGACAATCTGACAGCGTGAACTTGACATACTGACGCATACCGAATTGACCTGCAGTGAATGTTTGTCTAATTAAGAATATTCGGGTTGTTTTTGCCGTGCCAGTATATATGAGGTCACCTGATTCCACGACAGACAGAGGTGCTGTAACAGCTGTGATTTAATGCCTTTTCATCTGAAGTAAAAAGGAACTTACAGCTCCTGCTGACTGATGGCCTGTCCTTCCTCGATTGGCAGTAATCGCTTTGATTTTCACTTCTCCTTGACCGAGAAGAAAAATCTATTACTTCGCTCTCATTCTAGCGAAGGGTGGGTCTTTGCAGAAATGGCTGCTGCACTGTGCCTCTGATGACAACACAGGGATTATTCTGGACGCCCGAAAGTGCCCCCGTCAAGGGGGGAGGCAGCGAGCTCGCTGATAAGGTGTTAAATGTCACTGGCTCTTTTTGATTCGTTCGGTCGCTTGTATGTGTTTGTTATATAGAAAAAGTGAGCGCTACATTCCCCTTAGATATTTCTTTGCTGTGGATCAGGGGTCAGTCACTACCAGCATGCTGCTTTTTAATAAGCCGGTTTTCAGCTACATCGATCTGTTTTTCCTTTTAATTTCGGCAACTTGGCCTTTTGAACACCAGGCTTTTTGTTTTTTTCCCCGTATGGGTCTGGTTATGGTAGTAATACAGAGTCGTACTTCAAACGCGATTGTTCCTGCTGGAAAGCTGCAGAATAATCGTACCATTAAGGTGGTCCCATGAAGCAGGTGAAACGTGATTGGACAATTCTTATTTAAACCTGTGAGAATGTAAGATTCCTTAATTATTCCTCCAAAATTATTTCCTTGTGATAAACTAATATAATTACCACACCGAGAGCATTGTCCAAATTAGTATAAATAATTGGTAGAGGAAAGTTTAGCTTTTGGTTTACTGTGGGCGACATGTTAAAGACAAAAGACAAAAGAGATATATAACACTTACAAAAGTCACCATAACATGCCATTAAACTGGCCATTTTCTGGTGCATAGGGACCTGGAATCGCATTAATGCCTAGAGAATAACCCCTTCCATTAGTTCTTGAAAATGACTTTTGGATTTACTGAAATAAATGCAGATGAGACAGGCTGATTCTCAGTTGTGAAGGATCGGTTTTCACATACATCCAGTCCAGCGCATACGTTTCTGGATCCTGGTCCTGTAAGCCGCAGGGTTTGGCCGGTTTTGGGATCCTGGTCCCGTAAGCCGCAGGGTTTGGCCGGTTTTGGGATCCTGGT
>JAODJW010000081.1:6977934-6992379 GCA_026777045.1 Hyperopisus bebe | reverse complement strand
TATACAGTATATGTGTATGTGTATTACCGGTATCCTTGGTAACGCACAGCCGCGTCCTTATAACCAGAAGTTGGTGGGCGGGTCTGTGATGTCACCGGAAGCCAGCAGTCATGGCGGCTGGTTTGAGTGTCCGAGCTGAGCGGTTCTTTACGGCGCAATACTTGTCTTCCCTGTAGACCCGGTACCGGCGCTCACTCCTTGTTAGATTTTAAATTCACGTCTCTTGTATTCTAAAGATAGCAAAAGAAAAAATTTAAATCGTTTGGATGTCTATGGACAGCTGGTAGTAGGTAGCCTAGCTAGCTAGCATACGGCTCTTTTCAGTGAGTTTGTTTTGAATGTTGTTATAACGTTGTGGGTGCGTTACTGCAAAACCTTACACCTGATAACAGTATGTAGAATAAATTATAATATAAGTGTACCTTATAAATGTACCATTTAAATGACCAGTACGATGCGTCGTTACGTAATTCTGTGGCTTGGCTGTATTGTAAAAATAAACTTATATGTGCTTTCCCAATCGAAACGCTTTAAAGTAAATTTTCCCTGGGTGACATTATAAGCTATCAAAGCCACGAGTATACCAGCCCTTAAAATTCGCGGACGATGGCGGATGGGGAGCTTAGTCTGATTGACAAGAACATAAGAAGGTAACCGCTGTAATTCAATTACACTCGCTTCCCTACGTCAATGTACGGTTGCATGTAAGGCGAAGTTTAAGTGAAATTACTTTTCAACGTATCCGCTTCTTTCATTTCATCTCCGTAGCTTATTGGAAATCCCGCTTAGTTCGAAGGTCAGATCTCTAAACCTTCACTGCAACCGCATCTCTAAGATCGAGGGGCTGACTTCTGCCTGGCATATACGGCAGTTGGACCTGTCCTCTAACCAGATCAGCCGCATCCAGGGGCTGAGCTCCTTAACCTCCCTGCAGAGCCTCAACCTCTCCTGTAACGTCATATCCAGGGTCGAAGGCCAGTGTCCTCACTTCTCTTTTTTTCCATGACTCTCCTATGTTTTTTTTTTTTTTTATTTATTGAATTTTTAACAGTTCTTTCCTCTAGGACTCCAAGGGCTTGTGAACTTGGTGAAGCTGGACTTGTCATATAATCAGATAGGTGACTTATCTGGTAAGTGGATGCTTTTGTATTACAGTGCGATTTTTAACATTATGGTGTTCTGTTTATGGGTAAAAATTCAGTAGTGCTTAGGCACGCATGCGTGTCTGCTCAATGAGACATAGAGCGCTGGAAGATCATTTTCTAATATGTGCAGGTTTACTTCACCTCCATGGGACGCAATACAAACTGAAACACCTTCGCCTCCAAAGCAATCATGTGAACAGCATGAGCCAGGTGTTGCAATGCCTGCTAGGATTGCAGAGTTTAAGCAGCGTGGTCTTCAGTGCTGACGGCAGTGGAAATCCGGTCTGTGATGTTCCGGGTAGGTGATAATTCAGTTGAGCTTCTTTGGTTTAGATGTCTCTATCCCTTTTTTATCATCTATTTTATTATTCTTTGTTGTTATTGATCGGTTTCTTTCAAAAAGGGTATCATAGAATAGAAAGCAGACATAAGCTTCACTTATCAACAGTCTCCTACTCTACAAAACGTTGCTCCTCTGTTGGTCCCTCCAAGGCTACAGAGACCTAATCCTGCAGTCCCTGCCGCAGCTGTCTTCACTGGATGCAGTGGACCGGCAGGGTAACCCCTCCCCCTCTCTGGAAGAGTGTGCTGTCGATATCCCAGGGATGGAGGACTTTTCTGAGTTCCTGCTCTCAGACAGCAGCATCACCGATGAGAGGGTAAATGTCACGGGGAGGCGGGATGTGTAGAAACGCCGGGACCAGGTGCAGCATGAGACGCAGCCTCTGCTGGGGAAACATTAATGCTTTCGGTCCTTCTTTCTAGCAACACTGATTTTTCTGCTTCTTCGCTGATGTTAACAAGGATATTCCTTAGCTGCAGATGGTCTCAATCTGGCAGATTCAGCTGAATATACGTCATTCAAATAGCATCTCCCTGTTTGTTGTTCTGGAGGATGTTCTGGTCTAAAGGATTGCAGCCCCATGCTGTCTTTTTTTTTTTTCTCCAGCTGCATTTGGTCGATTGCAAATTGCATAACTCCCGCCGTGTTTGAGTGAATGCAAAGGGAGGGCCCTAGGCTTTAAAATAGAGCACATTTGAATGTATCTCAGCCAGGAATTATCAGTAGTGCATGAAAGATCAGTGAACTGATACAGTCGTTTATGCAAATACATTATCGGGAAGGAGTAAAACTTCTCAAAACAGAATAAATTAGTAATGGACTTATAGGATTTTAATTAATCCTAAATTTTTCACAAGGTTATGCTTTAATGAGGTTATTTAAAAGTGCAGAAGGGAACCGGTGTAGAGCTCATACTTAATATCTGGTAAATCCCAAAGCAACTTAATGTGATTAACTTGACCTGATCCTTTTAACGTCTTTGTTTGTTAGTTTGTTTGGACCCTGATCCCATCTTTGCTTCGCGGCCTAGACCAGCGTGGAGGCTGTACGCTGATCTTCTGACCCCGTCTCGTGTTCCGCCGACCCACAGGCCAGTGCAGATGCCCCACAGCTGACGCCATCCATCGATGATGCACTGACCAGCTTCCGCCAGCGGATGGGCATTCTAGGGGCCACCGGCGTAAGGGAGTGTACGCCCTGCGGCCCCCGGGGCCCCGGAATCTGCAGGCCGCAGGTTTCTCAGCTGTACCCTGAGGTGTGTTGTGTCTTGGAGCGGTTTGGCCCTTTGTGCCCCTGGCTGGGGGGGGGGGGGTTACTTATCACCGGTTTTATTTTTAAATACGATGATGTGCTGATTCCCCCCTGCCCTGTCCCCCAGACTCCCAGCACCCCCACCTCCACCCCCACCCCCGTCTGTAAACCTCGCAGAGACACGGACCGCACCTCTGACAGCGAGTGCGACAACAGGGAGGAGAGCCGTCCCAAGGTGGGGGGGCAGAAGTCCCGGGTCCCCGCTGGGCGAAGGGGCCCGGTGGCCCCCAGGAAGAGGAACTCTGGGGAGCTGAAGGGTCAGAGGTCACACAGGTGCGCTGTGTGTGTGTGTGTGTGTGTGTGTTAGAGTGGAATGGAGGACTTAAGCAGCATCAAATCCTTTTGTGTGTGAGATCAATTTGCTTAATTCTGCATTAAATCAAAACATTTCATAAAGATAGAATTTAGTGAAAAGGTTTCAGTATGACAGACACGGCTTTCTGTGGCTTGTAAATTCTCTTATGTTTTTAAAGCTGACATGAATAGTCTGCGCCCAGTGGCCACTTTAGGAAGGACACCTGCATGCAAGCAGCCTGCTCCTCCAGGCAGCCAATCATGGGCTGAATACATACAGCTCACAAATGGAGTCAAGAGGTTCATTTACTGTTCAACTGAGGGTTACAATGGCTGGGAAGTGATTTTGAATGTGGTCTGATTACTGGAGGTGGTGGTTCCAGCATCTCAGAAAAAGCCGCCTTCCTGGGATTTTCACACACTACAGTGTGTAGGGTTTACAGAGGGTGGTGTGACGGCCAAAAAACATCCGGTCTGTGGCAGTTCTGAAGCTGAGAACTGCTTGTTATACAGACAGATCAAAGGGGAATGGCCACATTTTTTACAGGAGGCCCCAAGTGAAAGAATAGCAGCTCAGTACAACAAAAAGTAAAACTGGCTTCTACTCATCAACCCTAGAAGCGGTTCAGGCTCCTACCCTGCACTAGCTAGGTGTAGCTAATAAAGTACCCTCTGCTATCTGTGTGGTGGTCATCATTCTCCTTCTTGGCCTTGGAGAAAAACGTGGGTGAGAGGAGAAAAAAAAAATACTCATGCAGGATTAAAGGACAGAATGGCTTATTGATCGGCAGCGCTCCCAAGTTCAGATGAGGCTGCCGCTCATCAGTAAACGAGCCCCTCGCTGCCGCCACCGTCTGCGGCCTGCTCTGTACACGTGATCCTGGGGGTGCCGACGTGGGAGGGTGGGTTGTTTTTATTCACTGCTAACTGTTCTAACATACCTAGTGTCATTAACGTCATGCTCGGAGCGGAAGACGCGACTTAACGTCAGGCTTAATTCAGTCAGACTTTCATACCCCAGTTTTACATTTTGCTTGGGTTTTATTTAACCTGCTTATTCCATTATCCATCCATCCATCCATCCATCATACTGATTACCTAATATGAGTCCTTGGAGCCTATTTGCGGAAGCGCAGGGTACACATTGGGGTACATCCTGTATGGGATGCCAGTTTATACCTGGGAATAGACTTGGCAGACGGTGATGTAACAGACAGGATCTGTTGTCTGTCTTCTGAGGTTGCAGCACTATTACTGGCTTAGAGTTCGTACGGCAAATATTGCTACTGGTTTGTTTTTTTTTTTTGTCCTAGCACTTCAGGAAGTGCCGTCTCAGACAGCAAGTCGGCAGCCTCCTCGGGAAACAAAGTGCCCCCCTGCTCATCTTCCCAGCGCGTGGAGACGGGGAGGGCGGAGAAAGCGGGCCTGAAGGATGCAGAGAGTCTCCCAGAGGAGCTGGCTGCCCGGGAGAGAGAGGAGGAGAGCTTCAGGGTGGGTGTGAGGCGCCGGGGATCAAGGCATCGCCTCCTGCCGGCCCTCCTTTCCCCGTTCGGCTCCCGCTGGTCTGATCGCCGCTGCGTCGGCTGCGGTGCCGGCATCCGAGTCTTGGGAATGCCGTCACGCTGGGCCGTAATCCGGCTTTTGGAAGTATTATGTGCGCAGAACTGGGGGCTCTGAAAGACCAGTTTCAAGGAGCTATAGGCGCGGATTTTCCAGTGGTTTTCACATGTAAATAAAGTTATGTAGAATTCCTACCCCACTGCGGAACAGGCCGCACGCTGGCCTAGAGAGATGTTAAACCCGGTCGTACCGTTTTCCGGGGCCGGCTATGCTGTCGGAGCCCGTTTGCTGTGTTAATGTCGTGTACAGAGGATGCATCAGCAGCACTGAGTGCAGTAAGTCCGTAAAGGGTGCGTTTGCAGCACCTGTGCCGTGCGCGTTACGGAGCGGGGGGTGGCACTCTCGCGATGCCCGCGATCACTCTGTCTGCAGGTGGTGGTGGAGGAGCGTGACCAGGAGCGGGAGAGGCGCTGGAAAGCCGAGCAGGCCGTCCGGAAGCTAACGGAGCAGCTGAGCAGCTTAGAGAGGAAGGCCAGCCAGGAGAGGGACATCCAGAGCATGGCGCTGCACACCTCTGACCGGTGAGGCCAATCTGGTGGTGTCAGTGTGCGTGTCGGTGATTAGGCGGGTTAGCCTCCGCGTCACCTTTGTGCTCTCGCTCGTGAAACCCTCAGCTGGTATTTAAAGTGAGGGGCTGGTCCCCTCCCCGTGGCCGAATCAGCTGCTGAGGCTGACGTCACGTGCCAGTCACATGACCGAGCCCGGCACTTCCTGAATCCCGCATCCAACTGTTTCAAACGTGCAGGGTTACCGAGTTACCGGTAACCAAGGAGATTCCCCGGCATTTTCCGGAAAGGAGATGTTAATTGGTGTGCTCAGTATGTATCGTTTAGTGTCCTGCCGAGGGCCGTGCGGTTCTGAACACGGGTAAACATCTTTTTTTTTTTTTACGTGTGACTGTTTAGCAGCTTTTGCTAATCAAGGTGAGGCCACGCTGCCTGGCTCTCTCCCAAATGAAAGGATCATCGCTGACTTTGAACCGAGAGAGAAGCAGCACAGGAGATCATCTTCAGATCTGTGAGATGTGGTCAGCCAGAGATGTGGGACCCCTTCGTATAAAGCGGTGTGAATTGGCAGTGATTGTAGTTTTGTCCGTTGCAGACGACTTTATGTATGATTTGTTTTGTATGTCTGTCTGTAGCCAGAGGCCAGAGGGTGTAGCTCAGCATCAGAACGTTAGGTTGGAAACCCGCCGTTAAGGATTTAAATGGCTGACAATTCTACAGGGGTTAGAGTCAGGAAGGATACAAGTATCAGGGTGATGTGGCCAAAAGTGTGTGTGTGCTTGTGTGGGGAGAAAAGAATGCAGTGCTCATTTTGTTTGTGTGTCTGTGGGGGGGCGCTCTTTCGCGATTGACACTGTGTGTGGGTGGGTGTAGGCTGAAAGAGGTCCTCCTGAAGGAGCGGGCCGCACGAGTGGAGCTGCAGCAGCAGGTGGAGGAGCTGCGGCAGGAGCTGGCCCAGGCCCATGGGCGGGAGGACCGCCAGCAGGGGGCGCTGCGCAGCCTCCAGGACACCGCGGCCCGGGATGAAGCTCTGAGAGCCCAGCAGCGGGCTGATGAGGTGCAGCTGGGTCAAAAGTGCTAGCAGCATCAGCACTTATAAATATTATATATATTCTAGCACTTAATATTTATGAAGTACATGTAACTGTCAACTTAGCCCAGTGTTTCTCAAATCGGTCCTTGGAGACTCCCAGACAGTCCATGTTTTTGCTCCCAAAACCGTGGATTGTCTGTCAGGGAGCTGGAAGGGAGCGAATATGTGGACTGTCTAGGCCTCCCTGAGGAGCAGGTTGAGAAATACTGGCTTAGTCAGACACCGGCTCGCTGTAGAGGAGCCCAATGCGTTGAGTCGTTTGTGAGACCTGGGATCTCCTGTGGCTGGTCAGGCGAGGAGGACTCAGGAGCTGGAGAACACGGTGTCTGCCCTGAAGAGGGAGCTGGAGATCCTACGGGCGTCTGCACGGCAGCATAAGGATAAGCTGCAGCAGCTGCATGAGCTGCTGACCTCCCGCGAGCAGGAGCACAGGTAGGCCTGCCGCATGGCCCCAGGACCCGGGGAGTCCGTCTGGGCCCCGTGTGACCGGGGCCCTCGGACCCGTCTCTCCTAGGAAGGAGCTGGAGGCGCGGCTGATTCCGGGCGGCCCGGAGTTCCAGGAGGCGGTGTCGCGCGCGGTGGCCCCCGTGGAGCGGGGCCACGCCCAGCAGCTGGCCGACCTGCGGGAGAAGGTGAACGCCGCGCAGGCCAGATACGCCGAGCTGGAGGACGAGTTCCGCGCGGCGCTCACCATCGAGGCTGGTCGCTTTTCCGAGGTGAGCCGACCACTAGGGGGCGCCAGCTACCACAAATCTCATTAAGTAATCCCTCACACCTGCTTCATTTCTATGAAAGGGATGGCTACCATTGAAATGCCACAAAGTCCTCGTCTGTGAGTGCCTCTGCTCTGTGCTGCCCCCTGCAGGTGAAAACGGCCCTGGAACTCCAGGCGGCAGAGCTGGTGGAATGCAGGGCCAAACTGTCCAGGTGTCAGCAGAGGGAGCGTGAGTCAGGAGCGCTGGTGCAGGAGCTCACTAGCATGGTGAAGGAGCAGAAGGCACGCATCGGCGAGCTGGTGAGATCCAAGCGGGAGGTTGTCACGGAGCTGAAGGTAGGTGGCGCTGTGTGTGGCACATAAAGGAGCCGCTATGTGTGTGTGTGTGGGGGGGGGGTGTAATTGCTTTTCAAAACGCAGATGCTTTTGTTCCTTCCTTAAGCGGTGACCTTCGCATCAAAGGAACCGCAGAAGGTCACGCCGACTCCATTCACACTCTCCGGGGAATGTGGGTGGGAGAGTGCCGCCATTGTCAGCATCAGAAGTGTGGAGATGCTCCCGTTCCCTGTCTGTGTGCGATCCTCCGAAAAAATGAGGAATCCCACTCATACTCTATCAAAGTGCATTTCCGATTAAATTAAGAATCATGATCCAAAACATTTAAAACTGTGAATTAAAGTAGAATTGTGTACATTATTTGTAGGAGAATGTTTCTGAATTTAAGAATGTGAAGATATATGACATCAGTGTGTAAGTAGGGGTCTTGCTCTATCATCAGGCTGACAGGAGTGTGGTGGACGGAGATTTTCGGCAGATTAATCGTTATCGCCCTTTAAATGGCTGTCTGCCCGGACGGGAGGTCTTCCGGTCTCTCTGAATGGCGGCCGCTCAGGACGTCCGAGCGTCCTGGTACCGCCCTCATCACAGCTTATCTTCCAGGCCCGCCTGCGGTCCCTGGAGGCCACGGCAGAGGAGGACAAGCGCCAGGCCGTCCAGGTGGAGCTGCTGAAGCAGGAGAAGTCCAAGCTGCTGTCCCAGCTGGCCGCCCAGGAGTCCGTCATCGAGGGCCTGCGGGCCGAGCGCAAGCTCTGGGGCCAGGAGCTGGCACAGCAGGGTAGGCGGGGCCACGGCACGATGCCGGGGAGGCTTATTGGACGAGGCTCGACGGACCTAACCTATAGAGGAGGACCGGGAGTCTGTTACCCTGCAGCACCACCCAGTGGCCGTTTTTTTTTTGCACACAATATTTACAGCGTGACATGAAAAATGTTGGCTATAGTACTTAGGCTGTGCTTGTGTTTTGATAAAGCATTTCGAAGAAATATTTTTATGAATAATATAGTAATACATATATTTTTCTTTACCTGAGCCTGGCAATAATTTGTGGTAACAATGAAAAATATGAGCAATTGCAGCAGTGTGTTAATTACTGTTAATGATAATTCATATTTTTAGGTAACCAAAAAGCATGTGATCAAATGACTATCTTTAAGGGGATCATTCTGATTGGACACTGCTCTGTAGTTCACGATCTCTCAGGCCCAGTCAGAATGGCGAGCCGGGCTCTCTCCCACGGTTTGTCGCCGGCCCGCCTCGCCCTGATGGTCCGGTTCTGCTTCCGCAGGGGCCTCCCTGGCCCAGGACCGGGGTCGCTTGGAGGCCCGAATTGAGGTGCTGAATGCGGAGCTTCAGACCCTGAAGAAACAGAGCGAGAGCGACTGCACCTCACTCAGGATCAAAGCCAAGATTGTGGACGACCAGACGGAGACCATCCGCAAGCTGAAGGAGGTGCGAGCCCGAGCCGAAATGACCTCCTATGAGCATGACCTCCTGGAGCCACAGCCGTCCTCACGGTCGAGCGAGGAATCGGCTCCCAGCCATCACTCTCCTTCTCGCTCACGCCCCCAGGGCCTGCAGGAGCGTGATGAGCAGACCCGACGCCTCCGGGAGGAGACCCTGCAGGCACAGCGGCAGTTCGAGGCGCGGCTAGAGGAGGAGACTGCTCCGCTGAGAGAGCAGAAGGAGCACCTGGATCAACTCAACTCCCGCAAGGAGGAGCTGGAGCAGATGCTGGAGGACAGGGAGGCCGAGCTGGAGGAGGTGAAGAGGGAGCACAGGTGAGGAGGAGATAAAGAGGGGATGCCTGAATGGTATGTTGCGTGATATGATTCTGGTCCGGAATGTTCTGTCTCATTGGATCATGGATCGCCCCTTTTCCATTAACCTTGCCTGTTCTTATGAGCATCGGCGTCCACTCTGAGTTATAAATGCCCCCCCCCCATCCAACAGCACCATGAGCAGGAAGTGGCAGGACAAGGCGGAGCTGCTGACTCGGCTGGAGTCACAGGTCAGACGCATGAAGGAGAACTTTGACACCAAGGAGAAGGTGCTGATGGAGGAGAGAGAGAGAGCCCAGCAAGAGCACAAGTAAGGTGGCCCCCGGGGACTGGGGGGACAATGCTGTTACACCTCCTGCTATTTAATTTACCGTGTGTGTGTGTGTGTGTGTGTGTGTGTGTGTGTGTGTGTGTGCGCCTACGTGCCCAGGGCCGCGGTGGAGAAAATGCGCAGCATGGACGACGCCTTCCGCAGGCAGATGGAGGCGGTGCAGGTGTCCCACCAGGCTGAACTCCTGCAGCTCGCCAGCGACAAGCAGAGAGACGTGGAACTGGCGAAGCAGAGGGTAACCGTGGCAACCGGCCATTTCGCCTTTAATACGGGGAAGTTGACTCCCCTGTTAATGCATGTCAGGGTGGTTTGTTTGCAGTTTAGGTTCCTCGAATAAGCAGTTAGTTTGCTAGTTAGGGGTGGGGATTAATAAAGCTGCTGCAGGCAGCCCTGAAGTCCACACTTTACCTGCTCCTCCTGCCCCCTGGGTGTAGTTCCGGCTGCTTAAAGCCTTCTCTGCATCACACAGGTCCTGCAGGTGGAGGAGGAGATGCGCCAGCTACTGGAAGAGACCGAGTCGAGGAGGAGGACGATGGACGAGAAGATGAGGCTGCTGACGAGTGTGCTGAAGGACTTTTAACCTGCCTGCCATTATACTCATTCCTCATGGGACTGTAAACATGCCAAGCTTCGTTTATTAATGCGTATGAAACCACAGCTCGTTTTATACACGAGACAAAAAGCAATTTTAGTGAAATTTCTCCTTAAATGATAGATTTTTTATTTATGGTTTTTAGTGTGTTCTGTACAGTGGAAAGGCAAATGCAATGCTGATACATTTTATTTCCAGTGTTCCTGTTGTAATTATTTATACGTATTTTTAAATATAACCATATTGTACTGCAACACAAAATTAAAATGCTTTTGGGGGAAAAATATTGGCAAAGTGCATTTGCTGTTTACTGACAGATTTCTGTCTTCCTTCGAATACTAAGCTGACATTTCAGACAATAGATTTAAGCTGTCGTCCTCCAGGTGTTTCCGTTCCAGCCTTAACAGGATCAGTCAGGTATTTTTTTAGTGCTCTACATTTATTGTAGTTTATACAGAGTTTTACTGTTTATGTAAGGAGCTGTTGTGAACAAAAAAAAAATGAAAGTCAATGGTCTCTATCAGATCATCTGGGATTGGGGATCTTTCGTGCTTTGTGAACTGGAAGTGTTGCGGGCTGTATGGCCAGGATGCAAAATAAAAATAAATTCTGTAACCAAAAGCAGTCTGAGGGTCAGAAAATGTCATAAAAACTTGGTGGACATCTAAAATATATTAAAATATATGTATATATATATGTGTGTGTGTGTGTGTGTAAAAATGGGTTCGTAAGAAACTTACGGTCTTTGTTCCGAAGTCGAAGTAAAGTTTATGCCAGGTTGATCCTCTCAAGTTTCCCCATGCAAACTAATTACGGGCTTCAGCCAAAGATGTGCGAAGGTCCGTGTGTAGGAGGCAGGTGCGCCGGTCGCCTTGGCGACGGTAATCTTACGTCACTTCCTGCGATTTAAAAACCTCGCACGGGGGCCGGTGGGGCGGCCGAGGTGCGGGTCCGGTCCTCTCTGGATGGGATCGCGGTGAGCGGTGTATAGGTGAGAGGAGGCGACGTGAAGTGGACGTTGCCGTCATGGCCGGAGCTCTGAGCTGCGTTCCGGTCGGGACGAGTCGCCATGAGAAAAGTTTGGGTCTGCTCACCATCAAGTTCGTGTCGCTGTTGCAGGAGGCGGAGGGCGGCGTGCTGGACCTCAAAGCGGTGCGTCCCGGCTTTCCTCACCTTCCTCTATGGGCGCTTCTCCCAGACAAAGAAGCCAACCCGTTTCAGCACCGATACCGTAAACCGTGCATGGAGTTCGGGCGCCGTTTCCTGCTTGTTCGAATATGAAATCACATTTTCTGCCGCGTTCAGTAAAGGTGTGGAAATGATCCATGGATAATGCTGATGTTTCCAGGTTCAGAAATGGGTGTGTTACAGCAGCGTTTTCATGCCTGTCTTACACTAAAGCTGCAAACCCAGTTCGCAGAATGGCGATGCTGTTTTCCATTTTTATTTCGTTACACTTGCAATATTTAATAGTTGTCTATTTAACATGATTTTACATGCGTCTCCAGAATCTCAGCAGCTGCTTTTCCTCTAGCGGGACCCCATGCTTCAGAAAACGCACATTTTGCAGACTAGTGTGTCCTGACACGTGGTGCACAAAGTGTTCTTCATTGAGGTTTTGTTTAAGGTGGCCTCTCCGGTGCGGTTTCGTAACTGAATTTCCTCATAGTTTTGTGAGTTGAAGGACCCGCCTCCATTCAGAGCCCCGATCGAAGTGGCCGGTCTTTGTTTTGACAGGCTGCCGATATCCTGGCGGTGAGACAGAAGAGGAGGATTTATGACATCACCAATGTTCTTGAGGGAGTCGGACTCATTGAGAAGAAGACCAAGAATATTATCCAGTGGAAGTAAGGCACTGGGGGTGTAAGGTTACTCTGGGAATGCGTGCCTCCCAGGTCATAGGTCTTCACTGATACTCTAAATGAAGCCTTCCAACTTTGGATTTTCTCATCCTGCTCTTCCAGGGGTGAGAACTCCGGTTGCCACACCAAAGAAGCCCTGGACCAGGTTGAGCTTCTGAAGGCTCAGATTGCGGAGCTGGTCCTGAAAGAGGAGGAACTTGACAGTCAGAAATCATGGCTGCAGCAGAACGTCAACTACCTGAGCGACGGTCCTGTGGATAGCAAATATCCTTCTGAGGGGGTGGAGCTCCTGGTGTCTTGGCCCATAAGGGCACCAGCTTCTTGGGCCTTGATGGGAATGATAGATGATGCAGTACCTCTGTCCTACAATTGAATTACTCAATCTGGATGAATAGATAATGACTTAATAGACCATTTTGATGGGAAAAGGATTTCGCTTTCTAATGTAAACAGTGCATCTTTGAATATTAACTGTGTTCAAACATGACTGCAGAGGGGGGTGTTGGTATAAGCCTCTGTGTTTACCTCATCTGCGCTGGACCAATATTTGGCTCAGAGGAACGCTGGCAGTTTCCTTAACATCGTTCACATTCAAATACGTCACTCATGAGGACATCTGCAACGCCTTTAACGGTAAGTACACTTCAAGACGTTCAGCTTCCCGGTCCGCATGCTTTCCCATCCGCCGTAAAAGCAGTACGGTAGTCTTTAGAGAACAGTGTCAGCTGACTTAAACACCTAGACTCAGTCCAAAGATTTGCCCTTGCGTGTGTCTCTAATGTGGCAGGAAGTTAATATACAGAAGAATCGATATTTCTGTTCATCAGAACCTTCATCATCTTGCAGGCCCAAATAAGGTCCCCCTGCAAGCCTGGAAGTCTAGATCATGACATGTTAGAAAAGTCTACGATTGATTTTTTATTTTTTTTTTCCATACCTTTGGTTATGTTGAGAACTTCCTGTGTGATCTTGTATGGCTGTAGTAAAGTCTGTTTAAGCCATTGTCTTGTGTGGGACAGGGGACACCTTGCTGGCTGTGATTGCACCATCTGGGACACAGTTGGAGGTCCCCATGCCAGAGACGGTATGTCGCAGTTCGTTCCAAATTGTCGTTCAGCAGATGGTCATAGTCTCTGGAGAGTCTCACTGTAATACACTGTGTGTGTGTGTGTGTGTGTGTGTGTGTGTGTGTGTGTGTGAGCGCGCGTGCACACACACACACACATTACTTTCCTCTGGTTTAATTTTGCGACCAGACCTCTACAAGTACAGTGATTCTGAAAGTCCCTGAGAGGCAGCGGCCGTTTTTTTGTAATTGACATAACGGAATTTTCCGGAATGTATTTCAGATGTTCTGACACGAATGGTTGTGTTGCCTCAGGGTCATAATGGCCAGAAGAAGTATCAGGTGAATCTTCGCAGTTCATCGGCGCCCATCCATGTCATGCTGATCAACCGCGAGACGAGCTCCTCCAAGCCCGTGGTCTTCTCTGTCCCTCCCCCCGACGACATCTCCGCCGTTCCCACCCCTCCTGACACCCCGGCCAGCTTGCCGAAATCTGCGGTGGATCTCCGTACGGCGTCTGACCGCAAGGTCTCTCTGGCGGACCCCCACCTCACAAGTGCCCCCACAGCCGACGTGCAAATTGGTGAGTGCCACACCTGAGAGCGAAAATGCCCCTCTGGGAGGGTGGCATGTGGCTCAGCGGGTTAGGACACCATGCCTATGATCAGAAGGTCATCAGTTCAAATCACCTTTGGGCTCCTGAGCAAGGCCCTTAACCCCCAGTTGCTCCAGGGACTGTCTTAGCCTGTTTTCTGAGAAAAGTACGTTGCTTTGCATTAAAGCATTTGCTAAAAAAAAAAAAAAATCCCTTGTCATATTACTGACCTTTGACCCTGAGGTCGTTGGCCTCACATTAACGAATCAGTAGGACAATTTTACAGAAGACTTAGCTTGACTGACTCCTAATGTTCTGAGCAGTGGCTCTGATGGTTGACATGACATGTTCATGCTACCCAGATTGCAACCCCCAGTCTCCTGTATGCCCGCTGATGCCCGAACCCATGACCTGTGCTGGGGTTGTTGGAGAGACTGGTAAGGATAAACGCCTATGTTTGTCTAAGCTTGGGGGGCGTGAGGAGCTCTTTAGTGTGTATTAGTGGGTGGGGGTTGGCTTTGAGTTGAGCGTGCATATGTAATTACTGTGCTTGCCCTGCAGGGGTCGCCGACCTGATAGATGAGTTAATGTCTTCAGATGGTGAGTCCACTTCGTCCTGTCCTTCAGCATCTTGTCCCTGTCTTTACAGCAAACGAACAAATTTATTTTTGTATAGCGCATTATCACAACATTACATCATCTCAAAGTGCTTTACAGCATCCCTACCCAAAGCCCCCAGTGAGTAAACCATAGGCGACAGTGGCAAGGAAAAACTCCAGAGAAGTAAGAAACCTTGGGAGGGACCAGACTCAAAGGGGGAGCCCATCCTCCAGGGGCCGGCAGGGAGAGTCAAAT
>JAODJW010000081.1:6941303-6965660 GCA_026777045.1 Hyperopisus bebe | reverse complement strand
ATCTATCCAATTAATTACAGAAACCAAACATACTCATCTGATTCAAGTTCCATCTTACTAAAACTCAATCTCGAATGCTAACCCTAACTTTAGCTCCAAGCCTAATACTGATCCTATAATGCTACTCCACCATTTCTCACTAAATGCACACAGCATGTGTCACCAATAACGATCCTGACATTACTTCCATGGTCTCCACCCTCCCCCAAAGGTGTCTCCATAGAGATGGATACCTCTCCTTCTTATGTTAACGCACGTCCCTCATCAATCAGGCTGCACCTTTTGCTTCTGGAAACTCCAGTGTGAGTCACATTCCTCCGTCCCAGAAGTGAAGCACGCACGTCAGTGCATCGTGACAGAGACACAAACCAAACCCTGTTGCCAGGGGAGAGTCACCATTAGAGGTCTGTCCTCATTTCCAGTTTCAGGTCTGTTCATGCGATTATGCAAAACAATAAAAATTTGCATGGCATGTGCGAATGCAGCTAACAAACCCATGAATTACTTCACCAATTCTCACAAAACTTATCATTTTTTTAATGGGTTAAGAACTGAATTTTGGTTCAGTGTTTTGTTGTCAGCTCTTTTCACAAAAATGTATTTAGGATCACAGTATATGCTTAAGCACTTCCTGTCCTCCACATTCCAGCGACAGCACACTAATATAGTTAAATGCTTGCAAAGATTCAGCTCTTGAAAAATTAGGAGGCCACTCTATGTTTTTTTTTTTTTTTTTTAAATCTGCATCTTTAAATCCTGGTTTAATTCTGGTTTAATCCCGGTCCTGTGGGAAGAAGGCTACACTGCTAGGCAGGCTGCTTCTAAGCTCAAAGTTTCTAAGACCACAGTACACAAGATCAAGGTGAAGCAGGAGACACTGGCAATGACGAAACCAGCCAGGTAGAGGGCAGAAGTAACTAATGCCAGAGATGAGCATCAACTTATCTGGCAGTGCCTCATAAATCAGAGGATGATCTCAAGTGACCTTCTAAAAGAATGAGAAACATTAAGTGCAGATGTGAAGTGCACTGCTAGGACAGTTCATAACAGGATCATACAAGCAGAACCGAACGGCCATAAAGCAAGGAAGAAGCCCTTCATTAATGAGAAACAGAGAGCCAGGCTGCAGTTTGCAAAAAAATATATTTTATTCACAGAGACACACCCATAAATTGAGAAATAAGTGAAACAAAAAATTGTGCTGTGGTCACTTAGTGTTATCTAAAGCAGTTTGTTTACAATAGAACTGCAATAGAATGTTTCTAAGACACAGATGCTCTAAATGTTGCCATTACGCTGGGAGACGCAAAAAGGATGATGTTCAGTCCTCTGCAGCAGTTAAAAGCCCTGATGGATGAATAAGTGTTGATAAATGCCTAACCCCCCCCCCCCCACACCCCTCTAACAGCCTCTTCAGTCTCCCACCATCTGGGAGAAGGTACCGGAGCCTCCACGCCTGCTTCACCAGACTGAGGAATCGTTTTATCCACCAGGTTGGCAGGATGCTGGACACTTTCCCCTCTCTCCCTCCTCTCCCCGCTGCCCCCAAAAGTCTGCTCTGTAACCCCCACCCAGCCATATCCAGCAGTAGCCATTTTATTACTTTACTTTGTTTACTTACCAACAACATAGACTGAAAAATGAATTAATGGCTGCTGTCTACATTTGCATTGTGAATACTGTATATGGAATTGCCTTATTGTCTTTGACACAAAGTATTTCATTTAATTTTATTTTCAATACTTGCATGTAGTCGGATACTTGCGTCTGTCTTGCTTATCGTTGTTATACTCACCCCGGAGTCTGACAGTAATGTGATTTCAATCCTCAGTGTGTTCTGTACATATGGCAGAATTGACAACAAAGACGTCTGAAGGGCCACTTGCACAGATGGCAAGGCAACTTAAACAAAAGACGGTCAGTGTGGCGAGTGGTTCAGGGAGGCTTCCTGGGGATGGAGTGATGAAGAAGAGACATCCAGCAAGTGGGTGGGAAAACTAACACGGGGAGGAGAAGAAGCGGCTGTCGTCAGTTTTTCTGTCCAGGGTACAGCATCATTGCCGTGTCACTGAGCACAACGTTCAGCATGAATTTACCCTGGCAATGAGTGAGAGTCTAACCAGGGCAGACGATAAACATGAGGATAAGGTCTGTAATCTGGAGCCTAGACAGAATCCCAGACACCCAGCTCATTCAACCTGCCATTCAACCTGTAGCTTCCAGACCTTCTAATATATAGGTGGTGACCCCTGGAGGGGTTGTGAAAGACCGTAGGAGGGTGTGGTCATGAGATGATTTCCAGAACATGGTTACAAAATAAAATAAAAGTAAAAAATATTTAATTTTAACCGTAACTGCAGCCTCCTCCCTTCCGTTTGGAGAAATGTACTGACGGTGACACTTCCCCTCTACCTGATTGGCGAAATAGGGGTCGTAAGCTAAAAAAGTCCTCATGATATAAAGAAGGAATATTTGTGCAGCCCCAGAAGTGTGTGCACAGAGTGAAAGGAGGAAGTAGGAGCATCATGGTTTGGGGAGACTCAGGAAATCAGAAATAAGACGCTGTTCTGCATGACCCGCCTTGCAGCCACCCACTGCTGGCCCACCCTATTCAAATAAAGCATCTCGACCGCAATGCCGGTGGCAGCTACACTGTAGTGACATATGTTAAAGAAAAGTGACATCACTCAGCTCACCAAAGGAATAAACCAGCGACTTCCCAATCCTAGTGCACAGAGTCCTAACACACTGCCCCAATTGTGCCTCCAGGGACATTGTGGCCTTGATGGCTATTGATGGATGGATGGATGGATGGAAATTTTGGGTTACACTCCTTTCTAGCCACATCAGGATCATTTGCAATTAGGTCAATGAAGCCATAGTGTGTATAACTTTCATCTTGATAATCTGAGGTCATACACAAATTAGTCACTATAGAGTTACTATAGAGTTACTATAGAGGTGATGTGTGGCACAGCACATTAGGTCTGTGTCTGTGACTGGATGGTTCCAATGTGGTTGTTGGCAGAACCAGATCATCTAGTGTAGGGGCCTGGTGCTTCTGATTTTCATTCAGCTAAGGATTCCCCCTCAAACACCCAGATTGCTGGATGGACTGTGTTAGGTTTGATAGTCAGGCAGCCACTTTTGGGGGTTGGGATCAGGGGATTGTTTTTGTTGCCTGCAGGGCATTGCGCAGTACGTGTGGTTAAGAACTTCACCAGTTTCCGTGCATACTGTCATGCACGGCTGTGAGCGATAAGGAGAGAGAGGCCCTGCCCACTGACACAGGCAGTACTGAGAAATGCCAGCTAGCACAGTGCCACAGAGGCAGAGGTGCGTCAGAGACCTCGTCCAATGGGGTCTGCAGGATCAAAAAGGGTTAGCGGCTTCATCCAATGAGATTCATGGGATCTGAATGGGTTAGTCTGTCTCATCCAATGGAATCAAGGAAATCTCAAAGGGTCAGCTGCCTCTTCAAAGTGGGATTCACAGGATCAGGAAAATTGCTTCATCCACTTACATCCAGATACAGAAAACACTGCCTAATTATAACAACCAACCTGGTTCAGATACTGAACATCTGCGTCACATATCACATAAGCCACCACGATGGAGACTGACACTTTATTACAATCCATATTTCTGGGCCGCACATTAATAATAAATGCCATGCTTGGGTTTCTCTAACATGTGGATTGGGATGCCAGCCCCGTAGAGGCAGGAGTGTCCCCATCCTGGTCACTAGAATTTTCCACCATTTTGACACATCCATCCAAAACAGTGAATAGGAAAAAAATAAAAACATAACACTGAAAAATAAACTTTGCCTCAAACTCAGTTCTTGGAAACACACCACAGACAGAACAGACTTAAATACACACTGATAACTTAACAGCAAGCATCAGGCGACGTCAGGATGACTCTGCTCTAGAAGTCAGCTGCACCGTCCACAAACCCCCCCCCCTCCCCCCAATCCCCCCCTCATTCATTGGGGCCCATTACCTTCCCAATCCACCCTTATGTTATACTACTGCTATTATTTACGTGTGACTGTTTTGCACAAAGCTTGCTCCTTGACTTTGGAATGTATGCAGAAACTCATCCTGACATAGGGGAGACACGTCAGTTTGAGTCACTGACCTCACAGTTCAGGGCTGCGGCCGCAAAGACCTAGACCAGCTGAAGCTTGTCCTTAAAATCGCGCTGATAAAGGAGCTGCGCTTTCTTCCAGACACAACCATTATAAAACTCAGCGGAGCTTGAATCTGGCCTATGGTCAGGTCCTCACAGGCCACTCGCGTTAGTGTGCGCTTTAAGGGAGTAGGCAGTCTGGAATCTGAGCTAGGAAGGAATATTATTAAATGCCTGGAGCTTTTTCATAACACTAATATAACACTAATATGATTAATTGTTTCAGAGTTATTTTTCCCCAAAATCGCAGGCTGGAAATAAAATAAAACAATACAGAACTTTTTCTAACACCTTAGTGTTCCAACTCCAAGTGACGGTCCCCTGATAAACCAGCGACTCCTCTTACGACAATTATTTGCTCAGTAAACGTAATTTTAGACTCGAGACCCATGGACGTGACTTATGGCATAGTCAGAGTTTTACCGCAAATATTATGTTTAAGAAAAGCAAAGAGATTAATGGGCCAAATGGGAGGCTTTCTGGGTGGCGCGGAGGCCCTAGTGACAGCGCTG
Source organism: Hyperopisus bebe (assembly GCA_026777045.1). Classification (NCBI taxonomy): domain Eukaryota; kingdom Metazoa; phylum Chordata; class Actinopteri; order Osteoglossiformes; family Mormyridae; genus Hyperopisus; species Hyperopisus bebe. The sequence continues at coordinate 6,960,954 of JAODJW010000081.1, read as the reverse complement.
AATCCTCCATCTCCAGAATCGTAACGAGCTTGCTTCCCGCATTGCTGTTCCCAGCCTTGGATAAATGGGATATATTCCAGGCTCACAGTGTATTGGGTAAGTGGTTATGGAAGATGATGGACACACCTACATACACCATGTAGCCAAAAAGAAAGTCACACACTTTAATATTTCTTAGAACTGTCATTAGCTTTGATTAAGGTGCACATGCGTTAATGCATTGTTTCCACGTGCTGATGCAACACGTCAACGTTTTTTTTTTCATCCAGGTTCGAGGTCTTGTATTGATGACAGGTGATTCGATCCACCCTGTAAAGTCTTCTTCAGCACATCCTAAAGACTTTCAATGGGGGTGAAGTCTCTGTGGTGGCAAAATCATGTATGAAAATGATCCCTTTGACAATTCAAGCCCGATGATCTTGGCATTATCATCCTGGAATCTGTCTGTGCCGTCAGGGAAGAACTGGCCATTCAGTAGATTCAGGTACTCAGCTGACTTCACTTTATTGCTGCATAACGTTGCTGAGCTGTAATAATAACCAATAATTGGCTCTTATGTACTTGCTTGATTTAAATTTAAATGGTGATCTTTTTTTTAGCCGGGCAGTGTACATCAAACTTCAAATTATCAGTGAAAAAATATTTTCAGGATTAATTCAAGCATTTGTCAGTGACAACATGCTTCAGACTGAATGCAGTAGACTGTGGCAAACCTACATTTAGGTGGTTAAAATATCACTGGGGCGTTAACCTGTGATTATTATACATGACTGGCCTGAAAATAATTAACCATCATAATGTTATTTTATCACTCTTATTTATACAAAGATGGAAACCAAACACTTTGTATTATCTTTTCAGTACATATTCCTGGCAAAGTGTTTAAACACCACTATCCAAAAAAACTAACCAGTTAGAAAAAAATTGTATGAAACATAAACTATACAAATTAACTGAGCTATGTCAAACTGAGTAACTTCCAGGGAAAATGGTATAAATATTTAATTTCCCCTGAAGTAATTGTTTGTGTTGGTTGTTAAATATACTGGGACCCATGATTTCATCACTGTGGCATATTGTGACAACAGGAAGAGACCATGACTGTCACAGACCTGGAGTCCATCTCACAGTGTCCCCCCATGCGGTCTCTGTCCCTGAAATGACCACAGACATCAGGATTCTGAACTGCTGCTGTGATCACCGACAGAAGGAACAAACTGGCAAGAGCACATATTTCATAATGAAAGGATTATCAATTTGGCATGGAATGTAGTTTTCATGCCTTCTGCAGAAAATTGTGCAAAAGCTGTATGCTACATTAATGGCAATGTGCTTTGATGTAAGACGTATCTGTGAGAATCTGCTCAAAAAGCTGTGTGGGTTGTATTTATCATCAAAGAGGAAGAGTGTTACTTCACAGAGTCACAAAGTCAACTGTCATTATTAAATAAAAAAAAAAACAACAACAAGAAATTGACAAAGACATGTTTAAACACTGACTTCCGGTGGACAGGAAACACTCCACAAACAGAGCAAGGTCACTACCATGAGGTCAAAGGTCAGCCGGTACAGAGTAGGCCAGAGCCCGCCTGTGCCCTACGGAGGGATTTGCTGGCCTGAAGTGCCCCGTAGCAGGCGCCGATAGGGACAGGGAGGGGCAGAGATAAGGTGGGTGTGTCCTGGGTGAGGCCCCTGTCCCCATTGGCACGACCCTGGCAGTGTAAGCCCCGCCCAGTTACATAGATACTATGTGTATACTGAGCTCTGTACACTGTGCTATGGTTAATTGTGACATACTAGTTTTGTTTAGCTTAGTCATTTAACTAAAAATCCATTTTCTAGAATTACTTCATTTGAATGTATCAACTTTCACTGGCCCTCAAACGTGTATCACAAAGAAGTAATTAGAATGATTTAAGCAGGCAGGCCAGTTGGCTTTTGACATTCATCACTTCAACGAGCATCTCAACCCTGTGACTCCAGGCAGATTCCGGTGTTTATTGCCTATTGTACCATTTGAATAAAAACACACAGGATTAATGCCATCAAAGGCATGACTGGCTCCAGGGGGGGTGAGTCAGGCTTTGTGTTGGAGGGCGAGGGCTCGTTTATTGGCTAGATACTGGGGGGTGGGGTGGGGGGGGGCATCCCACACACCAATCACTGAATAAGATTAATACGAGGCGTACGTAAGGAAAGATGCCGGTACAAAGGCGATGACTCAGAGGACAGTGCACTGAATTCACCATCAACTCCTGGGTGGAATTCATTTCCCCAAAAGTCTTAATTTCTAAATTGCCATTGATGTGTATGTGTGTCAGAGAGCACTTCCTGGTAAACTAGCACCCTTTCCACTGTTTAGATTTACCTGAGTCATTAGTATTCAGTTAGTTAATGACTTTAATCCTTGTATATTATTAAATGGATGCGCAGGAAGTTGACAGGGATATGAACAGACTGCCTCTTACTGACTCTCCTTAAAGTAAATCATGTGAAATAGCAGAATCCTGCACAATGAGGAAATGTGAAAGGTGGAAGTGGCACAGCGGATGAGCGCTGGCTGGGGACAAAGCCACCCCCCTGGCAAGGAGGACACTGGGTATCAGGCCATAGGGCACCTCCTCTGAGACACTTCAGAACTGAAAACAGCTGCTTACTCGAAAGCAGAACACAATTTGTGAGCAAATATGTACATCGGCTACTCACATCACAAGAAACAAATGTCTAGTTTTGGTATCTCTTTCAAGCAGAAGTCAAAGAACTGACTTCAATAATCACTTAAAATAACTATCTGATGGCAGTAATAGTTGTCAGCTGGAAGGGGCTTAATTATTCTCTCAGCACGCTGCAAGAGGGCAGCGCTCATTGTCGGAGAAATATTTTGTAAATGCAAAATTACAACAAAAAAAAAATTCCCTTCAGGCTGCTTGTGGTTGACCACTGGTACAGAGTATCCGGCATTCAGATACACAGCTGGGGAATTGCACTGTACAGACGACTTAGCAGCACTTAGCATAAAACAGATCCAGAAGCACTTTGCGGTGCTGTATTTGGTTTGGGTGGGTCTTGAGTACCGTGGCGTAAGCCCGCTGTGCACTTTTCCGGGCTGAAAGGGTAAGTTCTGTGAAAGGGGCTCATTTTGTGTTATTTTCAAGCCAATTTATAACCCATAATACTGTTCCACTATATTGTATTTCCCTTATTTTTAAAATATCAATCATAGTTCACACAGCTACAAATTATCCATCCATTTTCTCTAGCTATTTCTCTAACAACCCCAAGGGGGGGGGGGGGATTATAACAATAAAAATTGCATTAAAATATAAAAATTGTATATTAATAAAAACAAAAGAGGCAACTGTCAGTGTACAGGGTACATTCAAAAACCTGCCGGGTCAGTGCGTGCTCTGATTGGCCGTCTGATTGGTTGTCAGTCTATTAGTTGCTATCTCTCACCATGGGAATGAGTAAACACGCAGACTGTGAGTCTCGTGCCAGCATGCCTTTCACAGGCGCTGGAAGAGCAGGTCTTTCAGGGAAGTCCACTGTCGGCATGTCCTTGGGGGGGGGGGTTGTTGCTTGAGGCCCGTCTTGGCTGTGCTTCCTGCCCATCGCAGACATCCCTGAACTCTAATCTCCCCGCTGACGCACTCTGGCCATTCCCGATAAGTGCTTCTTCAGTAAACAGCTTATCAGCCGATGACTGCTACAAAATCTAGGGGGTTCACATAAAAAAAAACAAAAAAAAAACACATGGGCTCTATGCTGACCCCTGCTGGAGGTTCGCATGCATTGCAGCCTGAGCAGACAGCAATTACAGATACAGAAATAATTCCTAGAGTCACACCTACAGCGAAATGCTAACCTTAAAGTCAATAGACAGAGCCATGCAGGTTTATATATTAGTGATTCAATGGCTGAAAAGTCAACAGGAGTAAAATATTCTGGTGTGGAACTGATATCAGTTCTGATTTGATATGAATCCCCCAGTAGGACTGAAACTGCCCTTCTCTGATTTATATACACCTAGTCTTACTTTGCAATGTGACTTCATATTTTGCTGTTGTACACATACCGTGGATCAGTTTTCATTCCTATACACCCATATAACTGGTTGGCAGATGTACTGCTGTGTACTGAAGGTCACCTCCTGCTGTCAGATCCCACACAGGCCCACAGACTCGATGTGGCAGTGCGCAGATTGTTCACTCCTGCCCACCTTCCGCAGCTCGATGGGAGTAAATGCTTAAGTGCTTCACTAGAGGAGCTCTGCCATTAGAGGGCGTTCTTTCAGTACCTCCCGTTGAACTTCCCTTGAACTGCCATCTCCAGGTTATGGAGACATTTATACCTTGACATATACACACAAGGCTCTGAGATTCTGTTCTGTTGGAGAGAGAGGGGATTACTTGTCTAAGCAAGAACACAAGAGGGTCATCTTAGTGCTCAGAGCCAGCACAAACACTCTCATCCACTTAAAGTACTTGTACTTCCCTTTGGGTTCCTGGGGTTTATGTGAATTTTGAGGGAGGCAGAGCACCTCGCTGACTCCATCACTAAAACATAAATGTTTTTTCTGGTCTCTGAATATGAAAGGATCTGCATGTAGGTGTCTGAGGCTCTGGAACACATCTGGAGGAGCGTGTTCCGGGACACGTGAGAACGCGAACCCGTGCACGGCGAGGCCCAGCAGGAGAGGCAGGTGACTGTGTCTCCGGCTCCATGAAAGGCACCAGGCAGAGGCCGGCACCCTGTGAGATAATCTGTACGCACAGCACACGAGCCATGGGAGCAATCAGAGTGAGATCAGGGCAAACCAACAGTGGGGCCTGTTTGCCGAGGGCACAGTATGGATTAGATCAGCGCATGGAGGGAAAGGGGGTGTGATTAACGTCATCGTGATTGGCTGTGGGGGTGGTCATGTGACTGCATACAGGAGGCTGCTTCATGCCTGTTTTTGACCTGGGAGGGTCACGTCAGAGGGGGGTGGGTATCAGCACATTATATAATAGCTTAACAAAGAGTGAGTGATGACTTCCATTTTGGTTGCTTATTACATAATGCATTATTACATTTTCGTCGTAAAGGAGTGCCCCTCCCACATTTGTGTAATAACCACCCCAATACGTAATAATTTATTACAAAATGTGGGGAAATTTGTTACATATTGTGTTCAAGCTGTCTATTACAAAAGGCGGAAGGTTATTACAAAATGTGCTGTTATTACATAATGCGTTGTTGCAGGGTGTAATATTTCAATTCGTCAGTTTGTAAGAGGGTCACGTGATCATGAGTGAAAGGAGCCAAAACGACACATAATGAGAGCCACCCGGAGGTAAAGCTGGGCTTCACTCGGATTGTGATAACACTCTCGGTGCTGGTGTCAGGACTTCCTAACATCCTCAGAATCTGTCTTTGTGCTGAGCTTCGGTTCACTGCAAATGGCCCGCAGGGTGTCACTGGTCCTCACTGGGCCAGTGGCTGTGACCCAGCTTTCATTTGGGAAACACTGACTGCGGTTAGTGTCCAGTGTTAAAGGGGCTGTTGAGAGAAGCCCTCATTGTGGCACCATGATTCCCCCCAGAATGCATCTGTAGGGCCATTTCACAGCGCGGGGATGAATGTGCCTTCAATTCTGGGAATGGGCTAAGCGGCCCACCCTCCTGCTCTCTCTCTCCCAATCTATGTGCCTCCCTCACTGTTATTCAGGGGTCAGTGGAGGTGGTCGCCCTGGCAACAACATGCTGGTCTTTTATCACGGGCTAAAAAGAAATTAAGCAAATAATCCACAGGACACACAACAGGACTGAAAAAGGGAGTGGAGGGATTGCAGAGAGGGGGACAGATTTCCTTCTGTTTTTGCAAAATGCATCATGTGACCAACTATAATAACAGACCTATTTATTTTTTAAAAGACGACTGACAGTCATGTCATTTAACCTGCATTGTGTATCCATCATCCAAGACGCAACTGCGGGCTTGAGTGGACACACTGCAGCGGGTAGAAAACGCAAACAGTCTTCTCCATACGTGATATTAAATGGAGACCAAACCCATTTGGAGATGCACAGGATGATATCTTTTGCTTTAGGATCGTAATTTATTTGTCTTATGGCTGCTAACTAAATATCCGTGTGGGCGGTAGCAATAGCGACATTAGCTTAAGTGTCCCGTTTTTAGCGCATGTAGGCCTGCTCTAACTGAAGCAGGCCTTAAGGAACTCTGTTTGTGTCATGCGACCCTACTGTCTAAAACGAACACACTAATGCATTGCACGCTACCCGTATCGAGTGGCCGATGTCTTTTTTAGCGTCCCTGGTCCTCAACTTGACGATCGTACATAGGGCTGCCAACTCTTACGCATCTGGCGAGACTCTCACGCTCACGCAAGAAATCTTACGGCAAATCTGTATAATTCCATCATAAACCTAGAATTAGCTACATCAAAAGCGGCGAGGTAGTTTGCAAACCCTACAGTCTATTTGCAAGGTAATAAATCTTACATATAAATGTGTGTGCATACTTGTCTCAAATTGAAAATCTCACGCTAGCCAGCTGACTTAAGTTGGCAAAATATATAGTATATATAAAAGTTTACAGTTCTGGATTTGTTTACTGATGCCTTTAACTCACCGTGACGACTGACATAATGTGGCACGTAGCCTAACTTGCAAAGGAACCCTATCTTGCTGCAATTGCATGTTACTGTGAGCCATTTAGCACTCGAGGTCACGTCTCTTCTATGTGAAGAGTGTTCCTTAGGGGTACAAGAACAGCTGTGGCCAGATCTGCTGGCTGAGGTCAAAAGTCCTGCACGTCCTGCCCTGTTATTCCACCTTTTTGGGACCTCCCTCGTCTTCACTCGTTACATTGCCCTGACTGGAATCTCCGGTCCCCTCCTGTGCCGTAGCCAAGGCCGGTCGTGAGCTGAATGGAGAGGAGAGCGCAGCCTGGCAGGACCGTGACCGGAATGTGGAGCGGCCTCCTCAGGCCCACAGCGGCCAGCGCCAGAGGCTTGTGAGAAACGGCGAAGGCCTGAGCTTGAGAAACAGCCTGTTTCCAACACAAAGGCACCTCTGCGATTTACGACTGAATCGCACACGGGAGCCGTTTATCTCATATTTGCCCTGATTAAGTTCGGCTGGGTTATAAATTATCGCACTGAGGGCGCGGATTCAGACGGTGACCCACTTGACTTCACTTTAACAGCTTTGACGGCAAAGGGACCTCCGTGTATGAAAGGGGTATACATTATCCTGACATGTTTAGGTGGGTATACGGTGTCCAGGTCATTTATATACTTCCCCTTTTACCGTTATGTGATTATTTCATTAATCTAGCCCAGGGTGGAACCTGTGAACTCACCTATAAAGTTAACAGTCTCTCACACAAAGCCTTACGACACCTACTGCTGTGTACTGTGTCCACAGGCTGATAGAATATTGTACGTCACATGATGATTCAGACTAATTAAAACTGATTGCCAGCCACCGTAGGATGAGGGAAGTTTGTGCACAGAGAAGTAGTATACTCAGACTATGGGAGAGATGATGGATAGGGTTGCCACAGTATTATAAAGCTCATCAGTACTCATACGGGACTTGGAGACGCCAAATGCTCATTATTATAGGAATGAATGACGCTGAAAAGAACGAAGCTGCCTGCTTATGGTCGGTCACGTTCACCGATCCACTCCCACGCTTTTCATGGCCAGCAGGGTATGCATGAGGGGCAGGCCCCAGGCACAGAGCACAATTCTGTTCCCTAGGCAACCCAGAGATAACGCAAGACGGCAACGCGTATCGACATCGCTACGCACTGGCGTCTGTACGGAGGCTCACACCTGCCGAAACAAACAGTTCACAGGAATATGTCACAGTTGTTAATAATTTAGAATACAACAGACATGCGATTGCGGGTGATATACTCATGGGGGTCCAATGGCGCCAGGGAGGAGACTCTAGCCCTGTTCCCAGAACTGTAAGGAAACAGTGCTAAGCACTGCACCACCCCCACAGTAAAAACCTTTAAAAAGTAATTCATTTTTGATAGCAAAAAATGCCAAGAACCCATCCATCACCCATAACCACAAACCCAGCAGTGTTGTGGTGATCCTGGAGTCTATCCCAATGAAGAAGACAGGGGGCGCCCTCTACAGGATGCCAGTCCATCATAGGGCACACACTGTGGATTATTTAGGTATTTTTGGACTGTGGAAATGCGGAGAGAATTCAAATTCTGGGTAAGGCTGGGTAAGGCTACAGTGCAAACCACTGCGTCACCATAAGTTTTGCCAAACTAAACAAGATCTCTAAAAAAAACCCCACTGCTATATCTCTAAAAGGAAAGCGTATGCTAGCCTGTGTTTTTTAGCATCTGCTGTTGAATAATGAATCATCTGAATGTTATAAAAGACGCCATATTTCAAGGAGACTGGAGCTGCTGCAAGGTCTTTAATATTCCTGCAGTTAAATATCGGGGAGCCTGCTGCACGTGCGACTACTGACCTGTCCTCATGTTTCATTTCAGCGATCTTTCAGTACTGACTGCAGACTGTCACTTGCAGCAACAGGCAGACATTCAGATCTTTGATCTTCTCAAGGGGTTTCGCTCTGGTGGGGTCTAAAGAGATCAGACACGGCTGGAGGAGAGGACAGGCCCGCTTCGGCGCGAATCGCTCGGCGGCTGTGAGGTTTGATGGCAGGCACTCACCACTCTGATGCTAAGTGGCATCTTTGAGGGCCTGAGGCCAGCCAAGGCCTTTGAACGGCGTGGGCAGCTGAATATAAGCAGGGAGAGGAGGAGTCGCCGTGGCGATCAAACTGGGGCGGCCCAGTCCTACACGGGACACCGATACTGAAAACGTACAGCAGTACCGCATTTTTTAAAGCCGTTTGCTAATACAGTTCTTTAGTTGCGGTGCTAATGACACCATTATAAACTTTGCTAATGCTAAATTCCAAAGTAAACCCAAGTCATTAAATACAGTGCAGAATCCTGCCTGGTCACAAGAGGGCAAACAGACTGGCTACATTAAACATCATCAAACTAGCATCTGTGCCTATAGGTTATAATGCTACGCTGTATTGCAAGCAGTTAAATAATCAAACATGCTGTGCAGGAAGTGCTTTTTATATGTTTATTGAGCAGATGAATGGAAGTGAGCAGAACAAGCTGCCGTAACCTTTATGGCCGCTTATCTCATTATCTGGTCCAGATTTTTTTACACTGTAATGGGTAGTTTGATAGCAGAATAACGTGTCACGGTTTTGTGTGCTCATGTGTTTTTTTCCATGCATCAGTGCAGCACCCACTCAAAATCCAGATAACCAATCATATCCACACTGATCCCCCCCCTCGCCCCCCAGCACCCAATACTCTCCTGTACATGGCGGCCTGCGTTTATGTATTTTTCTGTTAGCTTCAATCTTGCGATTACGATCCTGTGATTTCTATGCATAGTCCTTAATGTTCCTTTATCATTAAAAGACTCTTTTAGTTTCAGTGATACGATTAAGTGATATAATTGCATAAATTACCATGAACGACTTGTTTTTTTTCTGCATTTGTATTGTGATACTAGAGTGGCCAGCAGCAATGTAGAGAAGATCCTGTGTAAAGACCCAAACATCCCTTGGACAGGCGTGCAGCAGAGTCTCTAGCAGACAAGGTTTTGAGACTGGAAGACCCATTGCGCCTTTTATTTGCAATGTTTATCTGGAATGCATTACTGTCCTGCTGACCCCTTGATGTTCGACCCGCAAGACTGATGTTCCAGTGTAGCGGCTTCTCAGTCTTAGATTAGCATCATCAGCAGATATCAGCATGGTCTTCAGGGCCCTGATCATCTCATGAATAACCTGAGTAGACAGAGTTGGAGGAGTGAGGAACTCGTTGTTTTGCCAAAGGCAGGTACACAAGGAGAGCAGAAGATCACTAACAGACTATAAAATGGTGCGTTGAGGATCACGAGGAAACGATAAACACATCAGACTTTCCCACCGTTCTCAGCCGACGGCCCGGTGAAGCTTAATTGATTTTTCTCTCCAGTAAACACAGACAGGACTAGTGGATAGTGACAGCTGACAGAACAGATTTATTTCCGAATGCCTGGAGGACTTGTCTGCCAAGAGGTGACAACAGAACTGACAGGACAGGGGACTGAGAGTCAAGTCAATTAGAAAGCGAGCTTGAGGGATCACTGGCGTCCTGTAGGAGGCGCTGTCGCAGAGGTGCCTTACAATAAAGAGCACTCCCCATCCACACCCCCGGTCCTATCCTCATATCTACAGCACTGCATATGAAAATTAGTGCAGTTTGCACGTGGTGCGCTCACAGTAATACTGCAAGGACGCCATTAAAAACGCTCGTCGCCGTAAATCGCACTCAGTGAGGCCGCGACTTTGTGATTGTGCGCTGATGGAAAAACACGGGCCACTCTGAGGGGATGCGGCACAGTGGCCACTATGTTGTGTCGTTACGTAAGGTTGTGTATCGCCAGTGGCCAGACACAGTTACATAACAGTGCCACTATAAAACATCGGGAGAGCGTGAAATTAGACCTCAATCCTGATTATTACTGTGGGAAGAGAACACAGAGCTTCTTCCTACGGGACTCGTAATAACTGTCATTTCATGGTTGGGGTTTTCATTTAGATCTCATATATTTTATTTATGAGATGCACAAATTTTACATTCGTATGTTTTCATCCTGGTAGCAGAATATGACCCAGTCCAGAGGCGCAGAACCATAGTCTAGCCCCAATGGTCCTGCTCTCTAGATAACCTCAGTCCACTCCCTAAGTTCCCCCAAGAAATCCACACCGTCCCGGTCATACGCTCCGCTGCTCGTCATGTTTCATTGGCCATCCCCTGTTTCCCCAGCCTCGGCGGTTGTGTCTGATGTACGTATGTCTGATTTACACACCGTGCACTGTCTGACTGAGAGAAGTGACTGGATTTGCAAAGCGGAAGACAAATGATAGGGCAATGCCTTGGAGGATGGCAAGGAAGGTGAGGAAGGCGAGGAAGGCTCACAGGCCTGCAGAGTGAGGTGGGACACGGCTTGCTGTTACTAGCCGCTGAATCGAAGGTTCTATGGAGAGGAGAAGAGGAGGAAAACAGAGCCTCAATGAGGAATCACACAGAACTCAGCTTGTCGTATTTCCTAAGACAAATAGCTATTGTAAATTAATATTCATAGTTATTGTAGTTAACAGGAAATGGCATTCACAGACAAGGGATACAGAATACCTGTGATCCTATTTCACAGACATCTCATCACTATGTGAAAACCTGAAGTGAAGAGCACCACCCCGAAAAATGCCCTTTAAATGTAACATTATGTGAAAGTAGAGATGTAAAATAATTCTGTCATTGGTAAAATCATGCTGGTGCTTTGCTGTCAGACTATAAGTTACCCAGTGACACAAAACAAAACGACCCATGAAAGTGCTTGACTTACATTCTGCGGTGAGGTAATGTTTGGATGGATGGATGGATGGAGAAGCAGATGAGTGCTGCTTACAGCATCACCGGTTGCGCCTCAGGAAGTGTTCCCGCGGAAACGTGCCGCACGGAGTTCTGGACAGACAGGAAGTGCCACTTGCCAGCGGGTCAGCCCACCCCCAGTCATCACAGATCAAACGCTGCCTCGGCATTCATCTGCATGTGAAGCGAGAGGGTCGACAGAGGCTGGAATACCCAGCATGCAAAGCAGGAGCTGCACATCACAGCCTCATTATAAAAAACTCAAGTAACTGAAGGGATGCATAATGATCAGCTGACATGAAACAGAATCAAGGTTTTACCACAGTCATTTAAATGCAGACACATAGCAAAATATTTGATCAAAGTCTTCCAAGTACATTTCTTAAAATGATTAACACAGGAATATGGACTATTTGTACAGGGCACACATATATTTACACTAATATATGTGTAAACAGCTCAATGGCCTACAGAAATGTAATAAAGCGAGTATAGCTTTGCTTTTTGGGAGGAAAATGCATAATAGTGCAGAAAAGTACCAGGAAAAACCCATAATTATGAAAATCTCCATTTAGCATATACTTAGAATACTATACATGAATATATGTAAAAGTAACGAGGAAGAGGCTTAATTACTACACGTGGGAAAAGTCTTGTAGAGAGAATCACAGACTAGCTTTGGGTGGAAACTTCTACAAACCCCTAAATGACCTTGCTGTTCTTCTCCAACCATAGCCCAGTGTAGATGTGACATATCTGAGGTCACAGGAAAACACAAGAGACTTGGTGCCAGATGTCACTGTACTAATCGGGGCACCAGAACACTCAAGGGCTTCCGATTATTATCTGGGCAAGCAAACATTTCGAAGAGCTTATTACACTGACAAGGATCAAACTGCTCTCCACAGAAGATCATAAACAATGCCCCAGTATGACCCTAAAATGGAATAAAACGGTAAAGATTGTACTTATTTTCAGGGTAAGTGAGATATTGTGTTCATTAGCCAAGGGCCCTCTTGGTCTCTGGTGGTGTGTGGTTGAACAAAGTACTTCTCATCACATAGGTATCTGTATTGATCCATGAAGCCGTATAAAGTCCATTTAAGAAAAGCACCACCTTCCATTCCTATACTGATGTAGCATGTTTATATTTTAGCTCTGTCACAAGCACCACCTTACAATCCTACTGATACAGCGTTTATATTTTAGCTCTGTGTAAAGGCTTTGCATTCCTCTTAAGTTCTCTTTGGTCCTGTTTATTGGTCTGTGGTTCTGTATGTTCGTGGGAGTTTTACTTACGTAAAAATGTTATGAGGGCAGAAGGAAAAACGATTGGTTCAGGGAGATAGCCAATGAGATTGTAGAGGAGGTGGGACCAAGACATCTGTTTGATTGGTCCTGCCTCCTCTACTTACTTAGACTCATTGTTCAGCTCTCTGAACTAATTTTTCCTTCTGCCCTCAGAACGTTTTTGTGCAAGCAAAACTCATGCGCATTCTGCTTGTACCAATTTAATTCTTTAGTGGTTCTGTATGGCCCTGTTAGGTGCTGTGTGGTTCTATATGGTACCATTAGGTGCTCTGTGGTTCTGTTTGCTGCAGTCACATTCTCCCTAGTTCCAGAAGCCGGTAAATGATCACACCATTGTACATTGCGAGGTCTAACAGGAAAGTAAGTGAAGTAAGTTGGGAGGAAGTGAAGGAAGGGCCATGAATCATACTTTTATAGGAAAAAGATGCAAGTGCCTTTAAGCAAAGTCCTTCTGTTTTGTTAATTAATGTAAATCACATAGCGTGCTGGGGTCACGGCAACCATTCAAGCTTTAAAGACCAGAGTACAGTCACCAGGGACTTGTGACCAATGGGGAGCTAAATGAAGGCCGTGACCCTTTGGGAAAAGCTGACTGCTGGGAGCCTCAGTGTCTCTGTCTGCTTTTATTTTGCAAATAACGAAAAGGGCTATTTATAAGGAAAAGGGCTATTTATAAGGAAAAGGGCTATTTACATGCTGAGAAGGTACTGGCCCAGATGATCTCTTTCTTACACACTGTTCACTGTTGCCTACAAATGCACCCTCTTGAAGCACTTCCTACACCAATCCCATGACAAAGACACACACACACGTACGGTAACCGTGACAAACTACCTCAAACAGAGGTAACGCCCATAAACAGGCTGCATGGTAGATAAGGATGTCCCCATGGAGAACTGAACCTCCCTCAAAGCCTGCATGTTGTGTGATGTCACTTCCTGCCAGTACAGTACCTCTCTTTCAGACCCTTCCTGTCTATATCAACCTCCGGCTTTTTCATGTCTGGTTTTGCGATTCCATCGTATTCTGCGGCATCCTGTCTATGCGACATTCTGCCCTGTGGACAGTGATATAATGGCCAGATGCTGGGCCTGCATGATCTGCAATGTTTATATCAACATGGCATGTTATGCACATGCAATTGTCAAATCATAAGTTTGATTCAGCTACAGTATATTGTGGGTACAACTCCTTGTTTCGTGAATATCGCAATATTTGTCATAAAAAAAAAAAAAATCAAGTATTACAATGTGATTTTTTTTTTCCCCCAGTTTCACCCAGTCTTACCAGATACTCATCAGTATATACGAAATGGGTTCTGCTGCACAAAAAGCACGGAAGGTAAAATGTGAGAAAAAGCCTTTCATGTGCATCTGCATCAGGTCAAAATTTATTTCAGTCAACTCAAAAGCAATTTCTAAAGAAAAAAAAAATCAGCTATTGCAATAACATCTCCACTTCTTGAAATGACCTTTTTTTCTACTGACTATAACATTTTTTACCACTACATGAATTACTGCACTGTCTGCATCCTACATCACTGCCATTCTTCTTAATAACATTGTGGTCAGCCTGCCCTCCTGTACGACGTCGAGAGACAAAGACTAGCCGGTTTCTGTGTGCAGCAGGGGATATGGAAGACAAACAAGCCTGCGGTTATTTGTTTAGTCGGTGGGGGCTGTGTCCTGTGTAACCGTCTGGTCCTCGCTATTGAGAGGCGTGGGGGTGATGGCCCATCTGGGTCCATCTGCGTAAACTGTTGTGACTGATTCATCCGCTGGTGAGTAGGGAGGTTGGAGAAGCACAGACCCCAGTGACACCAACAGAACAGTTCGGCCCCTAGCGACTATGTGTGCGTCTGCTGTGAAGGACACCCAGGATTTTCAGCAGAGATAGGTTAGCAAATAATGACAACAAGTGCTATGTTTGCTGTTATGAAAGCAAGAAGTGATTTTAAGTGGCTATGAACACAATGGATTGTAGAGCTTTAGTAATATTCACAAAACACCCACTGTTGGGACGTCACTGTGAACTAACGTAGTATTGCACTGTATTATTGTACTGTAGCAAAAGGTTCCTAATTTAGGCCCCAGAACATTCTCTGCTGATGTACCCAATAATAAGAGAAATATACAATAGGTCATTTTTTTTAGCCTTTACAATAAATATCAAAATGTAATCATGGCATGCGACTGTAAAATATCCGGAGAGCTTCGTCTTTCTAGAGATGCACCATCGCAAAAACATGGAGGGTAAGCGCATTATTGGACGGCTCTGTGCGTGAGTGACCTCAGATGCAGAGCCTCATCATCTTATCGGCCAAGGATGAGGATGGGGGAAGTTAGGCTGGAAAAAACAATCAGATCTTACTCACAATGGGAAAAACAATCTTGCTGATGTGACAGTGGTCTTCCCTGAATCAGAAACCCTAGTTCCTGTCGCCCCTGATCTAATTATATCCCCTGGAAGGAAGGAAACATTTCATAACAGTGACTTGGCTGCATTCAAAGACATCGGTAGCACAGGCCCTATCACCTCGTATATGTTAAAAGGTGCACCAGTTCATCACCGGCTTAAGTATCCGAGCAGCCCAGCCGGACGGGAATACAGTGCGTCACTCATTATTTTTAAACTCTTCCTACTCTTCGGCTAACCGTTAGCCTGAATGCTCAGCCTTGCGATAAATCCACCCCGAAGGAATGTGACTAGATTCCAAATCTGCTTCCCGGTGCGGGACCCTCTCCGCGCTTCCAGGTGACGGCTTTCCGAGAGCTGGTGAAGTTAACAGGAAATACAGAAAAACCTCATCATCATCCGCAGGAGCAACAGCTTCCGACTTAATTAGGCAAAAGCAACGGTGCCACAGGAATGGCAAAGGATTAGCAGCTGTAACTTTCATTGTGAGTGAGAATGGAGGGACAGGACCTCCCAGGGGAGAGAGAAAGAATGAGAGAGACATGGGCCTCGGTGCAAGACAAGCCAGCGCAAACAAAGGGCACTTTGTACGGGAGGATTAGCTGTCCGCACTTAGACCTCAGGAGGGTAAAAGGATACATCCACCTGATTTAATCTGCCCCATCCAGATCACCGTCGCTGGGCCATGGGTGCCCGTACACCTTTCAGGGCCCCCGCCTGTTGTGAAGCTGCCAGAGGTCAGACCCAGTGCGCTGAATTCCATACCTCGGATGGCCCGCATCTATGAAGATATTTTAGTTCCTATTTATGGAAGTGGAAGGTTTAAGTATGAGCAACACCCTTCCAGAGCCAGCCAACTATCCATCCATCAATCAACCGCTTATCCTGTCTACCCACAGGGCCTTCGCAGAATATTCACTGCTCACAAAGCTTCAAAATAACCCCAACTTTCAGGCATTCTGGGACACTTGCGACAACCCCTAAAAAACGAATAACCTAAATTATTACATCAATAAATATATAAAAATATATATTGATAATTAACTTGATTAGTTCACTGAAACATATAACCCTTTACCTGGGAAAATGGATAATATTTGTCCGTCTAAACAGAATCTAGCTCACACATTATTTTTAAGTCCTTTTGCACCCTCTGGTGGTCACACTGCAAAAAAAGAGATGTTCAAACTTTCACGGATAAAAATCAATTGGTAAAAATCAATAAGACAAAATAATTAGGCTGAATTTTAAAGAAAGGTTATATTTAAAACACCTTTAATTACAGTAAAAATATAAAATATCTTGTAATTGGTTGATTCAATGACACTTTTACTCCCAAACTAGTTCTACTGAGCAGCAGCCGCTTGAACAGTTAAAGACCTAACAAGCAAAAACATTCTCATGTACTTCTGTAGTAATGAATGCAGCTTTTTCATTTAGCAATTTACATGAGGTGGAAAAGCCTTGTCTAGGATTCTGCCATTCATTCATACTTCATATTGAGAGTTCCTATTCCCTTCCTTCCAATCACTAATCTCATTCGCATGTTTGCAATCCCCTTCCATTCATTCACTAACCTCATTCTCAGGTTTGCTATCCCATTCCTTCCATTCACTAACGTCATTCTCAGGTATTCTATCCCCTACCTTCCATTCACTAACCTCATTCTCAGGTATTCTATCCCCTGCCTTCCATTCACTAACGTCATTCTCAGGTATTCTATCCCCTACCTTCCATTCATTAACCTCATTCTCAGGCTTTCTATCCCCTGCCTTCCATTCATTAACCTCATTTGCATGTTTGCTATCCCCTTCCTTCCATTGACTAACCTCATTCTCAGGTTTGCTATCCCCTTCCTTCCATTGACTAACCTAATTCTCAGATTTGTATCCCCTTCCTTCTGTTCACTAACTTCATTCTCAGGTTTGCTATCCCCTTCCTTCCATTCACTAACCTAATTCTCAGGTTTCTATCCTCTTCCTTCCATTGACTAACCTCATTCTCGGGTTTGCTACCCCTTTCCTTCCATTGACTAACCTCATTCCCAGGTTTGCTATCCCTTTCCTTCCATTGACTAACCTAATTCTCAGCTTTCTATCCCCGTCCTTCCATTCATTAACCTCATTCTCAGGTTTACTATCCCCTTCCTTCTATTAACTATTCCCCTTTCTGTCACCTCTCCTCCTATGTCAAAGTTCCCATTAGACCTAGCTGGTCTGAGTTATACTACAGCCTGAAAAGAGCATGCAGACAAAAGGCCCTTGATTCATATAGGAGTCCAAGGGCAAGTGACCTCAAATGTGGCACAAGGTAGTAGAATCCCAGCAGTGGATTGATGTGGACTTGCGAGCAGCAAAGAGCAGCTGGTCATTACAGAGCTGACCTGCCTATTCACTGTTAGTATTATTTAATGGGAATCCATTTTCAGACCAAATGAAACTATTCTGCCATCACATTGACTTTGGTTCAAGATTGTATGTACTCTTATTTTCAAACACTAGAGGGTAGAATTTTACTGCAAATACGATTTACTGTAGGTTTTTTTTATTTTTTTTAATTAGAAAAATACAGAACATGCGACTAAACCTGGATAATCGGTTACTATCATCGTTATTCAGTGTGGCATGGTGGTGCAGTGGTTAGTGCTGTCATCTGGGACTGGGGTTCAAGTCTCTGCCAGGGTTCCACACATGTGCAGGGTTCCACATATCTTCTCCCAGGGCGGGTGTCCTCCAGGTATTCTGGCCACAAACATGCTGAGGTTAATTGGAGTTAGGAAATTACATATGTGAGCGTGCCCTGCAATGGGTTGGCACCTGATCTTGGGTTGTTCCCTGCCTTGTCCCCATAGGCTCCACCCCCTCCGCAAACTTTAGGATATGCAGCTACAGGGAACTGATGGTTGGATCACACTGTTCTTATTTATTGACTACTTTTGGTCTAAAATAAAACCTTGTGGCATATTAAGGAAATTGTGTAGGAGGGTAAAACGAGATGAGCCAAACACCCAGAACTGCAGCTTTCGAGAACGGCAGAAGGAAAAGGCAGCAAAGATGCCGTAACGTTCTTGATTGATCATCTGAATACAGACAGTTATCAAATTATGATCATGGGGGAAGTCAGGGAGGGAACGAGAGTTCTGTGTGGTATCACTAGGGTGATAAGGAAGTAGCTGAATTAGCAGTGATCAGAGAAGTGACTGAGTTACCATTTGCTCTTGAGGGAAGTCCCCATCCTGTCCTGCCCCCTCCGTCTCAGAATCCTCACACCCCAGGAGGTCACCCCTTATACGCAAATTCACACACCACACCTACACAGAGTACCCTGTCGCAGAGAGTCTTGAAGGGCATAAAGGTGGGTAGAAAACTGTCCTTAATTTGTTTTTGAGCTGCCTTTCAGTACCCGGTCCATTTCCACACTGTATTACATTATATTCTTCGGTGTTCGATAAACCATCATATTGCTGAAACGAGCTTCTGCAAGTGGATTCCTTACAACAGCACGGCTGACATATTTGCAGGGAAGATATGCAGCTGCTGTCGCCGATGCAGGATTTACATGCTGACGGCGTTCATCTCGCTAAATAAGGTCGCGCCCACCGCCGGTGTTAACAAACGCTCCCGGCGATCAAGCTCTCGCCGATATCAAAGTGTGTTTCGGCCGCAGCGCAAGATGCATGGAAAGACAGAGATCAGGATCGCCAGGGGAAAGTCGCAGTGAATGCGGACCTGTCCGATTACGGGGGAAGGCAGCCTGACGACATCAGACACTGGGGGCAGCTGCGCCTTCAATATCGATTTGCAGCCTGTGGTCAGCAGCATTCCTCTATTACAAACTAAGTGTAGCATCCAAGTCAGCGGGCATGAAGGCACAGCGGGCAGCCAAGCAGCAGGGCAGCCCACCTCCGCAGCACTGCGACAGAATGCAATGCCCATCCACGGCCACACTGATCCGGGCAGTTTTGCATGTTGAGTTACCTGTCAGGGGTACAGGGCCGGCTGGATTATCCACAAAACAAAGGATTTTCCCCATTTACTCGTCACAGCTTTTTGTCAGGACTCTCCCATTGCCTCTTGATAGGCCAACGGTTCAGTCCAGTATCAACACTGCTATGAACCAAATCAACCCAGAATCCCTTGCCCACCTAAACAGACACAGCACCTTCACAATATTAGTTGGGACATGTCCCTACCATCCATGCCCAAATCTACACCTTTGCCTAGTGGATGTACAAGATTCTGGGCCTTTTCCCCCAGTATTCAAAGACTATAATGCAGAGAGCCATGTCAGATAATCATAATCAGTATTAATATAGCTTAGCTCTCAGCAACACCTTTGACATTGTACTGGAAGTTTTTATTTATCAAACAGAATTAATTCAAACAAGCCAGCTTTACGATAAGAACTTAATAGTGTTTACTATCAGTTCATTAAG
>JAODJW010000081.1:6911353-6931423 GCA_026777045.1 Hyperopisus bebe | reverse complement strand
GGCACCCGGCATGGCCACTCTTTGCCCCCCCCCCCCCCCACCCCGGCTGACAAAACAGGACCTTGGGCTCCCCGACCACAAGATTCAGGGATGCCTTTTTTGTTAGGCAATTAAGCAGCTTAATGAATTCTAATTATGCTCCACAAAATATTTCTGCTGCTACCACCTGACATCGATAATTAATCCCAGATTTGCACTGCCCCCCTTCCCACATTCGTATATGCAGCGTGTCATTTACAGTGGAGATCGATCCATCCATCTTCTATACCCACTTATCTTATGCAGGGTCACTGGGGTCTGGAGTCTAGCAAGAGGCACAACGCCGGGAATAACCCAGAATGCTGTATATAGTGGTGTTATTTATTGCCAATTATTGATTGCTCTCCTTATTGTCTTTTATTTATTAGCATTGCTCTGATGGATGCAGCCTAGTAAGATTTTGATTGTGCACATTGTAAACAACACGATTAAACGGTGAAATTTACAATTTCGGGGCTTTTTTGCACACAGAGATTCTGATTGGTCAGATAAGCTGATATGTGTGTCCTCTGATGGACTGGTGTCCCGCTCAGAGTGTCCCCTGTACTTCCGGGACAAACTTCAAGCTCACAGCGGCGCCGCGCTGGATACGAGGTGTGGAAGATTGATGCAGGCGTGGATGGATGGATACCGTCTGATTTGAAACAGATCAGCTTTCATGCCACGATGGAGATAATGATTCCTTCCATAAATGACCTGGCGATCATTTTTTCTTCCTCGATGCTGCTGGATTTGTGCTTCTGCAGGCTCAGCCCTGCCTCCTGTGTAACAGTTTCGACATGAAAAGGCGTCATAAAAATAATCGTCCTTCCCTCCTGACACCCCCACCGCGTTCATCTTCCTGCCAGAACGGGGACCCATTTATTATCTTTCTGACAAGAAGCCCCCTCCCTGCCCTGCTTCTGTGCCCTCAGGGAATGAAGTGTACCTGTCTTACAGTGGTATTTATTTGGCACTGATCTGCATATCGCTAGGATTGGATTGGCAGGAGCCTGTCCCCAGGAAACTTACATGCATTCGGGTAATAATCACAACCGTATCCTATTCATTTGGTATTCAGCTTTGTTTTCTGTGTGCAGGATGTGTGAAGGTCTGTCTGCATTATGTAACATGTATGTTCTGGGCCACTCATATGTTTCTTATACTAAACAAACCATATAAACACCTTTAATGGGGTGTTGGGGTTTAATGGGGTGAGGATCGGATCAGAACCTGGGGCCAGTTTGCCATCGGATCGGATCACAGTAATCCTATTATTGCAGGATTAAAATATTTCATTACTTTCATGATGATACCTTATTGTAAAAGAGCCCTTCTCATTATTTCAGATAATTTTTTGCTTGTGTGTTTTGTTTTATACTGCAGCTAAAACAAATTACTTGCATCGAGGAATAAATCAATTTAATGAGTTCATTTATTATTTAAGACCCTCTGGATGCGCACTTTCGAAAAGCTGTTTGTATCCAGTTCTGGTTGGATACAACGAAATCTCTGATTTTTTTTTGGATTTTTCCGCTTCATGGTTAGGTGTATTTATAAATACTTTTTACTTTAAATGTTAGGGAGCTACTTTCAAAGTGTCACAAGTTAATCTGCAAGTTATTCTTCACAAGTGAATAAACTGTGACGAATTTCTGTATAAAAAGTAACAAAACAACCAGAGGGAAACACCTCGTTACTCTCACAGTAAAATATTAAAATAGTTTTTTTTTTTTTTTCGGATTTGATGTTTTTGTAAATGCATATTTCTATGATTTTGTTTATAAATATGTATTACTCTCAGTTTCATAAAAGTTTGTAAAATTCATCTCACTGACATATCAATGAATTGTTAGGTCTGATTGCTCTGGGCTATAGCCCTGAGTATTATAGCCCTGAGTAATTTAGGCCCGATGCCAATCTTACTTCAAAAAAAAAAGTTAAGCCCCAGGTAAACTTGACTTAGCCCCTGATCTTTTCAATAGCTAGAATCTCCCCCGGCATAGGAACTAGGGGCATCGTGCACCCCCCAATATTTCATTTAGATTTGAATTTAAATGATGAAATTGTGCCCCTCCCCCATTCAAACTGTAACCTGTGCCATTGTACCAATTATCTCCCAATGTGTAGGGCTTCGTTTCACAGTGAGGTCATTAATTTCATCTACTGACATGTTCTGAGACTCGCTGCTATGCTGCTGTACAATATGTCCTATCATTAATTTTACAGATCCATGAGTATCCGGCTTTAATGGTGTGAAGCCTTAGGACGTATCTGACTCACTGACATCTTCGGGGTCTGGCTGAAAATGTTAGAGGACGATTTTGTGTAACTCTTCTTCTCCACGTCCATGCTGGAGAATCTAGCCCATATTTAGTTTTCACATCTCCTGAGGTCTTCTCCCACCATTTGGAGACAGTGGAGTTCCCTGGGGTATGCCCGAGTTCTTTAGGAGTTACGGATTACATTGCTGTAATCACTGGTAAATGGCTACTAAACCATCAGCAACAGAAGCTGCGGTCATGGCGGGTTTTCCTGGATCGTCCGCTGCCCCTCAGGAGCTCGGCGATCTTCCCGTTTGCTGAACTTCCAGTGCCATCCCGCCATCAAGGGCTAAGCATTACATCATCACCGGACCGCCGTCCCAAGGACGGATCTGGACCCCTGGACAGCGCAGGAGTGGAGATGGGGAAGACCAGGCACAGACCAGGTGAAGTGTGACAGTGACCAACATGAAGGAAGCCAATGACATCTCTCTATAAATCACCTAACATACAGAGGTCTTACAATATTTTAATAAATTTCACATTATACCCTCTCTATAAAGACAGCAGTGTCCTGTTATCAGAGTATTTCACTGAAATAGTAACTATTAGTAAGTCATATTAGTGTTTTTTCTAAATATCGCTTACATTACACAATAAAAAAAAACTGCAGTTACAGCGCCATCTGCAGGACATATTTTTAGCTACCCCCCCTAACACTTTGAGGTGTCATGTTAGCCGTTAGCCTAGCATAGCCATCATCCTGTCAAGGGGGAGCGGTAGCCATGCCTTTGAAAGCGTCCACCTTGGGCCGCTGTAGCCATTAGCGCTCGGAGCTGTTGGGCCCAGAGTGTCTGTCATGTTGAGGTTGGTGCCTTTCATCTCGCGCCTGGCTGCATGGTCTCTCGTCCCCAGGTAAGATCCCTCAGACTCTCCGAAGAGCTGTCAGGCCGATGACAGCCAGCAACCGGAGCTGGATACAAAATATCGCACACTCGTCCATCGTTGCGGCGGTTTCGACTTGATCGGAGCTGCGGTTTGGCCCGGGTCATGTGACCTGAAGCCCTTGTCGCATTGCTCCTTTTAGGACGTCTTCCCTCACTTTCACTTCTGCCTCTACCTTCTTTGGGACGTGAGGCACGACTGCTGTCCGCAAGCTGCACATTGCTCACAGGTTACACAAAAAAAATCTAAAACATCGATTATTTTAATCAATCCAGGCTCTCCAGCCATCACCGTCAATAAAGGCCGGCGATTAGCGCTAATGGCGCTAACGAGATGAGACGGTGCGTTGGGTCGTGCTAAGGAAGCGGGAGCCACAAGGGGTGGGGGGGGGGGACATCAGGTGGCACCAGGGAGCCTCGTGTTTGCAGATGATTCACCAACACTCCGCCAGCAGCTGTGGTACCTTGGTGATATTTTTGAAAAATTTCACCAGGTAGATGGGAAGAATGTGTGGCCATTATGATTGGCTGGGATGGTACTAGAAAGGCCCAGCTCAGGGCGAGGGGGGGGCAATCATAAGCAAAGCCCACCCAATCATAAGCTTGGTCCAACCAATCATAGGCCTGACCCAAACAACCATAATCCTGGCCCAGCCAATCATAAGCCTGACCCACACAACCATAATCCTGGCCCAGCCAATCATAAGCCTGACCTACACAATCATAAGCCAGGCCCAGCCAATCGTAAGCCTGGCCCACACAATCATAAGCTTGGCTCACCTACCCTGCTTTAGGAAAAGTGGAACAGTTAAGCTTATTAAATTTGGTCTGTAGCTCAATCTATCGAGACCCACTGACTGGCAAACTTCACCACTGGTACCAACCCACACCTCTGTTTCGCAAAATTTACTTCTGGCATTCCTAGATAATAAGAAAAGATGGCACTGGCCCTGACAGTGCGGAAAGGAGAAGAAACAAACATGAACTCTGAGGTTGAGACATCATTTTGCTTGTAGAAAGTGACCAGTTCAGTTAAGTGTTAAGTAGGATGTAAGCGAGGGCAGGTTAAACTAATTACCTCCACACGTGGGCTCAGCTCCACCTCTCCTCGCAGCGGGAAGAGAGCAAGGGGTCGACTTTAAGCGGAAGCGTATAATGGATGGCAGCGAGAAGCCAGCAGGCCGTTTGTCTCATGGCTGCGGTGACGCTCACAGCGACGGGATCATCCTAAACCCCCCCCCCCCAATCCCCGTGCGCCATCTCTCATTGAGAAATTCACTGGGAAATTCATTTCGCGTTTCGCCGAGAATCACACCGACGGCTCCGTCGGATCTAAAAAATGGATCTCTCCTTCGTCTATGAGATTACTAAAAGATCTCATTTGTTCCTCTGCGGACTGGCTGGGGATATTATATCTGGGTGTAAAATCTCGAATATTTCTCTGGTGACTCGCCGATATCTAATTTTTTAATGGTGTTTATGTACAAACGGTAGAACGGCATTTCCTCCCAGGAAATATAAATGAAGCTTCGATGGGCACATTCGTGCCAGTTTAATATTGTTAGTCCTCAGGCTCCATAGCTCTCTCTTCATATAATTCACTTCAGATTGTTCTAACAAGTTTGATCCAGGCAAGCGTTAATGTGCTCTTACCCATCCTTTTAGGGGAAAAGCTCAACAGGCCCTGATTATTAGTTAGTAAATTAAAAAAGAAGCCAAATGCAGAAAGAAAAATGACAAGCGTGAGCAAGGAAAAACAAAAAGAGAAAATCATAAACACAAAAGTTCCATCCCCTTTCCTGATTGGCTGGCATCACTAAGTAAATGCACAAAAAGGCAATTAGGTAAAATCGAATGCAGGCATACAAAACAGGAAACTCCCGTTAATATTAAGAGAATAATTTGTTTTCTTTTTGAACAAGCAGGGTTTGTCATTCCCCGGTAGTTAAATTGCTTCCTGTTGTGTTGCAGCTAAAAACAGTTAAGAGAAAAAAGAGAAAAATAATGGCCATTCTTACTAAATGAGTTAAGCCTGATCTTTGGGTACGAGGTGGGTGAGGAGGGCTGGCTTCCCAGAGAAGCTAACGGCTAACAGCCGTAGCGGATCGAGGTGCCTGCATGCATTCCCTCTTAGGTATAGCCTGCTCCTTGCGCATTTTCTTCCGTGGCTTGATACCCCCCAAGACGGGCACGCAGAGCTTCCTGCGACACGTAACACTCAATTACACCATAATTTATATTGGAGGGAAACCGAAGCTTTGGGGGTTTGTTGCTCCTTAAATTAAGCTTTAAAGGGTTTGGTTACTAATGGGATTTCATGCAGATATTGTGGGAGTGGTTTAGAAACATGAAAGCATCTGTCCTAGGATTATTGTTATTGTATTGGCATAAATGGTTAAACGGGGCTAACACACCCATCAGTGTGGTCTAGCCACGCCTCCTGTCCGTAACGGTGTCTCACTAAACCACTGCTTTGAAGGTTTCATATTCCTGCCGTAAACCGTGATGTCATGTCGACAGTGATGGACGCACGGTCCTAATGATGGATGCACGCTGCAGGCCAAATAACCGTCACTTTTGCAGGAAGTCACATGATGTCATACGATAACACCGATAAAAATCTGCAGGTAATGTGGCGGGATATGATGCTGAAAACTGCTTTTAGACAGACAGGCTTGCTGCAGAGTCAGTGTTAGATTCAGCCTCCATTGCTAACTAGCGGGCTACACGACACCCACTGCGAATGAAGGCGGGTCTTGGGTAGATGGTGCATGATGCCCCCCCCCCCCCCCCCACGTCCTCACCCACTGACACTGATAGGTCCATTTAGAATGCACATAATATTCAATTCATTTTAATATAGCGCCTTTCACAGCACAGCTAATGTAATGCGCTTGACAAGAATGTGTGGCGATCCATTAATACATCATTTTCTAAAAAATGGTGCATGAAACAGGGAAAAAGGGAAAGGAAGAATGCTATCACTCCAGCGTCACAGAAGACTTGTTAAATTATACTTTGTTGTTCCCCTAAGTTGTAGTGATGACCACCTCCCCCCCAGGTAGCTATGCTCCCAGTCCAAGTTCCAGTTTCCTGTCCAGTGTACCATACAGCCTTAATTATAAAGTGCACATCATGTTTGTTATCCTTTATGCATGTTGTTTTTTTGCATACTGCGGTAAAGATGCCTGCATTTTCAGTAATAACTGTTTCACGGGCCGCCTCTCTCCAGCTGAGAGAGAGCACTGGGGGCCCTGGATATTCACGTCGGTGGCAGAGAAGATGATCAAGGACTTTCCAGCCATTATGAGGAGCGATATGAGTAACTGCTCATATTACACTGAGCATAATTACACAGCTCCACATCCTCTTCATATATATCTCCAGTTTATGAAATCCATTTGCAAAAAGTACATTTTTATGGCGCATTGTTCGCTGGTGATAAAATGCCTCACTGCCGCTTTGTTTCTTAATTCTTCATTAAAGATCTGTCTACAAATCACACCGTGGCCTCGTTCCAGTGTGTCACAG
Source organism: Hyperopisus bebe (assembly GCA_026777045.1). Classification (NCBI taxonomy): domain Eukaryota; kingdom Metazoa; phylum Chordata; class Actinopteri; order Osteoglossiformes; family Mormyridae; genus Hyperopisus; species Hyperopisus bebe. The sequence continues at coordinate 6,924,666 of JAODJW010000081.1, read as the reverse complement.
TGCTTAAAGACATGCTGGTGCATCCAGATTGTTGCCGGTTCGAGTCTGAGTACTTTAGTGAGTGTGGGACCATGTTTGCTAATAGAAGACCGTGCCTCGCTCTGGATAAACGGTGTCCTTTCAAGAAGCAAACATGAGATTTTACCATGGTCACGCTGTTCCAGCATATTCAAACAACCTAATCTCATTCTTACGCGTGGGAAAGATCTGGAAAGTGGTGCAGAAGATACTTAATATGTTGTATAGGTGCCTTTAAACGTTCACACAATGGGAAAATCAGACAAGATTTTCTAAAAAAAAAAAAAAAAACAAACAAAAAAAAACCAAACAAAAACACAAGGGGATTATTTTACTGCATCTTTGATTTTGAATAATTGCTACTGCTTTGGAATTCAGTACTTCCTTGCTTGTCCAGCTTCCGTAACAAAACAGCCAGCAATTCACAGTGTTTCTCATTAAATCTGAGTCTTTAATATGCACAGGAGGGCTAATAATATGAGAAATGTTTTATTTAGGTGTAATATATAGAGGATTCAGAGGGGAATTTTAATTTGCCTGGTAATAATGATATCTGGTTCCCCAAGCGAGGCTGTGTGAGTCATTGACTAAGAGGAGAGAGGTCTTGTACCCACTGCCAGTGTGATTATTCAAATTATAAAACTGAAAAAGAGTTCCGCCTCTTTTCCCACAGAATGGCAAATGGGGATGTCCCATGTTTCACCCATGACTGTTTTACGGATGTACTCTGCTTTATTCATTTCTCGTGCTTTTACTTTCCAATCCACCTCGCTCCGTTCCTGGGGTCATTCCCGGCTCCTGCCTAGGGTTCGTGTTTCATGGATTGCCCAGCGACTCACTGCTGCGAATCTCTGCCGAAGATACTGAAGTGAGGCAAGCTGTGACTGACCCGGTGAAACGAACCTTTCGTATTCCGATGGAAGTGGGAAAAATTGTCCTTCTGCTTTTTCAAATATCACCGCAGGTCCGGAAGCTCAGGTCTGGAGAGCAGGGAGCGGTAATTGTCATACTGAAGAATTTTATTTAAATAACTGTATACCGAAATACTTCCAGACTTCAAAGTCTAAATTCATATTATTTTTACTTTAAATATCAAGAGTGCACTGATGGGTTTATCCAGCTGGGGGCGCTCTCTACATCAAAACTCCTGTTAAACGGTAGCCACGCATATGAATGAAAAATATATAGCTATCAACCACAGACAGCTGTACAGCTGCTTGAATGAGAGTGTGGGGACCTTCTGCGAGGCCCATACCGCGTGCTCTGTCCTTCACCCAGGTTCAAAGGGTCCTGGGAGACCAAGTCTTACGTGGCAGCAGGTCGTCCTGAAGCACATGGCCAGCTGTCCAACACACAGAACTGCAGCTGTTAAGAAATCATAACTGTGGGGGAAGTATTATAAATAATATTACAGCACATAAGATTTACAAGAATTATTCCACTATAGGCAGTCCCCAGGTTACAAATGAGATTCGTTCCCTAAGTCTGTCTTTAAATTCAAGTCAGATCAATAATAACACAATAAAAAATAATAACAATTATAACACTGTAGTAAAAAAGGTAGCTACACACGATACTATATTGTACCTCGAGCCAATGAACCACTGAACCCATGCAATGTTTTCATGAGTGTCACAAAGTAGGGCAAATTCGTTATTAAGCACCGACTCAATTTTTTAATATAAGTGGTTTTACGGCGGTCTGACGATAAGTATGAGTTGGTCTTAAGTTGGACGTTCTTAACCTGCAGACACCCTATATGGTAAAGCCTTCGTTTGTAGGAGACTAGCTACAATCTGCAAACAGATTAGCTGCTAGTTAATACACTGGTGATTATTTTACTCATTGCTCTACCTTCCGCTCTAACCAGCTGCCCACCTAAACTCTTACATTCCGCGTGTAAGACGAGGCGGTGAAATTCAGCTCGCTCTTCACGCCAGTTTGTGCTGTGCTTCCTACAGCAGAAAACCCTAAGTGCTTAACACTCAGCTACCCTCACAGCATTAATTAATGATATCACCATGATCTGCCAAGCATTCTTCTCTGACATGGTTAAGAGGACCCTTACTTGCAACACCTACATTTTTAATCTCAGAATAACTTAACTATACATATCATTTTTAAGGGTGCAATCATCTGACAAAGGGCAGCATGGAAGTTTGTTGTGGGGCTGGGAGGGGCGTGGAATTAGGCCCTGGAGCCTGTATCATGAAGCTGGATTTTTGGGTTAGCAAGATATCTTGTTGGATTTAAGGTAGGTGAATGGAAATAAAGTCCATTTAAACTGGGTTATCTTAAATCTGACAAGTTATCTATTGAACTAACAAATCTTGTTTCGTGATACAGGGCCATTTTCTACATTTTTGTAGGTCTCCCTGTATTGGTCTAGGTCTCTCTGTGCTTGAAAAAGTATCCCTTTGTTTGCGTAGGTCTCTCCGTGTTTGCGAAATTATCCCAGTGTTTGCAAATGTCTCCCTATGTCTGTGTAGGTCTCCATGTATCTGTGCAGATCTTATTGTCTGCATGCTGGTCTCCCCGTGTCTATCTCCCTGTGTCTGTGTAGATCTAATTGTGTTAGTGCAGGTCTTCCTGTGTCTGTGCAGGTCTCCCTGTGTTTGCGTAGATCTCATTCTGTTCGTGTAGGTTTCTCTGTGTTCCTCTCGTTCCCTGATTTGTGTCGGCCTCCCACCCAGAGTCCCAGACTTGCACCATTTTCATTTTTCCCCTGTGGTCCAAGGACATGCAGCTCAGGTGAATTGCTGACTCTGAGTTGTCCTTACTGTGCCTGTGTGAAATCGCCTGGAGGACGAGCTGTGCCCCAAAAGTCATTTAAGATGGATGGACGGATGACTGTGAATCTTCCAAAGCTCTGATTAGCATTCTGATAACTTAAAGTTAATTATAATCTAATGTTCCCAAAGATGCCCCTTGTTCTCTCTGTCCTGGAGGATTTAATATCTTCATTTAACGAAGTAGCTTCTGTTAAAATAGCAGAGCTTAGTCATTGCGAATTGTGCTTCGTTCAGCTTCTTTAGTTTGTGTGAAACACAACTCATTTTAATTAAACACATATGCTGCACAAAATGCACGTACAGCATTTCGCTACCTAGACGAGAGCCCAGATCCGTAAGTGGTAGTTAGGCTTTGATTTAACACAGAAAAGCATAAAATAAACTTAATTAAAATTAAAAAAAAAAACATGCACACTGTGTTTTTCATCAATAATAAACAACTTAAGTCAAGTTACATCCAATATCACATCAGTATGGTCTGATTTAATTTCCACTTATCCTTCCATTCACTGTATTGCAATGCATCCATGTCTTAAGGGCTATTTAATGATGCATCGGTAATTCTGATTTTCTGTATAAATGATTCCAGAATTAAAATAGACTCCTAACTGCTGGAGTTAAATTTGTTCGTATGGGTTATTTGACCTTGGGTTATACCCACCATAACTCCTCCAGTAAAATGAGTTGGGACAAAGATTTCATTTTTTATTTAATTATTGAATAGATGGTTTGTTTCTTCATATCACATTAAAGGAAGCATAGCAAATGAGAAATATGAAGTTTTAAACGTTGACATGGCTTGAAAGGTAAATATTACAGAAGGGAACAGCAAGAGGTCATGCATCTCTTTTGTTATTGTATTAATTGCTGTACTGTCAGCCTGATAAGGAATATTTCTACTTTTATTTAGGCTACAAGACAAGGTGACTTTCAGGACCTGCCTTGCCTGTGCTGTTAAATCTCCTCTGTCCAAACTGCCTGCGAAACAACACTTACTTGTTTTTTTTTTTGGGGCTGAGGGCCAAGGGGAAATCCTAGGATATTTGAGAGAGACATAAAATTCATCAAAGAAAAGCTTCTGTTAATTAAGAGAGGTATAATTATCTACTCTCAGGGGAGCTAAATTTGCAGGATGCATTTATTTCCTTCGCGGTTCAACTTCACAGCGTCCGTGAGGTTTTGAGACCAAGGAAGTCTTGCTGACATTAAACAGCATCATTTTTTTACAAAAGGCTTCACCTCTTGGATGACGATGCTTCACACTGCAGTCCTGAGACGGAAATCCAGGCCCCTTCTCCACACCACATCTAAACACACCAGCTGCCCCTCATCCCAAGAACTCTCTGCTTCATTATGGCAGTCGTGACCCTGCCCGCTTTCATACTGATCGTTGTCCTCACCAAGAAGAGCTTAGATTATACGTAAATTAAACGTGACTTCACGGTGATGCTGCAAATGCCGCGTCGCCACCTGCACTTCTGGCCTCCTGATGTTCCTGCAGAGCTTCAGGATGTGAGCAGCATCCTACAAAGGTCCTCGACCATCTCTGAAACCCACGTGTTCCCTGTTGGCTGCGGAATCGCTGGGAATGATGGAGTAATGACGCTCCACCAGACACTGATCTCAGCACTTTCTCCATGTAACTTCTGTGGGTTCCACATGCCTGGCACTAGCCTGCCTATTTATTCACACTATCTCATCTGCATAGTTGCATCTTTATATTTGTATAATTCTTTACTATTTATAATTTGAAGCTTCCACTTGTAAAATCCTGCCCTTGCACCCGTAGCCTCTGGGATAGGCTCTGGACACTTGTAAAATCCCTTTTAATAAAAGAGAGTTCCAATCTGATGGTGTAACCCTTACCGTCTTCATTTGTGCAGTTTCAGGTATCTTCGGTAAGAGCGGGTTACAGCGGAAGTACGCCTCTTCAATGTGGTGCCCCCTGCTGTCGACCGTGGTAATGACAGACAACGCCATCACAGCCCCTCCACTCTTTTGCACCATTTTGATTCACATTAAAGCTTCCTTAGGGGGTGTACACACACACACCGGAGTGGGGGTGTGTGGTTTTTAGAGGTTTGGGAAACGGGGCAGGTAGCTGCTTGGCAACAAGCCATCCCAGCTGTTGACGAGTGCCAAGGTTTCCATTCGGGCTTCTGGTGTGACCGTACACATGCCTGCCACTGGGTAGCGGTAGTGTAAAGTGATGCAGACAAACAGGTATCAGTGCCAGACATGTGTTTCAGCCGCCGGGCAGCTGTTTGAATCCCACGCGTGTCCGTCATTCCAGGAACCTCGTGTCGTACATGAAACCGCTTCATGCATGACTGACTCGCTCATTAATGATGATAAACAATAAGCAAATTCTGATTTCAGATTTTGTTTGCTTATTTGTTGGCTCCGATCCGATATCATTGCGTTCTTTCAGGTTGAGATATCGCGCGGCTCTCGGTGGCTGCCGTAGCGAGCCACATTCTGAGCAATGCCTCTGTCTCTCAGTGTTGGCATTTAACCCAGTGTTGCTGGCTGCCGTCTCTCAGAGGAACCGGCTCGAGAATATTCTGGCATCTTCCTCTTCGTTCCACCCGGCTGCGGTCAGACACACGGCAATTAGCGTCTGACTCCAACCTTCCGATAACAAATAAGAATTCATATGAGTTCGCATCTAGAATGATTATCCTCCAGAATATGCTCTGGGCATAAAGCTTGTGTCTAAAGTGTCTGTGTCAAGTGTCTGGGCCATACAGAGGCAATAAACGGTGCATCGCCATCATCCCGGCCACCTGGGTCATTATTAACGTTATTTATTTGTTCGCCAGATGCTGTTATCTCAGGGTCATTATATAAATTACATTTTAGATTTTGCTCATTTATATTGCAGTACAGTTTAGGGGGGGCAATTAGAGCTGAATGGCTTCAGCAAGGCAGCAGCAGCGATTTCCCAGCAGGCCCTGGGGCCCGTGTAATGGCTGCTTTATGACGCTAGAATAAGGAGCCATAACAGAACAGGAGAGACGGTCAGACTGCGATGGCTGGCCATACAGACCTCTGACAGAACACAGGGAAACTTTACAGTTGGCCACCGGAATTTGGGTCAGTGTATTTCATTATGCGAAATGGCGAGGATGAGAAATGTCTTAACACATACACAGATATTCTGGTGATGTCATCTGAGACTCTAAAGGCATTTGGGTTGGATGAACCGGTACCTTTAATTTGCCCTCAGAGCATAATTGTGCGTGTGCCATAATGGTTGGACATCCTGTGCGAGCGATTTGGCACTGCCTTGTGTTCCCTGGAATAAGCTCCAGACCTCCAGTACTGGATAAGCAGTTCCGAATAATAGATAGATGTATAAATGAATGAAAGCTCAGTGGGTTCGGCTGGGATTTCATCCAGCAGTTCTGCATTAAACAAATTCTGATTGATACTGAACGGCGATGCCTTTTGAATGGCGTAAGCCCTTCTAACAGCGCAGATCCGGAGACGGTGGAATAACAGACCGGCTTCTGAGGGCTTCCCATAACCCATTTTATCCAGTTCAATGCTGGCATCGATCACGCCGATCCCCACGACCCGGTCCAATTATCAAGATACAGCATCCGTTCACCTGACTGCCAAAATGCACCTCATTTCTAATTAAAGATTGTTTTTTTTGAGTTTCAAGCCAAATAAATAAGCAAGAGAAGAAATAAACAAGCTGACCACTGTGGCATTCTAAATAGTACAAATTTTTCCCTGTCCCAGACCATGCAAAAAATATCTATTAACCGATGTTGGTGGCTGGCAAGACTCAGGGCATAGAAAGTACACTCATTTTTCAAAGAAGCTTTTGTTACGAGCTGTTCCCTGCACAGCGCTCACCAGCTACTCCCTCTAAGCTGCTAAGAGGCTGGTTTGCACTTAATTGGGTCTGTGTTTCATACTACTTATAGATTCTTCGGCTTTCTAAGCTTCATACTTGCTGCTACTCTGTTCCGTCCGAGTTTCCCGCTATACATTGTAGGTGCGTGCTGGAATCCCGAGCGCTGATCAAGGCCACATGCTGCAAGACAACGACAAAGTAACGTCTCAACCAAACTGACAGCTATCTGGGGTATGAACAGTCATTTCGGCATGAAAGCAAATGCAGCTTGTCAGCATCCCGGGGGAAAAAAAAACGGAACGACTATGGGCCCGTGATGATTTTTATACATGTGGGGTCTGTTGCTGATCAGTATCCTTTCCACTAGCAGCTCGTTAGACTGAAATGTTAAGAAAGGTGTTTGCCATTGCACTCAAAAAAGCTCTGAAAAACTGAAGGAAAGATCCAAACTTTATAAGACGAGCTTTTCTGCTAGTAGGACAGCTAGACATTGGTTACGATGCTGAGAATCCCAAGTGCAAACGAAACGAGGAACGTGCACCATGCATAGCGGCACCACTCGAAACACGCATTTGCATGCAGCTCCCAGGTTTGGGGGGGGGGGGGGGGCTGTTTAGTGACAAACAGCCACCACAAGACGAACATCGTTTTTTTAACCAGTTATAGAAAGGACGTTTTATTAGAAAGGACGTTTTATACATATTAAAATACAGCCCTGTCCACATCTTCTAAGAGGTCTGGAAATTAAGAGCGAACCAACGATTCCATTTTCCCCAAAGGGTTCAACCCTTAAGGGGGCCCCGTCCTCCTGATGGATCAGTATAAGCGGGTTGAAGCCCCCATATTTAGGGTCTAGAACCACTTATGCCCCAGACAGCAACAGGGTTGAGAACCTGATGCCCTGTTCACTGAGTGACCTTACATAATCATTTATGCGCCAGCTCATCCATCTAATTCAAATACAAGATAGGAGCTCCTCTTTTGTAAAGCGCTTAACATTTGTCAGCTCTTGGCAGAATTCATAAGGCAAAGCAGAACTTTGCTGTATATTTCAAAGGTATTCATTCCAGACCTTTGACAGAACATCTAATCCACAAATGGGATGTTTGGTTCATTAAATGAAACAAAACAAAGCAGACAAAATTAGCTAGTTGAGCGAAATGGGTTAACGCAAGATGAAAAAATCTGTATCCCTAAAAGCCGGAGGCAGACTCTGTGGTACAAATAAACCGTGCATGTTTCTCGGTAGCGTTATGGATGTAATGAAGGTTGCAGAGATGCCAGGTTTCAGTATAGCAATGTGTCATCCGCTGATTCAACAGACACAACAGAGGCTCATTATGGACAGAGCCTGGGGTGACCTGTCATCCAGAGTAGCATCTAGCTGCCGTCTTCCTGCCAGCAGAGATGATCTGTCACTAAGGTGAGTCCGCCAACAGCTAGACATTCATGCTCGCTAGCACGTCACGCTAAGTCTGCACTGGAATGCTAATTCAGTAAACGGAGGATCCAAGCAAAACACGCTCAGCAGTAGTGAATGTGCACATTTTCATTTACCAAATGCGTTCAGATGTAGCAAAGTCCCACTTATTGAATTGCTTTAGCGGTCGTGCTAATATATTCACTCCTTTTTAGGACTTTTTTGAGCTAACCAGTACCAGTCGAATCCCACGTAATGCCGTAGACAAGCTCCACCGCTGACGCCCCTTGTCTGAGGCAAATTGAAATTGGCTTGTAGAGTTGGCGCCACCTCTGAAGATGGCGCCCTAGATGGCCGTCAACATCGCCTAATAGGCTGTCCTCACTGGATCTACAGAAAGACTTTAAGATGTCCATGTTGACAGGTTCTTACGGTGGAAAGATTCTGCCTTTCGTATAACGAATGACTGAAGTGGCCCCCCAGTTGTCAACCCCAAGCTGTTATTAGTCAGCATCCGCACGGGAGCTGGGTTCAAAATGAGCACCAGAGAGGCTTGTTTGTTGGTGTTTCCCCCTCTCAACGGCGTCACGAATCGGCTTGTGAGCTGCGGGTCGGGCAGCGGTGAGCTGGGTGAGGCTGCTTATCTGCTTGAAAGTCTCACAGATTGAAGCTCAGGGGAAAAAGACTGATGGAGAAGGAGGAGAGGAGCGAAGGAGGAGGCACAGCGTAGACGTTCACGCGCAAGCGACCGAAATGGGGATCCTGCATTCCTGCATGAAACGCCACTGCATCTCAGTATTTAAACCCCGTTATTTAAAGCTGGTACTTTGTTATTTCCAAAGTCAGTAGCAGTTTTGCAGTCCTTCGCCAGGGTAAACAGTGGAGAAAAACAAATGGTATTCACATTATACATCTCAACCTGCTTGGATGGAATTCTGATGTTCCAACTTTAGGTGCTTTCAGGATCAGCAGGATATGGCAACATCACAAATATTCAGGAAAAAATTATGTAGTGCTAATTTAAAATGATGCAGGAAGAAAGAACCCGGGTATACTTTTAGTAATTAAATAATTTTCCAACCATGTGTCCTGGTCAGGGTCATGGTTACAAGAACAATATGTTCTGGTAAAACAGACTTACTTACTTCACTTTTGACTTGAGGCAACTGTCAGTTTTTCACGAAAAAAGCACAAAAATATGTTTTACTTTACAATAAGCGTAATGTGCTTTTTTCCTCACATATTTCTGAAATGAATTTCCATGCAGATAGCAAACTAGTATTCACTGTTTATAACATGCACACCCAAGGTCACCTCTGCTAAGTATGCTGAATGTAAATGCAAGGAAAGGTGCCAAGCATACAAACCAAGGCCTATTAAAATCTCAAATCCGGTCTGATAAGGCCCAGCGGCGCCGAGACTCTGGCTCCACCTCCTCCTACACGTCTCTATTTCGGGTCCCTAAAAATAAAATCTCATCTCCGCATGTCAGTCGAAGCGGGGAACGCCATACAAATCCGGCAGCTTAAGACCGAGACCAGTATCTCACACGGTACCACGTCAGACGCAGGTACGAGTCTGCGACACACGTCAGAGGCTTCTTGTCAGAGGCGGGGCCACATGAGGTACCAACCCCCAGCTGAAAGCTGATTGGCCCCCTGAGTAACCCCTCCTCTGTCAATCACCGATTCAAAACATATCATTGACTAATGAGAAGGTTGGCTCCTCTGTGTGAATTATGGCCCTCCCCACTTTAAATCCTAGAATCACACCTGCGTCCTTTGCAGAGGCTGGACATACCCGTGTTGACAGAGGCTCTTCCTGTGAATGATTAGCATCTCCAGCTATCCCGGGCCGAGGTTCCAGGCCCGCCAGGCCGAATTAGCGGGACCGTGACACGGAGGCCCTCAGACCTGGAACTGGCAGAGTCTCACACTCCTGTTGCCAGCTGCTCCACACTTCAAACTCCCCCCCGGCTGAGGTGCCAAGCTCCTGCTGTGCCTATGAAATGGGTGCCAGCACTCGCCAATGCCTGACTGTCCCTGGTAGATCATTCCCGATTCTATGTGGGATCCTCGTGGGGTGGGGCGCCCTTCCTTAGGGCCACGCATGACAGACCGCAGATTAATATTCCTCACAAATATAGGCATAGCTCGATTTGCGTAAGTAATCCATTCCACAAACTCTTATTTGAATTAAATCCCAGGGGAAACCCAGACAGTCCACATTTTTGCTCCTACCCAGCTCAGCAGGTATTCAGTGTGTTTTTTTTTTTTTTGACTGGGAGCTGGGAGGGAGCAAAAAAGGTATCGGAGGGTCTCCGAGAACGAGATTGAGAAAAATAGCCTCATAGGGAAGAAGACATAGACCAGAAATATACCAATAATACACACTGATGAACACATATTAAATAAATGAAAAGAAAGTGTAAATATACATACAGGCATTTGTTGCCTTTCTGTGTTAGCGCTTCTGTAAACTCTACATATCTCTGATATTTTTTGTGTAAGTCCGGATTTACGTAAGCCAGGCTTATGGATGTTGAAAGCTACATGTATACTATAATGGTGAGATCCTACTATCCTGGTGACAAAAAGTTTTACTGCGCATTACAGAATTTGTTTTCATTATTACCACTGTGATTACGTAAAGTGTGGTTACGTAACAAACCCCCTTCCTAAAATTCCTGGCGACGTTCTTGTCTTCTGGCCGCAGACGATGGCTCTCTAATACGAACATCAGTCAGGGTGACAGCTCATGTCAGGTGTTAAGCACCTTCTCCATGCAGTCTGACACCGAGAGGAAAAAAGCAATCAACACCCATCCAACAACCATTACTCATGTGACGTCCCCTTCATTGCGGGGCTTGTGATTAATTAGAACTGCTAAGGATACAACGACGTTTAATTACTGTACTGCCTGTACAGTACAGCGACGTGAGAATTTGAACCGAACATTTAACATGCAAATAAATAAAATGCAACATGGGGTGTGGTGTTTTGGGAGAGGGGGGGGTTTGACAGCTTCCCTTCTCCCCCCTTTCAGGCCCTGGTTTCGGCCCCCAGGAGCCCGCACGTCTGTCCCACATACTCAAGCAGATGGAATCATTCCCAAACCCTCCCGCTCATTGATATAGCCGTCATTGCCTGCAGAGATGACGGTTTCCTTTCATGTTTACTTAGCGTGGGCCCTCCTGTCCTGTTGTTGGCCAACCCAGACTTCCCTGGAAAAATACCGCAGGATGCACTGTTATAAAATCTGCAGGGCCTTTATACCGATCATTGTGTCTTTTCCCCTCTACATCTCTCCCTGTCAGGCATGAAACACTGACTCGTCAAAAGCAATATTAATCCGGAGTGAATGATGTCAACACGCTGCTCTCCGAAGCCCTCAGGATTATCCATATCCCACGCATTTCTGGAGAAGAAAAAAAAATGAAATTACTCTGCCAAGCAAACATATTCAAGTGGGACCAAAAGGATTGGCCAAAACAATTAGCGAGCGCTAATGCGATTGGACGTGGCAGAAGACGGCAGCAGCACCAAAGCCCCCGGTGACAGGGGCGGGGGGACGAACGTCGCCCTCTGGTGGGATCAGTGCTGATGGGGAAAGAGCCAGCTCTCAGTGATTGTCAGAAATCGGATCAGTATTCCTTGGACGCATGCAGTTTTCCCGCTGAGCGCCGCCGCCGGAGTGAGCCTTCATCGCCGGCGGTTCGGTGCCGTCCGCATTCTGATACGCTCTGGCATGTTTGTTAGGAATACGGACACCTCGGAAGGTGCTGGAATTTAAATATACTCCCTCATTAAGCACGAGCTGAAATCCTCCAGTGCTGCAGGCCGTGCTCACAAAGGCCGGTAATGAGGTCCACCTTCCCCGCCGCAGGCCCGCAGAATTACCAGGTGCTCTGTGTGCACGGAGCCAGTCAGCGCCCAGAGGGACATCACGATCAAGCCAGAAGAGTGTCACCACAGTCAATCGAACCGTGTGATTGGACAGGAAAGATCGCTTAAGCTGGGGGCGGGATTTCCTTTTGAGGAATTATGGGTTCGGGTTGGGAAAGGGATCAAAACATGGTCACATTCAAGAAAATGAAATGACAAGGTGTTTCACTGGATGTAAAAAGAAGAAAGAGAAAAAACAATGTCATAGGGACTGCGGAGGAAGTTGTAAAAGCTTGCCACTTGTCCTGGGGCTCATATCAACAACAGATACAATGATCCCCCGCTATATCGCGGTTCAGCTATCGCGCCCCTGCTATATCGCGGATTTTTCCCCGAAGCATTTTATGCCCTATGATGACTCCCAAGCGTCCTGCATCTTCTAAGCCTTCTGGTAGTAGTCTGGTAGTAGGCGCCAGCACCATTCAGGAGAAGGTAAAACTCCTGGATATGCTTCTGGAAGGAAAGCGTTATGCGGACATCGCTCACCATTATGGCTTGAATGAATCGACGGTACGATACATCAAGAAGGGTGAAAAGAATATAAGAACTATATATGTTTCTATTTTTATTTATTCCATTAAGTACACAGATAGAGAGATGTGTTGTGTGTGTGTGTGTGTGTGTGTATATATATATATATAAGTTCGAGTTTCGAGGTACCACTGTGTAGGTATATATATTAGGGCTGTCAAAATTAACGGGTTAACACGGATTAATCCATCATCATGATTAATCTGATTAAAATTTTTAACGCAATTAACCCATCTGCAGCGCAGAATGACTCAATATCCCTGAAATCTCCCTGTCAACCCATTTCGGGCAGTTTTGGTGCGTTCCATTTGCCCTCGTAACTCATATTTTGAGTCGGATTCCAGAGTTTTGAAGCCGGAAGTGACGACATGCGCGCTCCCGTTTCTCAGAGATCTGAGAAATATCTCGGAGCGGCACAGAGTTCAGAATCCAAGATGGCTGTGCCCTTTATCAACAGAAGGGAAAGTTGTAGTTTTATACTGTTTAAGCCCTACTTCTCATTTGTAGCTCATTAAATCAGTCGCACACGCTATACCATCCAACTTATCTGTGGACGTGTTGCTACGGAGTTTTATACGTAAAGCACCTCGCGTAATGTGTTATCAACTGATATTGCTAACAATGGCAATTAACAGCGCTAGAATTGGATTTCATGATCAGTCAGATTATTTGTCGGATTTACGGTAGTTCAGGCTAATTGTAAGTGAACGAAGATAAAGACCATTTAAACTGAGGTACCT
>JAODJW010000081.1:6882935-6894266 GCA_026777045.1 Hyperopisus bebe | reverse complement strand
AATCAGAGTTAAGGAAATTCAAAAGAATGCTCAACATGAAATGAAAATTCACTACTGACTTTAAAAATTTAAATGCCCCATTCTGCCCTCAGAACATTTTTGTTTAAGTAAAACTCCCGTAAGCGTAACACTTAAAACTCATAGAGCCCGAAACACGATTCAGCATTGATACATCACTAAGGAAGGAGAGCTCAAAACATGATTCAGAACTGACACATCACTGAAGCAATATTCTGAGAGCCCAAAACATGATTCAGCATTGAGTTTGCAAACATGTCACTGCACACATATCAGGAACGATAACTGTGACAGAGGCAGCATCGGCGATAACGCTCTAAAGACATCCCACGTTGTGCTGTGTGTCACAAACTTCCCATGTGACACTGCCATAATTAAAAGCTTGAGGTTTATTTTCACACATTAGAATGCTCCTTTTCATGCAGCCAGTCTTTCTCTCTTTTTGAGATATAGACACACGTGCAGGTGAGAGTGAAGCCTGGGGTCTCAGCGCAGGGTCAGCCATTTATTTGGCCTCCCTGGAGAATGTTAGGGGGCTAAGGGCCTCGCTGAAGAGCCTTGCGGAGATGTAGATACCCTTTCTGGCTGAGCATTCGAACCGCGACCTTCTGATCACAGGCACAGGGACTTAACCTGCTAAGCCACAACCCCCCCCCCCCCGAAAAAGGAATTAATAGAATGACACATAAAGAACGTATCCATTCAGCAAAGGGTGCAGAGTCTCAGGGAGCATGAAAACAGACCTTGGCATCTATCCTCCCTGTTTTGACCTGGTTTTCCTACTCAAAGTAGCTCTTATTGTGAATACTGTATATATTAAGGGGAGGGTGTGACTTCAATCAACTTCTGGCTGCTGAAATTCAAAAATGGCATTTAATGATTATTCCCTCATCCTGCTCCCGTTTGGGAGAAAAAAAAAAGATAGGAAAATCCTTGGGCATCAGCAGTGTCATTATGTTCCAGAGGATTTCAGTGCAGTGTTGGCGAGTATCTAATTTCCCATATAAATTGCTGTACGTTTCCTCAGAGCCACGGCGTATTTGACAGCTCATTCTACTGCCATAATGCAAGCCCGTTCGGCAGGTAATAGCGATGTCTAAATAATCACACAGCGCAGTAGTAGCACTTGATTATAACTGTTGTTTTCTGTTCATCAGAGAGGACTCAAACAACCGATGCATAAATATGAATTAATGCAGTCTAACGTTGTTGGACCCCGTGTATGATACTGGATCTGTATTAAACAAACATTCTCCTGCTTGGAAAAAAGTCCCCAAAGCATTTTAACAAAAAAGGAGGCTCTGGATTCAGTTTTCACTTATTTAACTATATAATTTATTTCATTATGAAAAGCAGATAAAAGTCTGGAAGCTTTACCTACTTACAAAGCAGAACTTGCAAACTGGCATGTTGTAGGGCAGCTAAATGACCTTCATGAGGCTGGTGAAATCACCACCATGGCCCTATTCTGGTTAAGCGGATGGATGGATGTATGGATGGATGGAAGGATGGATGGAAGGATGACCTAAACTAAACACTGTGCACCTGCCACTAACTAAAGTAGAAAAGTTGTCATTGTCATTGGTTATAAGACAAGGCGTTTAACTAGCAGGACTTATGAAACTTAACTAGCACTGCTCTCCTCGCTTGCCAGCCATTTCATTTGGTGACATGGTGATTGAAATTGCCTAAGCTGGGAATTCTGATCCCAGAGTCCTCACTCAGCACATCCCATCTCCACCCCATCCGACTGGAAGATTACGTCCCCCACTCTAACCTTATTACTCTAACCTTATTACTTTTCCTTTCATGGCGTCCCCTTTGACCTACACTGGATATACGGTCCCCAGACTCATGAGTTATGTTCTATTTATGAGACACTGGTGTCGATCCTGAACTTTACTAGGGCTAAAACTCAGGGGAGCTGGGTGCACCTGCAATGCGTGTTATACATCAAGTGTCTCTGCTGTCCTTTACCAATTACCAGTCGCAAAACCAGTTAAGTTACTGGGAAACTGTTATGGAAATCAGAGGTATATAAAGAATACAAATAAACAGTTTAAACTACTATAAACTGAACAATATTCCGTATTGAAATTGATAGAGCAAATATGTGGGAGGCACCAATATTCGGTGAATTAAGGTGAAGTAAATAAACCTGGTTTTCCCTGGACGTAAGTAAACATGTTACCAGAGTATGGGCGATGCCCTAGCTGTGCACTGTGTGTGACATCACATCCTGTATTCTAGTCTATACATTCCATCTGATTCCTTACTGACAACTTTGTATTTTCCTGGTGCTGGAGGGGCTCAGTGTTCACAGCAAAAACATAACTCCCACACCGATGCGAGGTTAAACGCTTGTCATCTGCAGGTCATAAGAAGTCATTAAGGGTGTCAGGCTTCCAGTTCTCCAGCAGGGCCGTGACGCCAGCTCTCTGTGGGTTCCTGACCTTGTCTTTGCTGGGGCACAAACTTGTCCACTGGGACGAGGGCGAGATGTTTTTTTGAGCCTGCTGGTGGGTGAAAAGCCTCACTCTGTGATCACTGGAATTGAGGCTCAAGCGTTGCTGTGATGGGGGGGGGGTGCAGCTCTGGAGATTTTCTGAAAACTGTTTGGATCTGTGAAGCTAATGATCCATTCAGATTGAGAGAGGGGAAAAAAACTTCAGTCAGTGTGGAAGAGATTTTTTTCTTGACAGTTATCTACAAACCAAGGAAATGGAGTTGGTGTCACACAAGATCCTGAATATAAATGGATGACAATATCAAAGTCCACAAACGTAGAAATGGTATGCGGGTATCTCAAAGCCAGCAGGAAGTGAACTGCATTGAGTACATTCTACCATAAAGGTCTGCACTACTCTGGATTGCAGATAGGGGGAGCTATGCATGGTAAACATCAAAAATCTCATTCATCAGTTTCAGTCTCCAGGATTGTGGTCACTACTTGAGTCACTGACATACCCAGTAAGCATCCTGATTACAAACTCCCATAATAACTTTACCCTGTTACCAGTGTTAAGTAGCACTATATGAACCTGAGTCCAAAATGTGCTTTTACTTTGTATTATTAACCAGTCGTACACCACCGTGAACTCTGAGCACAGCTAAATGCTTTCTGATGTTTAAATTAACGATTAAAGCTATGGAGGATGTGTGTGTGAGAGAGAGGGAGCTTTCTGTCCATCAACTGTCATGTAAGACAGATGGCGGTGGCAGTCTGATAGGGAGGTCGTCGATTCAGATCCCAGGGTAACAGTGTGATGTCACCATTGGTCCCTAGAGCAAGGCCCTTAACCCCCAATTGCTCATCACTTCGGATAAAAGCATCTTATAAATAAAAATGTAATAATCCTGCTCAGTTAGTTCACTTTTAATGATCTGCATATTTTACAGGACGGGCGCTTGGTGAAAACTTGATGCCTGATGCATGCCAACATAAAGACGTGTTGACCGCTCCCCCTACCCACCCCGGAGAGTGTGTCTGCACCGCTGACGTTAGTGAGCAAGGCTGGGCCGGGCTGGTAAATGTGCCCGAGTTTATACCCCACAGAGGAGCAGCTTGTCTCCCCACCTGGAGGAACGGATTATAGGGATCGAGCAGATAAATCGCTGCAGGGTCTGGGGGACGTCTTGTGTTATCTGAGGACATCTGAAAATGAGTTTACCGTGAAATCTCAACTTTTACTTCCGCGCGTCCATTGATCCGCACGTTCGTTGATCAAACACCACAGTTCGGAAAAGGGTTTCTGCACATCCGTGGCTCATATGAGGGTGGCGTGGGGCTCAGCGGGCTGAGCCTGCCTGCCTGAGATTGGAAAGCTGCCGGTTAGAGTCCGGCCTTGGCAGAACAGTCACATATCTGTGGGCCCTTGAGTAAGTCCCTTAACCCCCCAGCTCCGTAGGTGCCACAGGTGTCTCACCCCTTGCTGTGAGCCCCAGACTTGCTCTCACCTCCATATGAGTCTCAGTAAGAACCAGAGGAGGCAGGAGAAAGAACCTCCCCAAGGATCAATATAGTACCACTATCATTGTATATTGATATATACCACAGTTCAAATATATATATATTGATATGATTTATATATCAAATAAAAACATTTATTTCTCATGTGCCCAGGATATGTCATTATAAGAGTTTAATCTATTTGGCCATGGACGTTTTGTTGCTAAGCATTCTGGGAAATGTCCACCAGACTCTCATCCATTTATGTGCTCTGCATTTTAAACCCAGTTAATATTTCCCTGGCATAAGGGCCACATACTGGCCAGAGCCCCCTTAGCTGGTGATGGTCCTGCCCAGTCAGTTCAGAGAGCAGCTCTACTTTTCACTCATTACCCCATAAAGATCCTCATAAGTGCAACGAGCACGTAAAGGTTATCCTGAGCACACGTGCCAGGTCACAGAGCGGGAGAAAGGCACGGCACAGCCGTGTTCAGACGTGAAAGAGGCTTCATTAAGCTAAAAAACGAGGCTTTTAAAACACAAACCGAAAACGTGCACCTACAAACTGCTGAAGCATAGCTGGGGGTACAAAGTAGCCCCCCCCATCTTCGAAACCTCCACTCAAAGCTACCCTGAAGATATTTAACTAACAAGGACCACCTGGGCTTCATTTCCTCGGTTACCTGGAGGCTCAAGTCACCATAGCAACATGGAGGTTCTCCCAAAACCACGCTCAGGCTGGGCTGCTGCCTCCTGCTGGCTCACTTATGTTATACATCTATTACATTTTTTTAGTCATGGGCTAAATTTTATTACATTTAGATGTTGGAAGGAATATAGAACTTGGCTGGATGATAATGATGATGATGAACACCATGCTGGGAATCTACATCTCTATAACAATCAGGCTAGGCTAACATCACGTAGCACGTCTTCCATATGTCACAGGCTTTTGTAACTCGGCGCCTTTAGGGTGTGGAATCGCTTCTTTGATTAGCCATTGTTTTGGTGATGGTGCAATTAACCGGGGATAAAACGGCACTACGGCCTTGATTAGACAGAGTGGCTCTTCTGTGCCAGATTACACAAGAATGGATGGATTTAGTGATGAGGGTCCTGATCAGATGGACAGATTATAATCATTAGCAATCACAATACACACGCACACACACACACACACACACACACACACACACACATTGGCGTACCTGTCTAAATGGGGACCTTCCATTCATTTCTATGGAAAAACCCTAATCCCAGTCACAACACCCTTAACCTTTACCCTATCCTAACTTTAACCATATTTAACTAAACAAAACATAATACTACATACATTTCTACTTTTATGATTGCCTTCACAGGTTTTTATGATAAAAGTTTTATATAAGGACGTTTCAGGTTTTGCCACACTTTGGAGATATTTTCATTCCCAAACGTGATCTATGTGAGGGGCCACATATGCAAATATATGTGATAGAAGTCAACCAATCACCAGATTTTAACTTTTTTATCTTTTGTTTTATAAAGAATTTGTATTTTACAGTAAAATGAAATATCTATAGACTTTCAGCAGACAATAAGATTTCATATTGATTTTATTCTATTGGCTTAGAAAGACACATTCAAATAACTTTGACACATAAAGTACATGTTACACGTCTGTGTGTGTATTTTACACACGTACACGCACACATGGGGACTTTGACACCCCCACAAGTGCCAGACTGGTAGCACAAACACCTATCGCAATGTGCCCCCCGCCTCCCCAATCTGCCCCCACATCCTCTTTAAAGCCATTACTCATTTAATATCTCCTGATCATAACACATATGGTATCAATAATTAACAAGGGAGAGATGAGAGCCTTTTGGTCAGAGATTAATGACGCAGATCTCCCAGTGCAGGTCTCTCCTCCATCCTGAGGTGATCTCTCTGTTTCTCCTCTAGCTTCCATGTAGCTTCTCTAACTTCACTATGATCCACCTACCTCTGCTTGTCTGCCTTGCGTGGGAAGTGAATCAAGGGGGTGCCACAGGGATTAAAATACCCCACCCCCCTAGAAATTGTGTAATCCCCCCAGAACTCTTGTAATGGTGGTTACATGGTTAGTAAAATTCCTGTTAGCTCAGCATTGGGTAGCTGGCTGATGTCACTGCTAATTAGTTCCTGGCATGCTGACCAGCTGCTTTGAAAACGGCACCCAGGGATCCCTAACCTTCAGTCCTGCACCTTTCCAAACCTCAATGGCCGGTAGCCTGGCACAGCCTCTCACAGACCCAGCGCCGTGTTCACAGAAAGGACAGGCAGAGCGTAGATGGCTTCCAATGACCAGGCCCCAGATATGGATACTCACCTGATAAAAGTTACCAAGCCTGTTTCCAGTCCCCTTAATGGAGCAGACTAGCCAAAGGAGAGGAAAGATACTATTCAATTAATACTCTGCTTTTATGTAAGTGTGTGTGATCAGAAATTTCATTTAATGCTGAGATGAAGCTACCACTCACTTATTGCCTCATTCACACTCATCACACAAAGAAACTAATGACCACGTGAGCAATACCTAATTCAGTTTCAGAAGTAAAAGCAACAGCTGTGCGTGTAAAGGATAAAGGAGTCGATCGCGGCGCCCTCTGTCTGTATGTTCGTCTTCTCGCTGTGACGCTGTCGTAGATGTGGCACGTAGAGGCTGGTGCAGCGTGTTTCAGAGACACATGGGGCACGGCAGGGGGGGGCATGTCATCGGTGCTGTAATCACGTCCCGTTTGCATGGGCACAAAATCACTGCTGTGGCTTTGTCATGGTTTCAGTGAGTTGGTGTTTGATGTGTGAACATGCTCCCCGTGATGGACTGGCATCCAATCAAGAAGGTCCCGTTCTGTTCTTTGAAGGAATCGGACATTGTTTCTTACCCCAGGACTTGAGTTTCCCAAGACAGTCCCCATTTTTTGCTTCCTCCGAGCTCCCAACACGACTGAATCAAACAATCAAGAGCACAGAATGCCTGTTGGGAAGTGGGAGGGAGCAAAAATGTGTACAAAGATGTGCAAGATGGTGACGGGCACCGGTAAACACGTCATTATCTTAAATGACATCTCCGCTCTTCCGGCGTTCACTCCTTAACATCAGGAGGGATACGAAGTGAATTAACTGCCTGATCCCGGCTCAGAAGCAGCAGCTTGGAGGATGACCTCATCGTGAGGCTCAGGATATCATTGGATAAATCCCACAGAAGATAAAGCAACCAAGTGAGGAAACGGTGTGGAAGTGTGACAGACACGATGCAGCGTGTCCGGAAAATCTGCATGAAGTTGTTTTTCAAAATTGAAATGAAATATACTGTTAAACAACATCAGGCATTTTTAATGGCTGCATATAAAGGTGCGGAGGAACAGGCTGCCAGGGTCCTGCCGGTTATGGCTGCTGTCTTTCTTTGCCTTTTCACAAATCTATCTATAGATTTATAAGCAGGTTTTATGTTTTAGAGTCTCCAGGCTGCATTAAAAAGAATCAGAACCAGATAGGCAACTGGGCCAATTTTTGCTGCAACTGGAAAGAAGGCATAGTGATGAAAGGTACCATTTCCAAAGGTACCCCAGAGAACCCCGCAGACCTCCGCCCCCACATTGGCTCTGAGGGGGATCCTGATGGAGAGATTTCAGCACTGGTGGTTGGTTGTACCTTCTGTACCGCGTCCCTTCAGAGGGCACCGCTGGTTTGTCTTTGTGTCGAACGAGTGGTTGCTAGCGGAGTCCTGAGTCCCTAATGAGGCACATTACCTGCACTGTGAGGCAGCCTCAGTTACGGCACTACGGCCGTGTGGCGCGTTTCCCTGGAGGTGATCCGGCTCGCAGGATCCTCATTGCTGAGGACCCGAGCGGCTGGACCAGGCCAAGGGGACGCCCACGTAACACTTGGCTGTGGCAGATGAATGGCCATTTCCGGAGGGTAGGACTGGACCGTGTGTCTGTCTGGGGGGTCGCAGGCCGGCATCCCGAGGAGTTTCGCTGTGTGGTGGGTGTGGCAACGCGCTGCATCAGCTCATGCTCCCCAACTTGACCTGACATGAACCTGTGGTTGAGTTAAAAGCTATAAATCATCTTGCCTCAAAACTCTAGACCTCAAAACTCAAAACTCTGGAGGGTGAGATCCTTGGAGCCTACATGTTCTCCTGATCCCAGGGAGGTTTCTGAGGACATGCAATCAGGATAAATGGCATCTTTAAATTACCCATAGTGTATGATTGTGTGTGTGTGTGTGTGTGGGGAGGTGGGTCAGATATATATTACATTGTGGGGACCTGTTATTTTGACATTATTATTTTTTCTATCCCCATAAGGGGAAATTGAAAGTTTTAAAAATCTGTAACTGTGACTAAAAATGCCAAAAGACTATTTTATTTGGATATTTATGGTTAAGGTTAGGGTTGGGTAGGGGTTAAGGTTGTCATTGCTGGGATTAGGGCTTTCGCCCATAGAAATGAATGGATGGTCCCCATAAACTTATGAGCACAGCGCCATGTGTGTGTGTGTGTGTGTGTGTCTGCCCTGAGATGGACTGGCATCCCATCCATGGGGTACTTCTCCCATGTCTTATCACTTCCATGTGACCATGAGCAAGATAAGAGGCTAGAAGATGGATGGATGGATGGATGGATACAGTACATATTGAAAGTCAAAATATACGCCATTTCAACCTTGTTCTGTAATATTATTATGATATCAAATAAGAAAACAGCTTATTACATATTTAAAATATATATATTTTAAAAATGAATGGCAGCCCCAAAGTGATTCAGATCGTTACAGATAAAGGTAAAATTAATTCTTTGGTACTTTATTTACAGTCGCTGGGTTTCACTGAAGCTGACGTCGTGAACTGCAACTGAGACGTTTCACAGCTGATTTACGGGGATATAAAAAAGAATAAAAGCCACCCACCCACGCAAAAGAAGCCAATTATCGCCCACGGAATACAGTTATCCAATTAAAAGCTATGAGCTCTCAGTTATAGTAATACAAATGATTAGGGGAAAAAGTGGCCTTAAATTGGGTTAGTGAATAACTTACTATAGTATATAAAACAAAAAAAAAAAGTCGAGAGTTGCCTGAGGCATCAAAGCAGAACACAAACACAAACTCAGACTTGTTGCTGTTGTCTGTGCTAAATTAAACGGAGGTAATTACCCCTTAAAACAAAGCAGGATTGTTTTTCACTTTCAACATTAAAACCTCCACATGGTGTTTTTGCTCCTGGGTTATATAATCTTATTAACCTGTCATTTAACAGTAACTAAAAATGGGAGGGGGGGCATTAAAATTCACATCACATATGTACACTTATCTGGAATTATGGACTTTATTCAGCAATAAAAAATATACACAAAGGAAAAAAAAATTTCCCGTTATCTGTATAGAAGGTTTTTTTTTCTTCCAAAATTATTTTTTTTCCACTTGTAGAACCCAGTGAAAAAGGGCAGTCAGCTTTACCGCGATAGATACCGCGGCACGGCAGCAAAGCTTTCACCTTTATTTTTGAGTAAAGCGAGTGGGACGCTGCTATCTGTACAGGCTGACCGGCTAGGTCGTCTCGTCCGGCTCCGATTCGCCTAACAGCTCAGCCAGCTTGTGAAACTCTGGTCCCAGGTCGTCCAGGTAGCTGTAATCCTGCTCTGAGGAGGCGCCGGCCAGGTCCAGCGAGCTGACCGTGCCCGTGGGCGAGCCGCGGCCCTCATATGCGTACGTCTGCAGCGAGTCGTACGGCGGCACGCTTGTGTCCACGTCTGCCTCAGCCAGCCGCTGCTCCAGGTAGGTGTGGACGTCCTCCTCGTCCAGGAGGGGCGAGGGGCTCCCCCGCTTGTGGTTCTCCCGCTGCTCCTCCGGCACGACGTCCCGGCGGAGGCGCAGGTCCTCAGCACCAGCAGGGTTGCGCAGCGCGGCGATGTCGAAGGCCTCCGTGTCTTCCTCGCCACCGCCCTCATCGTCGTACGTCACCACATTCTCACGCACGTCCTCCTCGGAGATGATGAGCGGCTCTTTCTTGCCCTTCTTACTGCGGAGCGTGATGAAGAGGACCACGATCGCTATGGAGAGGAGCATCATATGCGTCACGTCAGGACAATCATGTTAGGCCATTACCTCACGATCATGATCACATCCACGAGAGTGCGGTTACCTCCAAGAATTCACATTAGCGGTGTTACTGTAGCTCACAATCACAATAGCACCATATAATAGCATATTTGCTCACAATTGTCACAGTGCTATTTGATTACAATCACGATAGCACCATATGAAAGCGCCATTAACTCACAATTACGATAGTGTCAGTAACTGACAATCACGACAATGCCAATAGCTCACAATCGAGACAGTGCCACTAGCTCACAATCACAATAGCACCATATGACAGCGCCATTAACTGACAATCACGACAGCATCACTTACTCACAATCCCAAAAGTTCCATTAACTCACAATCGCGATAGCACCATTAACTTATAATCACAATAATGGCATCAGCTTGCAATCACAATAGTGTTTTAGCTAATAACTGCGACAACACCTTTAGTTGACAATTGCCATAGAGCCATTAGATTGTTATTTCAATAATGCCATTAGCTCATGATCACAATAGCAGCATTAGCTCAGAGTTTACACTGCTAGAGAGGATAGAAACTATCAGCAGCACCCATGGCTTCCTGGATAATTGGGAGGATGTACAAATAAACTCCTATTCTGTCCCTCCCCAGCCTCATCAAGACCCCAGGTCCGTTTTGATTCCCCACATTTTCCTTCAGGCTGAAGATGAAACAGCCATCTCTTTCTTTTTCTTGTACTCCTAATACATTCCCAGCAACATCACCCATCCCCCGTGACATTCGGCTCTGTTTGTTGGTTCCTGACCACAGCACGTCTTTTGACATCAAACAGCTCAATATTACTCTGTGACATCTGTCAGATAAAAATTGTAACTTTTTTGTGAGCTCATCCATCTCCTTTGAGTTTTCTCTCTCTCTCAGTAAAATAGCCCCGATAAAAAAGAGCCTCAGAGCAATTTATTCAATAGAATCTGTCATTGTTTAAAGCATTACACAAGCCCGGCCTTTTATTTAGGAATTGGTCAATGTTCTCCTTCCTGCAGAACATGCTGAAGTGTTTTTTTTTTCCCCCAGCCTTTGAGAAAACGCAGTGAAGCACGGCACTGCGAGTCGAGTATGACCGCTGCACACTGAGTGCTGGAACCACCCTCAGCAGAAAGCACTTCGAACCCCAATGGGCTGAGACAGAACACGCTTACACCCCCCCCCCCCCCAACCCCCCCCGCATTACAAAGCGCCGCTGGCTTCCCCGGTCCCCCGCCGAGATT
>JAODJW010000081.1:6863401-6876246 GCA_026777045.1 Hyperopisus bebe | reverse complement strand
GGTATCTTAGCTGCATAAATCAGCATCGTATCTATTGCTGATCATTCATGGTATCTTAGCCGCATAAATCAGCATCACGTCTGCTGCTGATCATTCATGGTATCTTAGCTGCATAAATCAGCATCGTATCTATTGCTGATCATTCATGGTATCTTAGCCGCATAAATCAGCATCATATCTATTGCTGATCATTCATGGTATCTTAGCCACATAAATCACCATCATGTCTACTGCTGATCATTCATGGTATCTTAGCTGCTGAAGTCGGAATTGTATCTGCTGCTAATCGTTCATGGTATCTTAGCTGGATGAATCAGCACTGTGTCTATGGCTGATCATTCTTGGTATTTGAGCTGCATAAGCAACTCAGCTGCCAATGGTAACAGATGTGCTCAGGTCAAACCAAAAAAATTAATCAATTAGCCCGGTGGGGGTGGGGGACTTTCCCACAGCTTTGAGGGCCCCTAAGAACCCACAGCCGCTACGGTCGGCCAAGCACTGCATCTGGCCCCGAGCTCTGAAGCTAAACTCTGAAAAAGAATAATGCCCTGCAGAATTGAGTCTGTTTTAAATTTACTGCAGTATACCCTGTGCACAGAACTGCTCAGCAGTACATGGAGGTTTATTTATTTTTTATAAAGGCTGTAGATGGCATATTTGTTAGAGGTTCAGCAGGGCTCTGGATGTTACCCTGATTTTTTTCCTCCTGAATCACCTCAGTAAAACACCCAGACTGAACCTCGCTTTTGTGGTTGGCTGTGAGGGTTCGCTCAATGCGGACCAGCGATATAAAACCCCCCACCGTGAGGCTCCCTCCCTGCCTCCTTCAGGAGGTGCAGACCTTTGCCATTCAGCCCTTGTTAAGTGACTGTGTCGCGATTTCACGCCCATGTTCATTTAAAGGAAAAGGCAGAGAGAGAAACACCAAGGCGTCACGCTCACAGACCCCGTCTGGATGTCCCGTGATTAACATCGCTGACCTTCGCGCTCCTTTCCCTAAACGCAGCCGTATCAGCTATCGGCACCGCTGCTCTACTCTGAATTATTTATAGGCCTGAAAGGACAGGAGAGTGGTAGCGGCGGCAAGAAAATCCTTAACCTCGGAGAAGTGTGCGTGTATGTGTGTATGACGCGAAAGGGGGGAGTGGGCGGGGTCACCTGGCCGGGCCGGGAACTCTCACAGACGATGACATCATCGTCTACGGCGACCCGGGGAGGGTTGTCATTGACGTCCAGGACCTGCACTGTGACAGGGATGTGACTGATGAGGCTGGGATTGTCTAAAAAGTAAATAAAGAAAAAACTTAGCAAAGTTGCTATCAGCATAACATGGCACTAGATCACATAATCCCTCCTAGCTCATCTGGCTTAAGCAGCAGTGTCGTAGCCATGTGCCCCCCCACCTCCCCGAAAATAAAGAATTTACCGCATCTTATCCTACCCCTAATCCCTCCCTGCCCCCTCAGGTCTTGGGCCAAGCCGTAAGATTTGTTGTTTGTTAGATATCGTTCTCGTGAAAATTGTACAAAACCATGTCATAAGGTTTAAATGAACTTTAATAATCTTTGGCCAACTGCCATATTTTTTATGAAGCATAATATAACATTTAAGAATGTGTGAAACGCATCATATTCTTATCAAAGGTCAAGCTATGTTATGGAAAAAAACACATTAAAGGTCAGTAATATACAGGTTTACATCTTTTTAATTAGAAAGACTAATTTATTCAAGTAGTAAAAAATAAGTATGAATAAGTTGAATTTGAATGACACTTCAGTGTCATTATACTCTATATATCAAGACAAAAACTGTTTTTTTGTTTTTGCCAAGCAGCAAGAGACTTTAATGAACACTGCAATCAAGGTGAACTAATTTCATGAGTAAGATAAATCACGATAAATCAAGATAAATCAGTGATGTAATATTGGATTTTTCTGAATAAATGCCAGATAACATCCATCTGATCATATGAGTAATTTCCATAAAACAATGTATTGAGAAATAAAAGACTCATAGAGAGCGTTACAATACATTTGCATTGCTGCCCCTGAGTATTCTGGGTAATCCGATGGCTTTCTGCGGTTGTCATATATATTATTTTAAATGTCAGGCATTCTGTAACAAATATTTCTCAGGTCTCCACCTCCAGTGTTATGCAGATCACATTCATCTCAGCTCCTTCTCCAGCCTGACACAAAGATCTCCTAGTGCATCTCTTCATGGTTGGCTGAGGACTCAAATTGGATGACTGACCACCATCTGCAGCTCAGACTTTCTACGCTTAGGGACCCCCCCCCCCCCCTCGCCTACCCCACTCAGAAGACTTAGCCTAAAACCCCAATCTCTGTCAGCACATGCAGCAGAATCCATGACTTGACCCCGCAGATGCAGAGGATTGGTTCCTATCCCACAATGTTATCCTTCTAGCTCTTGGTCTACAGTTGGATCATCCTAGATTGAATTACCCAACCTTAACCTCCTTGTCGTTGGGCCTATAAGCCTGTACCTTCAGGCTGTGAAAAACCCAACCCCACCAATGCTTCGCTTGTTGTCTATGACCTTCTAAATGATTCCCGTCATCCCATCTGGGTCCTGAGGAACACGGAGGTCTAGAATCTCTATCTGGAACCTACCAGCCTCCACGGCTGTAACCGTGATGTTATGCCAGGCCGTTTCCTCTCTGTCGAGGGTCTGTGTGGTCATGATTACTCCAGTCACAGCATCAATGCTGAAGCAGGCGTCCTTGTTCAAGCCGCTGTCAATGAAATACCTACATGCCAGTAAAAGAAAGATGAGTACAAGTGGAGAGAGATACCTTCGGGAAAAACAATCTCTGTCAAATTAAAGGTCAAAGTTGAAGGATTTTTATTTGTGGGTTACCCGAGTACAATGAAATATAGCAGCTGCCTCCATAATGACGTAAATAATATAAATACCATACCATACCATACCATACCATACCATATTATGCTCTGCTTATACAAGTATAGGACATTACATAGCTGTACTATACTATACAGATAATAAAGCTGCACTGCACTGCATTATACTACACTACACTATACTACGCTATGTTGTACTAGATTATACTAAAAATGCAATTCAACATTATGCCTTAATTTATTATGCCATACAAGCACAGGACATTAAATAGCTATAAAGCTACTAAAGCTCTGCTGTAATATCCAGATATCTATGCTATGCCATACTATACTATACTATACTATACTATACTATACTATACTATACTATGTTATTCTATGCTATGCTATACTATTCAAACTGAGGACATAGGAATATACAGTATATCTGTGGGAAATCACTGAGAAATATTTCCTCAAAGGCTCTATACATACTCCACGTAAACGTACATAAACGTATGATGTACACAGTTTTAAGAAAGACATTTTAATATATGTGTGTCCTGTATACCAGATGTTACAATAGGACAGAGAAGCTGGTCTCTACACAGACGGCCTCCATCTAAAAGGATTTTCTATTTCTTACCTTCCAGTCCGTGTAGCTTCTAGAGTCAGAATAACCTTCTGAGATCTATGTCCTTAATGTTGCCCCCACCCACCTGATGGGGCTGTTGGTGCTGTCTGGGTCCCTCGCCGTCACTGTGCCCACCTCCGTCCCAATGGGGGCATTCTCGTACACGTCCAGGATGTAATAGTCCATGGAGAATACAGGGGGCTCGTCCACGTCGCCGACGATGATCTTCAGGGTGGTGGTGTCCGCGAACGGCCCCAGATGCGAGAAGCGTGGGTCCAGATGTGTGTTGGAACCCTCGATGTGCAACGTGTAGGCCCTCTTCTTCTCGTAGTTCAGGGGCTATGGGTCAGATGAACGGAGGATTCAGAAGCAGCGGCGCCACAATGGGGCAAGCCTGTTTATGCCAAGGGCCGTACGGATTACACACAGTCTAAATAGATATACATTTACACAGGAAGACATTAAGAAGGTGTACTTGGCCTGATGTTAACATGACAGTTTTATGGTTGTAATTTCCTTACACTGGAGTAAAAGCATCACCCAACAGATGAGAGTGCTGCTGACTCACCACAGCGACGTCAGAAACACGGAGTACAGAAAACCTGACCATGGCACTTGGTGAAAATGAATTTTTTTTTTTACCAGGCCACTGTATTTTAAAGACAAGCCTACGTAATTTTTTTTTCTCAGTAAAAATATTTTGCCATGGACACAGATGAGGCTTGCCACAGACACGTTCATCCACGTATAGACGGGCTGATGACCCTGCTCATGTGAAGTGGTGAGCTAACGCAGTGTAATGGAGAGGTGAGGGCTGCAGACTCACGGGGGCAAATCTGTACCAAGAAGATCCAGCAGATGGCTTGTCCGGCTGAGGAACCGGTCAAAAGGCGATTTGCATTTGCATTGCAGCCTCAGAGGATCCACAGTCTCGGACATGATTTACACATGTAAATGTCAGCGTGTTAAATCTATCCCTGTGTACCTCAAGGACCTTATAAAGCTGTGCTGTCTCTAAAAGTAATAATGAGTATTTCTCAGCCAAAAAAAAAAGATACGCATTTATACATGAATGTAATGCTGTCATGTGACGCTTAACGAAAGGGATACATTCTGAGAAACGCATTGTTATGTGATTTTGTCGTTGAGCCAACATTATAAATTGTACTTCCACAATGGTAGATGGCATACCCTACCGCACATCTAGGCTATATGCTATAGCCTAAGTAATTTTAAAAAGTATGGTATAGTAAATACAAAAACCAGCAACATAGCTGTTTATTATCATTATCAAGTATGACGTACTGTGGTTTATTTACATCACCATTACCAGAAACACGAGTAATGTGTTGCACTACAACGTTATGGCGTCCATAGGCGATACGAGCTTTTTGTCTCCATTTCGGTATAATCGTATGGGACCACTGTCAAATATGTGGTCCGTCGTTCACTAAAATGTCGTTATGTGGCACATGACTGTTCAAAAAGATGAATATATGGTATGGTTAGCAAAAAATGGTGCGTAGACACTGCTGCCACGCTTCCAGAACCTTCTTCAGGGAGATGATCCCCTCGCGGCTGTCTTTGTCGGTGGAGATGGAGAAGAAGGCCGCTCCCTCCGCGTTGGTGATGCTGTACTTGATCTCCGCATTGACGCCGAGGTCATCGTCGTCGGCTTTGATCCGGCCCACCGCCTTCCCAACCTGGGCCGACTCCGGCACATACAGCTGATAGTTCTCTGAAACGAGCACGGAGCGGGCGAGCACTTTAGGGAAAGTGCCGGAACGCCACGTACCAGCAAGCAGCGACGTTTCCCACAATAAACTATGTAATGAACCAATAATGAGTCGTACCACTAACAGTCAAGCTGGTTAACTCTAAACCATGATGAAAGCTGACCTTATCTCAGAACTACACGTGTAAAACAAAGAAATTAAGCCATTTTATATTAGCTATATTTCAATGACAGCCCAAAGTCAAAACCTTTCCTATACTTGTTGAGTAAAACTGTCAAATGACAGTCAAAGCTGAATAATTAGTGCAATCTGAGATGAGCTTGTGTGTGCCCTTTCGCTATTAGTATGCATGAAACTGACACCATCCACTTAAAATGTATAAATGCACTAATTACTGCTTTTACAACTGTGAAGGCTTCAAGAAAAACAGATCCACATTTAAATTACTGCATTGCATCTATGCTTCCCTTCTTTACAATGATACCTTGAATATCTACACCAACAGTAATGACAGTCTGACCTCCCCGTAGAGCCATTAAATGAAGGATAGACATGTTATACATCTTATATACAGGACCATTAAATGATAACATATACAAATTGAACAAAGTGTTATTTATATTTGCCATTATAATACATAGTTACAACATTCTGTGTACTGTGCACACAAATGTTAATTTATTTGCACTATGTTCACTTGGTTGCACTATGTGTACTGTCTTTGCACATTATCTGTGTTGCACTAAATGTTTGTTCATCTGTGCTATACGCACCTTGTTGCATGATATTTTCCTCCAGGGATCAATAAAGTTTACCTAGTCGAATTACAATTACAATGAACTGCAGTTTTAAAGCTATTAGAGAGAATTTTTGACAGGCAGAAAATAATAAATAATAAACAAAATCAAGAACTAAAACAGCTTTCCCCATGAATTCTAGCTGGGCTGCGTCTGTACTTAAAAAATGCTGAGAGGCTTTTAATTTATAATGAAAAATGCATGTACAGGCAGCTGGCAACTTACGCAAAACCAACTGAAGTAAATCCAGATCTACACAATGAAAATCTGAAATTCACGGAAGTCCACGGAAGTGGGAAAAAAAACAACATATGCGTGTAAGTAAATTTAACTTTATCTTTTCATTTATTTAATATATAAATAATTTATTTTTTATTACATATGTGTTCTTTGGCACGTATTGCTGTTTTTTTTTGTCATGAGGGTTTCTGCTAAAAGGTGTTGAGTTGCATGAGAAGGTAAATTCGACTTAAGTAAAGTCTGACTTACGTAAGGGTTTGTGGAACAGATTACATTAGCGAGTAGAGACCTGCTTGTATTTCTCTTTAAAATAGCTATGTGTGCAATTTTCCCAATAATGGTCCGCCTATAGTTAAAATGAGGTTCTGTGAGAAACAGGACGTGGGAGGATGTGGAAGAGGCGTACTCTGGGGGAAGCTGGGCGGGTTGTCGTTGACGTCCGTTAGCGTGATGTTGACGGTGGTTGACCCCGACAGACCTCCCACCTGACCCGCCATGTCTTTGGCCTGGATGATGATGAAGTACTGCTCCCTCGCTTCGCGGTCCATGTTCGCCAGGGCAGTTCTGATGACCCCTACGGCATACAGAGGGCAGAAACATCAGCACCGCTCTGGAATCTGAGGCACTTGCCCCCCCACAGATAAGATTTCTTGAACAAAATATTACAACATAGGGATGCAATGGCTGATTCTTGGGTGGGACACCTCTACAAATGGGTATAATAATAAATGTTATATAAAGAAATAAATCTGCAGGTGGTAGTATGATATTCCATCATCCAGGATGCCAGCCACCCAGCTTCACACCCCTGGCCTCTGCAAAGCCCTAGCAGTCATCACCACCCACAGCAGCTTCTTTCCTGGAGCCGCCAGGTCGCTGGATCCCTGGTGGCCTGCATCTGTTCCCCCATTGCATTGTAGTGCACACTGTTGTTAGTATTCCACTTCTGTGTTTTATCAATATTTATTTCACTATACTGTGGTCTATTTGCACCTCCTTAACCCCATTGCATCCTGTTTATTACTTTTAGTCCACTCATGCTAATATTGCACTTGACTTGTCTTGCACTGTCTTGTCTTTTGTGACACTGCTGTTTGTGCTGTATTGCACTGCTGTCTGTGTTGTATTGCAATGCTGTCTGTCCTGTATAGCACTGCTGTTTGTGCTGTATTGCACTGTTGTTTGTCCTGTATTGCATTGCTGTCTGTCCTTTATTGCACTGCTGTCTGTCCTGTATTGCATTGCTCTTTTGTGCTGTATTGCACTGCTGTCTGTGTTGTATTGCAATGCTGTCTGTCCTGTATAGCACTGCTGTTTGTGCTGTATTGCACTGTTGTTTGTCCTGTATTGCATTGCTGTCTGTCCTTTATTGCACTGCTGTCTGTCCTGTATTGCATTGCTCTTTTGTGCTGTATTGCATTGCTGGCTGTGCTGTATTGCATTGCTGTTTTGTGCTGTATTGCACTGTTGTTTGTCCTGTATTGCATTGCTGGCTGTGCTGTATTGCATCGCTGTATGTCCTGTATAGTACTGCTGTTTGTCCTATTGTCCCCCCATGCACTTATTGTCCCCTGTTGTTCAAAGAATTTCACACATGTGACAATAAACCTTGAGACTATAGGGATGTGCCCATGTGCCCGGGACACAAAGAGGAGCACATTTAGAGGGAAGAGGAGCTGGTCACAGGATATACTGAGATTCACTTTGGAAGTATGATTTATTGATATAATGAAGTGGTTCAATGGAGTTCCTCTTTAAGAACACAGACAGAGCTGGTGGACTGTATACGGACCCTTGAGGCTGACTTGCTCAGATACTCAGCTAGGTGAAATGGTAAATAGGTCTGATGGTAACTGACAACTAACTAATAAACTGACAGGACAGAGAAAACATTCAGCTAGATGAAGAAGAAGCAGATCTTTCAGAAGTTTTGCTTTTTCTCTATCCCAGCGTCTTGCATCATGAAATGAGACTCGAGAAATCTCAGCTCTTTTCCTTCCTGTCATCTACTGACCAAATATCTCAAATTTCTCTGTCTAGAAATCTGTCTTGTGAAAATAATATCTCAGTTCTGAATGCTATTCGATTATGTTCTTTTTTCTCCAACATTAATTAAGAAACTACTGAACAGGTCAGAGAACATAATTCAGATAAAGAAAATACTGAATAAAAGATGAGTCTTCCAGCGTTCCTGATAATAACAGGACTTTACCCCCCCTCTGTTTGGATAAACTCTGCTGGCTCCCCATGGAAGACCTTAACGTAAGTCTCATCACGATCGGCTACGTTCGCTTCCCGGCTCTGAGTCATGCATCATTTCGATACCCTCGCCGACAAGGCTACGGGTGCCTTCATACTGAAAAACCCAGGACTCCTGCATCTGTTTTGCAGTATACCTTAAAGCTAAAAAAATAAAAATAAAACAGCTTTCCCAAGGAGGGACAAGATATTCAGAGGGGAAAATGGATGGCATAATGGCACATGACTGATTTAAATAGACGAGGGGGTGTGGATTGCTTTATATCAAGGTCAGCATCAGCTTGGCGTGGAAGCAGAAGGGACAGGCTGGAATGTGACGGCGAAGCAGCTGGAACAGACACAAGGATCGTCTTGTCGTCTTCTTACTCACTCTTAACAGTAATTAAATATGCATTTTTGTTTTCTAAACCCACCTGTTTCTGAGAGCCAAAAGGGAAATGATACTCAACCCAAACAGGAACACAACAAAGACATTTGTAATGTTTAAGTACAGCCCGAAGGGACTCTGGCCGCAATCTCGGCAGGTCGGGGCGAAATTCTCGGCATAATACACCAAACATCAATGATTCATGAAAGAAGCAAGTGGGGACATCCCTCGTGTCTATCACCACAGCCTTATAGTCATAAATATAAATTAAGCAAATTGCTCAAGACTGCTGGAAGAGCAGCATAGAAACATCACTCCAACATGCTGGCATCTCCCCGCTACTTTATCTCTCTGGGCCTGTGCGATGGAATAAGTGCTTCCTTTGAAGACATATTTAAGAAGGAGCCGTGAGGCTTCCTGTGGTCTGGACAATGAGCTGAACCATGTAAGGGATGGGATGCGTTTCATGGAGCAGCTAAGAAAAAGCAAATGAAACAACAGCCATTTTGGATCCAATGCCAGGCTGTAACGAAACATATGGGCGTGGATACACCGGCATATTAAGGGGGCCCAGCACTTCATTGGGACCCCTGAATACGAAAAATTATAATTTATATGCTTGGTCAAGTCTTTTGTGTCATCCCCCGCTCTGCAAATTATATGTCCATATTTCTTCATATGGAAATATGGGGGGCCATAATTCTTCAGATTGCAAGGGGGCCATCCTAGAGGACGGGCAAGTGCATGTTTGGTCAGAGGGCCCAGCAAGCACACCACTACATAGTGAAATGACAGGTTTGAACCAAGCCCCCCCCCCCCCCAAATGTGTTGGCTCTACTGATCAGCCAATTAGTAAAATTACAAGTTTGAACCAACCACTAACATCTACAAATCTACTATGGGAAACCCCTTTGGCTGGTGAAATCCACAAAGAGCAACCCTCTCAAAATTGATTTCTGGTCTTGGGCCCGGGACGCAGAATTTCTAGCTACACCATTGGGCGGAGGGGAAAAACAACTGGGAAAAGCATCTTTGCTATTATTATAAATTAGCAATAGACAAAAGTGAGGCTTTACCCCATGGCCAAACTTACATGATAAGCCAACATGATCTTCGAGGAGGAACCAGCACAGGATAGCAGTATTTAAGGTTGTAAAATAAGTATCCAGGTGTGTCTCGCATCTCCAGGGTTTGGGTTGAGCCACAACACGCCGGTGCGGCAGCTTAATATGTAAAATCTGTCACTACCTTCCTACTTAAATAGGTCAGTTGTATTCTGCAAGATACTTCGCTTGAATTTTTACAAAATCTCGATTTTCTGAGAGAACAGGGAAGCAGAACGCAGACATGTTTCTCAGGAGAGTAACACCGCTCATTTCATTAAAGGGAGCTTCCAGGAAAAGACTAACTAATATAAAAACAGGTTCAGAACAAGTTTACTCAAATCCGCCTGCATTGCAAACAACGGCAGACATGAAACTGAACTTTCAAAGCGCTTTTGAAAATGATTTTTATGTTTTGAGCATACAGTCGAAACATTTTACATCAAAGTGTAATTGCAGAGATTAGCCATCATTACAAAATGACTATGAAAATGTATAATGCAAAAAAAAAGAAGGTTGTTCTCCAAGGCTTTGTGAGAAAATTATTTTAAAAATTCAATTAGTTTGACAGTGGAAGAAGTTACCAGATTACAGCACTTCGTGGGGCTCCAAGAAAAGACACAGGCTGCCCACTGCTATTCACATTGCTGCCCTGAGAAAACACCCTTGGATATACGTAACATATGTCTCTTTCTGATATGCAATAACTACATTCAATATGTTATTCAACCTTTCAATATGCTTCATGTCTTTTAATGTAAGTGTTGCATTGCATTAGGGTAGTGTGCCAAAAAAATAGATAAAAACTAGCACATGCTAGATTTAGCTGGTCTAAGATGTTCTTAGATGGTCTTAGCTGGTCTAAGAAGGTCTAAGATGATATTAGATGGTCTTAAATGTCCCAGCTCTTGCTGATCTTTGATGGTTTAGCTGTGGGGGGAGGGGTCACCAGTTGGTCATGGTGGTATGGCCAGCTAAACCAGTTAGACTGACAATCGCAAGCTGGTTTGACCAGCTAAACCATCAAACCATGATGAAGACATACCTAAACTGGTCAATCATCATGAACTGGTCAAACAGCTCAAATTGTTCAAGCTGGGTATTAATGCAGGTGAGTATTGAAATGCACCCACGCATACCCATATCCGGTTGTTACTAAAAATCCCATCATAATTGTCTCTCCATGTTTTAACAGTGTCATTAAAATGGGGACATATTCAAATAAATTGTTCTAAACAAGGAAAACCAGTCAGATGCAATAAAAGGTCTGAATGGCCGATTTGTACAGAGAGCATAATCTCTGTGCTTTATGATTTTACTTCCTTAAGGTAACTATATTCTACCACTGTTGTGTAATTTGCTCGTAATTTGAGCTTCTGGGTGTCTTGGTGGAAATTCTCAAGATCAGATGACTGATGTCCCTGTGTACAAATCACTGTTTTGTGGCAGTGTCTGGATGAGCAATGAGGTCACATGCCAGTCCACCCACCCCCTGGAGACAGTCCCAATGGAAAAGCTTGCTCACAGCCTGGTTTTAGTGACACGGCCTGCAAACAGATGCCGCTATCAAGCTGAAATTGCGGGCAGTCCACCCGTGACCGATAACTGTTATCCTGCTGTAATTCCTTAGTACATCCTGGCTTTACGACACAACCGAGGTTCATTACTGAGCTGAAATCACTCGCTTTCTCTTTGCTCCGGCCTTGTTTTACCCCCAACCGCCCAAACAGCCTTGTCTCAGTCGGAGACAGAGTCATTTACAGCACCGTCATTGCAAAATCCTTCACGTCACTAAGCTGATGGAGATAAGCCTGATTGTATGGACTATCCTTTGACTTGGGGTGCAGGGTACCCCATCTGATTCTTTTTACATGTAACCCCCCCCCCTCAAAAAAAAGGCAGGCTTTCAAGCAAAAACAAAAGCAATTTGCTAACCATAAATATAGCACAAAAATATAATAGCAAAACACTTCACTGAAAACCTTCATATCTCAAAAATAAAACCACACAAACCCAAGGACTCTACACATCTTTCCCAGTCCACCTCCATGCTGTCCATCCATGTGACCCAATGCAAACCCTTAAAAGAAAAATGAATCCAATCAGGGCCAGTTGGGTTAGCTGCCGATTGGCTCTGTGGGCCAGAAATGACCACCGCTGTGGCTGTCATCAGGTTATGCACGTACACACGACACGGTCCAAACAGAGCTCAGCAGAAGATAAATGAAACTGATGAGCACATCAGAATAAAGGGATGCATCTGAAGAGCAGACAGCAGATTTGCTTGGGAGAATGTCACAGTGATTAATCCCGATGCATTGTGACTTCAGGCCACCTGCTCAGATTAGTGGGTTCAAGAGAGGTGCGATCTGAGAGATCAGAGGGCTCTGTGTCCATGCTGCTCTTTTGACATCCTGATGGAGGAGGAGAAAAGTTGTAAATGGGTACTGAACACAGATGTTGATATCTCTCTTATTGGTGAACACTTTTACAACAAAAAGAGCATTAACCTATAGCCACTATGTAAAGTGATATTTTGCCTGGTTCCTAAGGGTGATGGGTGGCTCAGTGGTGGGGTTTGTGTGTTTGTAATCAGAAGGTTGTGGTTTCCAATCCCATGAGTTGCAGAATGGTTTCACTTTGGGGGACTTGAGCAAGACTCAACTTTAGGTGCTAAAACAATATTTCATTTAAGTAAATGTTTCTAGGTGCTAAATGAATATCTTTTCTGGGAAAAAGGAACTTCTGAAATCTCAAAATATATATATATTTATTAGTGCTGTCAAACGATTAAAATTTTTAATCAGATTAATCACAGGGTTGCTGTGGATTAATTTAGATTAATCAC
>JAODJW010000081.1:6842702-6860405 GCA_026777045.1 Hyperopisus bebe | reverse complement strand
GCTGAGGATGAGCGCTGGGGAGGAAGCGTCAGTGCCGCGCCGCTCGGTCCCCCGGTGCAGTGCCGACCCCCCCCCCCCCCCCCCCCCCCACCCCTGGCCTTGGTTTGTGAAGGTTGTGTATTCCGTAGCCACGTCCATGAAAATCAAAAGGTCGGAAACCCCTATATTAGAGAATATATATCACATACCATTTATTATTTTATTTGTCATTGTTATCACCATTTCTTCCCACACGTGAAAATAGAGCAAGGGATTGGCCGTGCAATAAAACGCTCATTTTACCACTACATCCACGTCTTCAGGATTACATTTACGAGACAGACAGTTGAGATGGTCATATTGACCTTTTCCAGGGGCTTATCAGGTTTAAGGTGTATTCAGCGAAATTGTTGGAATTAGTCAAATAACATGGAAGAAATGTCTTGGGTGTGGCTAGTATTTAACACGATCGATAACAACAGCATAGCAATGCTGAATCATGCACCAACGTCCCACTTTAGCATGTAAAGTGTCTCTTAAATGGTGTGTATGGCACGTTGATTGCAAAGATCTTGCTAACAGTACAAGCTCTATTCTTATGGTCCAGAATGTTTATGTAGTGTATAATTAAACGCACCACAGCAGAGTTGGGGGTTTACAGCCTCTGGAGAGAGAATCCGCAGGTTGGGCTTTGACATTCTGGCCCCTTGTGATGTGTACAAATCGGTTCCCTCTTCAGTCCCTTTCAGACCCCAGGAGTTTGGAGAAAGGTTCAACCCCACAGCCTATCCCACACCAAGGCCAACCTGGACACCTCTCTCTTCCCATCCCACACCAAGGCCAACCTGGACACCTCTCTCTTCCCATCCCACACCAAGGCCAACCTGGACACCTCTCTCTTCCCATCCCACACCCCTGCCAACCTGGACACCTCTCCTGTCCATTTGTGTCTCCTTCAGGTTCCTGTTTTTCCCAGGACAGAACTTCCCTTGACGTGTCCCATGATCCTCCTTCCCATCATGGCTAGAAACAGTGTCATGGCCACTAACCTTTAACTACAATGGAAATTTGGTTGTTTAGTGTTTTCCCCCTTATTTCAAACTCGTGTTTTTTTTTGGCAATACACATCACATAATAAATGTTTTACCGTCTGTTACGTGCATGAGAGCGGAACCATCTGTTTTAGTGAGAGCACATAAAGGGGAAACTAATACGGGATGAAAAGACGCTCCCATATGCTCCAATTAGAACGACCCGGAGACTTTTATTTGGAGTGCATGGCAGTCCGCGAAAGCGCCTCTTTACAAGTCCTTTACAGAAAAGAATCAGGATGCATGGAACATCGCCACAGAAGACTTCCATTTAACTATTTATCAAAGAAACGTAAAAATAGTTAGCAGAGCAGATGCAGTGCAGCCCTGCCAGACATGAATTGCGCAGAGTCGGTGCCGATAATAGTTGGCATTTTTAACAGACGCCCGCAGTCATTAGACGGCCAAGAGAGGCGCCCGGAAGACAAACTCCGGGGAGTTTTTTTTTAATCTTGTCAGCCGGCTGCCGTGACGACAAGGCCGGCAATGGGAGCAACACGGGGGCGTGCGTTCGTCTTGAAGAACAGAGGGTCCGTAAATGTTTGCTTCTCACTTTCTTCTTTCATTTTTTTGCCAAATTGGATGCGAAGTGGCCCCCGGACACCTCCTTCTGACACGCCGCCCTCCCCCTCCTCGCCGGGCAACTGTGTTCTTAAAGGGGTCCGTCGGGAGACTCACAGATTGTGTTTTTTTTTTTTTCGTAAACAGATTTCCCGGGCGCAATGTTGGCGAAGTGATTCACAGGTAGCAGTGGCACTGCAGTCTCCGCACAGCGCCCTCCTTTAACCGTATTACGGCCGCCGCTGCCGCCGAGTGGGCACTTTATCGCATCATCGCGATGATGTGATTACCGCTACGCCTGATATGCTCCACGCCTACAGGCTGGGCGGCGGCTTGTATCGGGAGAAGGAGGCAGGAAGGGAATCATAGTCCGTACATACAGGCGTCTACGTGCTGTTTACTGAGAACACACCTCCATGATATTTAGCATTTCAGAAACATGAAGTGAGACACATTAGCTGGGAGAACCCGGAAAAACGCACACACACACACACACACATGCACACACACACACACACACACACACACATAAACAACAACAAAACAACCCCAATGCTCATCAGATTGAAGTTTAATAGAATCTGGAAGCTCTCCCAACCAAAGATGCATTTTGTGAAGACCGAGTGCCTATTATCTAGACTTCATTTGTCTCCATTTGTTTGTTTGTTTATTCTTCATTTCTTGAGGGTAAAAACAGTAAGCTGTTACAAAATACAGGAAGCTGTCTGTGGCAGGCAATGGCATGTGCTGGGGGGGGCTCCCTGTGAGGTGGAGAGGTTTCTCTACTTAAGCATTGGCTTCCTGGAAAGCCTGTGAGCTGTGTAAACTCTCCTACACTTATAGAATGCATTCGGGGGAATATATTATGGAAGTGTACTGCATTTAGCAACGATATAAAGACAGATGTTTACAGCCTGGTTGACAGGGGGCTTTCTCCTTGTGCTATGCAATTATGCACCCACAACAACTACATGCAACTGCAGGGAAACCACTTGCAGAGATATTAAATCATCGGGGGCGACGTGTGTTTCAGCAGGTTAGGATGGTCAGAAGGTCATTGATTGAAATTCTGGGATTGGCCGAGTGATTTCATAGCAATGCCTTTAACCCCCATTGCTCCCGGGAGCGTGTAACTCTGTTTTCTCATTTTTTGGATAAAAGCATTGGATTTATAGGCCTGATTTCCAAGAGCCCCCCCCCCCCCATAGATGGGCATTTGCAGGAGTTTTGCTGACGCAAAGATGTTCTGAGGGCAGAACAAAAAATGATGGCTCTGAGAGACAGCCAATCAGATTGAAGAGGAGGTGGGTCCAAGCAACTAGAAGAGGCAGGACCAAGACATCTGATTGATTGGTCCCAACTCCTTTAGTTGCTTGGACCCACCTCCTCTACTTTCTGAACCAATCATTGTTCAATCTGCCCTCAGAACATTGTTGTAGAATTAAAACTCCCATGAGGTAGATGAGCAAGGACTGGGTGCTGTGTGAGAACCACCTTCCCAGTGTTGAGAAGAAAATACAGAAGCCCTACCGGTTTTGGGATCCACGGAGAAGTAGGGTTGTCCTTGTAGGATGCTGTACACAATCCTGGCGCTGTTGCCGTAGGTTGGGTCGTCGGCGTCTGTGGCACTGACCTGGAATACTGAGGTGCCTGCAAGGTTTATAGAAAAACCCACTTAGACTAATGCAGGAAGAGCACCATGGGAAGCATTTGGATCTCACTGTTTCCGGTCCAGACACGGAGATTAATAGCTGCCTTCGTCCAGTTTTTAACTGCATGAGTGAAAATATTTAGACAACTTAATCAGCCATTAACTGGAGGAGAGAGAGATAAAGTGTGGAAGGTGCCAGAAAAGCCACTGCCCTTTGCTGCTGATTACTCCAGATAAAACTCTATGAAAATGCTATTATGGGGAACTATGATTAAGGGAATTTGGTGGAGGGGTCAGAGAAAGAGGAAGACACAGGACCTCCTAAGAGAAAGCAGGCTGGGGATACACAGCAGGAGGGAGACACGGGGAGAGGGAGAACATGGGATCTCCTAAGAGAGAGCAGGCTGGGGATACACAGCAGGAGGGAGACATGAGGAGAGGGAGAACATGGGATCTCCTAAGAGAGAGCAGGCTGGGTTTAAACCTGCCAGCCTAATGTTACACATTAGAGTTCCTGGACCACTGTCACACTCAAACCATCCATCCATAGCCTCTTGTACTTTGCAGGGTAGTGGGGGTCCAGAGCCTATCCTGGAAGCAACAGGGGCAAAGCAGAGAATTACTCAGGATGGTGGGGCAACCCAGAACAGGGCATCCACACTCAAACTGCGGATTTTCTCTTTCTACAGTCAAAAATGTGTCAAAAAAACACAATGACCTTAAAAACAATCATATTGAAAACAGATGTTTTTTCTTTCATCCAGAGTTGTTTGCTTTCTTTGGAGACCCTTTCCAATTACATTATCTGTCCGGTTCCGCTGGTGTGGGTTGATTTGGACCCTGCCGCAGTATGTCATCTGTCTACGCACCTGTATGGAATGATTTTTCTGGGACAGTCTGTTTGCGAGAGCTGAGGTTGGTTGGCCCATATTTGACATTCATAAAGACCTCTCTCAGATCAAATAGCTTTTTTATCTTATAATAAATTTTGACCTAGCCTAGGCTGATCTGCCCATTTTCATTCTAAACGAGCGATCACACAAACAATATTTATAACATATAGAACAGCTTTGATATTTAAATCTTCCAAATTTTGCCTTGAGAACCACATTTGCATATATCCTGGGTA
The DNA here is from genome assembly GCA_026777045.1 of Hyperopisus bebe. Taxonomy (NCBI): domain Eukaryota; kingdom Metazoa; phylum Chordata; class Actinopteri; order Osteoglossiformes; family Mormyridae; genus Hyperopisus; species Hyperopisus bebe. The sequence goes on along the minus strand of JAODJW010000081.1, from coordinate 6,855,994 downwards.
GATGTTCTATGAGTTTTACCAATTGCGCTCTGAATTAAGCAGTACTCGAAACAAACTTTGAATACTTTGAGTACATTTATTGTGAGAACCAAAGGACAGAGCAATAAAGCTATCGCTGTTTCACACAGAATCAACATGATAATACTCTGAATCTTGAAATGAAGTTCCAAATATTTAATTAGCTCCAACATAGCAAACCACTACACATATAAATACATAATTGTCTTAAACATTTGGTCTGTGTGACACATGCTGGCATTCATTGCATAGATACATAACTGCACAATAGAAAGCAGGCAAAGAAAATGTTTATTGCTATTTATCTCAGCAGTAAGTGGAGCTAAATTTGTTGAGAAAAAAAAACACAATTTAACATTAGAACATATGCAAATAACAGTAACACAATGCAAAGAATCCTTCTGTTCTCCATAAAGTTACTGATATCTTGCTGGATGGCTAGATGAACACCGCTTCAGCTCCCAAACCTCTCCTCTCGGGTACCCCAGTCATTCCAAGTATGCATTCAATTTCACCACCATCTCAATTTCTTAATTAATTAAATTAGTTAAATAACTCAATGAACTATGAGCTGGCACACTTTAACAGACATAATGTCATAATTTTACACCAAGATGAAGATCATTTAAACATCACTTCCTTCGAGCGCATATGACTCTTGCACAGTACCATATAGCAGTTTTTCCCTACCTGGTCCTTGAGGACCCACAGCGGTCCACGTTTTTGATCCCTCCCAACTCCCTGCCAGACAGTCCATGTTTTTGCTCCCTCCCAACTCCCTCTCACACAGTCCATGTTTTTGCTCCCTCTGAACTCCCTGTCAGACAGTCCACATTTTTGCTCTCTCCCAACTCCCTGCCAGACAGTTCTTGTTTTTGCTCCCTCTCAAATCCTTGCCAGACAGTCCACATTTTTTCTCACTCGCAGCTCCCAGCCAGACAGTCCACATTTTTGCTTACTCCCAAATCCCTGCCCTGGGATTGAACAAAAATGTGGACTGCCTGCAGGTCTCCAAGGACCGGACTGGGGAACACTGCCATACAGAATCTTAGGTTAACCTATCAGAAACATCTCTTATTGAACATCACTGAACTATTAGTGGTGTCTTCCCGCCAATCAAATCTCTTTAAATTTCCACATCGCAAGCACACTGTAGTAATGCCACCATCATACTTCGAAAATCTATGATCTTGAGTTTTTAGTGACGAATGACTTCATAAAATTACAGCGGCAAGTCAAAATAAAATAAATGATGAAATGCCAACTCTTAAGCTAGATATTGCACCGAAACGGACAGGAGGAGGTATGTGATTGTTTAATACAGAGAACTACACCAGTCTGGGTGATAGAGCCACTCTACAAAAGCTATTTCTTTTATTTGCCAGGCCAGCATGCCCCCAAGCAACCCGTAGGCAACAGCTGGCTTTTCCGAATTAGCAAAGCTATCCAGAACATATCCAGGCAAGCTAAGCCCAAAAGGCATAATGTCCAAGTTAAAAAAAATGATAATACTTTACTTAACAGGGCATAATAATTTAGTATTATACTATTGCTTATGTATTAATTAACCACAAACTAAGTCTGTCACATACTGATCTCATGTTAATTCATCATTAATGAATCATGATGCAGTAGTTACTATATTTGTTACTATATCTGTTAATTGTGCAAACCTTTGTGAACTACGGAACAAGTCATGTCATATTTGTTCATCATTAATGAATCATGATGCATCAAGTAGCGACTACATTAGTTTATGATTTGTTCATGATTTGTTCTTCATTTGTAACTGAGTTATTACAAAGAATTTTTGTCCATCAAGTAAAGTGTTACCCCAAAAAAATCATGGCGTTTTAGAGAAGAATAATAATAATAATTGCCAACCTCTATCTTTCGCAACAATAACTAACATTCAGAGGGCATGGTAAATTTACAACATTCCCTAACAGGGGAAATTTTGTGGAGCTGGCACCTGCTTTTGCTAAATTCAATGTTGTTCCTGCAGAACATCTGTGTTCATCCACTGTATTTACTGGTATGTCAAAATCCATACAAAATGATTTTACATAGCTAGCATTATAGAAGTGATTCCAAGTGAGATTGATTGCGAAATAAAACTGGCACAGTTTATAGCAATACACAGGGACGACCCTACACTCATTTGTCGCTTAACGATGAGGATTGGGGAAATGCGCTGTTAGGCGATTTCATTGTTGTGCAAACATCATAGAGTGTATTTACACAGACATAGCTGGTATACCCTACTACACACCTAGGCTACACTCTAAAATATTACACTTTAAAATAACGATAAAACATATGGTACAGTAAACACATAAGCCAGTAACATAGATGTTTGTTATCGTCCCTCCAGAGCCCATCCCAGAGGCTTCAGGCACAAGGCAGGTAACAACCCAGGATGGGGCACCAACCCATCGCAGAGCACACTCACACACCATTAGTGAAATTCTATTCTATTGTAATTCTATTTCTACTATACTTCATAAAGTAATTGTCTTAATTTGCAGTTACTTTTATTGTCTGCAGTATAAGATCTGTATTGTGTTGAAACAGTGTGGATGTTTTGAGAAGAATGTAATACTATTAGCCATTAAGCCAGTAGACACTTAAGCCATTAAGCCAGTAGGCCCCCTAGTGGTAGCGACGGCAACCTCTACCAGTCCGTCTAATAGGCTTGGCTTCCCTCGGCATTTTCCCACACACCGATACTGGTCATACTTCTCCAATCTGATCTGTAACGCTGTGAGGCGGCATCTTAAAAGGGAGGCAAGCCTCTCTTCATTTGCTCCCTGTTCTCCGTCTTTCACTTGTACTCTAATTTAATTTGGCCATTGTTTTTCATCTATTAGCCCTTTATGTGCTCAGTCATGATCTGAAAACTGCATTAATCACTAAAACAGACAGCTGTGCGTTTTCTACATCATCGACAGAGAAAGCGGTCTAGAACATTGATTTTGGCTTTTAAGAAAACTTCTTTCCTTTAAAAAAATTAGTCTGTACCAGTAAATAATTAATTGGATTCAGAACTGGCCAATAGCACATGATATTTGTATTAAACTCAGCTTAAAAATGTGCTAAACGCTCAGGGAATATCTGCACTGCCTCTGTCTTCTAAGTGTTTATCCCGGACAAGGTCACTTGGCATTTATCCGCAGCAGCACGAGGCTGGGGTGCACCCTAGATAGGGTGTTATTCCATTACAGGGCGCACACGCACACACACACACACACACACACACACACACACACACACACACACACACACACACACACACACACACCATTTAGTGACATTAGTTAGCCCAGCTGCATGTTGCTGGATTGTGGGAGAAACCCTGGGTGCCACTGGGAGAACGTGCAAGCATCGCACACAGAGTGGGAGTGAAATTTGAATCCTCAATCGCAGAGATGCGAGGTGACAGATCTGAGCGCTGAGCCACCGTGCCGCCCATAGTTATATGCATTCCAGCCAAACAACTCCACTTTCAGTTTCATTTCGAATGAGGATCTATTTATAGCCGCTAAGATTCATGGGTAGAGTCAGGCGTGACCGAGCTGCAGTCCCACAGCATGCAGGCCAGTTTATAACAGCAGAACGAGAGTGAGGAAGCCTCCACGTTAATGCATTTCTGAATAACCGAGGCTGGATCGCAGCACTGACCGTCCAAGAAGGCAGACGGCAAATACCAGCTTCAATAGCACACCAGAGTTTATCACTCCAGCACAGGGTGCCGTGCAGTTCTGTGCGTTCGGGCTCTGTGCCCGTATCTGGAAGGTTGTGGGTTTGAGTCCTACCCCTGGCAGAATAATTATATCGCCACTGGGTCCTTCAGCAGTACCCTTAACTGCTCCAGGGGAGCTGAACGCTGTCTGAACCCAAGCTATCCTCGCTTGGATGTTGCTTTGGGCAAAACCATCTGCTATATAAATGTTCTGTCACCTACCAGGGGTTTATTACACTGCGGGATTTAAGTTCATTGCCAGACAAGGACTTTAGGCAGCTGGCTGCTTTACAGAAGCACCTTGCTCTACACTGCGTCGCCCATCCAGGCTTTAACCTGCTCCTGTTAAATCCACATCCTTCTGCATTTTGCCATCAGCTGCCAAACGATGCTTCTTATGCATTTTAAAGAGAAAACTGAGATATATCTGATGTTTATTCATGCTCTACAAAGGTTGGAGATTTCTGTCCCATGTCTGATCTTAGTGTCAACACCCCTAACCTATGCCCATGCTTGTTTTCAGTGAATGAAAATATTCCATTGTGTCACAGCACAACTCCAAAACGCTGTGTTATTTGCATCAGAAGGTAGCTAATCCCGTTCAGCCACAGATCTATGAAAAGGTACACCTTAGCACTTAAAGTATTGATATACTCAGTGGGCATTGTAACTAAATTCAAAGCACCAGCTGAGAAAAGCAAACAAAAAAAATCTGAATTATTCGCTACAAATAAAAATTATGATGCGCAAAAACCACTCCTGATTTTCAGGTTCTGTCTCGAGCAGAGCTGACCCTCTATGATACTTTTTTTAGATGTCAAAGGCCCATTTCCTCAGCAGCTTGCATGGTGAGGCATTTAAAACTGTTTGCTTTCTGAAATCCAGCAGGTTTTTGTGGCTGTATGATATTTAGGAATAAAAAGCGACCAGAATCTAGCATACCTGACAGCTGGCACTACATCCACCTGCTCTCGAACTGGTAATGGCAAGGATGAATGGCCCATTCATACCGCCATTCACCCCTCTATTCATTTCACTTTGTCTCGCTGCTGCTGATGGTCATTCGTAACCATGCTACATTAGTCACTGATATTTTACTGATTATTTGTGCAGAGTAGCTTAAACACACAGAGGCCTTGGTCAGTCTGTTTACAGGGAAAACTAGGCTCTTTGAGAAAACGACCCAGATGCCACAAAATACAAACAAACGTTTGTTCAGTTCCTCGCTCTGAGCTTATTTATGGCGAGAGGAAGAGAAGATGAATAGCAAACGAAACGGAGGAATGGCAATAAGATGCCGGCAGCCGCGCTCTGCCGCGTGACACAGCTGCAGCATTCCCCGGAGTTACGTGCCCGTTATGCCCTGTGCCCCCTCCTCCTTTCTCACTTCCACGAATGCCAGCAGCTACTCTTCCATTCAGCTGCTTTTCAGAGTGAAGACGAGAGGCTAATCCGTTAGCTCACTGCTAGCTACGCGACATCACGCCGCGGTACATCCATCCCGCGCTTCTAATTAATCAGCACTGATTGGACGATAATTAGAGACGTGATGCTTCACACAGCTCTCTGTTTAACAGCTCTTAATATACCGGCTTGTGGCTGCTTTAAAAACACCTCCAGTGGACCGAGGCTAAATCCGTCCAATTCAAGAGGCCACGGCAAAACTGCATAAATCTGGGGTTTGACCTGGGATGCCGTCCGCTGCGTCATCAAACCCACAAATGCCCCTCAAGGAATAAAAGAAGAAGGGGAATGAGCTTCTGCATTGTTTGAGGAGCATCAAGATGAGGCTACCTCAGCAATCACACTAGAGCTTCTGCTGACCGGTGGAGTCGCGGTAATGTGGAGAAAGGGTAAGCATCCCCCAGGGAAGCACATTTATGAAGGCAGAAGTAACTGATGTTTATGACATTTCTGGGCATGCTCAGTAAAGTCACTCTACGTCCATTATCAAACATCATAACATCATGCCTGCTGTTCATTACATTTTCTGCGTGTGATGGAATAATGGCATGTCATGTGACTTGAGGTGGCCCAAAACACATCAAATCCAGTTCTTAAGAAGAAAAAAAAAAGTCAGGGGTTCTTTAATTGGTTTCCACTGCTAAATGTTCCGTGTAGGTCAAGTGGTGCTGTTCCATTGCTTTCCACCTTTAACATCCTCCCTGATTTTCAAAAGAGCACAATAAACCCAACAACAGCAGAGCATCAATAATCACTCATAATCAATAACGCGCTGCAGTAAGACTCCCACCAGAAAGCTCCATGACGAACACCAAATGTCCTGCAATTCGCTGTTGTCTCGTGTCGTTTCTGACTGACTTTGTCACTGGAAAACAAGCGCGCCAGTTTCCAGTGAAAAGCAATATGCAGACGGGGGCACTTGGCAGCTCAGGATATTATAACTACTCTCAGAGGCAGAACACTATTACCAGGCCGACAGGATGGAAAATATATAAACAAGCGAGCTAATAAAACAAACTTAATCTTCCGCGCAGACAAAGCGCGCGAGGGGGCAGGTTTCTCAGCGCCTTTCCTCTCCCCCGTGTTGTAAGTGAGACTTCGAGGGCCTCAGCAGAAGGATTAATCCCCCTTAAAGCCTGAAGAGTGATGCCACTGCTGTGTACAGAGGTATTAGCAAAGAATGTGCACACAAATTAAAACACGGCTGCTCATTACCTTGCGGGCATCTTAAACTGCACAAGTTAAAGTTCAAACAGAGCACTGGAAGAGGTAACCTCCGATGGAGAACAAGACCCTCCACGCAGAATCGGCACAAACATTTTATAATGCAATCTTTAACATTATATTTATTCAGCATGATATTTTATCCAAAGCAACATACAATTGGGAAAGCAGGGTCAGACAGTTCCTGGTGCAACTTAGGGGTTAAGGGCCTTGATCAGTGAAATTACTTCGCCGACCCAGAGATCTGAACTGGCAACCTTCCCGTCTCAAGCACAGTGAGCCTTGCATCGCCCACATCTTTAAGGACTTAAAATTGGTTTGCTTTTTAAAAGATTTCTGTTTTATTATTCTCTAGTACATAAATGCAAGGCCACACATTTTTCTTAATTTTGTAGGACCTTGTGCAGTGCTTCTCCAGACACAATTGAGAGAGATGGGAAAGGATCACGAAATGTACGCACTCAGCCATGTTTTACATCGTGTTTTTTTGTGACTGGTAATAATGGTGATCCACTGCTGCATGGGAACCGGTGTCGCGTACGGCTGTAACGAATCCCACGACTTTATGCAGTCTCCAGCGGAAAAGGAGAACTTAAATATCGTAAGAGTGATGAAAAGAGGCAGTGAAAACATCAACCCACGTTCCAGGCAAGAGCCAAAGCATGTGTTACGATCTCGAAAGGGACTGCTTAGACAGCAAAACATAAACCTGCCTTCTCCAAATATAATCCTGCATTCAATCTTATTATCTCCAAAGCTCTGGATGATAAAGAGGAAAAAAGAAATCCAGTTAGAGGGCGGTGAGTGATGGTAACACAGAGGGTATAATCCAGCAGGGGATGTTCTCAGTGAAAGTGTTGACCCAGCTAATATGCACTGCTGCATGGGGTATCAAAGACCGAGGACTGAGTGCCTTACCCACGTCGGACATCTCGGCCACGGATGCGACGAACGGCCCGTCCGGGAACTTGGGGGCGTTGTCGTTGACATCCTGGACTTTGATGATGAATTCCGACTCCGGCTCCAGAGATCTGTTGGTGTGCCGGTCGATGGCTTGTGCGTGTAAGACGTAGTGGGCTTTCTTCTCACGGTCCAGGCTCTTAGTGGCGTGGATGTCTCCTGTGACCTCGTTGATGAGGAAGATGGTTCCTGCTCCCTCACCAGAAAGGAGGTATCTCACAGAGCCGTCGCCTTTGTCCGAGTTGGAGTGTAGCTGCAAGGGGGAGAAAGGAGGTGTTTCTTTGAAAAAAGAAGATCTTAGTCACACACTCATGCATTCGCATAGACACGTACACACGTCTTAAACAATAAATTACACACAACAGAGTCGTGAGAAGACACTGTCTTCTTGAAAGCATTCCATTTAAAATAATAATGATGATTCAAAATTCAGCAGCGTATGACTGCATTCCTATGATTCTTCCTGATCCAGAAAAGGTCACTTGCATGGGTAGATGGAGTAGATGTCAGAGACATCCCTGCACATGTGACACCCACAAGACGGGGGGTCTGCAGGGGGTGGGTAAATTTGCCTTGGGAGTCTTCGTTCTTTAATGCAAATACGTATATGGCAGTAAATATCAGCAGAGCCCCATGAAAATATGAATTGAAGCAGAACTGGACAGTACCACTACTTACACGAGGGTGTTTTCACTCCTCTGTGATTTCAAACAGAGGCACTGAACAACAAAAAGCTTATCTGAAGGCCCCTCAAACAGAAGGATGTACAGAAGGACATGGAAGTCTTGTTGGTGAAAGCTGTCTGTGGTACTTGGCTTTAGAGGTGGCCTCAGGTGGGTCTGAACATTTGTTCAGAATTTCACAGAGCTGTTTCTGCGGAGAGGACTTGCAGGCATGTGTCAGCCACTGTGACATTTTCAAGGCTAATTTACGGTTCCTGCAGTACCTGGCTGGAACAAATCTGTGCATTGGCTAAAATATAATTCTAACACTAGAGTGTGTGCGGGGGCGCACATGGTGGTGGGATGGGGGGGGGGGGTTGTCATTACTCTGAACAGGTTAATCCAACCTAGTCCTGATTAGTTGCATTACAATAAGCCACATTATTGGAAAGTAAATGCATTATACCTTGTCGTCGTGGTAACAGAGACAAAACGATGGATGTATTTGGATGTTCGACAGTGCAGGTGACCACATCTGCTCACATACACCTGGCATATTTACTACTACAGTACAATTAAAAATAATAATACATCCACAGAAGATGAATAAGTAAATGCCCCATTAATGAATGAGTGATTTGAATTATTTTTCAGTGTTCCAGCTGTGAGGTGAAATTACAGATCCCATTAACTAAAATCACATTATAAAATTAAACTAACAACTTATAAATAATAATTTTGGGTAACACTTTACATTAACTGCACCCTCACAACGCATTCATTATGCATTCATAGAACAATCAGTGCATTTATAATAAATTCATAAGTATACCTTATCCTAAAATACCTCAACAACTTCAATACATATTAATGACAAACATTATACTATTATAAAGTTTGTTGTTATCATATAATTATACATTATTAATGTATATTAAAACTGCTAAGATATGTTACGATGTCGTATATTTACATGCTGCTTATGAGTGTTCTATGAATGCATTATGAAGGTGCAATGAATGTTCTACAAATACATTATAAACAATTTATAAAGGTGCAGTTAATGTAAAGCCATACCGTTTAATAATGTATATTAAAGCTGTTAAGGTATGTTACCATGTTAAGATATATTTACGGGTTGCTTATGAATGTTTTACAAATACATTATACACTGAATGTACACTGTACACTGAATGTTCTACGAATGCATTATAAAGGCATTACAAGGGTGCAGTTAATGTAAAGTGTTACCTAATTTGGAATGATGTAGTCTACATTTTTTAACTTTATTTATTGAGAAAAATAGTTCATAATTTTTTTAAAAAGCTTTATTGAGGACACAGCTTTCCTGGGATTTGAACTTATAACCTCATAAAAAATAGAAACTGCTTAACTGCTATTGCTATGTTAGCCGCTGTTTAAATTATATTAGCATTTTGAATAATTCAAGTTTCCCCCCACCAAATGCAAACAAATTTTGTGCGACAGCGATACCCGCTCCGCGAGACGACGGCTGTGTTTGCTTTCTTCTACAACATTTTTTCTGTCTGGCTCTTAGTTAATTACTTGTCTCTGGAAAGATATGAACATATTGTAATGTCAAGGAGCCAGAAATGCTGACCCACAATGCAAAGCAAACATTACCAGAGCAGGCCGTGACCGAGAGGTTAAAGTCTGAGTGACACCACGTTTCGCGCGGCCGCACATGGCTGGTGTGAGAATGTCCTGCTGCGTAAAAGAAGCAGAGCATAATTTACAGTCACCATTGTGGATTAAGGGGTCCGGGGAGCAAATAAATAAAAAGTACAGTTCTGGAGGGAAATATCAGCTACATAAATACATAAGCACATACCGCGGTGCACAGAAAAAGCCAACACCGGTGGGGACTCAATGTCCCGGCCACAGGGTGAAGATATCACATATCCCTTGTGGTTTAATCAGGAATAGTCATGCAGGAGGGTTCGTGGGGGTCACTCACATCCACCTGACACGTCAAAGAGCCCATAGAGGTGCATTGTGGGAAAGCAGCACACCATTACTGACATTAAACAGTTAGCTTTGGCTAGCAATCTGCATGGCGTGGATTCGGGTTGGGGGTCAGGCTGTCCTTCCTTCCTCAGGCCAGTAGTGATCGGCGAATGACGCCAACACTCCCTGCACCATGTCGATCCCAATTTGGCACCTGTATAATGGATGCCCTCTGTCTTGGCCGCGGCTAACTCCAGACACTGCGTTATGATAAAGTTCAGAGGTGAGCAAAGGGAGCTGAGGTGAAGGGGATTCATAGCCAAAATGAAAAATGGTTTAATGTCATAATCGTAACCATGGCGATATTTTATTGTAGCACAAATGAAGGTGTAAAGCGCGGGAAACTTGGCGATGAGGATTGCTGTGCTCTCGCATCCTCGGGGATGTGGGTTTGATCCCCACTCTCTTCATATTCCTCCTGTATACCGTACGCTCTGCCTCTCTCCGTCAGTCCAAGAACTTGACGTTTACGTGGGCTGGTATTTGCGTATTGACAGTACATTTCTGGGACAGGCCGCAGGCCCACCATTGCCTAGCATTGCTTAAATCGCTAAACACTAAATGGGAACAAGGATTAAACACAAATCCACAGTCAAATATAAGCATATGGAAAATAAAACTGTTTATCGTGGCAAATATGCTGAATTCCTAATCGTTTATCTGGTAGAAAACAAATTTTAAAGAGCATCAAGGCGCTTGGCTGCAGTGTTCATATTACATACAGTTATCCTAGATATTTTCATTAATATGCTAATTTAGAGTCATCTGAGTAGAAAGTATTAGATTAACATCAGCAGATAAATGTTACTTCCCCACAACTCACAACGGTCACATCTCAGGCGTAAGCAGAGAGGTGGTGTTCACCTGATCACACACATACACACACACACACAAACACATATTCCCACCAGCTTTGAAGTGCTGGGTGAAAACAGATGACAGTTATGATGGCCTGGGGCTGGATTCGAACCTGGGTCATTGGAGTGGATGTGAGAGGTTATGGACATTCAAAACCCAGGGACCCTGAGCAGGCTACGTGATGTAAAAGATGAATGCCAAAATGCTGCTGACAAAAGGAATGTTCCAGAAATAATGGCCTTATTGTGTAACCACTTTTGTTAGCATTAATGCTAACCAGGAGCACTGCCGAAGATGATTTTCCTACCACCAGGATTCTCAATTATCTCACACCAAATGATCTTGCTTGCTGCAAAACTAGTGAGAGTCCCACTGGGATGAAATTCACCTTCGGGCTTCTGAAGGCAAAAGCAGACTCTGTGAACCTCAAACTAAATATACAGAGAATATGCAAAAATCAATGAAATGCTTTGATTTTTTTTAGTTTTAATGAAGAACATACTAAGAACCATGAGAGAGGGAAAAAAAACAAAACAGTGATGAAGAGCATCAGTTTCATGACCACGGCCAAACCTGCTGTGTTATACATCTGCACTTTCCCGGTCCCTATTCTGTGTAGATGTGCCTGGAAGGAGATAAATGTCTGGGGGCTGGAGAAGCAGCCATGAATATGGAGTAGAACAATACAGCGATACCCCAGAGCGAGGTACTTAACCTAAATGGCTTGGGTACAAATCCAGCTTTATGATTGAATATCACAATAGGTAGCCAGTCAAGGGGACAAGGTGAGACCAACAGCAATGTTATTTTAACATGCATTCAAGGCTACAACAGGAATTGTGTTCCTTCTTAGTTTCCAGGCAGGATGTTCTCTTCAAAGCTTTATTGGAGAACGGAAAATTGACCATGAATCGGGCTGCGTTAGATGTAAATATTTAACAAGAAATAGCTGCTGAATTAATTGTACCGCACACTAATGCCTTGTCAGGGTGAGGAGTTTTGCACATATGATGGAAGCTAAGGGCTATGACAGATGGAAGCTAAAGGGCTACGACAGCCAAAAGCTAAGAGCTATGACAAGCAGAAGCTAAAGGCTATGACGGCCTAAAACTAAGGGCTATGACGGCTGAAAGCAAAGTGGTATGATGGCCAAAATCGAAGGTCTGCAATAGCCAAAGGCCAAGAGCTATGGTGGTGGAAACTAAGGGCTATGATGGCCTAAAACTAAGGGCTATGACAGCCGAAAGCAAAGTGCTATGATGGCCAAAAGCGAAGGTCTACAACAGCCGAAAGCCAAGAGCTATGGTGGTGGAAACTAAGGGGTATGACAACCAGAAGCCAAGGGCTACAATGGTCGGAGCTTCTGTCTCCTGTTATGGTCGAGCAGATCTTAGCAGAGATGCCAGGTGAAACCTACCACCTACAGTATATTGGCCAGCAGTGATGTAGGACTGCTGATGGAGAATCACAGTGGTGACAATGGCAATGACACCAAATTCATAGTGATTGAAAGTGATTTGAAGTGATTGAAAGAAGGTAATAATGAACAAGAAAGAAGAAATGTGACTTTCATAATAAATTTGGAACATTAGAAAGGATGTATCTGGATACAATGATATGGTTGACCAACCGATACCATTCTGAATCCATAAACTAATGAGCATTTGTGAATTGAACATGTCTAATAAATTCCTCAACCAACCAACGGCATCACTGTTACAGCTGCAAGAGGACGACCAGCAGCAAGATCAACTCAATCATCATAACCATCAACGTGCCTTTGGGAAGTCTGAGGATTTTGAAGGAAAACAGAAGCTCTTGCAGGATTTCTGTATACATGGTTCTCGAGACCTGACAACTCTTAACAGCCAGGGGTTCCTGTTAACTAAGACCAACAAACTTTTTTGCTGAACCAAAAACTTTAGCCTTGAAGGACTCAGTGTGTGTATGTTTCAAATATTCAGGGAGATGAGAACGTGTTTGTGTTACAGTTTGCTGGTGCAGATATGTTCACTCCTCCTTGGTCTTGTGCATCTGTTTGTGTATGCGTGTTGTACGGGCTCGGGTTTGTCGATGTAAACGCTTCTGTGGATACAACAGCTTGTACAGTACATTTCCTGAAAAGGAATTAAAGTTGCACTATCCCCAGATAACCAGCTCCCAGTGGACACTGTTTATCTGCGTCTTCCCTGACACTGGAGAATAGGGCAGACAGTGTGTATACTGGTGATGTGGGTGCCGGTGATGTATCTGAACAGGGTCAGACTTCCCACGCGACATGAGCACCCCAGAGGGAGCTTGGGGCAGTTAGTTCTCACTCCTAGGGTGGGGGGTGT
>JAODJW010000081.1:6824239-6834371 GCA_026777045.1 Hyperopisus bebe | reverse complement strand
GGGGGGGCGGGGGCAGAGGAAGCCTGGTGTGTGTGATTGAGAATACAGCACAGGTGATGTGGATGCCCCCGACACGTGATTCCCTTCCTGGATTTCGCACGGAGAGGAGGAGTCCCCAGGGAAAGATGACTCACCGTTTTGCCCGCCCCCTGCTCCATGATTGGCTGACTCGTACAAGGTGGGCAGACACACAAAGCCTTCAGCGGGAAGCTTTTGCCTACGGACTGTAAGCTGGAACTTACAGTTTCTCATAATAAAACTTCTTGGCAAAAGGATGATAAATCATTTCAAATTTGAGCATCATGTCTAGGTGCAATAAAAAGAAATTCTCATGGTTCACCTGTGTTTATTAATCTAAGCTATACAGAATTAAGGCAATGAAATATTCTTGTTTTTTGAACAGGTTACCTAAATGGAGAAAGAGACTGAGCATGTCTACTTTGTGGAAAATGTCGACTTTGCTGACCTACTGTAGTCACCGTCTGAGTACAATTAGCTCCATATTTTAAGGAAAGGTAGTATTTGTCATCTGAAAGGCTTTTTCTTCATGAAGCAACTGGCTTGACCGAGAGAACATGTTCTGTGATTTACGTTCTTACTGACTCAATGCACAGCAATTACGATATTAACAGAGACAGCAACTGTCATCTTTAGCAAACTTTTCATTCTCTAAGAAAGCCCTGCAGCTTTGTGCAAAGTGTTGTGGTGCTTAGCATCCTCGCTACGCAGCAGGTACAGCTAAATCATGATTATAAGGCATGATTATAAGGAGGCTCTGATTAGCTTCCACACCTGCACAAAAGCGTATGATTAATTAGGGAAATGAATGCAGTGTATTTTTGCTTTGATTTTAGAACGCCTTCATTCTCTATTCATGCGGGCCGCACGCCAATATCGCCAACAGGTGAAATCGTGCGTACCCTGAACTCATTAATGGTTAACAATAATGAGGTGGGTCGTACGGTAAATATTATACCATCCTACAAGAAGAAAGATTCAAATGAATGGATAGGCCTCAGCTTCTGCTCTCTGTGGACCTTACCGGTTTGTTCCTAGACGTGCCTACTGGAAGGGAGTGCATTATCAAGTAAACCCAAAGTGTGGCTGGGAAATAAAGTGTTTCATGTCTCCATCCATATCCAGGATCTCTGGCTGGGGCGGGACTGGCTCCCCAGACATGTAACTGGATCTTTTCATAGCCCCAAGCCAGCGGTGTTCTGGACACGGGACCATGCGATTCATAAGGATGGAGTGGGCTTGATGATGGCCTACAGGGCAGAGTGATGCGTCTCCATTTGGGGGCTTGGGGCCTCTCGGACCACGGATGGAGGCGGATATTCCGGCCTTAATGGAATCCTATATTTCATGCTGCACTCTCTGCACGGCTGTCCCAGTGTCCCAGAGGTGATGGAGAGTGGGAAAAAACCCAGACGAATCTGGTCTATTAGCCCACCCGGTCTGACTCTGAATGAATACAGGAACTGTTGACAAAAATCTTCTGGCCTCCCATTTTTTAACCCTTATCAGCAACTCTATCAATCTATCTGCCTACCTGTCTGTCTGCCCATCTCTCTGTCTGACTGTCTACCTGTCTATCTCGCTCTGTCTCTTTGCCCATCTGTCTGTCTGCTTGTCTCTCAGTCTGTCTGCTTGTCCATCTCTCTCTCAGTCTGTCTGCCTGTCTCTTTGCCCGTCTGTCTGCTCGTCTCTCAGTCTGTCTGCCTGTCTGTCTTTTCAGAACACCGAATAAAACACCAAATTAAAATGAAATAACACTGATTGCCTTGACAGTTGTTCACAGCCCTGATAAAACTGCTGTCAAAAGATATGATAACAGTAATGGAACTGAAATAGAATGGAGTAAGTATTCCAGTTCGTAACCACAACACTAACCAGTAACTGATCGGAAGGTTTGTTTTAGGAAGACATTATTGTGTGAGACATAATTTGTGTGAAAAGTAAATCAGAAAAATGCACTGAAACTTCACTTCACTTTACTGACTTCAGTTACGCATGTACCCAGCTTCAGGTCTGGTGCAACATTACGCCTCAGTGTGAGTCATGCGTAGAGAGTATCGATCATTTCGCCTTTGCTTACGGGCGCTACTGTAGGCCACCCTTGGGTGTCTGTCCAATCAGAGCTAGGGAGCTGAAGGAGGAACTCCCAGCCCGCAGAGGACGCTTAGATCTTCTGTTCCCGGTATTAATACAGAATCCACCTGCTGCAGATGGTGGCATGTTCACGGCAAATTTAGCCCACTGACGCTCGGTGTAAACGCTGATACCTTCACCCGTGCTGTATGGGGAAGATCAATCTTCCTTCCCTAATAAGCTGGAGACAGAGAAGCTTCATGAAAAGGGAGTCTATCCAGCTGGAGATTAATGAGGACGTCAGGAGCGCTGCACACCGAGGCTCATACTACTCACTTCTTCCTTAATTATTCCCCCACGCCTCTGGTAAGGAGGCACGTGTTTTCCTATCTTCCCCCGTTTCGCCGTGTTCAGTGACGGACTCAGTTCTGCAGTCCCCAAGTCCCCAGGGCCTGGCAACTGGGAATGATTCCTTAATATGGGATTAACAAAAATCCCATGGATTCCCTGCTGGTGGGGGGTGGGAAGCTGGTTTGCCACCTTAACGTGCTAATTTCAATCTGCGCTCGGCCCGGATGCCCAGCTTCGGAAACGCGTTTCATCCTCCTGATGATCCCATAACGGGAGCCGAAACACATGCGTTACACCGATAAAGTGGAGAAATCGGAATGGCGGCGGCCTTAGCGAAGTCGCAGTGACTCCTGATGACCTGGACGCCACACCGTGGGAACGACCCACCTTCCCTCTCGGTGCGCCCCGCACCGCTGCCCGTCGGACCCGCCTCTATCTCTGTCGCTGCCTGTTTGTGCGCCGATGTGTGCATGATTCCCGACAGCGTCCCGGCGATCTGAGGCACATGTCCCACTCACGCGGTTTACTGATTTTAAAAGGATGCAGCGGCAGCGATCTCAGGAAGGTTAAGAGTCTCACACCTGTAAATTCAGAGGGTAATTTGGCATGGTAACACTACAGTGTAACACTACAGTGTAACATGGTAACACTACAGTGTAAGCGGCAATCCCTGTGTAGTACAGAAAAGAACAATCGGACTTGGGAGACGAGCCGGGAAAAAACCAGATAAAGTGCCCCCCTCAATATACTGACTGACACACTCATCGAAGCACTGACGTTAAGTTCCCACCCCCTCCCCCCCGGACTTCAGCAGCCCTGCCACACTGCCTGTGATGCTCCTCCAGTGTGGTCCGTCCGGCCCTTACCCTGTCCGAAGTCTGGAGGGGGACTCCACGCGGGGGGTGGGGGGAAGGTGTTAATAGGTCCCACAGGCGCCTGTCATTTCCCGCCGCATGCCCGTCGGCATCCAGCGATCCGCCTCTCAGCAGCGCGCTCCCCAGTCTGCCGGGCCAGTGTTGCTCGCCTGCTGCAGCTCAGGAGGGGAGCTCTGATTGGACGGCCCCTCGCACGCACACACACACTCCCAGGCAAACACACGCGCCCACTGCACGCACCCACCGCACGCTCCTCATACTCCCTCCTTTCCTCTCCCTCTCTCTCTGGGTTCTTCTCCACCTCTTACTTTCTCAGCCTACTGCTCTCTTATTGTTTCTCCATCTCGCTCTCTCTCTCTTTCTGTCTTTCTTGCTCGGTCTCCTTATCCTGCTCTCTCTCTCTCTCTTTCACTCTGCCTCCTTATCTTGGTCGCTCTCTCTCTCTCTCCCTCTCTCTGTCTTTTTTTACAGGTATTCAGTGGCAGCTTCTTAGCAAGCATGCAGAACGAAGCCCAACGAATCTTGTCATAATACACAAATGAGTCAAAAAAACAGGTTGAGTGGGTGAAGTCTGGAGACTGTAGAACGAGGGGGCGCTAGAGCATTAATTAAACAGGGGTGAGGTGAGGGACGGCAAGAGGAAGAGGTGTGATAACGAAGAAACTGCTGGTTGACACATAATCGTCTACATTCCCGGGTCTTTAAGGGCCAATTCTGATTTGATTTGGTGATTCTGATTTGAATTCTGATTGAAATTCGGGTTAAATGCATGACCTGGCCAGCTGAAGCTTACTGGTCTTGGGGCAGCTTCTGTGTCCTCTGTACACCTGTGTCTTCAGCTGTGTTCTATGTGGTGTTCTGAGGAGAGTCACATACGTACCGTGAACGGGTACTTTTGCCCGGTGAGGAAGCCCACCTCCCAGGCCAAATGACGTGAGTGGGGGCTACAGACATCTCTGCAATTTCTCTTTTCACCTCGACATCTCTGGAAGCATCAATGTGGGAAACGGGGGAACGGACCGGGGAGCTGATCTGATTGGCTGAGGCCTTGGCGTGCCTGCATGAATGCCTCTGGTCTTCTGCTGAGGACAGCTTCAGCGTCTCCGGCACTGACATGCACCGCCTCAGCCAGCTAATCAGGAGAGGAAGGATTAAGCAGCCGGGTGAATCTAATTCAGAGCCTCCGGTGTGTCTGCCAAGAACCAGATGAACGCCCCTCACTTAAGTGTGCTTTCTCTGCACGCTGTTGCCTGCATTGTAATGAAGGTCGAGCCCATGTCGCATTTCCTGCATCGGCACCCATGCAGCTAACTGACCACGCACTGAAGCAGCTAACCAAGATGATTCTCGCATCTATAAGCACTAATATATCTGTTAGAACAGCGTAGTTCCTCAGCCCTGATTAAGAACCGGTAAAACCAGCCAATGGATGTGTGATGGATATGCAGTGCACAATGACCAAATGTGTCCTCTGCATTTAACACACTTGTCACATTGTGACGTAACAGGGGACAGCTAATTCAGCACCCAAGGAGCAGTGCTTGGGGGCGGAACCTTGCTCAGGGTATCTCAGTGGTACTTTACAGGTCGGGGATTCAAACCAGCAATCTTTCAATGACAAGTGTCCCTAACCAAATCACACAGTAGGTCCAGTGATTTATGAGGCTAATTGATTTATTCTAAGGTGAACTTTTGTGCAATTTGCTCCCCATATTGCACAGTCTTCCCACTGACATCAAAGGTAAGTCAAAGTTGTCACCATGAGCATCAAATAAACACACACACACACACACACACACACACGTACAGGTTTGTAATTACATCTTTGTGGGGAATCTCCATTCATTTCTATGGAGAAAACTTTAATCCCAACATGACGACCTTAACCCCTACCCAGCCCTCACCTTAACCATAAGTAACCAAAAAAATACAAGCAATTGTTAGTTTATTATTGCATTCACTGAAAATGGTCCCCACAACATCAAAATAACACACACACACTCACACACACTCACACATACACACATTCCCCCTCATAAATAAATAATACTTTAATTCAAAGCTGAAAGCATTACATCCGCATCCTCTGCACTCATAATTCTAATTCCATGGTGGACCAGCTCACCAGCTTTTCCTGACTCTTTTTTGCACATCATCCTCAAATGTGTACAATTGCATATGAGCCTGTGTCTTCAGTAACTGCAGATTGATTTTCCTGTTAAGATCTTTGAATACGAACCATAATTATAGTACATCCATAGAAAACTGCAACATATTTTCCTGTCTTTGAGATCCATGGAGGGAAACAGAGGTAGGGTGAATCTCAATATGCATACTTGACCGTACATGTGTTCTCGTGTCCCCGTTTTGCGTCATCTTCTATTGTCGAAGACCAGTTCCAATACTAAGAACACAAGTAAGGAAGAATGTTAAAATCCCTGGATGTTGGTCTTGCTTCGCCCCAAATATCAAGGATACATCAGTTGCATCTCCGCCAAATTAGACCAATCCTATGATTCATTACGCTCCAAGTTCGTTCTTGGACGGCAAGTTAGCGAGACTACAGATACGTTTTTTGCGTTTTCTATATTGAGATTCACCCACCGTATGCCTGTATGTACGTTGTATTTTAACATTTCAGTGTAAATTTAATTTCCCCTACATGGACATAGTATTGGACATTTAAGAGGATTATATGTTAACAAAAATGGATAATTAACCAAAATCTAATTAAAATCTTGAAAAAACACCAGTACTCCTTTTCCTCTATAATTAAATGGACTAATAGCTGATTAAAATTGAAATAAATAGCAACATCATATGAAAAATAATCGGAAACCCCTCTGACTGAGCATGAAATTTACAGAAATGCCTTGTCTGACAGTGCTAGTTAATATGGGAAAGAATGTAATGAAGTCGAGTGACCAGCCCAAAGTCTGGGTGAGACTACAATGAGGGCCTTACAGTGAGGACCTAACAATGAGGACCTTACAGTGAGGACCTAACAATGATGGCCTTGCAGTGAGGACCTTACAGTGAGGATCTTACAGTGAAGATCTTACAGTGAGGACCTAACAATGAGGGCCTTACAGTGAGGACCTTACAGTGAGGATCTTACAGTGAGGGCCTTACAGTGAAGGCCTTACAGTGAAGACCTAACAATGAGGGCCTTACAGTGAGGACCTTACAGTGAGGATCTTACAGTGAGAACCTTACAGTGAGGATCTTACAGTGAGGGCCTTACAGTGAGGACCTTACAGTGAAGGCCTTACAGTGAGGACCTAACAATGAGGGCCTTACAGTGAGGACCTTACAGTAAGGCAACCCATTGCAATGCACTTATTACAGCAGGACATCAGCCTTGTACATAACGTGTATTTCTGATGACAATCCTGTCACTAACCAGTGACTATGTTGTCAAGGGAACTGTTGTCAAGGAATCATCTTGCACTCCTGACTTAGTTGTAGGGCATGGGTCAATGCGCTTCCAATTCCTCACTCAGCTAACATGACTCAAAAGAAGCTATATCGTGCACTAGCTACACCTGTCATGCTTTTATATGACAGTCTGTTTTCTTGAAAATATTCTGAAAACTCAGCACAAGCCCTCCCAGAAAGGAGTCAGTAGAGTCAGAAAATGGATGGATGGATGGATGGATGGATGCAAGTGCCGTCACATGTCTGAAGTAAGAGCCAGTTTATACAGCTGTGCAGTTACGCCTGTGTTAAGGGAGATAAGCTAAACTATGTCTTCTGTTGCTGTCTCTCACCTGCACCCATCTCAGGCTTTCTAAACACCAAACAGAGTGAAGCAGCTGGCCCATGTGACCCATCCCTGTCGCCCTGAGACCCTCAGAGCGAAGCAGCCGGCCCATGTGACCCATCACTGTCTCCCTGAGACCCTCAGAGCGAAGCAGCCGGCCCATGTGACCCATCTCTGTCGCCCTGAGACCCTCAGAGTGAAGCAGCCGGCCCATGTGACCCATCTCTGTCGCCCTGAGACCCTCAGAGCGAAGCAGCCGGCCCATGTGAGCCATCACTGTCTCCCTGAGACCCTCAGAGCGAAGCAGCCGGCCCCTGCGAGCCATCTCTGTCGCCCTGAGGAGGCACTCAGCACATTTATAATACATGTTTGGAAACACCGGCGATGGCACTCCCCTCCCAGAAAAACTGCTAGCCAAGCTCACACAGGCCTTCGTTTAACATCTAAAGCCTTTCCCAGTTCCATCCTTGATGACTGAATGCAGGCATTTGCGATTAGATGCAGTCTCCTTTTCAGACACTAGGCTGCAGGGAGTTTAAGACACACCAGCTGCTGCCGGATGAGTTTCCTGAGAAATCAGGGTAACATCATGTTTCTGCTTTCATGCTTCCTACCTGTTTATTTTAGTCCTCTCAGCCTTTACCCTCCCTCTACAAAACCCTGTATTATATCATCGCAATTGCTACCCTCTTTCACATCAAAACAGACACTGAGGTAGAAGTAATACAACAGCACGTCCAGCTTTATAATAGTCTTTATCCATAAGGTGCCCTAATCCTGTTAGATTATGATGCTCTATTCAGTGTGAGCATGGTGCTAAGACACCCATGGCAGGGAGATTACACGTCACGTTACGCCTGAGAGAGTAAGCTTCGCATTCCCTAATCTGTACTCTGCGAACCCTGCTGGTTCTCTGAAATAGACACTCCGCAGTACCCCAGTGATGGGCATGCGCACAGGGGAGTGGCAGCTAGCCTGTTTGCTAATGCCACATTGAATTGTGGGTACCATAGACAGAGCAGCATCTGGCTAGGTATCCGTCTGCTACCATGCAGCTGGATGCTTGGAAGTAAAAAATAGTAAAAAAAGAGAGATGGTCCTCCCAGTGCCATCGATTCCATTCTTCTTATGTTCTCAATCTCTTTTTGGATTAAAAAGACAATTTTTTTTTTCTCATACGACACACTAACAAAAGACACAAAACTTTTTTTTTTTCTTCACGGGGCCAAGAGTGTGGAAATATAAGCATTATCCACTGGCTGAAAATAAGATTATAGAAACTTTTTTCATATATATTGCATGCTTGTAGATTTGATCAACAAATGAGTCCCTTTCTCGAGTTTTCATTATCCCAAAAACAGTCTGGGTTTCACTTGGGGGCTGCTTTTTCTGCTCTGGTTTATGACATTTATCTGTGCTCTAAAAGCAACTGGCTGCCCAGTCAACAGGCATTTGGCTCATGAAATGCAACGGCAAACACTCCTTCCTGAAACTACACTCACAATGTTAGCCAGTGTGTATCCCCTTTTTCTCTTTAAGCTAATCTAGAAAACAGTAACCTCTAACATAGGGGTTTTCCAAAACTTCTTTTCCAAAAATGTATACAGACATGGACAAACTTGTTGGTACCTTTAAGGCTCATTGAAACAATGCTTCATTTCTCCTAAAAAGTGACTGAATTAAAAGCAATTGTCTGTTGTATACCTGCAAGCCTTTAGTATGTGATAAAGTTAACCAATAAAAAAATTAAAAAAGAAAAGATTTGTTCCTTTTTTAAACATATGCTAAACTAGTATGGACAGATGTGTTGGACCCCCTAAAGACACTATTTATCCTTGCATTACAGTCATGTTTTAAACTAAGTGTTTAACCTTAATTAGTATCACAGGTGCTTTCAAGCTTTTCATCAGCCATTCAGCCTATTTAAATGGAAAGAACATGCTACTGTGTTGTTTGGCATCATTGTCTGCATCACACTGAACATGGACCAGAGAAAGCAAAGGAGAGAGCTGCCTGAGGAGCTCAGAAAGTACATTATAGATAACTATGTTCAAGATAAAGGCTATAGCACCATCTCCAAGCAGCTTCATGTTCCTGTGATGACAGTTGCCAATGTTATTAAAAAGTATAAGGTTCATGGGACTGTAGCCAACCTCCCAGGGTGTGGAGACAAAAGGAAATGCATCCCCAGGTTGATCAGAAGGATAGTGTGGATGGTAGAAAAAGAGCCAAGGAAACCATCCAAAACCATTCAAGCTGAGCTCCAAGGTCAAGGTATGTCACCTTCTGATCGCACCATCCGCTGCATTTTGAACAATAATGGGCTCCATGGCAGACGACCCACTCAGGCTAGTTACAGAAAAAACATAAAAAAGCCAGAGTGGAATTCGCCAAAATGCATGTTGACAAGCCCCAAAGGTTCTGAGAGAATGAGCTTTGGACTGATGAGACAAAACTGGAGCTTTTTGGCCAGTCGCACCAGCTCTATGTTTACAGAAGGAAAAATGAAGCTTTAAAAGAAAAGAACACAAGCCTACTGTGAAACATGGAGGGGGCTCAGTTTTGTTTTGGGGCTGCTTTGCTGCATCTGACACGGGGAACCTTGAATCTGTGCCGGACACAATGAAGTCTCAAGACTACCAAGGCATCCTGAAGCCAAACATACTGGCCAGTGTCAGAAAGCTCAGCCTCAGTCGCAGGTCATGGGTCCTCTAACAGGATAATGGCCCAAAAACAAACAGCTAAAAGCACTCAAGAATGGCTGAGAAAAAAAAAAACATTGGACTATATCCTTAAATGGCCCTCCATGAGCCCAGATCTAAATCCTATTGAACATCTATGGGAAGACCTGAAAATTGCAGTGTGGAGACGCCACCCTTCGAACCTGAGACCGCTTGAGCAGTTTGCTCTGGAAGTGTGGGGCAAACTACCTGCTGGCAAATGCAGACGCCTCATTGTGAAGTACAGAGATCGTGAAAAGTGGTGCCACAAAATAATAATTTAAGGATATAAACTTTTTTTTGTCCATGGCATTTTCATTAATTTAATAACA
>JAODJW010000081.1:6801309-6821864 GCA_026777045.1 Hyperopisus bebe | reverse complement strand
ACATTTGGTCCCCACAAAGTAATATAAAGCTAATCCACAAACACACACACACACACACACACACACACACACACACAAGTACACACATAAGTTTTTAATTACAGACAATTTAATAAAATTAGTTGTGACCCCCAAATTTCCGATGCTTGAGCAAGCTTAATTCCACTTTAACTCTACTTAAGAATAGTAATAAAAAAAGAAAACTATTGTCTTGTGGCTGTTGACTTATCGGAGTTTGATTTTGCAGCAGAGCGGGGGAAGCAGGTCACACAGCACGCCAGGATGATCTCGGTAAGTGATGGTCCTGGGCAGCTATTGTGCTTCCATTAAACCATCCCTTTGCCTTGACAAAATGGGGAATTCAAAGCCGCTTGACCCGTGCGATAAATCATGCGGCAGCCCGTAGCCTCAGCCCCCATTTCCACACCCCCGGTGTTAACTCCGGCGCTTTCCATCAAACCCCCGCGAGTCATCGCCGCGGTCGGGGACGGATTTGTTGACCGTGTCAGCGATGGATGCTGAGGAGCTGTCAGCAGTGCGCTGCGGTACACCCGCTCTGCAAGGACACATGGACAAGCAGCCCCCCCCCCTCCAGGAATGAGACCTGATGAGATATAACATGCACCCGAAGTCACATATGAGAGAGATACCAGGTTTGCAGCAGTACTCTTCCCAGGAATGGGCACCATGCAGTCACTAACCAAGCAAGTGTCTAGATAGATAGATAAATGGATGGATGGATGGATGGATGGATGGATGGATGGATGGATGGATAGATAGATAGATAGATAGATAGATAGATGCATTATTCTGAATGTGGATGGACTTGTAATGTGGGGCACTAAACACTGAACGCTCGCCAACATTGACCAGGCTAATTTGTAATCAGGGCTTATTACGGGTAACTCGCTGGACACTTTGCCATGTGTGGAGCTCAAGGAGGATCTGCCTCATTTTGGTCCATCTCCCAGACTAGTGATTTCAGTACAGGTACTGTAAGTGTGTATATACATGTGTGTGGGTGAGTATGGATGAGCTACATATACTAATAATTTTTTTGACCTATAACATTTTCATTCTGTTTTGTAGATCATTAGGGCCAGAAGATGAGGAACAGTGTCCATTGTTGTAGAATAATATAAACACCTCAGCGAAAACCACATCGATCCCTGTATACAAAACGGCCTCAATCTTTTGAATGATCTCATAGCTGCTAGCTAACGAAGACCAGAAGTATCGCATGCATCAACGTCAGTTAAATTCACTGCAAATTGTATATGTAGCTTGTGGCGTTATACATTACGCTTTTAACTCAATATACTGTAGCGAGTAGGAATAACCGCAGAGAGCAGATATTGCCGCAGCTTGTCTCTGTTCAGTGTTTGCATACATTATAATATTTTAAAAGTACACTTCCTAACAAATGAAAGTGTACATTGGTATCTGTCTGGGGAAGAGGCTGCATGGAAGCAGTATTTTTAATAGGACAAAAACAAACAAAACTCTGTACTCGGAGAATGAAGGATTTTTCATGAACTAATTATGTTGGTTATTCTGTGTGAGGTAGGTTGTTCTGCGTGTCTGACTGCAACAGTTTTGTAAGGACAGAGCTGTGTTGGGAGGAGGATGATGGTACCATTCTACCTTCTAACCGCTTTCTATGGTCAGGACAACGTGAGAAGGGTACACCCTGGACGGGATGCCAGTACATCGCATGTCCTCACACAGTCACACAGAATACAGAACAGCATGTCATAATATCGGCATTTGACTGATTTGTATTAACGGAAAGATCAAGGACCATCATTGGTTATAAGTTTTCGACGCAGTTTCAGAAGGAGCAACTTCAAAAATGAGTTTCCGTCTCATAGCTTTGGTGGACAGATTGTCATGTTTGCCTTGAAGAATGGTGAGCTGGGAGCTTGCGGATTATGCCTCCGACCGCTGACGCATAGTGAATTTGCGCTGAGATTAGGTTCACAAATATATGACTTTAAATTCCACGTTTAATTGCTGTGAGGTGTCTGAAGCACACTGATGGATTGGATGGCAGACGGCGAGGGGGTACTCCGAGGGACAGGTCTCAGTGAGGCGGGCGGAAAGCGTTAAAAAGAGATTACCAGCGGCACCAGCAGGGGGCGGCGGTGAGCAGAGTCGCAGGGTGGTGCCTTTTGAAAGCAAGAGCCCAGGCAGAGGGTGAGACAGTCTCTCCCTCAGAGATTCACACCTCATCGACCCACCTGCACACGAAAAGCTGTAGCCTGTTGAACGGGACAGCGGAAGTGACAGCTGGTGTACGCTAAGACTGGGGTGCCACTGACAGCTGAGTCCCACCCCCAGTCCCCATTGTCTTAGAGAAGGAAGTTTTTTCTTTATTTGGATCCAGTAGCCTGTGTGACATGGGCCTCAGGGTTTGCTGGAAGAACCACCTGACCATCACATCTCATTGTTAGTGTGTCGCTTGAGTTATCTCCTCCTTACACACACCACCGCTTGCCCCTACAAGACACAATCACTGAAAAAAACAAATGAAATTAACATAAACACCTGCCGCATAAATAATTACTGCAGGAGTGCAATCATGTCACGCTGGCTGACCCGTTTGTGTGTGTCTGTCTCTTTGTGTGTGTCGTAACGCCCCTTCGATCGCCTCAAATCAGATCAGAGCGCAGACCTGGCAGATGGGCCGAAGACGGCGTTATATAAGCTTCCAGAATGTTCCCTCCGTACAGCTTCACAGCTTCATTCATATTTAAGCTCCCTACAGTTAGCTCACTGTTCCTTGCCTGCCCTCTCTGAGCCTGCAAAACCTCTTTCTACTTCATTAACGCCTTTCCAGTGTGAATGATCCTTGGTGTTTGCTTATGAAGCCAACAGGAGAACCTCAACATCTTCAGCAGTGATGTTCACACATCCCAGCACATCAAAACCAGGGTTGTCGCCCCAGCCTGAACCGCCCTTATTTTTAGACTGAACCTAATTTTCTCCCTGTTATTATCTTCTAAAGCCTCAGTTTACCATCTGCAGTAAACAAAACCCTTGGCTTGCTGTCTGGCTGTGTACAGACTGTGATGCATATTTTTATATTCATATCCAAACCCCCAAGTCGGTTACGATGGGTACCAGTGCACCTATGACCACGGTCACAGACAGTAAAACGCTGCCATATTCATGACCATAAATCCCATAGCGGTTATGGTGGCTTCCAGTACACCTATGTCCATTTCCAGGACAGCACTCTGCTTTCACTATGGCATAGAGCACTTTCTATAACCAGAAAAGATGAGCATCATATGTAGAATTAAACAGATCTAATTACATTCACTTAGCATTCTCTAAATATTTTGAGTTTGAAATTTTATTCAATAGACCCCCGGCTTTTCCATTTTTTACTGGATGAACAAGCTTTCAGCACGTTGATGTCCTCTTCAGTTTGATATCAGTTATAATTGCCCCATCTTTCATTCACAGGCACATTCAAGCCAGAAAAAACATCAGATTTTTTATGAGACATATGATTTGTATGAGAAAACGTGCCTATACTTTTAAACAAGTTAGCATATAAAATAGTTATAGCTGCTTAGCAGGTGTTCATGTGAGTGTGACTGGGCAGGAGTTATCATGGGATGCACATGGATGACAGCCCCCACCCCCAGGGAAAAAAATACCGAAAACATTTGCCTTAAGGTACATATACCAACTATATTGGGGGTATTCAGCTGCCGGAATCCGGTCGGAAACACTAATCCAGACCTCCCCACCCCTGCAAAGACCATCATCCCCCGTGAAATACTTCTACAGCTCGACCGTTGAGCGTGACCTTATTTGCGTGGATATTTCCTGAAGCAGGGCCAGGTCTGTCCTGGAACACCAGGCCCCTTGTATCTCCTATTCGAGGAGGGATAACAAGCAGAGGGATTCAGGGCAGGAGCACAAACATTTGCTGGTCTGGCTACTGCCAGTGCTGTCGATCAATTTGTTTAATATCAAGATATTAGCCTCAATATGCGGGGTTTTGTCTCATGTTCTTAAAATCTTAACAGCTTTAGTTGTGCTTTTTCTCTGTCGACGTTTCATTTCTTTCTTTCTATATGACTCATGTGACCACTTGTTTGTTTTAATTGTTCATTGATCACAACAGTTTCTTGATTTTTTTTTTATCAAAATCAGGTCGAGCGCCCTGTTGTGGCTTAGTCATCCTTTAGAAAGAGGATTGAACAATATCATACAGCCTCATTCAGCGTGATAAGGGCGTCATACAGGCGAGGTTCATCGCCGAGGGCGAGCGCGATAACCTGGACATGGCAGAGTTCCCTGTGAGGCCAGCAAGCGTTACCTTTATAGGGGGGTCATAAATGCCAATGCCGACGCCGTGTTTCGCCCGATGGGCGGATAAAGCGAAGCCGGGTGGGATCTCAGGGATTTGGCGTCATGAACAAAGCAGAAAGAACGCCGCAGCCGCTTTGAGCACTGCGTAACGCGGAGGGTGATGCAACCGTCAAATGCGAGAATTTAATATGATATTTGCTCAAGGCAGCTGTCAAAGGACTAAAAACAACTCAGCACAAGAGAAAAAAACAACAAAAATATATAATATTAATGATTTTTTTTCAACAAGACCGACAGTCATTAAATTTTAACATTTATGTATATTCATGTTACATAGCTATATAGTAATTTAACATTAATATATTTATGTTATATAGTTATATAGTAATTTAGCATTAATTTATGTTATATAGTTATATAGTAATATAACATTAATATATTTATGTTATATAGTTATATAGTAATTTAGCATTAATAAGTTTATGTTATATAGTAATTATACTTCTTCAGGGCTGTACTGAGATGAAAAGTTGGCTCTCAGCTTTGGATTTTGCTGGGGGGGCGGATCAAGATATATTTTGCTGGCCCACAAATTTTGCCTGGAATGCCGGATTGCCAGTCCAGGCGCGTAAGGGTGACCAAAGGTGATCTGGAATTGTACATATTGTACAGAACAGTTCAAAATGGCCTCAGCTTGGTAAAGGGCAGAATGGACAAAGAAGAGCAGCGTAGCAGACAGTCTCGGGCCCCCCAACCAGAATGGCAGCGGTACCGGTCCCAGACAGAACCCCAAGATGGCGAGTGATATGCTCACCCTACATGGTCACAGTGAAGCAAAGCGCCTATACAGACCCTGCCTAATGTAAAAGGGAGGGGCCTGTGTAAAACAGCGACTCACTCTGTCCCAAGTGGACGGGTCTGAAAATTGGTACCTTCAGTGGTGTATATATGTAGTGATTACTACAGTAAGTCACCCACCCTGATGGCAGTGATGCATGTGGTCAATGGGCAGGGAAATTAATCAAAAGAAATGAAAAAGGCGGCTAATAGAGCATCCAGACTCTCAATGAGGGGGGAATAATTGCACCCTCTACTGTGAGCTGAAATAAGGCCGTAAACTTCATCTCTGTGGACCCCGCAGTAAAGCTAAAATCCAGTCTGTTCTGAGCCGCTAACGGCCTGAGAGGCACTGGGAGCCGAACTCAGAACCTCTTGGAGAGGATGATGGACATGGCAAAAAGATGGGTGCCAGTGGAGTAGAGACTGGGAGAAGGAGCTGTGAAAACCATCTTTAAATCATTCTATGAACATATTTTTTATTATGCTTAAATGGCAAAGTGGGTCTTCAGATTCTCTACCCTTTAGCTGATGTCATTGTGTGATTTCCCAGACGATTGTATTTATAAGTCCTGAAAAAAATACACAGCATATCTCAAAAAACAGAAAAACCGATTAGTGGCTTTTAAAATCTCTCTTTCTTGGAGCTTAATGAGTGGTGACATCACTTTTTCTTCAGCCATATTAACAGATATATAACTGATTTCATCCTAAGATATGAACGACACCTTTGAGAACGTGGCGTGCCGTCACTCTCCAGTGCGACGCTGAAACAACTTCACACTTTGAAACAGGCTGCGGTGACTGAGACGTTGGGGGACACTGACAATGGCAGTGACAGTTCTAAAAGGAAAACTACTGCAGTCATCTGTCTGATCTCGGTATGCTCATGTTTATTTATATTTAGTTGTTTTGCTTACTATTCCTTGCCTTTCCATAGGATATTAATGCAAAATATCATTCATTGATCAGAGTCTGCAGGGCTATTTCCAGGCTACTTCCATCCTGTGGGAAAAACCCACCAATCGGGATGCAGAACAAACTCACAGACTCAGGGAATGAGGAGTGATGGTGATGGGAATGACAACACATGGGACTGGGAAAATCAGATGTATGGGAGAAAAGAAAAAGACAAAACTCAGAGAGGTGGAGAGGAGCTGCAGCAGGGAGTGGCACTGAAACTGGTTACTAAGGCAAGGATGTAATGGTACTAAAGAATAAAGGAACAGAAAGCAGAAAGAGGGACTGATGAATGGAAAGAGTGAAAACCTCTGCCAGCCTCTGGGGATGGCCAGTGGGTCTAACCCTCCCTTACACACACACACACACACACACACACACACACGCACACACACACACACACGTCTGTTTTCATATCTTAGTGGGGACTCTCCTTTCATTTCCATGGGGAAAAACCCTAATCCCAACCATGACAACCTTAACCACATTTGGGGGGACAAAACATATCTTCCCAAAAATCCATTATTTCAGAAGCATGACAAAACAGAAACCACTTTGCAAAATAAACCTTAAACCCTGTCTTGGCATGGCTGTCAATGAACAGTTTAATGTGTTAAATGGACTTACATGGATTGTCAGTGCTGCATATTTCAGTGTAAACAAGTTCACAAACTAATCTCACTTTATATTCACAATTAATGATGATTTGGTTAGCTAGCTAGCTATCGAACAACGTTAAGTTTTTGCTTGGCTAGCTAGCTCTCAATCTATCGACATTACGTTTTTGGTTAGCTAGCAAGCTATCTATCAGCGTTATGTTTTTGGTTAGCTAGCTAGCTCTCCATCTATCACCGTTAAGTTGTCAAAATTAACAATATAAAGTAATCCATTCAAATGACTGCCATGAATTCAAACGTCAACTAATACAAACATAAACACCATGCTTATAGATTACTTCACAAAACAACCTTTCATTGGTCAATTGGATGTCAAATGCTATCAGCAGACAAAGGAGAATAGATGTATTCCATCTATAGTTAAAAACAGTAATGATTTAACGAGAGCTTTAAGGGAGATGGTTTAGGATAAGATTCCCAGGATATTTTTAGAGAAACACAGGACGCTCCACGTGGAATACGGGCTGCACATTGGGACAGTATGCACTCCATGTTTTAATAAAACGCCACCGTCACGAGAGAACAGGCTAGATGTCAGCTAGATGGCTGAGGGGATCAGAGCCCTGTTCTAGAGTTCAAAAAGGCAACATACATCATTAGCCGATGTAGTCTGAGCAAGCTGTGTCAGCTGAGGCCTGGGGAAAAGCCATCATCCAGAAGCGTCTCGAGGATCTACAGCAAGTTTACTCCGCTGATGTCGATTTTTGGACTCTAGACGAACCTTTGTGATTGACCCGACGAGCCTTTACATGAAAGCACGGTGTGATATATAGTCATAACTGGCATTCTACCCACATTATGGGATGCCTTCATCTGGAGCCTGCACTACAAACGGTCACAATTCAGTCGCTTGAACTAAATGGACTAGGGGAAATGTTAATTGCGTGCTAATATGATAATAAAAGGGAAATTCAGTCAGGTTATTATTCAATTTCCAAAAACGTTTTTTTTTTTTTTTTACGTTAATAACTATATATATGCACTTAGATACGTGTCTCGTCTATTTCCCTTCAACAGCTCAGCGGGTATAGCAGCAGACTCTAAAAGCATATAGCTGGATATCCTTCGCTCGCTGGTTCAATACTGGCTCAAAGAAGCATGGATTTTATGGGGGAGGTGTGTGACTCAGTGGGTTAGGACGCTGAGCCTGTGATCGGAAGGTCGCCTCTTCAAATCCCAGGGTCAGCACTGTGATTTCGCCCCTGGGCCCCTGAGTAAATCCCTTAACCCCTGCAGTTCCAGAGAGTGATTGATCCAGCTTTCTCAATTGTCCATTGTTTGGATAAAAGTGTCTGTGAATCCTTTAATGACATCAAAATGTAAACTTTGTTTATTCATTTTTCAGATTATTGAGGCAGAATAAGAATCAACAGGGAGGACCATATAAGGGTGTGTGTTTCATGGTGGTGGGGGGGGGGGATGAATTATCTCACTCCTTTGGAATAGATAGTGACTTTGACACTGTAAGTAATGACATCGTCCTGAGCTGAGACTGTAACAAAAGGCCAAATGGGGCCGCAATACGTCCAGCGCAGCAAGCAAGCAAGAAAACGGCCTCTGAGATCACGTCTCCTCGAAGGGCGGACGGAGATGAATCTTCATTAAGATGCATTTATTCAAAGCTGATATGGATGGATTCGGTGGTTTAATGTATTTTTAAATAAAAATAACTCTCAGAGGCCGTGTCAGGTGGGACGGTTCCAGTTAAATACCCCAGACGTCACAAAAATGAAGCACAGTTGCAGTGAAATGCAGAGAGCGCCAGTGCAGACACTGCGATATTTAATGCGTTGACCATGGACAGAATGGACCATTTTCAGTTAAATATAACCCCATTTTCCAAGTTTGGATGCTGCGTAAAATGTACATAAAAACAAAATTAAATTATTTGCAAATCATATAAACCCATATTTAAAAATAGAACAAAACCAATACATTAAATGTTGAAATTGAGAAATGTTATTGTTTTATGGCTTATATGTGGTCAATTAGAATTTGCTGCCAGCAACACATTTCAAAAAGTTGGGACAGGGGCAACAAAAGGCTGGAAAATATGTATAATGTTAAAACAAAACACCTGTTTGAATATGTCACAACTAATTAGGTTAATGGGCAACAGCTCAGTAAGATGATTTGGTATAAAAGGAGCCTCCCAGAGAGGTAGAGTCTCTCTGAAAGACTGTGTGGACTAATAGTGCATTTAAGAGATATGTTACTCATAAAATTGCAAGGAATTTGGGAATTTCATCATCTACAGTACATAATATCATTGAAAGATTCATGGGAAACCAGAGAAACCTCTGAACATAAGGGTCAAGGCCAAAAACTAATATTGGATAGCTGTGATCTTCAGGTCCTCAGGCGTCACTACATTAAAAACAGGCATGATTCTATAGTGGAACTCACTGCATGGGCTCAGGAACACTTCCAAAAACCATCGTGAGCACAGTTTCTCGCTGCATCCACAAATGCAGGATGAAGCTCTACCATGCAAAGAAGAAACCATATCTAAACATGATCGAGAAATGGCAGCGACTTCTCTTAAGATGGACTCTGGCAAAATGGAAAACTGTCCCATGGTCTAACGAATCAAAATTTCAAATTCTTTTTAGAAACCATGGATGCCATGTCCTCCAGGCTCCAGAGGAGAAGGACCATCCAGCTTATCAGTTCAAAAGCCAGCATCTGTGATGGTATGGGGGGAGGCATTAGTGCCTATGGCTTGGGTAGCTTGTCCACCTGGGAAGGCACCCTTAATGCTGAATGATATATACAGGTTTGGGAGCACAAATGCTGCCATCCAGACAATGTCTTTTTCAGAGAAGGTCCTGTATATTCCAGCAAGATGATGCCAAACTGTGTGTATTACAACAGCCCAGCTCTATAGTAGAAGAGTCCCGGTGCTAGACTGGCCTGCCTGCAGTGCAGACCTGTCACCCACTGAAAACATTTGGTTATCATGAAACGAAAAATACAATAAAGGAGACCCTGAACTATTGAGCAGCTGAAGTCCAATATCAGGAAAGAATGGGACAACATTTCACTCAGGAACTGGAGTTGTGTGTGTGTGCGTGTCTCCTCACTTCCCAAACATTTACAGTGTTGTTAAAAGAAGAGGTGAGGCAACACAGTGACAAACATGTCCATCCCAACTTGAATTTCTTTACTTGTCATAGACAATCATTTTTCTCAGTTTCAGGATTCCAGATTCAAGATTGTTGTCTTTGTTCTGTTTTCAATTTAATATGAGTTTATATGATTTGTAAATCATTGCGATCTGTTTTTATTTACATTTTACACAGCGTCCCAAACATTAGCTGTTTTTACATTATTTTCTGTCAAAATGAAAATATTCAGACAATTTCACAGAATTTGTATTGTCTGTAATCACACATCGACAGCTTCAACAATATGTAAGAGCTGCTGAATTTTTAGGCGACTAAATTAAGTCTCCTTTCCCAAGGCTTACAAATGCAGCCCTACTAAGGTTTATAGCTTGCCATTTACATAATCAATACGCTCGATCAAAGCCACACTTTCCCTGCCTTTAATTGGAAAAGTGCTTTGCATAACCCCGAATAACTCAGCGTAACGTCCATATTGGCGCGTCACGGACGGCGGCGAAAGGTAAACGATTCGCTCGCTTGCTCGTTCTGCAGGCGCCTGTCTGAGCTAATGAGAGCCCGTTAGCATCTGCTGAGAGTCGACGGTCCCACAGCAGGAGCTGGGGATTACAGGGCAGACAGCCGCGGAAAACATCCTGGTATCTTTTGAATTCGGGGGATCTGAGTGTCACGCCGGCCTTCAGCTGGATGTGACGAATGGGTGTGATTGATGAATGGTGACATTCCTCCGTGTAGCGGAGCTGCGGCATGCGTGTGCGTGACCGGGGACACGGAGGTGCAGCTTTACGCAGCACGACGGTGCTCTGGAATGCTCACACTGAGAGATCGAGATGGACGTGAACATTCCAGCTCTCTCAGAAGCTCCAGGGGTCTTCTGCAAATTGACAGCAGCTCCCTGACACCCATGAATGATGCACAACGTTTCGAAATCTGACATTTCAGTGGCGGCAAGAACTTGTACCGCTGCAATGCAAGCCCGCCCCACCCAGCTGGCAAATTTTGCTGCCAGCCCCTCCAGGCAGCACTAGGCTTGAGCGGTATCTTATTTTTAATATCATCATACCGTCCAGGCATTATACCATGGTATACGGTATTCCGACAATATTTTTTAAAGCATCTTTGTAGCGGTATTTCCCAATAAAACCTGCCAAGCTTGTTGTGGTTTTTTTTTGAACGAAAATATTGCAGTATACAGCATTAGCTAGCCAGCACCCTGCCAGCTGTCTCTTATCTGCCTCCCTGAAATCAATGTGCCTCAGATAGGATGGCTGTGGACATTATAACGGAGAGGAGAACTGCTCCGTAGTCCAGTACCTTCGGTTCCAGTCTTCTGTGTCAATGTGTCCAATTAGCGTAAAGAAAAAAAAAACTTTCTATTTCCCTTTCCAGTTAGCTGCTGCAGTGCAAAAGGACGGATTAAACTAAAAGAGAGGGGCACACTTGCACCGCTGCAGCAGTATGTGGTGAAGTGATACAGTTACACCACTAAAAGCCAATCTTTATTTCATCAGTTAAAACCCTCAGTCTCCATCTGCTGATATAGACAGATTATGCTTGCCTATAGGACTTATTCTTATATATAAAATATTTATGTTATTAGAGGCCAATGCAGAAACCCTACTCTAGAAAACAATGTGGTTGCTATGGCAGCTTATTTACTCCCAGTAAAAATCCCTTTATTAATAAATTAAAATGAAATTTCCTGCCAGTGCCTGAGCCATACCTCTTATGTTTTATCTAAATTGCTCTCCAGATAGGCCTGTTGTGAAATGCATAGACCAAAAGGTTGCTAGGTTACCGAATATGGCGGTCGTAATGAGTTTAACCAAATACAGAATTACCAATCGAAACAGGAATAATAAGCAGCTGATAAAACTCTTCGCAGGCTTCCATAGTCTCTCGGTCGGTGCCCTTTTGCTCGCCATGTTAGGAACCCTTCCATAAGGTGCTGCCTCTGAAGGACTTCCAGCCATTTCCTCTTTATTCAAACAAAGCTCTCTTGGAATTTTCTGTCTCACCAGTGGCCATCTGTCCCAGTACCGTGGCAGACTTGCATTTTCAATGCACATGTGTCATAGACCATACGGTCCATCGGTACATTCATCGAGTATTCATTGAATATCTGTTCATATTTCCAAATATCAGGAAGGTAACAAGAGCCATGAGTGGAACCTTTAAGTCACAGTTTAAGTTCCTGAAAGGACCATCCATCCATCCATCCATCCATCCATCCATCCATCCATCCACTCCTTTTCCTGGTCAGGATTGTGGGGGTGGGGTCGGGGGGCTAACACAGACAGGAGTACACCCTAGACAGGATGCAGACTAAGACATCAAGCATCATTTGTCTGAGACTGAATAAGAGTCCCAAACAGCCAGCACGTAATGACTGTGTAGTCTAAAGAATGACGGCAACAAATGCAAAATATTATGACGTAAAGCTCCAAACGTGCTTAGTGCTGAAAACCGCTAAATGTATACATATAATTAGCATTTGCCTCTGAATTAAGTTTGGCGTGAGACTCGAATCGCTCCGCATTAGCCTAGCAGCCAGCAGCGGCACACTCCTGCTTTCAGTTATTTATTCTCCTCCCATTAGCAAATGCATCTCTGTTCATTTCTTCCGAGGGCCTGGGGAGTGTTATTACGGGCTGCTTGCGTGTGAAGGAGTACTGCGTATTAATCGGAATCCGACATGCACAAAAAGACCTTTCGATACCTTGAACTGTGGAAATGGCCAGACTGCTCCAAATATGGCATCTGGTGTCACGTCACTGAGCGGTGAGCAGACATGATGCCCCACAATGGTGAAGACTGGGTCAGAAGCAAGCCTCAGCTAAAGAGAGGGGCCTCTACAGAGCATAAAAGCTGGATTAGCTTCAATGGATCCTTGACTCGTCTGAACTGGTCTACAACATCCCCCTTGATCACTTGGATCTTCACAAACACTTCACTACGGCCGATTGTGCGCTGATGCAGATTGTACCCTTTACCAAGCATGAAAGCTGGAATGGCTTCAGTGGATCCGCGACACACCTGACTTGGACTGCGGTGTCTCCCTGATCTCTTCAGGCATCACACTTTAGTGAGATCAATTCATGATGCCAGGGGCTGATTTATTAGCGAAAGGGGAGAGGAAACTTCAGGGGCCACGTTGGATGGAATTATAAAGGCGACCGAGAAGGTCCAGTAACCCCCCCACCACACACACACACTAGATTTCAGCCTCATTTCACCCAGTACCATCTTCTCCTGGCATAAGTAGCAGCTCAGGTGGAGGCAGAAATGGTGGTATGACTGCTTCAGCCTATGGCGGAGCTTCAAACTGGGCTTCACTATAACCAGGAGATGAGATGCCCAGAGAGACTGGAGTCACATGAGGTGCAGGCCTTCAAAAGGCCAGAGATCAGAGATAGCATGGAAAGGCTTGTATTGCTTCACTCCAGGACAGGTGAATCAGGAACAGACCTCACAGTGCTGATAAATTAGAAACACCAATTATACACCAATAGCCAGCACATGTTTGGGACTCAAAGCTTATATTTGAGGTTGTTGACAGATTGTGAAATGACTGGGCTAGCTAGAGAACACCTGACAACAGAAGACAATTAACACTGCTCTCCGTGCCGCACCTATGCATTAAAAATAGAGCATTCAAATAAAAATTAAAACAAAAAAATCCTTGCTCTGTAAAATAACAGGTGTGATGATGCTGTGTGTTGCATCTGAAACATCCTTTTAAGTAACTGAAGTCTTTTTAAGAAATACCCCAGATGATGTATCACATGATCTGATGAATAGCACATAAACTGCGATACCCTTCCGGCAGATAAGCAGCAGAAACACACAACCGCTCATTGTGTATTTATGTTTCTAGGCCCTGCCGCACAAACTGGCTTGTTGTTTTATGTGGAGGGCAAACCATCAATGATCAACGCCGCTGAGACAGATGCTGTTTCAAGAGAAGACTTTGGTGTCATCTGAATATCCATAAATGTTTACGTGTCTCGTACTGCTGCCAAATGACCACAGCAGACCAGACAGCACAGGGAAAATAGATTTTTATAATTACAAATCTTGAATGAAGTCCAAGGCAGCAAGTGCGATGAGTGAATTTCTGAGTGTAATAGTTTTGTAGATAATTATGGATTTTTTTGCTGTACATTTTCACTCATTTTCCCAAAAAATTTTACTCACTTTTTTATTACTTTTCACCAAAAACTATACCTATAGGATACCTACTATAGTTTGAAACTGCTCTAAATTGCAGAAAAGAAACAAGAAATAAGCATCAAAACCCTTAGAGCCGCTAGGTCGAGCTCTTCTGGATGCTACCTGAACAATAGACAGGCACGTTGGCTGAATATCTAGCCCCAAGACCCAAGGAAGGTCTTCTCTGTTGTTTCTTTTAAAACTCATTATTCTGATCTGTTGCAATGAAATATCATTTTCTATAG
Source organism: Hyperopisus bebe (assembly GCA_026777045.1). Classification (NCBI taxonomy): domain Eukaryota; kingdom Metazoa; phylum Chordata; class Actinopteri; order Osteoglossiformes; family Mormyridae; genus Hyperopisus; species Hyperopisus bebe. Next base: position 6,807,479 of record JAODJW010000081.1, on the reverse strand, counting down.
ACATTCAGGCTTTCTTTGGATTCACGAGCTGAATAACAGAAATACAAACGTTTGATTGATCTTGATATTTTGTGTCATATCTCTTCCTCCACAGCTTTTTGAAGATTTATTCAAGGTCGAGGATGTGGTAGACAGGTCTCACAAGCGATCAGCACGCGTCCTCTATCAGCGGCACGCCCTAGCGGTGCCTCTGGGATTCACGCAGCGTCTCCTGGTCTTTTTCAAGCACCATTGATCACTGCAGATTTCTCAGCGCTTGCGGGCACCACTACTCATTCATACCCGTCCCTCCCTCTGCTGGCATGCTGATCATCTCCATGGCAGATTCCTCCAAAGACAGGGCACAGTGAAGAGATGAGCATGAAACTGCCACACTGATCATCTCTGTCCCATGTTCCTCCAAATACAGGATGCAGTGAAAAGATGAGCGTGACACCAGCACGCTGATCATCTCTGTGCCATGTTCCTTCAAAGACAGGATGCAGTGAAAAGATGAGCCTGAAACTGGCACACTGATCATCTCCACACCAGATTCCTTCAAAGACAGGATGAAGTGAAAAGAGGAGTGTGAAACCAGCACATTGATCATCTCTGTGCTATGTTCCTTCAAAGACAGGATGCAGTGAAAAGATGAGTGTGAAACAGGCATGCTGATCATATGCCTGCCAGATTCCTCCAAAGATAGAATGCAGTAAAAAGATGAGTGTGAAACAGGCATGCTGATCATATCCGTGCCAAGTACATACAAAGAAAAATATACAAAGAGATAACGCCAAGTGGACCAGTGATTTTGCCCTCATCTTCCATTTATCAGCGTATCGGTGCTGGGTGTCCCCTTGTGGGTCGTGGCTGAATTCTACACCACACCTGCCCCCTTTGTAAAAGGAGGTAAAACTGGCCAGTCCTATCTTGCTGACACAAAATAAGACGAAAACAGTGAAACAGTGATGAGAATATAGACAACAATCTCCCACACTGCTTAACAGCAAACCTAAAAATAACGGCAAATTTATATTTCGTGTTGACCTGAAAAGAAGGTCAGTGGGAGGATTTTCGGCAAATAAACAATTATGATTTTGCAGGAACATCAGCTGCAGGATGTTGTTTAACACCCACCAATAAACACACAAGGTACATGAGTCCCAGTATCAGAATGAAAATGATGCTTCCACAATGTCTTTCAGTTCACGGATGTTATAACTTGATATTGTTGTACAGGTAACAAAAAGATCTTGTGATTCCAATTGAAGCTAAATCAAAACCTTGCGATTTAGATAAAGCTATTTCACAAAAGAAAATCTATGTGTAGTGTGGTTTGGGTCAGACTAGGGGAGACGTGAGCTATTTTCCAATGCTATCAAAGACAGGTGCTGCATTTAACGGCCGTTCAGACACTGTACAGGCATTTCCTTAACATTTCAGGCTGACGATGATTCACGCTGCCATACAGATAGCGCTGAAAACATCCATGTATCACCATCCTTATGACCTTTTCACGCTCCAAGAGCGTATTCACTTTTGCAAAGTGCAATGATTAATTCTAAAGTGGCCATTTGGGAAACAAATGTTTACCTCAGTTGTACACTTTTAGGAATCCATACAAAGAGGCACATTCTTCAGACTCAAAACCTTTTTATTTACTGCTTGAGGGAGACATTTGCTGTTAGCGGTTTATTACAAAATAAGCTTTCCAGTTGTGAATCTTTTCACGGATACATGTAGATGCAATAATTAACACCCAGGATTACACTGTAATCAGCTCCCTCTACAAATGGAAGAGCTGAACTGCAGTTGAACTTAGTTTTGTATTCATCAACATTGCACTCAGTAGCATAATCATCTCGCTAATATAAGCATTGGATTGTTTCTCAGTGAAACTGTCCATATGAATTGTAATGGCTGCTGGGAATATGTTTTCAGTTATAAGGTTGGAAAATGGGGTTTTAGTGTTTTTATTAAACGTAATATTTTACTGAAATACATAGCTAACATCAACACTCACATTGTATTAAAAAGCCATTTCCTAGCTCGCATCTGTTCATCCAAATCCATAGCTCATGGGTGCATGACCAATGCTATTCTATAGTCAGTTAGCAGAAATAACAGCTGTTTAACGAACTGCCATTCTGCCTCCCAGATTCAAATGATACAGAAACCATACTGTGTTGATCACCGGTCCACTGACTTGCATTTCTGCTGTCAATCAAGGTTTCATACTAAGAAAAGCCGCATAAATGTTCCTATATTAAAAGAGATTGTTTTCCAGATGGCTGCAGAGTAAGATGGCGGAACGGTCCACAAAAAGCAGATAGGGCCTGATCCCAGCACATGCTGTCAACAGTCCCGAAGACATTACACTGTGTTTAAGCAGCCAGATACCAGGCAGGAAGTGCCATTATAAAGGAGGGAGCTTGTCATGCTAATGACCCAATTAGCGCTGGCATATTCAGAACACCCAGCGAGTGCTAAACTCATGTTCAGACCATTTATGTTTCGTCAGTAGGAAACAGGAAGCCGTTAGCATGTTTGCATCATCTGTACATGTAGTAATGTGCAGTAGTGTGACCACCTGATCCATGTCAGGAAGGACACCATGAGCTACTTTACTATGAGCTACAATGAGATCTTCCAAACTACTTTAAACCTGAAAGGCTCCCACACTCAGCTTAATAGTTCAGCTTTTCGTGTACCTTTACTGATTTGTTTCCTTGATTGACAGACTCATCCGACTGTTTCACATCAACATTAGTGACTCGTGCATGATTATAGGGGACTGATCAATCAGCACGCATAAAGAACTCAGTGTTTAAGTGAAATCCAGGTCCATTTAATCGAAATGGTTGAAATTGTAGTTTTAAAACCCTCCTCCTCTTACAGACCCACCTCCTCTACAATCTGATGTACTATCTCTCTGAACCAACCATTTTTCATTTTGACCTCCGAACATGTATGTGTAAATAAATCTCCCCAGAGCCCTCTTCATATAGAAGGGGGGGAGGGAGGGAGGATTCAAACTCCAAGCTCTGGAGGTATGAGGCAACAGTGCCATCTTAACTTTAAGTCAGCATTCGAAAATAGCAAAAATGTTTGTAAAAGGGGAGAAAAACAACCACACGACTCAACAGATATTAGCTGCTCTCTACTTTTCCCTGTTCTTTTTATTCTCCATCTCTCTACAACACATACATCACAAACACAATGTGAAAGGCAAGGCGTTTATGAGAGGTGAGGCCTGAGTCATTCCATCCCCGACACACTGTCAGTGTAAAAATAACGAAATGTCTCTCAGTCTCTGGCGTGTCTCTGGCGTGTCTCTGGCGGTTTGAGACAGAGAATGATTTCAGCTATAAAAAGCTAAGCCTGGAGACAGGGAGGGAGCCCTCACCTCAGCCCTGACTCCCCCAGACAGAAAAAGGCCAAAACAACCCATGAGACACACCCGAGGATTCCCTCTTCCTTAGTGCTGGCTTAGCGTGAAGCTGCTTTTGTAAAATTACCCATGTTGCTTCATGTATTCGGTCACAAAAATGCAGAGGATCCCTAAACAAAGTCCTCCAATCCTAACTTCCGCTACATATCATCTCTGTTATTGCTGGAAAGCGGAATAATCATTTTTAGAATCTGAAAAGGTGTCAAGGGTAGGAAAGGCACGTCACAGGATCATCAGTGTGTGAGAACTGGTGCACATCATAGGCAAGCTGTACATAATGACAGTGTAATGAGAGCAGAATGTTCCCCCCACAATCTCAGTGCCTCAGTGATCTTTACATATTAGGAAATACAATAAATATGAAATAGTATGTTAAATATCTGAAATGTACACATTTTGGTGTACCTGCATTTGGGGCATCTGTTTTACTCCTTATTCCACTACATTTTCCAAGGATCGCATGCAGCAGTATCTTAAAAACAGGAAAAGCACAAATGTTACATATTCTTCTGATGGTTTTATATAAAGCAACTTCCAATAGAGGGAAAGGTTACAACGCAAAGGCCCTCCCCAGGCCTAACAAGCTTTGCATCGTTAACACAAGGCTCTATGCACTGAGCTACTGGAGAAGACAGGGTCAGCTCCATTTTCCTAGCATCGTATATGGATGTATTCACCACAATGGATATAGCTTTCATGGGATGAATATAGATGACCCCAAGCGAAACATGCATCAACCGAATCTCTCTGTGCACAATGTCTTCCACTCATCAGACGGTCGGGCTGTACAGGAAGACCTCCTGGTGTATCTGTGAGACTCCTCTCACCTGACTGAGCAAGGCATCGCCAACACTGGCCAACAAATCAGCACACCGAGGACTTCTGGATTAAGGGGTCAAAAAACCTCATATGAACCGCAAATAATAATGGCCGGAGCTGCAGGGGGCGACGCGGAGCAGAGGAAGGCGAAAGGTTCACTGGTTTTACGGGGAGGTGACGCGTCCTTCAGTTTAATCGTTCGTCGTGTGTTAGTGTTTTATTTTACTGGGAACCGTATTATAGCACCGAGCTTTATATGTCAGTCTGAAGCAGTTATTAAAAATGATTATAAAGAGCTCTCAGTGGCTTCTCAGAAATAGCCTGCTGGCTTGGAATGCTAATGATTACGGTCCTGGTGTTCAATGTGAATAACAAGTTCAAATGAAGGTGTTTTTGCAAATGGTGAAAGTTTATATGCCGTGAAGGCGGAATTCGACTGCCGTCGCCGTTCAGCGTTCACGCTGTTCCTTCGATGATGAGATTGTAATGCCTCACATCGACACTGGAGTCAAACAGGTCAGCGGGCATGTAAATATTACCCCCCCCCTAAGGCTCCACTCACCTCAGCGATGAGGAATGTGTGACAATAAACACTATTTGCATATCACTCAATTACTCAGGCGAGCTCAGCGTTTGAGCACAATTAGCTCCCGTGGCCACCCTCTGGCTAGGCTTCGCGGCAGCTGTTGCCGTGGCAAGTGCATGATGGGACTTCCTGACTCGCGAGCCCTTTTAAAGCTGCTAATATCTTTGATGTTATCATAATTATATGTTTGCATCCTAAGCAGGAGTGACAGTTCTTGTGTTGATACAAAGACACACAGCTAACCCTGCCGCTGATATCACATGTCGGCAGTTAATTATACATGAAAAAGGTCAATGTGTTGCTACGGATATGAACTATTGCTGCCCATTAAAGACGTATCCTGCTTGTTCCAAGTCTTGTACTGGGCTTTGGCCTTTCATGCTATGCAGTTTTCATAAATACACCATAAAATCTGACCTTTATTATGAGAAGTTATATCACCATTGGGCCCTTAGGCAAGGCCCTTAACCCTAATTTCTACAGGAAAACTGGGCGACTTGGATCTCTGATCCTCTCTTGTATGTTGCTCAGGGAAAAAAACGTCTGATAAATAAATAAAGGCAAATGCGAGATATTAAATAGCAAATAAAAGGAGGTTAGTGTGCAACAGAGAGGAAAAAAGAAACATAATACATAATATTCCATATTACATATTAACAGTGTTTATGGCAGACTAGTTGACATTAATAACTGTGAAGTGATGGATCACAGATATTTTGCTAATGGACATAAATGATCAGAAAACACCGGTTTGTTAGTTTAGCGTGGAAAGATGCAGTAGACTGACTTTTAAGGCTGACAGCAGTCCATGCCAGGTAAAGATGCATGTCCTCATGGTCTCAGGTCTGTTTGCCTGTTGAGAACGTCTGAGTACACAGGTCATGGCTGATCATGCAGAAAGCCCTCGGAATGCCAAGTCAGGACCTCTGCAACGAAATCTACGCAGCAGAATCCAAGAATATATGTGGACAGACGGCTATTATTATTAGCATGACTATTAATACTATGACGCTGTGGTTGACCTCCAGGATCTGAATTTCTCCCCAGGAGATTTAAAGACGCTGAGCCATATCATGAGGCTGCAGCTGAAATCCCAAACCGCAGTATTAGCACTGGGCATGTAAATACGAGGCTCTAGTTGTCTATGTTGGAGTCTTTTCTACATCCTTCTCTTTAGGGCAGGTTTTTGTGGTCCTTACTGTATGCTTGTAGAAATGTGAATGTCAAAAGCCCCTGGCTCTTTGTATTTCCCAAGACAAGCTCTGAGTCCCCAGTATACAAGCTCTGATATATTTTCAAGCCATACATTTTTTTTATGATCCTGGACTTCCGCCT
>JAODJW010000081.1:6774905-6796064 GCA_026777045.1 Hyperopisus bebe | reverse complement strand
ATCCCTCACAGGGCACAAGGCAGGGGACAGCCTGGACCTGATGCCAGTCCCTCACAGGGAATGAGGCAGGGGACAGCCTGGACGTGATGCCCATCCCTCACAGGGCACAAGGCAGGGGACAGCCCGGACATGATGCCAGTCTGTCACAGGGCACGAGGCAGGGGACAGCCTGGACGTGATGCCCATCCCTCACAGCGCACGAGGCAGGGGACAGCCTTTCAGGGCAGCGTCACTTCAATGACAATGGCTTTCACCAGTTCCGGCCAAAAATACATACATACACCTAGGGTAACGTTCAGCCCACCTCCACACATTTCTCTAAATACCCGGTGAGAAACAGCTGAGTTCGTAGTAAGCAGGAGGAGCTGTGCTATTTTTACGAACCCTCTGAGGTGCCGCACGGACGTGTCTAAGTTAAAAGGCTCAGTTACCAAAGCAGGGGATGCAGTTTAGGAGGGGATGCTTTGGAAAACACAGCCGTGCTTTTGATATGTGAGGCACGGTGAGGAAGGTCTGCGAGATGGCGGCCAGAGGGGCCATTCTCCCACTCACTACTTAGGAGTGACCTTCTGTGGGGGACAGTGTGGCATCCAGAAAGAATGATTACATCACCTGCAGTCCATTTAGATATTACTTGTGACCCCTATCTGTTTAACCCTGGCACTGCAGGATCAGCTACAATCCAACCAATGGAAGATGTCCAGGCAACAAAAGTGGATCCGAACCAAAACTTACGTAAATGCTTAATGTGTGCTGCGAGCAGTGTGGAAGACATTTTCTACGAAACCATGGCTGCTGTATGGTTATACAAAGAAAATAGAAAGGAAAAAATATATAAATATATCCCTTATTTAGAGGAATAAGGTTAGGAAATCATTGTTTTTTTGTATTTCGTTATGAAAGCACACCAAAGACAAGGCTTGTTAGAAGCTGCTGCATAAAAATAAGCCCATTTGAAATAGTAAGCACATTGTTGTTCATCCTTCACTTATTTTTACATATGTAATTTACAGTGTTATGACAGAAAGTAAACTGGTTCTTGGTAGGAGCGGACATCAAGTGCATTAATTCCAGGAAACCTATTCACAGTCCGGTCATTTTAATAGGAAAAAAGAACAATAATAATAATTATACATGAATTGAAAATTACTTGTAACTACTGGAGGGCTTTGAAAAACACAGAAGCAACAAATGCATTATGAATTGAAACAGCTTAAAACAACCTCTGTCATCATAGACATTAACTTGCTTCATTTAGAAAGAAAATCGCTGCAAATTCTGTTCCTTATACACTTGATTTAGCTACAGAAAAGCTCATTATGTTTATGTGGTTCAGAATGGCTGCATGTCCCGTTTCTATCTCGACATACAATGGTCCATTTATCAATTCTGAATTGCCGTGATTCTTCTCGTGGGTTTCAGAACTAAAGATTGCACCTTGTAAAGGTAAACAGATTTCAGTTCCTGTGAACCTGTTTATAAAATTGTCCCCACTTAATACTAAACTTTACTCTGGCCTGATATTTGGTAACCACAGAATCAAATTTTAATAGGGGAAAGAAAACTGTGTTGAGGTGTGTTGTGCTGAGACAGTAAAACTGAGGCATCAGCCTTGTGTCTTATAATAATAAAACTGCATCCCAGATTTTCTATTTATTAAGATTAAGATTAAGATGGACATTATTGATCCCAAGAGGAAATTCTTGCGCATACGGCAGCAACAACATATAAATACTGAAAAACAGAAGAAGTGCAAAGACAGTACATGTACTGCAAACAAGTAAATGTAATGCAAACAAATTTAGAAAGCAGACAGGACACAAACAGAATATCCTGAAAATAGAATATGGTAGTATTATACAGAGTAAATATTTAAAGAACTATAATAAATGAGTGACAGTAATACTGACTGCAGATAGCACCGGATTTGTATCATTACTAAGATAGGTGGCTTTCTGATATGTTCTGACTGCAAGTGGGGAGTGACAAATCAGGCACCAGTTACACATACAGTTAGAATGATAATAAAATTAATGCTTCAGTATTGTACTTTTTTTTTTACCTATTCCCTACCCTCTTCCATAACGAGCTTGTTGCGACGATTGATCGACAAGCAAGATGGCAGCTTAGAGCAGACTTCCTGACGCTCTTAATGAAACGTCAAAGCTGATGCAGCCTCTGCTCCCCCCCCCCCCACCAAGCTTAGCATATAAAAGCAGCCATCCAGCATACTGCCACAGGGCACGGTGCCACTCTTCTGAAGCCCCGACCTGCACACGTCTTGCTAACCCAACCTTAGGGCTGCTGTTGAAAACAACCTGAAAAATCTGATTCTCCTGAACACGCAAAAAGTGCAGAGGCTCGATGTCCACTGACATAGGAAAAAGCATGGACATGGATTTGTTTGCACTGAGAGATTTTCTGGGAAACCAGGGCCAGAGGAACTTGAGCTGGTTCTCACTGGGTTGGGCAGGTGGCAGGCATTTGTTCAGTTTAACTTCAACAGAAAACTGTGTATGGGGAAGATGGATGGCTTCATACGAAGTTCTCCATTGTACTGAGGGCAGATCTTGACCGTCCAAAAATCTGGCCCAGTCAGTTGCAGTCCCAAGGAACCAGAATATGCTTATTGGATCCTACTTGCAACCTTTATATTGAAGCCAACAGCTATCTTTTTAAGGATGTAGTGTCAAGGCATAATAGTCAGCTATCTGTCAATAAATATACCTGCAAGGAAGTACATTAGGTAATTAGTTAATACATTAGGTAATAACTTGATTATTAGGCTTCTTTGGAATTTCCTCACTATGGCGGTGTCCTACATGGCTCACAGACATTCCAGTTGAACATTTTGTGCCAAGGCTATTATCAGAACTTGTGTTGGCATGTGTTGAAGAAATAAACATTGGGGAAAAGGTAGCAACCAACCCCATGATGGGAAATTGAATGGGCTATTTCCATTCCAGCCAATTCCATTAAATTTCATTAAATTTTCATTAATTGCTGTGCAGATTCCTTGAACAGTACATTCATGTAGCACTTTCATAAAGCACATCCACATTAAATGGCCTCGCCTCTTGGAACTGGCAGGCAAGTCCGGGCAAGGCAGCAAAGAGATGATATCCCAGGGCGACCCAAAGACTTGGAAGGAGACATCAAGCTTTGTAAACAATGCCAGAGTCCACCACTTGTTGATCTATTCATTCACATCAAGAAGGGCCCATTACACCAGGATGAAAAATTGATCACATCTGCTTTCGACTTTTGTGAGGATTCCAAATTCCATTCCTTTTTGAAGTTTTCTGTCATGTTTTATCTCAAACCAACAGGTCTCTGCGTCAAAGGGCTGGACCGTATCTTTCGAAAATCCCAGTGTTTTTGATGTAAGGGAGATGCCTGCTCTTAACCGACCTGGCCAGGTGATTTCCTCTGTTTACAAAAACTACAGAGCATTTACGAAAGAATTTGGAATCTGGAGAGTCTACTGACAATGTTTAAACAAACTGTGAGTGCCCGATTGGTTTGTATAACTTCAACATAACCACCAAACAAAAAATGAGACCATCCATTTTGCCCACCTATTTAATTTATAGAATAATGGTTGAACAGCATAATAACATTAGCAATACCGAAAAGGCATAAACACACCTTCTCCCGTAATTTAATAATGTGGTTTATAATTAAGCCCAGAAAGAGTTTAATATCTATAGACCTGAGAAATGTCCATTTTCACTAGGGTTAGGAGATATGGCCAAATGTGTTATCATGATAAATTATCAGCTGATACTGCTAATTATCACGATAAATTATTATTTCTTTCCTGTTTAAAGGCTGACCTTTGCTCCTATATGAAAGTTGAAGAAACCAGATGGTTGATTGTTGTTTTAAATCATATTCTTTATCATCATAGCGTGACAAACACTTGCCAAACAGCATTTCATAAATCTGCGGTAGGAGTTGAACAGGTTATTTTAGTCAGTTCAGACAAAATGCCATTGTTTTCTTTTTTCCTAGCATTTTAAAATTCTCTATTGATTATTGCTGTGTGGATTTCACTGGATTACCCATATTTGATGGGTTGCTTTGGACTTACCTGCTCGCCCGGTGAACTGCCCTGTTGTTTTAGCTGTTTAGTCTGCCGTCTGCTTGCCTGCCCTATTGCATTCTTTTATTTGTTCAATAAATCCCCCGTTTGTGTTTTTATGGTCGTGTCTGCGCTTACGCTCCATTGCAGATTCTGACAAGTAGTCACAGAGAAAGTGACGCCATTTCATTGTGATGCAAAATTCATTGCAGGCTGCACATCGGGCTTTAAATTACACGTAAATTTTATTGGGCATTTGTTATATTGATAACAAGGAAAATTACATTGCGATAATTGTTGTTAGCGTTTTATCACCCAGCTCTAGTGTCCACGTGTATAAAACTAATTGGACGGGTGGTTTCATCATTTTTGTGGGTTGAGGTTTGGAGATGGTTCAAAGGAAAACTGGGGAAAATCACTTTAAGCTACAGAGTATATGTATTCACCATATATTAATAATAAAAACAAGCTTTCATATAATTTGGATGCAGAATTTGGATGGTTAATTTTACCCTGTTAAACAGTCCTCGGATTTCACTTCCCTAGAGTAAAGGATCATAGATTCCATTATAGGGAAAGATATCAATGATCTCTCCTTCATGTGTCATCTAATTTCTGTCGTGTAAGAATCAAATATTTCTTCAGTCAAGCCTTTTTTTCTCCTTTACCTCCAGAGTAATCTCACCAAAGCCTTAAAACAGCGCCTGGTCACCGCACGGTATTCTGGGTACTCTGCACTAAAGGTCACTCTTCCCTGGTTTGGATTAGAAGATTTTACAGGAAAAACAGTCCAACGCAAATATTCTGCGGGTCTCTGGCCTCCAGTCACCAGGCAAGACCTCCAAACCTCCGCGGCTCACTAAGCAGGCAGCTAGATGCCGCCGTGGCAGGAAAGAATTTGTGGCTATGCATGGCTTAGGAAAGTAATTTATTAGAATGGAATAGCGGGCCTGTTTCTGGAAATGTGTGCTGAGGATGGAAACACAATATGTCACACATTAGCCATTTAATGCAGTCAGGAAGAATTACCTTACAAGGCCAGTGAGGAACCTGCTGATCCAGCTGAAAGTCCCCTGAAATTCAAAGAAATAGTACAGTATAATGTAAAGCATCAAAGCACTATTTTAACACAATATCTTTTTAGCCTCCCTTGCCACTACCGTAGTCTCTATCTCTGTGCATACATTCATTCGACAGCATCACCCTGAAAATACTCCTTAATTGCTCACAGCTGTGGCAGATTATCCTAATGAAGCCCCCTACTCAGGTGAAGTTCCTACAGGGGGTCCAGTGGGGTAGCCGTGCACTCACCTGCTTTACTGCCCCAAAACAACCCCCAGGTTTGCACATCAGTAATCATTAACACTCAGAGACCTTAATTCACTGTTACTGGAGATTAATATCATGATTTAAGCTTCTTGTGTTATTTTATTGCACTGCAACAGCAGCTGGAGATATCTGGACACAGGTAATGGATCTAAAACTATTAATCTACTAACACATTCATTTGCTTACAGTATATGACCATGAATGCAATACAAAATATTTTAGGTTTCATATATTTTACACGATTAGAGGTTAAAGGATGTCATACTGTTTTCCGTTCATGGAAGTATGTTATCGGCAATGTTCTCACCGCGGCATGGTTATAAGTTTTAGACCCTGTGATGATCAGAAAACAGAAAATCCAATCTGCAGATCTGCTCAGCCTTAACTGGCCATAAATTAAGATTAATGCTTCAGTGAATCACCACTGTCCCAGTTTCTTTAGTGGCTTTGTATCTGAAGGTCTATTTCCACCCTACATCAATGTAAGATCATGACAGAGCTGAGCAGAATTGCGGGCCCTGATTTTGCCGAGTTCGATGCATCCCTGGGTAAACAAAGGAGGAAAACTTGAACCAACGATACTCTGATCACAGGCGCAGAGGCTTAACCCACGGAGCCACAACCTGCTCTCAGCTTGCAAGCAGGAAGCCTTGAGTTTTGAAAATGAGAAAAAATGGGCCAATGTTATGATTTTATAAAATGAAAACCGTGATTGGCTAAAGAAGTGAAACGCAAGCCCCTCCCTTGTTGACCCAGGGGCATGTTGAACTTGGGAAAATCAGGATTTCCCTGCAGAGTCTTTGCTAAGTAGTGTAGGTAATCTTTTTAGGATAAGAGGTAGGTGGCGGATGATGCTACAGCCATCTAATAACATCCTCCCCTTGAAGTTTGCAGTCTTGTTCTTTGGAATAATCTCCTAATACATCAGGCTTTAAACCCTAAGATATTCTGAGAAACCAATAGTGAGGAAACACAAGCCTTTCTGTTAAAGACACTGCAAATAAAAATGTAACTAAGCCGTTGGCCCGGTTAACAGGATCACGTGACACCGGTAGCTTCCAGCGCAGCGTGGCTATGTTTTAGTTTTTCCCTTTTCAGTGATGAACAGAAGTGGGGAGGGCAGAGGGACTGAAGGGGGGTGGAATCCTCAAGAGGAAGCAAAGTACAAAACTGCTGTTTCAGCGGGGAAACAAGAGAGGGGCGTGTGAACAATGCGCCTGTAATCACTCTGCTGATACGGCATTCGAGAAGCATGCGTGTGCCCGCACACACACACACACACACACACACACACACACACACACACACACATGCACACACACAGCACACACAAACATACACATAATCACACACAAACACACACAATCGCACACACAAACACACACACAATCACACACAAACACACACAGGTTTGTAATTATATCTTTGTGGAGACTCTCCACCCATTTTATAGGGAAAACTCTAGTCCCAACATGACGACCTTAACCCCTACCCAGCCCTAACCTTAACCATAAGAAACCAGAATTTCAAACCTTTTAGCATTTTTAGTTTTTCGATTGCATTCACAGATCTTTGTGGAGACCTGAAAAATGGTCCCTACAATGTCAAAATAACAGGTTTTTATCACATTGTGGGGAATAATTGGTCCCCACAATGTAATATAAATGTAATCCACACACACACACACACACACACACACACACACACACACACATTTGGGTTACTGGCCAAACCAAATCAGGGGCCACATGTGGAACAAACGAGAGGCAACCCCCTTACCTCTCCCACCAGAGACTTCAAAGAACTACATTAAATACATTAAAAAAACAATTCCACGTTTTTTCATAGTCATGCTAAGACATCTAAATGCAATAGGAGTCATCAGTGGAACATTTGAGGATCATATCATAATTATAAAATCTGATTAGTGAGACATCAAGATCAAAAGCATTGCTTTAACAAAGCCATAGAATATATACATATTTCACGGGAAACAGGCCTGTTGGGTCTACACACATAAATATAGACACTCAGTGGGCAGTTTGTTAGGTAAACCTGCTTGCTGATGCAAGAAGTCTAGTCTTCCAAACAGAGAATCATGTGTCTGTAACTGAATAGGTACAGCACACAGACAGGGTCAAGAGACTCGCTTACCGTTCGACTGAGGTTTGGACGGCCGAGACGCCTGATCTAAGCATTTTTGAACATGCTGTAATTCTTGGCTCCAGACATGCCAGTTCCAGCCTCTGAGAAACAGACACGCTCCTGGGATTTTCACGCACTGCAGTGTCTACCATTTCCCCAGGAAATTTCCCTGCATGTCTTAAAAGCGCTGTACAATATTAAGAAAAAAGACAAGCCAGTTGAGTGAGATGTGTGTATTCTCCATTGCAGGACTTACTCTAAAGAATACTGCCACTTATTACAACTGAGATCACATTATCAACCCTAAGCAAGATAATCACTAATCGGAATGGGTGATTAACACCCCGATTCTTCAGTGACTGGCTTCAGCAGCAAGTATTGTGGCACCAGTCAGTAACACCCGGGGTCAGTGCTGGAGAATCAGTTTCTTCTGCCTAAAACCTCTGGATACCTCCATAACAGTTATTGCTAAGACCGATAGGGTCACAAGAGAGGTCCCGAATTCTGCCGGAATGGCTTAGCCTTTGTCGTTTTGACGTCAGGCTCCGACTGCTCCACTGAAGGGGACTATTTTGACTCGCCGGGAGTTACATGGAGCTAATTAAACTACAGATAACAAGCACATTGCCATGTGTTGAAATCACAGAAGAGTATGAGTACAAAGTTCACCTTCACCCCCTTCTGCTGCCATCATGGTATAAAAAATGCATATTAAAATATTTGCCTAGTGATGGCAAGTCCAATGTTTGAACAAATATTCGTTCTTCTCTCCGTAAGAGGCAGCTCAGATTAATAACCCTCCCAGGGAATTATCAGGACAATGGCGAACCTAGTATTACATCGGTGGATAGTTTGTTTCTAAAGCTTCAATTTTTGCCTTGTAATGTCTAGTTCAGCTTAGTTGTTTGTTTATTCCTGTGAAAGATGTATATAGATCAAACGAAACTTTAATGCAAAACAATTGTTAAGGTTACTTCTGAAACTTACATCAGCAGTATGTCTGTCATTTTTCATAACAGCAACCAAATACAAACATTGTTATTTTAAATAAAACACAAATCCTGTTTCCTAAATAGTTATTTTCATTTTCATTTCTAGTTTCATCACAAGAAATTACATGGACTACAAATGAGATACTTTTTTATCATTTTCTTATAATTTTCACAGAAAAATGCACCAATAGGAAATAAAATTAGTTCACTGGCTGTTAGACCTCGGAAGCAACTTCAAGACATAGATATTAGAAACATAAATTACTACCATTAGCAATATATCATTATACTACCATTAGCAATATAATCGGTAACACTTTACATTAACTGCACCTTCATAATGCATTCATGACACATTCATAGAAGCCAATGCATCATCATAATGCATTTATAATGCAATCATAGAACTTTCCCAAGCAGCATGTAAGTATACTGTACCTTAGCATGTCTTAAAGCACTGCATTTATAATATGTTCAATGAACAACACATGACAGCTGTAATATAGATTAATAACAAACATTATAATTGTTCAATCATAAAATGCTTGCTATTAATGTATATTAAAGCAGTTAAGGTATGTTAGGATGCTATGGTGGACGTACATGCTGCTTATGAATGTTCTATAAAGGCATTATACAGGCACTATGAAGGTGCAGTTAATGTACAGCGTTACCATATAATCCAATGAAAAATGCGATTCTATAATACAACTTGTCTATAATTTTTTAAATGAGATTCACAGAATGAGATATTGATGCTTCAGAGCTGACAACCATCATTCCAAAGCAGTGGCTGTTTTTGCTGCTAATGACTCCCAGCTGCCTCTTTTTGTCTGATGCGTGATTACCAGCTAATGTAACCAGCTGGCCGAAGCACAGGCGAGCGGAGATGCTGCTTACTCAGCAGAGCGCTAATATTTACACCTGCTGGGAAAAGCAAGGATAACTTTATTTTCATCTTTGTGCTACTTTCTGATATTCTATTGTGCAGCGTCATAATAAGCATCCATTAGCCTGTTTTGATTCACATGTAGAATTTCATATAAATATCATCCATTCGTCTTCAAACAGCTTATCCGGAGGAGTGTAAACACTTATATAAATATCACAGACTATAAATAATTATTTAATGTGATTATAAACACCCTGCGAGAATAACTGCATGTGAATCATTTGAATAATTTTGTCATGTGTGTTGAGATATCAAATCAAATCAAATTTAGCTATAAAGCACATTTAAAACGGAAGCAGTTTACCAAAGTGCTGTACTGATAAGAAATAGACATAACAGTACATAAATACAGTAAAACTACAGCTACAAAAACAGATAATACATTTTGTACGTTGTTAAAAGCCAGTGAGAATAAATAGGTTTTCAGATGTGTTTGAAAAACAGTCAGCATTGAGTCAGATCTAATGTATAAAGGTCAGGCATCCCACATCCTTGGGGTTGCCACCACAAAAGCTACATCGGCTCCGTTCACCATACAATTGCTGTTTACAATGGAAATAATGCCATTAAACTGCTGTTAAGTGGACTTCCATAACTTGCTTCCACAACATCAGCCTCATGCACTAAATGCTAACAAGGAGAATTTGGAAAAACATGACATTCTAAGAAAATAAATGTTCTGAATCTTTATTGCACATTAATATTTGAAACATCAAATTGCCATATATGTCTTATAAAACTATACCTTACAGAATGCAGGCAGGCAGATAGGATTTCATCCCCCGGTCAGTAAATCCAAATGACAAAGCATTTGCCCCGAGACGACTGTTTAATAACCGCAGAAAAGAAGCATGTGCATTTGTTACTGAGATTAGATGAGATGTTTTATGGATGATCAGGGGAAAGTTGCTCACCATACCAGATCTAATTCACATGAGGATAAATCAGGGGCACCTGGTTATTTGGGCTGGTAATGGCTGGCTTAATGGATCCCGCTACATAATCCTGTTTCTGCGTGTCAGGTTGTCCGTGGTAATGTGATTCTTGATGCCACGTCATGGCCGTGAGGGGGGAGGGACACTTAACAGCAACTTATCTAGCCTAATATTAGCTATACCAACAGCAATAACAAAGCAAAATGCTAAACTGCTATCTGGTAAAAAGAGTATTGAGAGTAATGCACAAAGCTGGCATTACAGACAAGAGTAAGAGCCAGATGTAACCCCCCCCCCCCCCGTGCCTGTACTATAGTTTCTTCTCTTTTAACTTACATTTTATAGATTGCTAATCAATGATCCCTCATGGAGTTATATGACAATCGTTTGTTAATGTGACACATATGCTGAGTATATAGGTACTTACAAACCATATAATCCCAGCAATGCCAACATCAGACTGTCAATAAGTATGTCAGCAGCCTCCTTCAGGGATTCCCTGCAGGCATTTCACGTTCAACGGTCATTTTTATCACCGCTGGGACGCATCTGATTACACGTTTTTTTAGATATGTCTTTGCAGAGCGAAAGATTAATGCAATGAAAATGTCAACACAAATTTCCATTAAGGTCGGGCAAAAACGTCTATAACAGCTGCACTGCATTTGACTTATTTTGCTCAAACTGCACCACATGCAGATTACAATAGATAAGCTCACAATCTATGGAAATATTCTTCCAGGAAAACAGATTACCTTATAATAAACAGCGATTCCACCATCAACTCAGATGTACTCATTGCAGGCTGCTGACTTGCATAAAAATGAAATCAACAAACTCTTCTTCAACTGACAGTGTGTCTGTTGCCTCTGATAAATGATCGGAAGATGCTGCATATTTTTTTTTTATACGTTTGATCTGTGAGGACCAAAATACCGATATTCTTTGATTCGTTCTACTCTCTACATGTATTGAATCTACACTTAGATTTAGATCAGTTTAATTTAGATGAGCTGCTTGTAGACAGGCACAGTGGTACAGTGGTTAGCACTGTTGTCTCACACCTCTGGGACCAAGGTTTTGAGTTTCCGCCATGACTCCGTGTGTGGAGTCATGCTCTCCCCATTTTGTTCTCGGATTCTCTGGTTTCCACCACAGTCCAAAAAACACGCTAAGGTGAATTGGAGTTGCCAAATTGTCCTGTACACGGGAATGGTGAGTGTCCTCCGATGACCTGGCACCCTGTCCTGGGTTATTCACTGCCTTTGTGCCTGTAGCTTCTGGGATAGCATCCTTGACACCACTCGTGACACATCTGATGAGTATCAGTGGTCCTAAACATCCAAGTTGAGCACGAAGAAGCTTTCAGGCAGTTAAGTAAAATAAATTCCCAACATTCTCTAGCAAGACACAACTACAGATAAACATGGAACAAAAGCAGCTGAAGGAAGGAAAGAAAAAATGTGTATATGAAGTTCTATGACCCCTTTTAACATCATGATAATGGTCTGGCTGACTCAGCAGTGATAATTTGACTCAAAACCAATACTATGACTCAACTCACCTAATGATAGAGCCACCCTTGCAAAGAGCAGTAAGTAGAATATATCAATGCCTTAATATGAGACTATGGGGTAAGTTTTAAGGGGCTGAGCTTCTCTAAACCTTCGGTGCATTACATATATTCAATGATATTGTGTTTTTATTTAAATAATTCAGTTCTCTTTCACCTCACATTCCTGCATTGGATAAGTGTATGGAAGAGAAATGGTTGAAGTTGGATGGATGGATGGATAGATGGATGGATGCATGCATGCATGGATTTAAGGAGGGGTGGATGACAGAATGGATTATTTTGATATTCTGCCATTTGGTCTTCATATTTGCATCTCATATTGGTGTTTTCTTTTTAATATTTTCAGAGTGCAAAAGCTCGCCAGATTCCAAAGGGTTAGTTGAAAAAAAAAACATTTTACACACATAAGTAGTGTGTCCAGGCATGTTTGGTAATTTGTTTCTTTGTTATAATTTGTATTTTCGGTAATATTAGCAAGGGCTCCCCTGTAGCCTGAGGCTTCAGCCGTCCACAGGCCATTATTAATGATCTTTCCGGAAACGACATCGTATACTGATCTGTCTATGTGTCCTCCGAGCATCCCAGAATCATGTAACTTATTGTCATTTCCTGAATGTAAATGTGTCAGCCGATTCCGCTTAGTCAAATTGTAACAGGTCATCATTTTCCCATGCTCTGTGCGCATATTGACAAGGTAATTACACTTCATGTCACCTCATTCACAGCACGCAATAATGGGCCAGACAAAGAAAATAAAACAAT
Source organism: Hyperopisus bebe (assembly GCA_026777045.1). Lineage (NCBI taxonomy): Eukaryota > Metazoa > Chordata > Actinopteri > Osteoglossiformes > Mormyridae > Hyperopisus > Hyperopisus bebe. The sequence goes on along the minus strand of JAODJW010000081.1, from coordinate 6,783,289 downwards.
GCTACAACTGATATTGCTGCTCATTACCTATTCAGCTGCTCCACAAATTTTTGTGATGCATATATAGTTACAAGAAGAATATCACTATGACTAATATTACCTGGAAATCCATTCATGGAAGGTGAATAAATATTAGAATTTCTAAAAAATGATAACCAATGATGGATGTGTTTTGTATGGTTGTGAAAGTATGTCCAATTATTCCTCTCACTAGTAATTTGCATTTAGATTAGTTACAAAGGCGCTTGTCATGCTAAAGTTTTTAGTTAAATGCTTTAATCCTCATGCATTGATGAGAACATTAATCTCTTTTTGTTTTATTTATTGTTTTCTTTTTGTACGTGTAATACAGTGTAACCGTTTACATCAGACAATACACCCTTAAAAATGGACTTTATTAATATTTAGAATGAAAACTTTGGAACAGAACACTTTCATAGTGGTACCAACACTATTCTTCTTGGGAATTTTATCTTAATGTGAAATTCAAAGTGTATTTGTGAGCAGGCATGAGTCTAACCAGAAACTAAGGGAATTAGTTAGTTAGAGGGGAGCTTTTTAGAATAGATATAAAGTGGTCTGCTGGCTTGTGGGTAACAGTACTGCCTCAAATCTCCATGCTGGGAGGGTGAATCCCATTTCTGCTGTCTGTGTGTGGGTGGGTGGATTATATTTAAATTACATTAATATACCAAATGTGTATAATTACTAACCTGTACGTGCGTGTGCATGTGTGTGCGATGTATATATTACATTGTAGGGACCAAATGTCCAAACAATGTGATAAAAACCTGTTATTTTGACCAAAAAAAAATGTCCCCAGAAGTAGAAACTCAGTTTTATAAAAATCTGTGAATGCAACCAAAAAGCCAAAAATGCCGAAAGTCTTGTATTGAATTTTATTTGGTAAATTATTGTTGAGGTTAGGGTCGGGTAGCAGTTAAGGTTCTCGTATTTGGGATCAGGGTTATGCCCATAGAAAAGAACAGAAAGTCCACAAAAAGATACACGTACCTCGTCTGTGTGTGTATGTGCGTGTGTATGAAGTTTGTGCGTTCTACCCATGTCGCATCGTGTGGCTTTCCTCCATGTTCAGTTTTCTTCCATCAGTCAAAAAGAGTGTTTTGACTAACCGGCATCTCTAAATTGCCCATGGTGCATCACTGTGTGTGTGACCTGTCATACACTTGTATCATGTCCAGTGTGTCCCTAAGCCTTGTGCCCTGTGGTGCCTGGAAAAGGCTCTAGACCCACCCTGTGACCCTGACCAGTGGTTAGAAGATGGATGAATGGAAATTATATCGCAATAAGGAAAGCTGACGATTAATGACGCCCATGTGATAGACGGCTTAATCCACCATGCCCTTATATACCTGTAACGTGTGATGTGACTGCTGCTGTCTCTGTACACTTAGCAGTTAAGAGGTCTGACTCGTTGGCTTGGGGCCTTGACATGGATCACAAGCACCCAATAGAGCAGAACTCAACTCCAAGGAGCTCCATTCTCAGGACTACTTCAGGCTACAAATAAACTAAACACAGTGGGATATAAAACATATTCCTAAATAAATACAAATCCTAAAGTCAAGAAAAAGCTACTCGCATATTGTGAAAGAAGAAAGTTATTTATAGGAGTCTCTGCTCAGTCTGAAAGACAGATTGTATAAAAACCTTGAGCATATGTCAGCCTTTACTGCAGCATACTGCTGTAACGCAAACATGTTGTTTGTGGCACTTTCATAAATGTTTTCAATACATTTATGGATTAATATACCTCTCTGTGCAGTCTGTCTTTTGCGCCGGCTTTTTAAAAACTGTATTAATGTGGTATTTTAGAGGTAATGTAAAACCTATGCATTGAAGGCCAATAAGCACATAGAGTGTTCACAAATTAAAAATTCCCAGTCAACAAAGACCTCCAAAGCTTACAATAACAATATCTGGAGTCTGTATTTGTTTACATTGCACCAGCCACCAAGTCTTTTAAATGATCGACAGACTTGCAGATGGTATTAAGTAATAATCATATCACTACTAACACAATTATACATGGTCTTAGTAATTAAATGTCTGTCTTGCATAGGAATACTCTAGTAAGGAGACACATTCGTGTAGCTGAACAGAAATCAATTAATGGAAATCCAGCGAGTGAAGCAAGACTGGCCATGGAAAACAATTTTCACATTCATGTCTGGTGTTTGATGTGACCACCGCTAGCAGGATAACACATCTCCTTAAAGCTAATCAGGCTGCTGATTTTGGCCTGAATGTTGTCCCACTGTTCAACTACTGTGGGAGGTTCCCTGCACTGAGCATCCCAAAAATACTCAATGGGCGACACATCTGTTGAGTATTCCGGTCACATGGTTCCTGATTGTGAAGCCGTCAGATCAATGCATTTTCTTAAAGTAGACTTTTGCTTCTGGAAGACATATGCTCTTTGTATACCAGGAAAAATCATGGATTTTTTTTTTAATTGCTGAAAAATCAAAATCAAAAGTGTTGCATTAATATTTTTGCTCAGTATATCTTTGAAGAAAATGAACCTTCAAGAAACCTTTCAAGTTAAATGGAATAATTCCTGAGAAATCAGTAGCAATTAGTAAGAAAACAGTGGTTGTATGGTAAATGTGTATGAAATGGTAATTTTATTAGGTACATTTGTGAGAACAAGCAGCCTGCTCCTCCAGGCAGCCAATCATGGGCTGAATACATACAGCTCACAAATGGGGTCAAGAGGTTCATTTACTGTTCAACTGAGGGTTACAGTGGCTGGGAAGTGATTTTGAATGTGGTCTGATTGTCAGTTACTGGAGGTGGTGGTTCCAGCATCTCAGAAAAAGCCGCCTTCCTGGGATTTTCACACACTGCAGTGTGTAGGGTTTACAGAGGGTGGTGTGACAACCAAAAAACATCCAGTTTGTGGCAGTTCTGAAGCTGAGAACTGCTTGTTATACAGACAGATCAAAGGGGAATGGCCAGATTTTTTACAGGAGGCCCCAAGTGAAAGAATAGCAGCTCAGTACAACAGTGTTTTGTAAAACTGGCTTCTACTCATCAACCCTAGAAGCGGTTCTGGAGCCAAAAGTGGATCAACATTCAGTACTTGTACTCAACATGTTGAATGCAGAAGAAGTGGGCAGGGATAAATATTTGACTTTGACAAGAGCCAAATAATTATTGATAGATGACAGAGTCAGAGCATTTCTGAAACAGCAAGGCTTGTGGGATGCTGATGGTCAGCCTTAATGAGAGTGTCTGAGAAGGGAAACACCATGAACTGCCAACAGGGTGTTGGGTGGCCAGGACTACCTTGATACAGGATGTGAACAAAGGCTGTTCCGTCTGGTAAATAACGACAGAAGAACTACTGTGGCACAAACTGAAAATCCACTGAGAGGGTGCTTGATGCAAAATGTGAATGAAGGCTATCCCATGTGGTACAACCCAACTGAAGGTCTACTGTGGCACAAAGGGCAGATCATTTTGATGATAATGACAGGAGTAATGCGCCATGTGAGGGGGTGGTCATAATGTTTTGACTCATTGGTGTGCGTATGTGTGTTGAGCGGGCATACCTATCCTTATGGGGACACAATGTCCCCATAACACGATAAATATCTGGTTTCCTGGTCCCCATAAGGGAAAACTCTATTTTATAAAATTCGCTGACTGCTATAAAAAACTAAAAATGCAAAGACTCTTGTATTTTGTTTGGTTACTTATGGTTATAGTTAGGGCTGGGTAGGGGTTAAGTTCATTACCATTTTTCCCATAGAAGTGAATGAGCAGTCCCTATAAGGATAAGCATACCCGACACGTGTGTGTGTGTGTGTGTATCTGTATGCCACTAATCCTGGTCAGGTTTTTAGGGGACAGGGGTACACCCTGGACAGGATGCCAATCCATCACAGAGCACATACATGCAAGGACGTCAAAGTGGCATGGATACCCTAGCAGATTCGGGAGCCCTGCACTATATAAGGGCACCAAAATCTACTGTCAGGCCCCCAACATGGGGGGAACACATATTGAAGGTCTGAATATACAGGGGCTCTGAATTTCTAGCTATGCCACTGCATACATTCACACACTCAGTCACACACAATCATATATGAACAAGCAAACTCCAAATGTTTGACTCTTTAATATGTTAAATTAGCACTCAATAAGTCATTCAGTATGAGTCCAAATGATCATTTAAGCACATTAATCTCGGTTAATGGTTTGTAATAGTTTTTCTTTCATTATATTTAACTTGATATATGCACAGTGAATGATTTGATTCATTTTGATGTTGATTTATATGGACACTATTAACCAAGATGCTTGACTTGGTAATTTCAAATTGCATTGCAGTTATTTGCAGCGTAAGACCTCAGGATCCACAGAATGGAATACATAATAGGAATATGATGAATTACACTTCAAAAGCAGACACTGGCTAAAGGTGTACCATATTCTCTTTGCTGTCAGCTTTGGAACAAATTCACACAAGCATTTTTGCAAGAAAGTTAGTGTGACTACTGTGAGACATCTATGGACAAAACAAAATGACACTACAAAGAAATACAGGCATTTTTCAGCTTTAGGTAGATATCATTGTTAACAACAACAACAATTATTATTATTATTATTACTATTATTATTATTATTATTACATCAACAGTAATTTTGGGCAATGGTTTTCTATCACAAGGGGAAAAAAACATAAAATCTTGAAATAGTAATCCATTCAAAATGTATTTTTTTGTATTGATTTATTTGTTTACCTGTCTGTTTGTTTACATATATGTTTGTTTGGTAGTTCATGGTCACTGAGACAGAGGGTCTCCATACAGATAAATGACCTCCCCAATGGGCAATGGGCATAATCAGTCAACAAGGAATTCTGTTTCCGGAATCATCTCCACTATGAATGCATTGCTGTCATTTTCAGTACAATGACTTCTTTCACTGTTGACTCCGTTTCCTTCATTGACTACAAATCAGTATTCTTTATATTACAGAAAACGTGCTGAATCTCCGGAGTTGTCCGAAGTAAACTACGGCGATATATTCAAAGGGTGATTGCTGTGTATTAAACGCTATAGTCGCTTGCTAGTTTGAGGATGTAGCAGCGCCTTTTCCTCCTGCCCTCAGCTGCGGAGTCCCAACTCTGAGACCGTCAACAGAAAATCCCTTTGTGCTGCAGAGCGATGGAGTGTGGCAGCAGGCGGGCAGAGGGGTGGGGATCAAGAGTGTGTGTGTGTGTGTGTGTGTGTGAGAGAGAGAGAGAGAGAGAGTGAGAGAGAGAGAGAGAGAGAGAGAGAGAGAGATGGGAGTGGGGAGTTGGTTCTGCACTTATTTACTGCAGGCACCACACGTACCCACACTCACAGACACATACACACACATACAGACACCCCTGCAATCAGCGAGTGATGCTTCTAATCTTCCAGTGAGAATGGGAGAGGCTTTGCTCCAGTCAGATGCATTCCAGAGTAGTGGGATAGCGACGGTCAGGGAAGAACGGGCTGGTCACGCAGAGGAGGTATGCTTTTCACCTCTGCAGACAGCAGTGCCTCCGCTTACGAGAGACTGTGAAGTCGGAGTGTGTGGAAGACAACTGGCTCTGGGCTCCTAATTCACATGCTCAGCCTAAACCGGTGGCCACACTGGCTAGTTACACACACAGCATGTGCATATATACAAGCCTTCCTGTGACACCCACCCCCCCCCCCCAAATCCTAAAAAACCGAACCAGACATCAAAAAGAATAAAAGAGAAATGAAAGAGAGAAAATGCACATACATACACACTGGATTACTTTTACCTGCCCCAGGAGAGCGTTTCACAGCTTACCTGCAGACTTCTAACTTTCAGTGGTTCGGGTTCTGGTTCCGCCAGCAGAGGTGGGTAGCAAGGACCGTGCTGGGGGCGACACCTTAAAGGAGAAATTCCAGAGCGCCCGTCATTTCCGAAGCCCGAGATATGAGCCTCTGTCTTCACGTGAATGTCAAGCAAACCGCTCTGTGAAATTGTCCACCAAGTACCTCAACACGGGCAGTCACAGAGAGAGGACACACCAGAGCATGTACGCACTAGTCAGCCTCTGATCCCCTCTCTGTTACTCCCCTCTCTCTCTCACTCTCCCTCTATCTCTCCCCCCCTCCCCATCCCTCCCCTCTCTCGCATCCCGCTGGTCTTCTCTCTCACTGCTCTAAGCCCTTGACTCCTTCTGCCACTGCTGTATAATCAATCTAGCCTGACGGAGGCTAATAGGGCTCTATTTAACGAACCAATCAATGAAAAGTATTCTCCAGTTCTGGGTCTTTTCCAGCAGAGACATAACTAGGAGTTTTTGGCAAAAGTTCGGGAAAAGAAGGCTTTGCTGTTATCTCATTTTATGCTTCACCAAATGACCCACTTTGAAGATACAAAATGCTTAAAAAAGAAACACGCCAGTCAGGCACAATTCAGGGAAAACAGCTGGTCCTTTTCTGTTTGTCAAATATATCTTGTAAAATCCCAACTGCTACTTTATCTGATAGATAGTCAGCCAGATGCTTATCCATAAGCTAAATCACATGACAGGTCTGTATCTGCACATGATGTTGGTACCATTTTCAAACACTCAGCACAAACACAGCTTCTTTTATCTGGGTCGCTGATATGTCCCATTCTCCTGCGGTAACTGCTAGATGATTCTAAAGAGCTGTGGTGTCATTCCTGCATTTGAATTGATGACCTGAAAGGTTGAGTCTTGTACTGGTTCAAAACGAGCCATATCTATTCAGGACCGAAGTGATGATATCATAATTATAGAGGGCCTTGCCATGATATCGACTAGGTGTCCATGTTTTGTATTACAGATAGCCTGACGATTGAAATGTGACTGAGACAGTTAATCTTTATATTGGTGGGTGATATTACAGGTAGCATCTTGTAGACACATGTTTTTTAGTGGTCATTACATCAGCAAGAATTGGAGAATGAGCCACATGCCAGGGACACACGATTCAATCTGTGGTTTGTCTGTCACAAAGTCAGAGGACAGCACAACCCTTGGAGATGCACTCAGTCAACCTGACTCATTAATGCGTTTGATTTTCACATTAACATTAATTGATTAATGTGTTTGGAAAAAAGGTGAAATTACAGCTCCCTCTATTATTGCTAGTATTACTGACTAAATCATAAATCTTCCAATCATTAAGTTAGAATGGTACTGGGTCCAAGGGGTCCAAAGGAACATTCCGGATGGGATGCCAGTCTCCTGCAGGGTCAGTTTAGAGATACCAATTCACTTAACAACAGCACACATCTTTGGACTGCAGGAGAAAGCACCGGAAAAAGTCTTAGCCAACAACAATTGGTATAATGTTTATATAGTTGCCATTTTTAAAAAATCATGATCCTATGACTTCTCCTTGCAGCCCAAGTTAACTGCATTGAACAGCTTTACTGGCAGTGTCTGTCTTAGATGTGCTCTTTGCTGAGTTAATGAATCACAAATCACCCAAGACAGAGAGGCTTATTTACGCTTCAGTGATATTTGAACAGACGACCATATTTAAAAAGACAATGATGTTTACATAAACATTTTGCCTTTGACATCTTCTCTATCACGGGCTCTAGTTATTTGAATAAGTGCTTTGGGCAAAAAATCCACTTTTCCCCTCCTGCTCGGAATGTTTTATCGACGGCTTACCCGTAAGATGTCATCAGTAACCCTCGATTCGCGTCCCGCAGCAGATGATGTATCGATGGTGGAGTCGAAACTTTTCTCACTAGATTTAAATCTCATAACACGTTTTTTTCCAAATTTCCGTATAATTTACCAGTGTTTTCCAATTCAAAGCAACAGCCATAATTCTCGAAAAATGTCACCCCCTATCCATGGCTCATGCGTGTCACCTCGCCTGTACACGAGCCAGGCTCACGACACCCGCGTTTGTCTCGGGCTGGACGCGAGTGCGGAACGTAATTAGATTAAATCGCGAATAAACCGAATCCGACGCGAATTACGTTGTCGTTGACAGATTCGGAAGAAAATCATACTGTCGTCTTTATAAGTTAGATCAGCACTCGGCTGGCTCGCTTTTTTTACGCGTTATCTTTACTCATTTAGTAAAACACAATGAACGTATAAACAAAGCAAGGGAGACGAGTCATACGTGTTTTCCAAAACCTAAAAATGCTGCCAGTTTACCTGAAAAGGCAGACAGCGAGCGCGGGACAGACTGCAGAGGATTATTGATCATCTAAAATGCGCGTGTCATTTCTTTTCCAGTTGCAGTGAAATTGTTAACATAGGTTTAGAAATGAGATGTGTGTCTGTATGTATGTATGTGCGTGCGTGTGTGTGTTGGGGGGTGGGGGGGGGGGGGGGAAATTTTGGG
>JAODJW010000081.1:6744841-6763692 GCA_026777045.1 Hyperopisus bebe | reverse complement strand
GACTATCCTCAGCCTTGTGTATTTTGGAAAGGAGAGGGAGACTTCTCCACTCTGCCCTCTTTTTGCTGTCGATGGGTGGGGGTGGGGGGGTGAGCTTCTCCCTGCTGATTTCCCGCGGGTGCTAGTACTTTATTATGTAGCTAACAGAGCCTGATTTGCTAGTGGTCAGTGACACGATACAGATTTGAACCTTATGCTGGGTCTGTTTGAGTTTGGGAACACAGCAATCACTTCCATAAAAACAAGCTCTTAATAGTCATCTGTCCATCCGTCTTCGAGCCAGTTATGCAGTACAGGGTTGTGGTGGGTGCCCTAAAGCCTACCCCAGGCAGAAGGGGGCTGGGGGGGCCCACTGGACAGAGTGCCAGTCCATCAGGGTGCAGGCAGTCGCTCACACACACTGTGGGAAATTTTGCAACGCCAATTAGTCTGAGACAGCAAACCAGAGATACCCAGAGGAAATCTGTGTAACACGGGGAGAACATGCAAGCTCGACACACACAGAGGGTGTGGGATTTTTACCCCCAAGCCTTGGAGACATGGAGCTGCAATCCCATCTGCTGAGCCTCTGTTGCCATCCCCATTATATGAATGATAATAGTAATAATAATAATGATAAGCGTCTGCTTACATAGATGGACGTGACAGGCATGGTGGTAGAAGGAGGCGGTGGAGGTGAGTTTGGATAGAACAGACTGATAACAGGAGATAGAAACCATCCCAGTAAGTTCTCCTGTAGAACTATGGTGGGATGAGCCAGCAACTAAAGAGTATCATTGCCGGAGTTGCTAACGATGAACCTCAGCTTGGCTAACAATCTCTCCTCTGCCTGAACCTCTGCGGAGCCCGATTTGAGCTCCTTCATGGAGTTGGCCTTCTTCATTAGCTTTTCGAACTCCTCCAGCAGACCACAGTGTAGTAGAGCTTGCTGGCCACCAATGACTGGTAGAACACCTCTGTCAGCCTACTATTCTCACCCATGGGGCGATCCGTCACATTATTTGGAACACACCACCTTCAGTAAAAAGGAGCTACATATATTTATGGGTCAGAAATCTTGAGGCGATTTGGGGGGGGGAGGTGGTTGACATATCTAGAACATACAGGAGGCTGATATTGATATATTACCAGCAAAAGGTTCAAAAGGTTTTAGATAATGGTAGCATCCAAGTTTTGGAGGCCAATGTGATTATTATTTGCTACTTGAAGTTTTACCTAAATAGCTTGTGAATATGTGACATACGTCAAGTCTCCTGTCATGGTCAAGTATTTCAGTTCTGCGAGTCGAGTTTAACAGTGAACCTTGCCGAGAAAATGCAGACTGAAGATGAATGGATGGATGAAAGTCAAGTTGACTGATTTATTTCTATTAAATGCTCTTTGTGCAAAGTGCTCACCTTATGCTGAAGTCATTGGTACTTTCCCATGAATAGATAACTTCCCATTCTTCCATTTCCACATTTTAGAAGCAGGTTAAGGTCTACAGTACAGTATGTTTCCCATTTTTCACCAACACGATGTTCATTACGCCTATGATAGACTATGTTAACATACATGAGAACTAAGATTGTGTTCTCCTAACATGGGATAGTTCTGGTCTGAGTGTGGTCATGATTTCACAGCAGAGGTGATTTTAGGATTTGCGCCCCCCCACACACACACTCACACACACACACACACACACACACACACCCTTGGGTCTATAACGATAAAATTTGAGACCATAAATATGTTAGTTGAAGTACCCCTGAATGGGGCCTAGAATTCCATCTGTTTCACAGTCCTCGGTTTTGTCTCTGCATTTTCAACGAAAAACAGGTACAAAGATCACATGTGCTTCTTGCCCACATCCACCTTCGTCCTGCTTCCCCAGAGGAATGTTTCCCAAACCGGTCCTCGGGGAACCACAGACAATCTGTGTTTTTGCTCCCTCCAAGCTCCCGGCAGAAGCAAAAACTTGGACTGTCTATGAGTCCCTGAAGACCGGGTTGGGAAACACTGCTCCAAAGTATAGATCTCACCTGACCCTCATGTCACATAAACAACCTGGAATATATATTGCTCTGTTTCCCAGGCTTTCTTTGCCAAGTCTTACACAAGCTGCAAGCTTCTCTGTTGTTTCTTTTGTCAAAGCCCTGTTACATAGTTTGTTTACCTTGCTCTGTTGCTGTTTGTGTCTGTCTTTATTGCTTTTCCCACCTGAATACTCAGTAAACCTCCAAACATTTGCACCCGTTCTCTGCGCCTGCAAATTCTCCACTTTGTGACAGAAGTTTTATGATTTCAATGTTTGTTCTTTATTTACAGTTTCACTCTGTGGCTGGTGATTCTCTTCAAAGTGACCTACAGATTGACAAGTAATATGCATTAACCCATAGAGACCAGCGATGCAGGCTCACCATCGGTACAAGCAGAGAGACGTTTACAGTGCTGCAGGATGTAAGAAAATTAACCTTGTATGGAATGGATAACAGCAGCTGAATATGCGCACAGAGATGAAAACTGATTAGCGGCATGTGGAATGTAGCCTGGATGCAGTGAAATGTTCAGGGATGCAAGTGGAGTCTGGACAGCCTTTAAGGAAAAGAGTGGTGACCCTAATTAAATGGCAAACAAAGCACAGCCGATAACAGAGGCAGCAATGCGAAATGAGCCTCGAGTCAAGCAGGATGCACGTCCAAGACAAATAATGCCTTTAAGATCTCCTATAACCATCACAATACAGATGACAAACAAATAAACCAATAAAAATAAATAAACAAATAAGTGAATACAAAACGTAAAATTGAATTGTATTTGCAGTTCTTCCTCCTCCAAACCAGAAAGATTATGGATCTGAGAAAGAAGCACTGGTGCTTGTGTGTGTGGGTCTGTGTGTGTGTGTGTGTGTGTGTGTGTGGATTAGGTTTATATTACATTGTGGGGACCGAATGTCCCCCACAATGTAATAAAAACCAGTTTTTTTGATGTTGTGGGGGGCATTTTTCAGGTCGTCACAAAGATCTGTGAATTCAATCAAAAAAGTAAAAATGCCACAAGTTTTGTTTGGTTACTTATGGTTAAGGTGAGGGCTGGGTAGGGGTTAAGGTAGGTATGTTGGGATTAGAGTTTTCCCCATAGAAATGAATGGAGAGTCCCCACAAAGATATAATTAGAAACCTGTTCGTATGTGTGTGGTCTGTGTGTGCGCTCGCATGTGTGTGCATGTGCGTGTGCGTGTGGTGCGTGGCAGATCCAAGTTCCCAGAATTCCTGAAAATGTCATCACTACTAATGTTAGACAAACTCCCTGTTATATGGAGGAGAGGAGGTGCATGTCAGTCCTGGGGGTGCAGAATCAGGTGACCAGTCCATTTACTCAGTATCCTCGTTCCCTCTTCCCAGCCATTACACCGAAGGCATTTTCCATTCCCTCGCCCCGGTAAATGTGCCCACATCATGGCCTTCAGCTGTGGCCCTTCTGTGAACCAGGACCCATTCTGCTTTGTGGTCTTTCTCATTCCCGTGCACTTGCACCAAAATGGTTATCAGTCTTTTTATTTATACAGTAGTCATAAACGACATCACTCGCCATTCTTCCTCATAGCTCGAAATGTGGACACGGCACAGAGGCCTCCAGACGCCGCTCAGAAGCGCTGTTTAGAGAGAGGGAGCCGACAGGAGGCGTCGCGTGTTCCGATTGGTCTGTGTCCCCCGAGAACCTCATTTGTGGCGATATGATTGGATTAACCCGTACCGTGCGCCTCATCTTTAAAGTGAGCGCCCCAACCTCTCGGGCAGGAACCGGCGAAGCTCTTCATCACTGCCTGTTGCAAGTTTCAAGGGAGGACAACTCTAAATATTGCAGTTCAAGGAACTTGCCTCATTGTGAGAAAGCAGCGGTGGCCTCAGGACATTAATAAGATAATACATCACTGCTAAACTGTGCCGCTGACATTGTTTTGCAGGCTGGCTGGAGGCTGGTGACACTCCATCCCCGTCTTTCAGGGCTATGCGGCATGAAAAAGCCCTAATCTCTGTTCTGCACCAATTCCCCCATGTGGAACAGCCGCCCATACCCACCAAGGATGGATACTTCCTCATTACAGGCCCTGGTACCTCCTGGCCATCGATGGGGCCTCAGTGCTTCACCTGAGGGTCACACTGTGGATTTATTTGCTCGCACGTCGGTGACCAGGTCAGGAAAAACACAGAAAACCTGATTAATTTTTTTGTCTGGGAGCTAAAAAGAAGGGGGAAAAGGAATAATAAAAAATTAAACAGTGCTGTGCAGCAAACTGAGCACATCAGCAGTGGAATTGTTTATTTGGCTTCAAAATCAGAGCGTAGCTGCTTTTGTTTAGCAGCTGGAAAAAAGTCGAAGTAACCCGCAGCTTTCAGGGATGTCTGGCTCTTTGGGACCGGCGGCGCAGGAAGTTCCAGTAAATTCCAAAGGAGATGAGTCACGTCTTTCCTGTTCTAACCGGGAAACACAATCGATCGATGTCTTCCATGTGTCCAGCTTCCATTTTGTTTGGCAAATAAGGTCCTGTGGGTCTGACTAAATGATAAGGGTCTGCGATTCCTAGGAGGACACTGTGCCATACAGTATATAGGAAAGGAAACTAAGCCTGTATATAGGAAAGAGGGGAACAGACTTGTCTTCCATGTGACTGCTTCCTTTGTACAATGTGTGGGTGGATGGATGGATGGATATTTGCAATATACATCTGAAATAGTATCACTTCCAAAGCATGAGTTCTTTTAGAACTTTCTCATTCCCATTAATTCTCCTTTCTCCAGCTCAAGGTGATCACTTCTGTTCCTCTGATAAATGCCTCCTGTTCAGTGTTCAGTCTCTCTCAGCCTTGTTTGTCTCGTAATGATCACTGATTGAAGGGCAAAAATTAAATCTCAAAGTACGAGTATTTAATTATATCCCAGAGAAACGCTGCCTGCCAGACATAAATTCATTAACTCTCTCAATGTAAGACTGCCCCCCCTCTTATAATGGAGCCACAGTAAGAAATCATAAGAAATAAAACAAACAACTGAACAGTAAGCAAATCTTTTTTATTGGTTTGATTACTTTCATGTGAAATAGCTAAAGAAGGGATGTTTTGATTTCCCAAGGAATGTAATAGTATTGAAGTTTTTCATATTCAGATTAGGAAACCTCCTCCAGATACAACACAAATAAAGAATTATGAGTGTCCATTTAAAAATATATAAGAAAATATCTGCTTGATCATCTATCTATCTATCCATCTATCTATCTATCTATCTATCTATCTATCTATCTATCTATCTATCTATTATTATTGTAATAAATGCTTTGTCTACCACATGACCTTGTACTAAGTGCCATTTTAAAAAACTCTCGAACCACATAAGTACTGACTCATAGTACAGATATATTAAGCTAAGTTTATTAACAAATATAATGAAACAGCAAGGCAAGAACACACAGTACACAGGCTTATTTTGGTATTAGTCCCTCCATTGCTGGTCCTTTTAGTTTAATTCGGGTCCAAGCTTTCAGTTCAGCTAAGCTCTTAAGTAATTAGCCTTAATTGAGCTGTTGCCCAAATCAATCTGATAATTTAAACTGTATTGCACAGAACACTTTTATTAAGGAGGCTGTAATTTCCAGTAGTGTTTTCAGCAGTGTTATAATTGAACTATTGAGTAAGTAAGGGGTTGATTAAGTAAGTTCAATACTAATTTATTGTTTAATAAAAGACTGAGTAAATTGGACATACACTATTTTATTATAAAACCTCTTCTTTACTTCTACATTTTTAATTAATTAATGTAATAACCACAAATCGTTACATTTCAAGGACAGAAAATGGAAAACATGCAAACACAGAGATTGTCATTTAGCTATTTCTCTGGTAATGCAAAAATATGACTCGTTACATTAAATCCACCATGCAGTCACAGATAATTAATCAGGCTTCCAACTGGAACAAAAGTCAGCATTCACAGGACCAGCTAAGGCTCATGCATGGTGGTTTTTCTGTTGCATAGTCTTCTGTATACCTCGTATGCAGCCTTTAATTAGAATACTTACGATGCATATTACGCAATCCTGAAGGGATTGAATTCCGTTGCATCATTACTGTTGTTATCTTCTGTGTGGCTGGCCTTTCCATGCATCCAGTCGCATATATTTGTGTTTTTACCATAGCTTAGTTACCGATAATGACTAGTAATTTGCATCTTAGCTAGTCGCATCTTCAGCGTAAAGGTCTCCAGCATGGACTTTAATGACTCAGCCCTGGTGGGATGTTGGAAAGTGAGGGGAGGCACTTCCACGTGCTGAGACTTTTGAGTTGCAATCGAGTTTTTGGCGCGCTCGCGAAGCGTAGACTCCGCCGCTCGTTCTCTTAGAGCCTAGCACCGCCTCTGAGGGCTCACACGTTGGAGGACTGCAACATTCCCGCTAATGACTTTTTGGCTGACTCCCAGCTATCTGTTTTGCGTGAGAGCATTACAAAACCATGCAGTGGGTGGTCCCTCACTCTGGAGAATGACTTTCGATCCACTCGCTCAGCTCATAGCTCGGGCTTAATTAGACGTCAAGCTGTTCTCCCTTAGGTGCGTCGTTGTTTATTTTATCCGCCCACTATTTAAAGAAACGGGGTGGTTTGTTGCCCTAATAATGTACGGCGAGATAATATTCCCAAGATTACCAGTTCTGGGGGATGTGTGAGGTGCCCCATCCTACCTGTCGCCCTTCCATCGCCTCCTCTGTTCAGACTGAGGAGAAGCTGCATGAGTCTGTTTCCTGTCACTTCACCACTCACAACGTTCCATCTAAAGACACCTCTGCACGGTTTTTCCACATCACCCTCTAAACTCTCCTCTGGATCCTTGTTTTCCGGTAGCTCCCGGCTGGTCGAGTGGATAAAAGCCAGCCCTGAAATTCACCTCGGAGCAGGAGGATTTCCTGGACGACACTGGTATTGATGTAATAAAACCTCATTGTCACTGAGAGGCTGCCGTCTTCCACCTGTGGTATTTTTAGGCTGCAAACTGTGCTGAGGGAACCTGGGTGACAGGGGATATTTCTGCTGTTTCTGTGTTTATTTGTGTTACTTCATACCAATGTGTCGCACTAGGTTCTGAAGAGTCGTTATCGTTCAGTTTTTGACTTGATTTCCTAATACAAAGAGGCAAAAAAGAGGGGAGAATGTGAAAGAAAACACAAACATGAAGTAGCCCAGAGTAAATATGGAAAAATGCCGTGGTGGGTTTCGGGGGGGTGGGGTGGTATTAGCATAGCAGGCAGCTGGCCATTAGCACAGACAAGCAGTATTGCTGTCTGTGTCTTAGGCTGAGAAGTGGCCACAAGACATCTTTATGTATGAAGCTGAGAGGAAGAAGCAGCTTGACTACTGATCAGGCTGGTTCCTGATGCTACCAAACACCTGCAGAGAGTCTATTGGAGGGATGTTCAGAGGGGTGGCGTCAGGGGCAACACAGACAGACAGACAGACACACAGCACAGACAGACAGTTATAAACACAGCACAGACAGACAGACAGACACACAGCACAGACAAACAGTTATAAACACAGCACAGACAGATAGACAGACACACAGCACAGACAGACAAACACACAGCACAGACAGACAGACAGACACACAGCACAGACAGACAGTTATAAACACAGCACAGACAGACAGACAGACAGACACACAGCACAGACAGATGGATATACACACAGCACAGACAGGCAGAGGAACACACAGCACTGACAGTTAGATATACACACTGCACAAACAGACAGATGGATATACATGCAGATGTGCGCACATAGGTAGGGTCCAGTGAGTGCAAGCGGGTAGAGAGGATTGGTTTTCTGCTCGTAGCTACATACACACACATGGTTTTTATGTGGGCGAGTTCTGAGACTAATTAAATGCCATACAAAGGGTGTGCAAGAGTTGCTATTAACTCTAAATGCTGAAACAACATCTCCTTACAGCTGAAGTATGTTATTTTCATTGCTATATATATATAATCTTATATTAAACACCAATAGTGAAAGGGTTTGAACCACAAAAATGATCGGTGTTCATCACTGTCTGTGTACAGGACATCAAAGCTCTGTGATTGAAAACTGCACGGCTTGCTTTTGTTAAAAGATATTACAGCTGCAAATATGAATATCGAATATGAGGCTAACTTTACCGCAGTGTAACAAGAATGTAAGATCTTGGTAAGATATTCTAAGCTTGAAGTAGAATTTTATGATGTGTTTGCATTCCATGTTAATGATCTACTGTGCACAATGTAATTCTTTGTCCAATCACGAAAATATATTGTGCACACAAATTAATTTATTGGGTCACACTTTCCTTGAGGGGACATGAATAATGTAGTAGTACATGCTTACTTAATGCATTAATTAACCAGTTACTAAGTGTTAGGTACTGATCCTATGCTTGTTCATCAATCAATCATGACAGTTCATGTATTCTATTCAGGCAGTATATTAGTTAACAGTTAACTAATTATTTAATAATGGTAAGACTTTACTTGGGGCAAAAAAAAAATACTTAACTGATTCACTACTCAAGAACAAATCATGAGCTAATACAGGTTTCCCCATGAAATACATGAACTGTCATGACTTATTAATGATGAATGAACACAGTTACTGGTTAATTAATGCATTAAGTAAGCTTGTACTACCATGTTATTCATGTCCCATTAAGTAGCATGTTACCATTTATTGTTCATTCAAGTCAATATCCTTTGCCACAAAAAATTACATTGTGCACACAATATAAAAAAATATTTTTGGAACACAATAGATCAATGTTACTACCTAATGGCAGCGAAACTGCTGACCGTCACAAAGTACTTACATCATCTAACATGGCAGCACCCAAAAAACATGCATACAGAGGTCTATACAAACAGCACAGAGAGACCAGCAAGGAGATAAAACTCAAGGTGGAACGCTGGTGTCTCCTGCCTTAAATCTCAGTGATTTTCTGTATCTAACATGTGGGGCTCCTCAAACCCCAAATCGACAGGCTCTGCAGGCCTTAAGTGAATCGAGGGTGGACCCCCTGCCACCGATCATACCAGGACGTGTGGAAAGGGCACCGCTTCCATCTCAGTGCCTGACCAATTTATTTCAGCACATATCAAGGTTTCTTGCTTCTATGGAATTTTTCCTTGCCACTCTTGCCTCTGGCATGCTCACTGGGAGCTTTGGGCGAGGATGATGTAAAGAGCTTTGAGACAATATAATGTTATGAACCTGCACCATGCAAATAAAATTGAACTGAATTGAATTTAATTTGATTGAACTGAATTGAATATCAAACCAATGTTAGGATTTTCTTTTTCTTTTTTTATTTTCTATTCATTTATCTGCCAGGAAAAAAACCATCTCACTGCTTAACAGAAAAAGTACTTAACATTTTCAAGAGAAATGCACCGAGAAGATTGTATTTTGAGTTCCAAGGAGGATTTTGTCAGGGTTTTTAAGAGTGCCAATACGTAGGTAAATACAGACAGATGTACTCCTACGCAAGGCCATTTTATTTGATCTATTTGAATTTAATTTAACATTTTGTGCTAGATAATTAATGGTCCTTTAAGATGGGCTCATTTCCTTAATTTTTGTTTCCTTTTATGGAAACAAATGATGGCACATGTTTTTTGATGTTGTGTAAAACAGGAGTGTAGCATGCTGGGGAATGTGTACCCATGGGTAGTACCATACCTCAAACATTGATCCTAACTGCATTACTGGAAAGGTCTGATCTAAAGGACCACTACAGCAGAGATTTACCATGAATCAACACAGCGCTGCGCTATGTCACAAGACCTAATAGGCTCATCACTTTTCAGACTGATCCTCCGCTAACGCGGAGTAGAACCAGGGCTAGCGATATGGGAAGAACTTGCAAACTCCACATACAAAGCAGAGGTGAGTCTGAATCCCTCAAGCTTGCAGCAGTGGGGCAGCAGGGATACCAGGGTGCTACAATCAGAAAATGAACATTAAGCTAACATTAAACTTAATGCAAACTCTAACCGTAATGCTGATGCCAACCATAACCGTAATGCTAATGCAGAGCCTAACCATAATGCTAATGCCGATGCTAACCGTAATGCTAACACCGATGCTAACCGTAATGCTAATGCCGATCCGAACCGTAATACTAATGCCGATGCTAACCGTAATGCTAATGCCGAGTCTGACCATAATGCTAATGCCGATGCTAACCGTAATGCTAATGCTGATCCTAACCATAATGCTAATACATAACCCGAACCCTATGCTTAACCCTAATACCCTCTTTAACCCTAAAATGTATGAACACACTTATGAGCCAAAACAGTATTAGCACCCCGATGTGACATAATTAGAAGAGCGATGTGTGATGAGACACAGCGCATCGAGCTCGGCCGTGTATGGGGCCAGATAGCCAAAGATCTGACTTGCCAGTCCAATTTATCTAACAGATGCCTGGCACACACACACCTGATCATCTACATCATGCAACGTAAAATGGGATTCACTGGACCAGGTGAGCTCCTTCCATTGCACCAAGGTCCAGTTTCAGTGCTCCACAGCCCACTGTTAGGGCTTTTGACGGTCTGACTGGCCTTTGCACACATCCAACATTATTTGCTTCACATAGGGGTGGTCATAATGTTCTGGCTCATCAGTGTACCAACAGATCAAACATTTATTGAAAAATCAATAGCCATGTTGCTATGCAGGCCTCATTCCATGTGACAGTGATTCACAGCCCAAAGCTGCTCTGAGCGAATGACTTTGAATGTATCCCATCCCGATTTCAGTCCCATTAAATAGTCCTGTGGATAGTCTTGAGAAAAAATGTTGTACATCAGCACTTTAAGCCGTCTCACACTATGGGCAAATATACCACGAAGCATAGATTAAAAAAAAAAAAAAGTACATGAATCGTAACTAGCAGGAGCTGAAACACTAATCCAATAAACATACTTTCAGTATGTGTTTGTATTCTGTATGACGCTTCCATCGATAGGCTCCTAAGTATTATGTATTGTGCATTTTTCAAGTCACCAATTAATTCAAATTCCAGCCTGTCAATCAAAATGGACTGAAAACGCATTCTCCTGCTTTAAGCCAATCAAAATGGATTGAGATTGCATTCTCCAGCTGAAGTCTCACCTCTTATCTTGAGGAAGGGATCAGACTCATTTTATCAAGCAACAATTGCCTATATTGGTGATTTACCATTTGCAAACATATTTATGCATGAGGAAAGCAAACTACATAAAAGATGGAGAGAGTCACTACAGAAGTGTGGTTTCCAAGTATTTCACACAATGAATATCGCCAAGGTTACAGAATAATAGTATAGTCAGAAAGGCTATAAAGGGGTCTGGGGTGCCTGAGCATTTGCCCCTTTGGCCTGAAGAGAGTGAGGAGTGTTTTTTCTTTAAAGGTACTGAGTCCTCTTTTTGTGGTTTTGTTTTTCGAGTGCCAACACCCCCCCCCCCCCCAACAAAATTTTTGCTATCCCCTCCCCTGCATCAAGTACCTTCTCCTCACAAACTCTCTGCAAAGTGATGCACATTTTTGAGACAGTCCCCGGTGTATCTGGGCATTAAAGGCCTTACTCGAGGGGCCAGGGGTGACATCACTGTGCCAACTCCAGGACCTAAACCAGCAACCATCCGATTACAAGCACAGTATCCTAACCTAAAGGGCCACACACATCACCCCCTCCCCCCGAAAAAAATCTACATTTCATGCTTCCACCCATTTTCAAACTGGGGACCTTTCATACAGACAGCAAACATGATAACCACTACGCTACAGAAACCCTGACGAGATTTTCTGCCGGTACACAATGCACACCGGCAATGGAGACGATGTCATCGCAAAGGTCAAGTGAAAGACATCATCTCCTGGGAGCATTTGTGGATGAAAGCTTGCACTGCTAATAAGATGTCAGTTAGTTTTCTTTGAAATACGAGGCAAAACTCACAGTCAAAGTGTCAATCGAAATAGCAGGCAGGGACGTATGTGAAGTGCAGGGCATTGAGACCACACACGGAGATACCGTAGTGAGTGTGCAGTGCCTTTATTACACCTGAGTAAACTTTTGCGAATGAATTGCCACAAAAAATGGGGGCAACACCACAGGCGTGAGCTGAAGGTTAGATGAGTTACCTTTCACCCCGGCTGCAGTGAACCAATGACAGGTCTGCAGTGTCCTGCAGAAGCAGCCCATAGGCATGGCTTTACTGCATCAAGGGGAAGAATTCTTTCATGACACGGAGTGAATTTTTCTGTCTTAGCCCCAGTAGATGAATGAAGTCCACTCAGTCCTATTGGGTGCAGAGGTGCAGAGGACGGTGGTTAATTGTCAGTAAATGCAAAGCTACTCTGAACGATCATGTTACAGGTCACTGAAGGAGGCACGGAAGTAACGTATAAGTAAAGACATGTTCGCGTTAAATATTCCACAACATTGTGCAATTATTCAAAACCAGTAATAATATTCTTTAATGACTCAGCAACAGGAACCACATCTAACTGCTGACTTATGACTTACAGAGCTTGCAGCGTATTTTATATTTGGACAAATACTGTAAGTGATATCGTAGTTATGAATACATCCATTTGCTCTGTAGTCCTTAGGAAGCGTGGAGAGGAGGAAAATAAATATTTAATTTTATATTTAATATTTCAGTATTGCTCCAGTGTGCTTCCGCATAAAATGCACGTATGCATGTTTATGTAATTATTTCGATAACTTTTATCCTTTACCTTCCCTCTATTCTGTGAATTATATAGATAAAATTTGACAGCTGAGTTATTTTTTTAAACTCTCCCTGTCTGGCTAATATGACCTCAGTGTCACATGCTTCACCCTGGCTTCTATTTACTGGCTATTAACTTTCTGTGAAGTTATTCCAAATATTAGCTATGCACTCAAGGTTTAGCTTAAAGCTTTTCCTCACTCATAGCCTTCATTTTTGTATTATTCATCCTATTTGCTTTGTGAAAGTGTTCCTGGGAGATCCCCACACCCAAGCGAAATGGGGCTGAGGCCCTTTGTATGTCCGTGCCCTGTTGCTAGGTGATGGTTTATTCTGTGGGGAAGGGTCTGGGGCACAGATTGAGGGGCTTGCTTCCTCCTTCCTTTTAATGCTTATGAATAATGATGCTTTACACAGAGTTTGTGCATTTCGATTTTTTTGCCCTTTCACGTTATGCAAAGCAAAAACTTATTATTACTATCCAACTACGAATACTGCAGCAACAGCATAAAAATTGTGTAAAATAATAAGATGCAGTTTGTTACTCTAGTTGCATCTGTTTTCCTGAACAGGGGAAGGCCCGACCTTTCCGTCACAGGAAACGCACAAGTTTTGAGTAATTTAGGAAAGCCCGGGATCGTGGGAGAAGCTGCACGACATGTGGAGAGCACGAAAACGTCATGCAACACGCCTTAAAAGTATTAATTAATTACATAATGCACTGTTAGATGAAGGTGGATTGATATTTGTGCCGGTTGCAGGACAGGCTAATAGAGTAGTTCTTCCATTCTGAAAATGTCTTACAGGACATTAGTGCGGCACACATCGTTCACACATATAAACATGGAGCCAAACTAAGCATGTCCCCGGAAACAGATTGCGGGAAGTCCTAAACTTTATAAAGCAAAACTATCTTTGGAGGAGATGTGGAGAACATGGAAATGTCTCAAGCGGGGACCTGCAGCCGTGCGTCACACCCACAGCCCCGGAGCTTCGAGGCAGGAACATTGACTAATGAGTCACAGCACTGCTTTCAAAGGCTGGTGATTACCATGCCGTTTCTCTTGTTCCCTAGATGTATGATTGACTGCTACTCCCCTGGAGTGAACTATACCCACCCCCAGCAGAAAAAAAGAGATACACTGAAAATACAGGGGAAAAAATGATGTGTATGTAATAATGGGTTATTCCAACCAAGAAGTAGTGATCAGAAGATCTAGTTTTTCCTCAGACACTCCGATTATGAAATTACATCCAAATATGACTTACTACACATAGCGGAGTAACATATTCAACCCAAATTAACTCCAAGCATTGCTCGACTGACATACATAATCCATTCCACAAAGCCTTACATAACTCAAATTTTACTTAAGTCAGATTTAACCCCTCCCCCCATACCATTCAAAACACCTTACAGCAAAAAACACACAAGCCAACAATATACTAGTAATACAGACCAAGGAATATATTTAATAAATGGAAAGATAAATTCTAAATTTAGATATGGGCATGTATCACCTTTTTGCATTAGCGTTTCTGTAAACTCTACGTATCTTGGAAATTTTTTGTGTGATTTAAATCGATTTAATGAACTGTGAGCCGCCTGTATACTTCGGACTGAATGACAATGACATTATTTATATTAGATGTCAATGATCATGTTTTTGCTGTCGTATAAAATTATGAATAATTAAGATTGCTATTAGTGCAGTGTTTATATTTTAGAGTTGACAGGAGTAACCATTATGTAATAACTACAGAACAGAACTCAGCATACCGGTTGTCAACCTGTATCATGACAATCTTTGCTGGAATAGAAGCGGAAAAGTTGAAAAGCTTTTGAAGAATATTTGTCCTTTTAAGACTCAGTAGATACAACTTGTTTCCATTACGTATGGATACCCCAGAGACTGTGTGATGTTCATTATTAATATCCGATAGCAGACAATTACATTTTCCACAGAATGTCTGTTACGCTTTAATTAATGTTTTGCTCATCAGACTGGAGAGAAGTCGTATCTAAAGAATATAAATTAGTATTTAACTTTTAAACTGTGCCTTCCTTTATTCTGTATGCCTGAAATAGACGCTCAAAAAGAGGACAGTCAATAAAATGTAATTCCAACGTCTGGATGTCCACAGTGACACGGAAAGGGTGCATGCCAATATTGATGACATCAGAAGCATAATAACATTGATCTGCGCGATCCTTACTTTGATGATGATATACCAAGGACAACAACACCATCTTCAAGAGATGGGCTATGAAAATGCAAATGTCGAACATTGTGTGCCATCGGGAAGCCAGCAAAGAAATGCAAAAGGCTTTCGGGATGACAAATGCTTGAACCCATCTCATACAAGTCTTCATACTACAAGAATAGAGGAAAATGTACCTGAAATGGGTAACTTTGGAGGAAGGTGAGCGGGATCTCCCTTGACCAGATTGCATGTTCATAGATAATGTCTAAAAGCAGAATGGAATCTACGGAATGGCATGCGAGGGAATGTCTTCCTACGATTTCTACAGGGGACTGCATTGCATCATTTCTAGGGTGATTTATTTTGATGATAAGTTGGTGTGGGGGCCCTGGGTGGGGTGACACTGCTCCCTCACACCTCCTGGGCTGGGAGTTGGAATCACACCTCTGCTGTGTAGGTGTAGAGTTTGCAGAGACCAAAGATGTGCAGTAAGATTAATTGGTGTCTCTAAATTGCGTGTAGTGACAGCGTGTATGTGTGTGTGATTGACTGGTATCCTATTCAGGGTCATGCCCCAGTTCCAGCCTTGCGCCAGTTGCTGCTTGGGATGAACTCCTGCCCCCCCCACCAACCAGGATAATTGGTTCGATCCGCTATTAGAAGTGAATGGGGAAAGCAAGGGTGGAATCAGGAGTCTATAGGATGACCGTCAGTCACACACCTCTATCTAAATCTCATAATTTAAAGTGGGCAAGCCTTGTTAAATTTGAACGGTGTCATCAAGCCTGGAAAGCGTGATGTCACGTGATGCACGATCAAACTGTGTATAGAACTTCCCTGCCTATCTGTTTATATCAGAAATAAAGTGGAGGAGGAACTCCTGAGAAGATTGTGAGGGTGAGGGCCGTGCTCAGTGTGAGTAAAGGGCCTTCAGGGGATAATATACTATGGAACAGGTTCTTCATGTCATCCTAATGTGGAGTTTAGCTAAAAAGGAGAACTTGACTGTGGAGAGCAGGGAGAAAGAATTAGCTCTATAAGGCATTTGATGATTTGGGGCGCATCTGTAAATTGTTCATGTTTTACTGCCTCAACAAAGACACATCTCTAGAAACAAGACAAGGAGCCACAAATCACCCGGGACCGCGATTCCACTAAAGGAGAAGTTGTCAGCCTTGATGAGGTGACAGCACCCAGATACAGCCTCCAGTGCAAGACCATCCATTAGCCTCTGGTGATTTTCCACAAAATGGTTGATATGTAGGAATATGAAGCCTGTGTCCTTTGGACTGTAACAATCCAACAGTGTAATGATGAAAAATTGCATCTGCGTTGGCTGTTCCTGGAGGAACTTGGCGGGCTGGGACGTGTTTTGTTACTTCTGGTGTCATACTCAAAATACAGCCTCTAGTGTAGTTATGGGTTGTGGCCAATAAGGGGCCCTCTAACCTCGGGGCGGGGATCCCTGTCAGTTCAAGGGCTGCCTAATCACACTCCATATTAGATCCAATGTATATGAATATCTGCAAGAAAATGTGCACGATGTCTAATCACATGAATACATGGATAAGGATGATTAACATACCACAAATGCAAACTGCCCCAAAGAATAGCGAGTAACCAAAAACAAAGAGGTAAAACTTACATGGTTTTCAGTCACCACTTCACCACTTCACCCTCACAGAACAGGGTTTAGCAAACTAAGATTTATCGTTATAAACAATGTGATTGGTTATGGTTTGAGTTAAATTATTTAAAACTAAAATGCAGTGCCATTCTTTGAGTATGGTAGCATGGGTCAATTGACGTCAAGTTGACCTCAATCATATTGAACAACATAACAATAGTTTAAACATAATATTTTAAAGAAAAATGAAAGAAGCCTTATGGTGCTATAGAAGTAACAAAACTTTATTTTTTGGCTCTTCATTGATATAAATACATGAAAATAAAATTACATTGAGGTAATTAGCTCCATTGGCACTGTGCTGCTTAAATTCCACATGGTTAATCCTCCTCAATCAAGCATCTTCTCTGATAACGAGCTGTGCTGCCCGGACACTGTACAACATGCAGCCGGTCAAAAAAAATGGGCTTAAGTTAATTAACGACCTTTGTTGATTGGTTTTCTATCCACAGTGAGGTGCGCATGGCTGCACAGTGAAGCCGCATGAATTCTTTGGGGTTCTGCCAGAAGAGTCTCCTCTCCAGTTGGCCACACATGCCCAGTGGAGGAAGCGCCGAGGTGAGTCCACTGTCCTCAGTGTTACTGTAAGCCCCTGCGGAGCTGAGACACTCCAGCGGGTCGGTTCCCCTGGCAGCTCCCCGGCTCTCCTGTCAGGTTCTGGCTGGGATGGTGGCCTCCACAATGACAGCCCTCACCTAAGGCCCTGTCTGTTCCTCAACCATGTTGATAGCAAAGCCCTACCTAAACTCCCCATGACCGGCCATTTTCCAACCTAACCATACACCTATATTAACTTACATATTCATGCACTGAAGCTTCCAAAAAATTTAAATTCACTCTCTCCGTTACACACCACACTCTCTCTCTCTCTCTCTCGCTCTCTCTCTCTCACACACACGAATCTAGGGTTTCCTGATTCTGTAATCCATTTGTTTATGTAACTGGTAGAATTTTTTCTTAATAGTTATTCAATTCTGGCCATAATGTAAGTTCTATTTCATGTTCCCAGCAAAACATAAAACAGCGTGCTAATATATCACGGTTACAGGTTTCAGATACGGCTCTGCTTAAGCCAGGAGATGTTATGGGTCTTCCCTGTTGCTTTCTGATTACTTGCAGGGGTTTCAGTGAAAGTGACTCTTTAAAAAGACAAAATAGCACCATTTGAATGAAATTGCCCATGGGGACTGTTTAATACAGCAATGCACCTTCATAAATTGGATTCAGCTTCATGTCATTACTAGAATTCATGTCTCTTCTCTTTTTTACTTCGACTCAAGTCTGCGAAACAAGGTTTCTTCTCTGCAGAGAATGAACTATTTCCTGTATGTATAATGACAGAAACAATACCTCAAACGTATGAACTTGGCAAAGTGCTGCAATTTTTTTTCTTCCTAAAGCAGGACTACAATATTTTAGTATATCAATGAAATATTAGATCCATACACCCTTCTGTGGGTTATAGCTAGGGTGCTACAACTAGGTAAGCAAACAACAGCATTATTAGTGCATTACTTTGCTTCAGGGGGCAGAAGTAACTTAGTAACTTACTATTCAAGTATAAATTCTAAACAAATATAGTAAGTATATGACATACATGAACAGTTATGACTGATTAATGATAAATGGACATAGGATCAGTACGTAACACTTAGGGCATTTTTCCACCGCACCAGGCACCACTTCCATAAAGTGCCGAAAGTATGGTACTTCTTTCGTGTCGGTTTTCCACTGGCGTAAAAAATGGTACCGGCGCCAAATGACATCATCAGTGACTGACATCATCACAAAGCGCAGCTTAAATCATAATTAAAAAAAAAACAGCACAAAATTAACAGTTTGGGTTGTTTATTGTTATGTCATGTTATGTCAGCTTCTATCACAGTATGAGATTCAGCAATATCCAAATTGCATGAATGCTGCCATTATTTACGTTTACGTAGGTACACATACTTTGGCTAAGCCGATGAAGGTGGTATGAATTAGCGTACTGCTAACTCATTCTTTTGAAAGCAAACAAATTATTTAATTACGTTTTTTGATTTTCAAGCGGCATTGTTCGGTGTTTCGCGTGTGCCCCATTTCTTCCAAGCGGCTTGGTATTACAATGTTCCGGGCAATTCAGTTTCCCTATGTTTCTCCTGTCTATCAGGAAATAATGTTTCCCCTAATATTAAAGCAAAGA
>JAODJW010000081.1:6713832-6736031 GCA_026777045.1 Hyperopisus bebe | reverse complement strand
ACCCTCCTGACTGCTCCGCCCAGTCACCCCTCCCTCCTCCCGCCCCCCCAGAGTGAACGACTGCATCCTGAGGGTGAACGACGCCGATGTGTCCGAGGTGTCGCACAGCAAGGCTGTGGAGGCCCTTAAGGTGGCTGGCTCCATCGTGCGACTCTATGTGCGCCGGCGGAGACCTATGCTGGAGACCGTCATCGAGATCAAACTCATCAAAGGACCAAAAGGTCACTTCCCTGTTCGTCTGCATTCGATTGTGTCGCACGGCTAAGCAGGAGCGTCACTGCGGCGTCATGTTGCATATGCCCCTGTTGGCACGGGATATTTTTAAAGAGGATTCAGGGTAGGCCACCTTACCTGCTCCCCCACCTGCGGCCCACTTTGCAGGATGAGCTTATTTTTAGCTGGGATGCTAAGTTAGAAGTCTAAAAAAAATATTCCATTAGGTTGGGTAGTAATGGTCACATGATCATGTTACTTTTGTCATCTTTAGGCAAAGTTTAATTCACAAATCCAGGTGATGGGGAAACAGATGTTGATAATGGTTTTGGGAAGGTGGGCCCTTTACAACCACTTTGTGTTTTGTCTTTTTGTCTTTTGTTTGTAACAAATGATACTAAGTAATATAATCTGCATCCATAGAAGTGGTAGCACTATAAGACAGACAGTTAACTAACAGAGAATAGGAGATCAGGACCTTGGAGATCATCAAGAGTGTGTCTGACGTCCTGGACCTGGGTGGAATAAAAAGCATCTCACCTATTTATTTCTAGCCAGGGTACTATGGCGTCAGCAATGTGGTTCTTCCCCCTCCCCCCACATGACACTGCGTTATATAAAGACTCCAAAAGTGCTCCTGGATCCATTTAAAGCAGAATATAATGTGAGCAGCCCTTAATTGTCACACTCATTTAGGAGGGTCTCGCTTCCTGCCTGCCGTTTCGCCTTGTTTTTAAGTGTTTTTAAAATGAAAGAAGTGTTTCTGTTTTTCTTGTTTGCAAGGAGTCCCTGCTTTATAGAAATTTGCCGAATCTGTAGAGACCGAAATGTCCTATTTCCACAATCTATCAAGCAACTGTCTGGCTTTAGTTCTTTAATGATTGTTCCAAATTTTGACTAATTATCCGTAGGTTTTATGAAATATTTCTATAGCCTTTTATACATACAATCCTTTACCTGCTCAGAATAATTTAATTTAGATGTTTTCCATGACTTGAGGACAATGTGTAAGTAACCCCCTCAACCCAATGCTTGTCATCAGGGCTGGGGTTCAGCATTGCTGGAGGGGTGGGGAACCAGCACATCCCAGGAGACAACAGCATCTACGTCACCAAGATCATTGACGGAGGGGCAGCACAAAAAGATGGCCGTTTGCAGGTTGGGGACCGGCTGCTCATGGTGAGTGTGCGCCCATATCCCCCCCGCCTCCTGCCTGTAATGGTACGACCCTATAAGTGGGAGTTAAGGTGCTCTGTGTGTACGTTTCTTCCTTTTAATTAAATCTGTATCACTGAGCCATTTCCCTGGAGGAATTTATTTTTAAGACTTTCTCATACAGTTGTATTTTATACCTGGAGCAAACAGTGTTTTGACTTTAGTGTATTCTGAATATATTTACATATAAAACTTATTTTAACATATTAATAATGTTTGTGGGTGTTTTATGTTTTTTTTATTTATTTGGTGCAAAGTCAGTCTGCAGTCACAGATAGTCGATGACGTTCCCACAGGCAGTCAGTTTGAGCTTCTTCATCCGGGCCTGTAAGTCAGGCCCTGACCATGTGTGATGTTCCAGATTAGACCCAGCCAGGTCACACCGGTTTCCCTCATGCATTATGGTACAAGCGGGTTTCCCTGCCTCAGTTGACAGGGTGAGGGGGCCTGGTTTCTGATTGGCTGGGAGAACTCAGGGCTGAGCTGTAACACAAACCCTCATAGGTCAACAACTACACCTTGGAAGAGGTGACTCACGAGGAAGCTGTGGCCATATTGAAGAACACGTCTGATGTGGTTTACCTGAAGGTGGGCAAGCCCACCAGCGTGTACCTGACTGACCCCTATGGACCTCCAGACATCACCCACCGTAAGTTCATTCTAGCCATTCTGGAAGGTCTTTCTGTATTGTGCAAGGAGCTACATCAGCTGCGGTATACTGGACGGTATGTGAGTGGCCACTCTCTGTGTATCAGCTTCACGCTTTGTTCCCTTGTTCTGTTCACACAGCTTTTTCTCCAGCCATGGAAAATCATATTTCTTCCCCCGGCAACAATGGCACGCTGGAATACAAGTCCAGTCTTCCCCCAATCTCACCAGGAAGGTATTCCCCAATTCCCAAGCACTTACTTGGGGAAGAGGATATTAACAGGTTGGATGGTTTTTCCTTCTTACGGTAATTACCTCCCCTTCTACTAAACAGCAGACTCAGGTAGCTTCTGTGTCCCCCACGTTCCCCCCCCCACGTTTCTGTCAGTGAAAATCCAGGGGCATTCCAAACTCTTTCACAAGAGTGATTTGGAATAGACACCCCCCTCCCTCCGCCCCGGCGATTTGTTCTTTGTGTTTTGTTTCCATCTGTTATGATATTCGTATGAATTCCCAGCTGCTTGTGAGGACAATGAGCTCATTAGGACTCTGGGACGTGAAGCAAGATCACCTTGGTACCTTTGGTAGATCAAAGCTCATTTAGATTAGACAAGACAGCTGAAATGCATTTCATTTGATTTCCTCCCTGTTTTACGTAGAGCCTGGTCCTTCTAGAAGCATGCCATGTAAAATGTTGCTTGCAACAGGCATTGTCCATCAGGCAGTTTAGTTGTGTGGAGCAAAATTTTGAAATGTGGTCATCAGCTGTTCCCACTGGGACCAGCCATCCATTACTGACGTGTTTTTTTTTTTCACCTCCAAGCTTCATTTAGCCAAAAATTAGAAAAGAAAGACACCAAGCCTGTTGTTTCCTAACCTGGTCCACAAATAGGTACAACTAAATAGGGAATTAAATAAAAGACTGCGAAGTAAACAATCATGCTGGATTTGACAAGAGTTTCATGTTGTTTTGGCCTTGTTCCGTTTCTGTGGGGATCACCCTAGCGGCACAGGCGTAATGTGTTCGCCTGTGTGTTCGAGCGGCAAAATGAACACATTTGTTTATTTTATACGTGATCTACATGAAAAGTAGGCGAGCAGATTGGTTTTGGTCCCAGCTGTGTACACATCGCTGTCAAAACACAGTCCCTTCCCTCGCAGCGACGTGACCAAAGGGTTCAGCGGGATAAGATGGACTGAGGACAACCAGGACATTACCTCTGCAGTGGGGGGGGGGGACTGTGAATTAGGACATGACAGAAAAAGCTGCATTTGTTTCCCATGGCTTGTGGAACAAGCCCCCCCCGCCACCCCCCCAACGGACCCCTGGCTCCCCACAGCCATACTGCTAGAATGTTCCAGGCTCCCCATTTGAGGTGCTCCCATTTACGGGCCTCCAGGGATTAAGCTGGAAGCCCCAGATCTGTAAAGACAGCAGTATATACCAAAAGTGAATTTCTTTGAACTTTACTTTAAATTGATATTTCTCTGTGTGTTACTTTGATTTAAAGGACCATAACTTGCAATATAACATTAGTAGTCTATGTAGTCTGCTAACGTGATTTGTTGTTTCTCAAGCCGATGTCTGTAAAACCTCTATAAAAGTTACCCGTCTAGCTGAAGGTTTCTGAATAAAGGCTTTGCTCTCTGCCTGTCACGGCAGACGGCATGTTTTTCACCGTTAACAAAACACTGGCACCAGTCAGATGGTCTCCCGGCTAGCAGTGGGCAAGCTGTGGGTGTCGGATAAGGCTGCAGGGAGCCGGCCAGGCCGTTCTGGATCACGTCCCGCTCCACGGTGACAGCTATTATTCGACGGTGCGGAGTCACGGATGGCATGAGGGCGTAAGGGGGCGCCACTGTGTCGCCTCAGCCAATCAGAGGCCTCCTCCCCTCTGAGAGCAGCAACATGCAGCGTTTCCATGCTAAGAATGCAGATGTGCTGGCAGCATGGTGTAGGGCGCAAATAAGAAATGCGAATCTTAAAAACACAGCTCTCAGAATCACTCTGAGCTATTACGCATGAAACAGGCAAAAGCGTATTGCATATTGTGCGGTATATGCATATCGTGTACGTCACATGTCTTCTTCAGAAGAACCGAATGCTATGTACGGCAAGGAGGAGAAGGTAAAAGGAGTCACCGAGTGTTTCCAAGCTTTTAAACTCCTCCCGAGCTCAATTTGGTTTTTATTGAGCATAATATACGTGGCAACGAGCGGCGAGGGAGGGTGAGGGGGAGGCCGGCGTCCCGTACAAGGGAGAGAGGGCAGGAAATGACACGCTTATCGTAAAAGCAACCTTGGCTGCCTCGGCGCCAGAGGAAATTTGACTTCGCCCGAGCAAGGGCGCAATTAAGTGAATTTACACCACTGGCGGTGACTTCCCTGCTACCAATCCCCCTCCGACAGGAAGAGGGGGCAGCCAGCACCATCCCCCCCGTCACAGTGATTGGTCACCAAATACCTCACATGGGTCTTGCAGATCTGACAGCGCTTTCTCGAATATTCCCATTAAGATCAAGCTGTAATAAATCTCACTATTCTTTATTTTTCTTTTTTTTTGGTGTAAGCTGTTCGTTAGAGTTTCAGAAGGTCTCCTGAGACATAGTCCATATATAGACAAACTTAACCCTCAAGGAAAAGCGTGAGGATCTGTCACAAAAAATGTCAAGGAACGAGTTGGAACAAAGTTACGGAAGTTCAGCGTTGGGACACCGGCCTTTGGTGTTGATCAAAAAATGATCACTGGTTACTTTTCCCACCATGACTGTTACCTGTCTGCCAAGCCACAGAAGAGCATGAAGTGATGGAAGATCACAGAAAATCACCACTGACTGATCCCCCGACAAATAGGGTCTGAGTGCATCCTTTGGGAACTGAGGAGCTGGGCTGGGACCTACACGGAACCGGCCCTCTGGAGAACCGAGCACATCAGGCTATTCTGTACATTTTATCTATCGCTTTCCTCTTGATGTTGCACCATAGTCCTTGGGGAATGTTATTTTCTGCCACTATACACCAGTATGGATGAAGTCCACTTGACTAGACTTAACTTGATGTTTTCGTTGACCTGACTTGGGTAGAGATAATCATTATGCATTTATCTGTTTTCGAAAGGATCCGTCTGACCACTTGACCATAAGTATGTTTTATAGCATCCTTCCCCACACGAGTGGCGCTCAAGAGCAACGATGCAGTGAAGCCCAAGCCAGGCCTGACATCAGTTTGCTGCTGAGATCAGATGTGGCACTTTCAGGGCAATGTGACCGTAAGCCGCGAGCCCAGAAATTTGACGGCGGTAATGTTGCAGCTCATGCTAACAGCCGCCGGCATGGAAGGTTCCTCTCGTACAAACAGTCTGCGTGTCACACTCTTTATTAACAAATGCGGCAGGGTCACTTGCGCAGGAGGCTGCGCAGGTGGCCTTGTGCTTCATTGTTTAAGGGCTTCGGGATTTGATCCATGAGAACGTGGCCCACGGTCTGTGGAGGATGACGCTCACCCATCTGTCATGGCTCCACAGCTTTCATATAGGGACCAGTGGCAGCAGGGAAATCAAAAATGGGGGGTGGGGAGGGGGGCATGGTTATTAATCTGCCTGACTTCCATATCGTCAAATCTCACTGCCTGCTTTCCAGAGGATTCCGGGCTCCTCGGATACCTTCACTACCTGGTTTTATATGCCAGGCCTAGACTAACCCGCTGGCATAGCAGACATTTTCCCGGGGAGGCTATGAGTCTGTGTGCAAAATCCGCCCCCCCTCATCTCTGCAAAATTCATTGAGGGTAACCCCAGAGTCCATAGCTGATTTTTATTTCCAGTCAAAGCCTGTTATCTAGCTGCTATTGTTTTGTTGTGAATTTGTTAATTACTGTCTACCCATTACCGTCTACCCATCTTCCATCCGCTTATCCTGGGGGGGGGGGGGGGGGGGGCTGCAGCCTATCCCAGGCAGCACAGGGCACAGGGCTGTGCTCCATCCTGGATGGCATGTGTTAATAAAGATAATCACACCAATAGTATTGGCCCAGTACTATAACACTACATACTAAAATGACAGGTATCAGACTCTAAGACTATAGCATGGTCCGATACAATGGTTCTCAACCTTTTTTGGACGGCAACCCAATTTTTACCATGTCAGCTCAGTAGCGACCCTATGTCAAGTATAGGTTTACATTAATGCTATGATCAAGCATGCAGTGCACTCTGCATTTAAGGCAAATTGCACAAATCTGATTGGAGGAGCCAGTGAATATTAAATTAAGCGTCTGTGGTTTGGCTTCTTGGATTGTTTGGGTGTTCCCTAGTTATGCACTAAACATTTGCAGACCCAAGACCTGTTTAAATAGGTTAATTCTAAGATCGGGGCTGGGAAATCTGATCATGGATCAGCATAGGAGCTTGGTTTTAAAATGCTTACATTTCCAAGTCTGCCCCGTGACCCTTTCAGAACTTGCAGTGACCCAAATTTGGGTCGTGACCCATTGGATAAGAATCGTTGGTCTAATATGAATTATTATTTTGTAGGATTACACATGTACAAAACATCTACAGTTTTCTTTTGAGTGACTCATATTTTAACAAATCCTTCCCTCACACCTTGTATGCATTTATTTTTTTATTCTTTTATTACCAAAATGGATCTGAATAGAAGGGTGTCTCTTGTGTGTCTTTAATCACACCTTTTCTGCAACTGTCTCTGAGACC
The DNA here is from genome assembly GCA_026777045.1 of Hyperopisus bebe. NCBI lineage: Eukaryota > Metazoa > Chordata > Actinopteri > Osteoglossiformes > Mormyridae > Hyperopisus > Hyperopisus bebe. Next base: position 6,729,244 of record JAODJW010000081.1, on the reverse strand, counting down.
CAGTTGAATGTTAAAATTGAATATATATATGAAATTATTTTTTTTTCTCAGCTGCCTAGGCTACTTTAAAGGCTACATTCAGCAGAAGATGGAGAGAGCCCCGTACAAAAGAGCAGACAAAAGCGTTCGCTGTTGGCACGCAGGTGGGGGGTAAAGTCACACATCAAACGCAAAAATCATGCCATGCGAACTCTGCTTGGCAGACGCCGAAGCGGTGAGTAAATCCCAGACAACAGGCAAAAGAAAAAAACAGAGGGCGAGGCAGAAAGGGCAGGTCCAAAACATCCTTATCGGTGTAAAACGGGCTCTGTGGCCAGTGGTGGAGGAACCCTGAAGACCAGTGCTTCTGGCTACAGTCTGAGGGAACTGAGGAAAGAGCCAGGTAAATGGAAGCTCATAAAGAACAGAATGGTGCAGTTACAGACATGTCTGCCTCAGATTTCTGTCCCGAGGAAAGAGCCGGGGAAATGGATGGTGCAGTTACAGGCACGTCTGCCTCAGATTTCTGTCCCGAGGAAAGAGCTGGGGAAACGGAAGCTCATAAAGAACAGAATGGTGCAGTTACAGGCACGTCTGCCTCAGATTTCTGTCCCGAGGAAAGAACCAGGGAAATGGAAGCTCACAAAGAACAGAATGGTGCAGTTACAGGGTGATTTCCTCAGATTTCTGTTCTGAGGAAAGACCATGAGCCCAGCCCTGGTCGCTGTATCTGGTATAATGTGATGAAGGAGACAAGGATCCATTTGCAGAAAACCCAAAAGCAACGCCCAGAACTCGTGGTCAATAAATGGACAAAATCAAACCAAACCAAGATGGACCCAAGAAAAGATCCGTAATGAGAAGGTCAGGCAAGCAGGTGAACGGTCAAATACTACAGGCAATGCTTTCAGAACTAATCACCACGGAAATGCTCACTATGGTGTAAACACCAAACAAAGTAGTGATGGAAACATATAATATTTAACTGGTTACACAGAAAATAGCATCCAGGTGAATTCACTTAGTAGAGGAAGGTGACCAGTGCAGAGCAGCAGGTTATACGGAAGATCCAGACTGGCTTCTGGAGTCAGACACCTGATATACAGTATAGGAAATATGGCACCCAGAGGTCTGTGGCCTGTGTGTCTCTAAATCGAGGACTGGCCAGACAGTACACATTTATGCTCCCTCCCAATTCCCAGCACGCCTTTACCAGATATTCTGTGTTCTTGATTGTTTGATGAGGTCTTGCTTGTTTCGTTCAGGAGTGCTGAGAGCTGGGAGGGAGCGATAATGGTCCCCGAGGACTGGGTTGCTCAACATTGTTCTGGATGAATGTAATTGTGGATCTTATAGATGCAGATCCTGTGTCTCCTGGAAAGGACCTTGGATTTAGTGACTGGGATTGGATCATTGTAGCCCAGCATGCTGTAAGCCCTGGGTGAAAATTGCTACCACACTAGGTCTTTTAAAGGTACACCACAAAACTATGGGATGTTGCTTAATTCACAGCCATGGCTCTATGAGAAAATGACCAAAACAGCATTGATACCTGAGTAGAGAGTGGGTCTTGTGATTGGATCTCGTCACCTCTGGACTGTCACCAGAGAATCAACAGCAGCAACGATGGTCAATACATCTGAAATTACACAGATGACGTTATCTGAAAATATCACAGAAAAATACAATAAAGATGCAAAAAAAAAAAAACGCAATTAGGAAATCAAACGGGATGAGGGTGTTCAGAAACAATGAAGTGTTATGGGACTTAGCAAGACAGACAGCAGAGAAGATGAGGAAAAGTCAAAGCCTGTCTGATTATCTATGTACCCCACAAGGCGGACGGATGACTCATCCTATGCATATTTATAGTGATGTCGTGGATTGGGTTCTGAAGTTGAAGAATCTCGTGTTCCGTTACAGTGGATAAAAGGGCACGTTCCCTGTGAGCAATGAGAGAAAATACTGACAGGCTGTCACGGGGATTGCACAATACGAGGACCTCGTGTCGCAGCCTGATCGTGGGGCCCCACGTGACATCCAGCATCGTTTAATAATCACAACAGTCACATTCACCATTACACTCTCACACATGTAAAAAAAGGTATATTTTTTCATTAAGAACAGTATCAGCACTTTCACAAATAAAACTCCTTTTGCACAAACATTTCTAAAACTTTTTTTTATTATACACTGTTACACAGGAGTTTGATTTTTACTCCAGTTCAATTCATAAAAAAATTTCTTCGGAATGACATAGTGGGCCAGTATAATAGATTTTTAAAAGTGTAATGTCTACCTCTTCAGAAAACTTTCCATTTAGATATAGAATTCACTTCACAAGGCATAACTAAAGAACAATATTCGGTCAATAAAGAACATGTCAAAAGAACCTGAAGAGTTTCCACGTGTGTCGAAGTGATGGAACCCAGAACCTCTTCATTCAGACAGCATGTTCTGCCAGTAAAATATCTAATCTTTTCTGTTTCTCTGCACATAGGAATGCTGGATTTACACAATGGCGAATATTTCGGACGGCAGCAGTGAAGGTGTCAAGCTTTCTCTCTGCTTTCTTTTATTGTTTCCTGTTACCAGCATATTCGCCTTTTTCCCTTTAGGCTGTGCTCAAAGCAACAAGTCTGTTAATTAGCTTCTTGTCGTTGTCAGTATAATGGGGGACTGAAGAGAAGTGACTGGAGTCTAAAATTCTTGATGCCACTAATTTGAAACTCGGCGCTCAAGGCTTCTGCACGGGCGCAGATACGGAGGCTCACCCACATTTTAGCATCGACGTGCGGAACAGGACTCCCAGGCCATTATAACGAGATGGGGGGGGGGGACTCTGACATGTCAAGGGGAGGCGGCAGACAGCGACACAGCCCCTGCTTCCTGTTCTGAAGGCTGGCAAGAGAAACTGGCAATGAATTTATAACCCACAGATGCATGTAGATGGAAATAGTGCATTCATCACACACACATGCATGCATTCAGCAGGAGTGAGGGAACCCTTTCTATATATAAAGGCATTACAATTTCAGGTTTAACACTAAGGATCACATGTACTGCATTTTCCAATTTTACATCCTGTGAAACAAAAGACGTCTTCTTACCTCTACCTGGATAGGGCCTGTTTTGGCAAGTGCGATGTTTAACCCTGAAAAGCTACTTAAAGTGATTCTGGATATAGCAGCACTGTAGCAGGGTTCTCGTAAAGGCAGGACCCAAATCTTGGCTCTGTGGGCCTTATGTTCCTATTGCCAGTTCTAAATTCCATTAAAGAAATATCCTTTTTGGTTTAAAGTTGTCTTACCTGCTATATTAGGTCAATAATACCATGACATTTATAAATTAAATTAATAAATTAAGTAGATTGTGATGCTGTGTGTATTTGGGTGTGTTTGTATTGGGTGAAAATGTATTAGTGCGGTATGACCATGACCCTGTACCAGATGGCCAGTGTGGAAGATAGATGGGGAATGGCTAAATTCACATTTAAAAGGTTTAGATTAAACCCTAATAGTAATTGCAAAAATAAAAGTAGTAATAATGTGTGTAATATGTGATTGCATGTGTCCATAATGTGTGTTTCGTCTGTCTACTGGGACCAGCACTCTTTACCAGCAGATTCTGCTCTTTAATCACCCTCCTCACATTCAACACATACCACGTAGGAATTTTATTCCTTAACAACAATTACTTAGAACATATGTTTTTTTGGGATCATTATAATTGTTTTTTAGAAACACAGTAAAGACAATCGATAGCATCTGGTGACTCAGTCAATGTGAACCATCACCCCAAAAGGACTCCGTTGGAATCGGCTCACCATCCCACAGATTCTGAGGTAGTAAATATCCCGGAAATTCCTGGGACAGAACAACAAGCCTCATCAAGGGATCATCGGGGTTAAAAAAAAAAAAGTCCAAAAAAGTGACACTGACTGATGAGAAATTAATTCACATTAGCATTAAAATGTTGAATAATAATAACAATAACAATCATAATAAGAAAAATACTGGCTACCATGCATGGGAAATTTATCTCCGCCCCCAAGGACCAACGTCAAATTTTCATGTGCCAATACTTAAAAAATTGACATATGATTTTAGAGATTAAGTTTATACATTGTTTAAAAAAATCATGAAGTGGACAAATGAGCTTATAGTTACATGCTAAAACATGGGAAATAGAGTCTCTGTACTGTTTCTGAGAAGCAAATGAGCTCTGACTCCCCTCCGGCTTGTTTGAGTTCTGAAGGATGCCGTTCGGCTTACGAATTCGTAAGCCTCTTAAGAGGATATCATGGATAAATGAGGATTGGGGGAATACAGATGTGATTGCCAAGCGATTTATCATCCGTACAACATTGGGCATTGTCAGCAACATAAAAGAAATGCCATTATGGACATTGCAGTAATTATATTTATAAAATGCTCTGAAATAAGATGCACGCTGGTGGCCTTATTCAAGGAGTCAGGCTTGTCTTCTGCACATATTGTGTCCACATGCAGCTGGACACAACAAAGAATTTAAGAATTAGCTATCAACAGCATGTTGGTAATAAACAAATTAAGTGGCGTTTGTGGCCAGGAGGTCATGTCTGAAGAGGTCTTCTCATCCGGGACTCCCTCACCATAGAGCACTTAATAGTCATCTGTTCTTAATGGGATGTGGCAGTTAATCAACATGAACTTCTGCAATTAAAAAATTACAATTACTGACACCGGCGACTAGCTACAGCACGGCCGGCTTTATTTCATCAATATTTGAAGTGGATTTTGTTCGTTTCTTAAACCTTTTACCCTCAGCTTGATTAGCCAAACTTAATTTGTCAATGTTTAGATGAACATGGAGCTCTTCGAACCCGAACAAGCATAATAATGTGCAAATGTTTCCAGAGACTGATTAATGGGTTCGTCAGAGTTTCTGCACAATCAGCCCCTGTATTTTTACATTTTTTTTTTCCCTCCGAGGGCCGTAGTACTTAATCACGGCCCAGTGTCAAATCCGAGATAGCAATATGCTAAAAGCACCCCTCTACACAATCAGCAGGGCAGGTATTAAATAAAAAACAGCCCCGTATTTTCATCTGATGAAAAAGACAAGGTGGCTATCACTAAGAGGGATGAAATGTTTAAAAAGAGGGGGGAAAAAAATCAGACATCAGCATAAACAGACCTGAAGTGTTTATGGCAGATGGTGCAGGTGTGGGCAGTGGGGGGTGCCGATAACTCTCAGGTTATACATGTCGTCCTGAGGTCCCTCAAAACCTTGGAAGAAAGCTGGGTGTCACCATCATCATGTGAGGCACACATGAACAGGGACGGGCAAGGCTCCTACCACCCTGCAGCACGGCAAACACCTCAGACACATTCTTGCCAATTTGTTCCAAGAAAACAAATACTGTTTTAAAGTGCTCTGTCTAAATCCTTGTTTTTCTGTCTCTGTCTGTCTGTCTATCTATGTATCTGTCTGTCTGTCTGTCTGTCTGTTCATTGACACTCTTTTATTTTCCAAAGGGGCACCTTTGGCGAGATACATATGTAAAAGCTGCCTTGGAAATATGACAAACAAGAGGGCGGGGCTTGCGGGTGTATACAAGAGGGCGGGGCTTGCGGGTGTATACAAGAGAACTGATGTTGTTTGCAAGGTCCAGTTTCAGCAAGTGAATAATCATTTTTAAAGATGAGCGTAGCTGTGAGTCCTGTTTACTGTCAATGTTTAACGTACCTCAGTCACGCTACATCACGGCAAACTAAATTACAAATGACAGCCATGGATACCTCTCTCTGCATTCCGAACAGCCGGAGGTTGGCTAACATCAAAACCCAAGAGAACGACACTAACTCTGGCGATTTCTGCTCAGTTACGCTTCTCGCAGCTGGTAAAATGAATGAAATCATAAAACAATAAAATATACAGTGATCCGAATAAGTCGCAGAAAGAAAAGAATATGATTTTAATGGTATATCTAGCAAAGCCCGGACTATGAGGAATTCAATTGTGGTTTATGATGTTTTAAAGTGCGCTGTAGGTTCCCATGGTGTGTGTATCTCCACCAGGCCGGTAAGTCAAGCAGACAAAACTGTCATTACAACCATATGAAAAATTGGAAACTGAGGGGTTTCAAAAAACAAATATGTGCGCATACTGAGATCATCAATACTGAGAGAGACATTGATAATTAGTCCAAGAAATATTGTTTTTGGAGAATAGAAGATTGAACATATTAATCAGATACGTACATAAAAAATATATTTGGCAAAACAGTGTGTGATATATTTAAAGGATGAGGATGATTCAGAATGAAAATTAGGTCTTTTGCCAAGGAATTTAGCTAAAATATTTTTAACCTTTTTAAAGAAGACATTTTTGAGGCACTTCAAATTATGTTGCAAGTTCTCAAAATTCTGGTGCAATCTTTTCTTTCACTCATGTCAAAAACATAACAATTAAAATAAATTATGCAGGTATAAATGTATAATTTGCTTTTCCCCCAGCTTTTTAAGTCTATCTTTTATTCTTTTTTTTCCTACCCCAGCCCTCGATATCTCATTTTGGCAAAGAAAATTATATTAAATTGGATAAAAATAAAGAACGAACATAAAACCTCTATCCCATCCACGGTGACCCCAGCCTTGTGCCTGTGCTGCTCCAGCACCCCCCCCCCCCCAACCCTGAGCAGGATAAGCAGTTAGATGACAAGTGGATGATGGGTATGTGGATGGACGGACATAAAACCCATTAAAATTAAATGAAGAATAACAGCAAGCCAGCTTGGCATTCTTGTCAGGGTCCCTGTTCCTCCTCTGTGTCCCGGTGACTCTCAGGTTTGCTGATTATCGCTACCAAGCTGGCGAATGAAGGCCCCAGGTCGTCTAGGTAACCGTGGTCCTCCTCTACCTCCGCTGTCAAGGATTCGATGGGACTCAGGGACCCCGCCAATGAGCCATCGCCCTCATAGCCGTAGGTGGCCAATGAGTCGTATGGAGGGGGGGCGCTCTCACTGGGGCGCTCGACCAGCCTCCGGTGGATGTAATCCCGCACATCCGGGACGTCCTCTTTGGGGGGCACCCAGGCGCGGCCGCCGGAGTGTAGCTGGGCCTCTGCCCCGTCGGGCTTCCTCAGGGCGCCCATGTCAAAGGCGCGTGTGTCCTCCTCCCCGCCCCCTTCGTCGTCATAGCGAATGACGTTCTCGCGGATGTCCCCGTCTCCCGGCACCGCCGACACCGCGCTCTTCCGTCGCCGCCTGAGAGCGACATACAGCAGCACAGTCACTGCGAGGGAGGAACACCAGACAAGCCAGGGTTTGTACTCGCGTGTGCCAGCAGGGGGCATGAGCATGCGCACACAGCTGAAAACATGACACACAGAGCCGGCGTGTGGCCCCGCTGTAAGTCCCTTAAAAACGACTCGCTACCCTTATTTATTATCATCTAAAATGTCGCCTCCATGTGGAAAGATGACATCACAACAGGACACTTCCTTAACGAGTGGAGATGGGAACATAGCAATGGAGCGTCCTTCATGGAAGAATCTCCGAATGCTAAAAATACTGTGTCAAAATGCTAATATTAAGACCAAGCAGGAACCAAAAATGATAAATTCTTTGCATTTCTCCCAATGTTATATTTATATCCCTAATTAGGGTATTCATTTTTGTGACTCTACCACCACCTAGTGGCAGAGGTTAGTCACTGCAGAGGAGCGTTTTCTTTTCTCACCCAGGAGGACGGCTGCTCCCAGAAGGACAGCGAGGAGAGCGCCTGTGCTTACACCCGCAGGGAAGAACACGGCCTCAGCGCTGCAGGATATGAGGCTCCCATCCCGGCCGCAGGAGCAGACGCGCACAGTCAGGGTGCCAGTGCTGCTCAGGCGGGGGTAGCCCCTATCGGCCACCACCACGGGCACCAGGTAGCGGTCCAAAGCTCGGCGCCTGAAGCCGCTCCGCTGCGTCAGGATGCCCGCAGTGTTGTCTGCCGACCAGCAGGTGGTGAACATGTTCAAAAAAAGGACCATGAAACCCATTAGATGCTGCAGATAATGGAAAGATGGCAGAAGGTGGTGTAATAGTTAAGAAGCTGGACAAATGTGATTCACCACCTCATCAGCCAACCTTAACCTGCGGGTTTCACTGCAGTCAACTGCAGATAATGAAATAACTGCATCTGAGAAACACGATCTCACTTAAGCACAGGTATGTAACATACAGCAAATATTTATGGGAGTGGTTTTCCGAAATTGTTTCACCGAAAATTGTTGCTTTTCATTTAGCTAGGATCGTAGCATTAATTTAGTCTTTAATTTAGCACACAGCAGTGGTACAGTGCAGTTTTTAAAATCTGTACTCCATACCAAACCTAGTGGAGCGCTGCAAACCTACTATACTTTTGGTGTTGTTTTGGTTAAAAATCGCAATCCAGCTTTAACCCTATGGAATGAACCAGGGGTTCATGATAACAGGCCATTTCTTCCCTCTTTGGAATTAATACCTTATAACTTAAGATGTAAAAGTCACAGACACATGACTGATACCTAAAATCAAAGCTGACCCATTTACAATTAATTGTAGGAACATAGTAAATGCATACTTAAGTCCTTACTTGCAAAGTCCCAGACTGTAAAATTATCATTTTTAATGTCCCCTGGCAGTGATCTGAAGGTGAACTTTTGTCCTGTGGGTGACAGGTCCTTGTCCTGAGCAGAGACGGTCCCAATGACCTAAAAAGAAACAGCAGGGACGGGGAGTCAGAGATGTGCGTGTGCTATTTCCCTTCCCGGTCTGAGGCCCGTGACACTGATTAATCACCAAAGCAAACCTCCCGAGTGCCGTTCCTCCCGGCAAAACCCAACCGCCTGGTAGTCACTGGGAGGCGCGATGACAACTGCGACCTGAATGCAGAGCGTCTGTCGACAGCCATGAATATGCAGCGGGATCTGAGATGGCGACGGCGCCTGGGAGGCTTTGCACTTTGAGAATTACCCCTCAAATAAAAATATGGTCTGAGGATGCTTCAATTACCCGGGAGAATATACAGCATACGCAAACATGCCATATATCTTCTCTGTGGCATCTGTAGCGTGAATGAGTGTTTCAATCGTTTCAAACTAAATGAAAGTCAGAAAGACAACATGCGGGCCAAATACGTTAGAATAACGGTTTTTAGTGAAAATGAAGGATTTTGATGTCTGAATACTATAGATCAGTTTACAAATACATGGAGAGCAGGCATATTCTGATGTTATCACTCTCTGTGACGATGCCTCAGGGCAAAAAGTGTATTATCACTCTGTGTGCTGCATCGGATGGGGTTAGGAGTTCAAATTCCTCCCAGATCAATCAGGGAACAAATTTCACCCCCCCAACCCCCCACCCCAGAGTAACAAAATACGTCCCCTAACAGCAGGTGGCGCCACTTTTCCCTCTTCTAAGCACGTCCTCTGAGTTCATGGTAATAGCGTTTTCATTCGTTTCCACATAATTTCATATGCTTTTGGCTTTATTAGGACTTAACCTTTTAAGCATGATTTATTACTTGCATTTGTGCAGAAACAAACCTGCCCGGATTTGGAGTTTTCACAAACAAAAGTCTTGTAGGGTGTGATGAGTTCTGGAGCAAACTCATTAACATCCAGCACGTGGATGGTGACCGTGGCTTGGATGGAAAGGTCCAGATTCCCTGCAGAATGAATACAAACATCGTCAGACATCATTGTGCATATCGAGCTGTTTGAGGGAAGACAGAGGCTGAAATGAAACATCCCTTAAAGAACTGAAAGCAAATCAACAAATGAATGAATAGCCAGAATATTTTAAACTCTGGCAGCGGATTCTATTTTTTATCTGACTGGTTTGACTGGCAAAGATTAAAATCTATCCCACTCTAGCTCAGTGTAAATATCCTTTAATGGACCATATAGGTCAGGGGTGTCATGTCCTGCCTGCACGTCTGCCTGACCCTCCTCTCTCCTCCCTCATGTGGTCCTGATGCTTGTTGCACATTTTTAGTCTTTATATTTAAGAACCTGTTTGTCTCGTCGTCGCTAGTTTGGTAACTGATGTCGAGCCCTTGTGTTGCCTGTGCCCTCCCTTGCTTCACTCCTCCTGTGTTTGATCCCATGCCATCTTGGTTATTTCCAGTCATTGTTTTTTTATTTCAATAAACATCCCTTTTGTTTCGCCTAAATGCCTAAGATTTATTAATGATAAAGTCATTAATAAATTACTTAAATTTTAATTACATTATAAAACACATTTTCTCACGTTTGGAAAAAAAAATACTATTATAATATTGTAAAATTAGAAGCCAACAATCACTGTGAAAGGAGTGAAGGTGTCCCATTCAGCCATATGAAGAACTTTGCATAACACTGACTAGTGGGGAGTGGTAAAGAAGTTACATAAAACTTGCTAACTTGCCAATTACTGGGAGTAGGGAGTAGTGATGGCCAAAACGACGCTTCATGAACCAATTGCTGTATTTTCTGACCCCACTAGATGGTGCTCCTGGTCTACTTTGGGGCATGCTTTGAACACCATAGTCGGAAGTAGTGAGCCACAGCCAACATGCGGCTGGGCTTGCACACAGCACAAATACAACAGATTATGGTATGAGGAGGGGCACTGAAAGCACCATGTATACAGTTTATGAAAAGCAAATGTAAGTGAATTAAACATTGCTGCATTTTTATATGATAATTTGTAAAATATTTTTAGAATCTAAGAGTTTGACCTGTGCAATGTGTGGACGTACAAATAGTTGGATTCATTCATAAATCGGACATCACCATTGTTCACCTGGATGGCTGTTTTTGCGGGCAGGTAGTGTTTCCCGCTGAGACCATATCGCGTTGTAGGTCGTGTAGTATGGTAAGCCAAATTGTCTTTTGTAAGGCCTAGTCCTAATTCCTTAATTTCACTAGTAAAAATAACATTATAACTACTAAAAAATTAATTTTTACTAGTTAGACTATGAATTCCAGATATCTAGAGTTCAATTTACGAATCATGATTTTTATTAGCAAGAATAGTAAAGTTGATAGTAAAAATTCATTTGAAAGATGTTTATAACTCTTTAAAAAATCTGAGGTCCACTTATCCATAATTTAGTTCCTGCTAGTAGAAATGTCAGTAGAAATTCACATTCGAGATATGTGTTATTGCAGATGGCTAAAACATAACTGCAGATATCTGTAATTCCATTTTTACTAGTAAAAACAGAGTAATGAATATGTGGATCTGGATTTTTGGCAAGTCAAAATCAAGATGTAGATATCTACAGTATAACTTCTTATTAGTAAAAATGGAATTTGGGATATAGGAAGTTCAATGAAAATTAGTGACAATATATGACTAATAAAAATGAACTATACATATCTGTAACACATTTTTTTTATGTAGAAACACAATCCCTAGTAGTTAAAATAATAATTATTACTAGTAAAACAATTGCAGATATCTAGGATTCAAATTCTTACCAGTAAAACAGAATTTTAGAATGTTGTTTTTTTTACTAGTAAAATCAAGTTATTACAACTTTTCTCTCCAAATGAAAATCGTGCAAATACAAATGTGACTCTGTGTTGTATTGGACTTAGGTACTAATATATCAGTTGCGTTGAAATACAGATTTGTGGTATGACATCATGCATTGTGGCAGGACTAACTGTATTCTCAAAGCACAAATAAATACAAGCCACTGTCTTACATACAATCACAGCTACTTTTCAATATACAATTAATCCCCAAAAAATCTGTTAGAGATGGCAAGTGATTGTCAGAACCATAGAAAGCTTACAGCTTCTCAATTGTTGAAAAGAACAAACCCTGATCCCGGAGTGCCGGTGTCCAGCAGGTTTTCCATCCTACCTGGTCTTTGATGAGCCACACCAGATCTCAGGCAGATAGTAACTCATCAAGTCGGATAGAGAACCTGCTGGATACTGGCACTCCAGGATCAGGGTTGCCTACCCCAGGTACAGTATATATCCTGTCAGATGTTAGAACATTGGCAAAGATATACTTCTCCACTAGATGGTGCTACAACACAACAAGAAAGCTGTGTGTAGAACAGTGTTTCTCCATCCGGTCCTTAAGGTTGAGAAACACTGTTGTAAAACTAGATAATTGGTTAGAAAGGAGTAGTTGTAGAAGATACAGCTACAGATAAGGAAGTGTGAGGTTAGATAGCACATTTGCTTTCATACTTACTAACTTTAGTTGCAACTATGGAGATGTTATACTCCGTGGTCTGCTCTCTGTCCAAGGCTTTTGTGGTGGAAATAGTTCCCTTCACTGGGTCTATTTCAAAAGAGCAGTTTGTGTCCTCCATACAGTCCATGGAATATCTGAAAACAGATCCAGAATGCATTATAGGCATGCCAGGTATCAACCAGGAGGCTGCTGAGCTTTTCAGTGGTGTCAGAGATGGGAGAGAAATCAAGCCATCTTTTCTACAGTTTAAAATGGCCTCTGCTGTTTGATTCAGTAACAACTCAACATGGATCTCAGTATTTTTTATTTCTTGTGACTCCACGCAGTTTACCACTCAAACCACACATTTGTGTAGGACAGCAAAGGTTGGGGGCCCCCTGCTGGCCACAAACAGTCACTACACTAGGGTAGGCAGGGGGACCCAACGTAACTTTTGATTGGTGCCCCAGAATCAAAAAAACGGCCTCTGACGCCACTCTAATCAATTATAAATTGACATTTTGCACAAGCTATCCTTTACATTACTCGTGTGAAAGGTCAACTTAAAAAATGGACTAATTAAGCTAAATAAATAGACAAGTTGAATAATTCGACCTATTAATAAAAATTCCTGTCTGTCGTATGACTGATAGTTGAAGCGTTAATTAAGAGAATACAGGGACCACGAGTCTGACATTTAACTGCAGTTAAGGAGCGTTTCTGAGTTGTGGGGTGAAATGAGTGTCATATTCTTACAGGTAGACCATCAGGGAGTGTGTTTAGCTGTCGACTGATGCATTTAGAATTGTGATCAGTGGTCATTGTTGACACACAACAACAAAATGTGTCCTCTGCATTTAACCCATATGCGACATCATGAGATAGCAGGGGGCAGCTAATTCAGCGCCCGGGGGCAGTGCTTGGCAGCGGTACCTTACTGGTTGGGGATTTGAACCTGCAATTTTTCACAATTGCAAGTGTACTTCCCTAACCATTAAGCCAGCACAGCTGTGTGAGAATAGAGGTGAACATCTCTCATCAGGAGAAGGACTGCATTTCAGGTTATCCAGTATGACTGACACTTGGATAATTACAATACCCACAGCAAAGCACCGGACTTTGATGTTTCGCCGACTGTCTCTCTTCAAATTGCTCAGTCTCTGATTTAATTTATATTCAATATGAACAAAAGCAGGCAGTTTCCCAGAAAATAATGAGACTCTGTTTCTTTTACAGCGCGACTTTAAATCACCCATGTCGCTGACAAGCCTGAATTAATAGGAAGGTTTTATGAAAGTTTAAGTAACATAAAAAGTGGTGGGTGCGTTAAAGTTTTTCTTTCTGAATACTAATGTCGGCAGCGTCGTACGAATGTTCTGCAAGCTGCGCTTTATTCCTTACACCTCTGCAGCGTCTCGATAGCTACTGCACCAAGTGTAAAGTTTTAGGTGCGAATCCTGTGTGACAAAATGACAGCTGCCGCTTTCCCCGCTTTTCTCCAGACGGCATTTATGTTGTTTACGATCATTGTCTTGCCGTGTTCCGCTTTTCCCCAAAGAGGCGTTGTACCTGCCCTGGGACTCTGTGAAAATATATAAAATCCTATATGCCGATGTCTGAGTCACGGCAAAGGAGTTATTTATTTATTTATCAATCAAGCCGCATATCATTTTATTTATTTGTTTGTTAGTTTGAAAGGTGCAGCCAGTGTGAAATAGCTTGAGTTTATACTGACATTGCGCAAGTGCCGTTCTCACTTTGTAAATAATTTCACCTTACCCTTAGAACTTGGGAAGGAGGGTTTCTGATAGTAAAACATGCTGAAGGAGACAGGGTGGGGGGGGGGAGGGGGTATATGGTACAATTTTTCGAGCCCCCTCCCCAGTGCCTGGAGTTTTCTACCCCCCTTACAGGCAGCCCTGGCTGTAATCAGTTTTAGACAGTTAATATGAATTGCTATCTCTATCGATAACCATGGCCCCGCCTTTTAGGCAGTAAGTTCCCGGCGATGATGTAACGGTCACCTGATTGGGCTGGCCCCCATGTCCAGGTCCTGAGCACTCACGGCTCCGATAACGATACCCACGGGGGCGTTTTCATACACGTCCATGCCATAGGCTGGCTTGCCGAACACCGGCGGCTCGGCCACATCCACCACGCTGATCCGGACGGTGGCGGCGTCCCTGAGTGGGCCCGGGTGCTGAAACCTCCCGTCTCTGCTTGGGTTAGATGCCTCCACTTTGAAGATGTGCACACTTTTCTCTTCAAAGTCCAGCCGCTAAGACATGAAAGCAGGAAGGATATGCAGTCATACTGATACAGCAAAGGCTTATGGGAAATCATGCACAAGCTTCCTTTCCATCCTTCATGCCATGAAGTGTTGCACAGTAGTCTGGTCCTTGACATATATTTGTTATTTGCATCAGTCTTTATATTAACTGGATTTCCAGCTGCATTTGATGTTTGGTGAAACTCATGCATAGCATGAATAAGCAGACCAGGTAATGTAAACTTATTATAAGTGAATGAAATTCTCTCTGCACAGAGTAAATTGCTTTCTCTGGTGTGGAACTTGTTTCATCAGCATTACAAAGACAAGCAAACTTGTCTGTAGCTCAACATGTCAAAGAAACACAGCTTGGGGGAAACAGTAGGATTGCCTTCGGAATTTGGGAATATTTTTAAATAGGTATTGTTCCCTCACCACTAGAGGCACCATTAGAGGCCCATTTTGGGGTTTGGTCAGAGGCGAGTTGCCCAGAGTTGCGTATATGTATCACACGGGCCATTTCAAGCCCACCCCGAGCACGTTATGATCCCACAAGCTTTTGCTGCATGGGACCACCTCATGATCACCTCATTATCATGACATGAGCATCTCATGAGTACCTCATAATCACCTCATGATCATCACATGATCACTTCATGAGCACCTCATGACTACCTCATTATCACTACATGATCACCTCATGACGTTTTAAAACATTCTGCACTCAAAGCATGGTGAAGAACAGTGTTCACCACACAGATAAATCTTCCAAGGGTGCCATAGATGGACAACAACAAAATCCTGAAGCCCCCAGGTACGTCAAGATCTCATGCCAAGCTCTTGCTTCGTGACAGGTCTGCAGAACAAAATGGAAGCTGAGGGGCACTGTGACGATTTAAGCAGGCTGGGATCCCGAAACGACTCACTTCAGGAAGCCCCCCCTCCCCCTCCCCCCTCCCCATGAGGGTCAT
>JAODJW010000081.1:6676560-6702903 GCA_026777045.1 Hyperopisus bebe | reverse complement strand
TGTTGGGATAAGATCTTTATCGTTTTGGAAGCCATTAAGAAAAAAAATGCTCTTCTTGTTTTATCCTGTTCATTTTGCGTTTAAATGCTAAAATAAAAAAACCTATTTAGGTGTAATTTTTGGGGGCGGGAACCAATTAATTGGTTTTCCATTATTATTGGTTTTCCATGTCTTTTGGGAAAAATTCGATCAAAACTCTAACTTTTTAGGATTCAATCTGGAGTCGATCCCTGCCGTAGAATGCATGCCCGTCTCTAAATGACCGATTGGTCGCTGATCCGAAACGAGTTGAGGTACTTTGTCAAGTTAGGCTACCGTAGTGGTAATCAATAGCCCAAAAAACCCGTAAAACTCTAACCCTAACCCCCAAAAAACCTCTAAAACCCTAACCCCCAAAACCCCCTAACTCCCCAAAAACCCTTAAAAGCTCAACTCCTCAGAACACCGGCATGCATTCTATGGCAGGGATGCGTTTTTCGGCATAACACCGGAACGGATTAAGTTCGAGAACCAAGGTACATACCACTGTATACATCTAATCATACAAATAGATTTTTTATTGTGATTTACATGCAATAAATTTAAAAGATTTAAAAACATTTGATATAGTTTTCTGTTCTTTGATTTTTGGGAAAGTGGTCAGATCAGATCAGAGCAACAAATCACATATTTTTTTAATATATTTAACAGGTTTAGGTAATGTCAAACAAAAAATAAATACAGTATTTCATTAGAATTGCTATATTGATTTTTTAAAACATCTTTTAATATTTGTTTAATGGTTTAACTTGTACTTGTGATGTAGAGTTTGTTCAGTTCCACCAAATATACCACTTACAAGCAAATAGAAGCTGAATTTCAATGGTTTCAGAAAGGTTAGATGCACACATGGCAATAAGATGAGAAGGTATCGTATTATTAGTATGGCAGCTAAACAATCATTTTTTTTAACCGCACACCTGTTTTAACCCTATGTATGTGTCTGTCTGGCAATTTTTTAAAATGAAACAAACCAAATACCATCAGCTTTCCCGTGAGACACTAACTCAATGTTGTAATTTTAGCTTTCACTTCCTGCTTCCAAGAAGGAATCTCCATGAAAATATCAGCTCATGCTACTCTCCCAATTAGCTATCAAAAAACTGCACGCGTTACCGCAATTAAAGACACAATAGCACATTAAAATGAATGTGCCTCGTTAGCACAATTTCCCAGCCCTACAAATAAGACTGTATGTTAACCTCAAAACCAATGTAGGTCTTCATCGGGATGGATATCCGTTGACTGAAAAACCCAAACCTGCAAACTGGCCTCAGATAACACAGAGTGTCTGGCTGACAATACCCCAGCAAATCTCCTGCGATAATCAGGCCCAGAAGCAGTCAGGGATTGGGAACATGCTACCGATCTAGAGCTTTATCATAATCATTACGAAGACTCTATCCCTGTAGAACTAAGCTCAGTCTTTGTGGCTCCGTCTTTCTTCGGTTAGGGCTGTGGAGTCATCGTTGGGTACCCGGAGGTTGTTGTCACTTTGGGGAAGAGAGGCGGTTTTAATGAGTTTAAGGATTTTTTTTTATTGGCCTGTGGGATAATTCGATTTCAAAGTGATCTAGTTCTGGTTTTGGAGAAATAATGGCCCCTCAACAAAAATACAATGCAACTTTCATTTTACTGTAGAGACAGCGATGCTCATGGATCAGAAAGCATAAACCACAGCACAGTCATGTTAATATTGTGTAGATTCTAAAAATAAACTATAAATAATGCACAGTTCTGGGAAAGGGATTATTTACAATTACTTCCTCACTATTTCTTTTGACAACCACCAAGCATAATGGCTGTTTACTATGCAAACGGCCCATCTGCTTGTGAAACTTTACCCACGGCGTTTCTGCCGTAAATGGAAGCCTGTTTTTTTCAGATGCTTCTCCGCTTAAGACCTTCTGCACGGACAGCAGCCAGCTCCGTGGCGGCAGCTTGCGAGACACCAATCAGCCGCTTCCATTATAAACTCTAGATAATTGTCTTAGATATATATGCGACCTCCTGCTCGTCTGTTAGATTCAATTTTACAAATGCTTTGAGGTATTAAAGGAATGATTTGCTTACTTAAGGTTATTTAAACTGTGGTTTAATCTCAGAGACCGTTCTTTATGATAATTCATCTTTGACTAACCAAGCATGTACAGAACAGGCATAGCATACAAATGGACATCAATACAGCTTAGGCATAATAAGCATGTAGTTATTTCATGGTCACCAACACGCATTAAACTAGCCAAGTATAACACAGGTGACCTTGTGAAAAAAGAGCATCAGCAAATATGGTGTGTGGCTCACCAGGTTAGGGTGCTGTGCTTATGATCGGAAGGTTGCTGGTTCACGTCTCAGGGTCGGTATAGTAATTTCAATGTTGCGCCCATGACCCCAATGGTTTTAGGTCTGAACTGGCTTTCTCTTAAAAATGTCTGACACTTCTGCTAAAAATGTCTCCTAAATGAATAGAATGTACATTTTATTTAGTAATGAGGCTTAATCTAAGGCGTGTAGCATGATCTACTGGTCAAGTGAAAAGGTCCAATCCAGCTTGAAGTGATGAAGTATATTTTTATTGCACCTACATAATTATGAATTATTCTAGTTTGTTGCACATTGTAACTATAAGCTGATTCGTACTTTCATAGCTAAAGTTTGTCTGACTAAATTAGCTTAATGCACATTCTTAACATTCATATCTGTTCATGTTGCTGTTCTGGTAGGGCTAAAATATCCTGACTTATAGCTAAAACACATGTTTTCTGTGTGCTGCACCCAGAGCCGTGACTGTGCCCAGGACGGGCTACTGTGCACCGCGTTAAAGTCCGACATTCCTCGACACTTGTGAGGTTTGGGAAAGTTAGGGAACGTGCATGCACCTGTCATAATTATTCCTGTTGCTCTTCAACATATTATCAGAAGAAAAGAACCTGATCTATACTGAATATTATAGATATTAGGTAAGTGTGTTAAGCACATGTTCTATTGTTACTCAAGACCCTGATTCAGATAAGTAGATGGCAGATGGGTGGATAGATTTAATTTTGCTTGCACTGTGCTCTACGTTTAAGATTAAACTGAGAGGGAATCCAGATATGCTAATCAGCACCAGCATCTTTCGATTGTGATTATTTTACATAATATTTCTACAGAGGAACCCAGCCAAATAGCAAGCTAATGTAAACAGATTTGGACATATGTGTAATGCTGGCAGAGCAGATAGACAGGGATGAGTCAGTCTTCTCACCCGTAGAATGTGCTTTGCTGCGTTTCCTGATTACATTTTCTGATTATGATTCAGTGGGATGAGGTCTTTCCAGCTCAAGAAGAGGGTTTGTTTTTGCTCAGAGGTGACAGCGCGTAGGAACACGAGGACACCACCGAGGAAACACCCCCCCGCCCCCCCCAAGAAACGTCAGGCGGTAAAACGCAGACAGGAAGTGGCTAAATAAATGATCAGCCTGTAGCTGATGAATAATTAATGGACTAATGAATAATTAACAAAGCCAAAAACTGAGCCTCCACTATGGATTGTGGACTCTCTGATCTGGCTTACCAAACTCAGAGTTCAGCATTCTGCGGATTCCCTGCCCTGCCTGCACACACTCCCACCCCAAACTATGGCTTGTGGGGATATCATAAATTTGGCCTTTCACAGTTCCATTCAAAGATCAGTCACCCAGGCAGAAAATACTGGGGGGGACACTGTCTGTGATCAGAAGGTTGCTGGTTCAGATCCCAGCCTCTCCATGAGGTTCCTGAGCAACGCCCTTAACCCCAGTTGCCTCAAGGACTGACTGACTGTGCTTTTTCAATTGTACATTGCTTCAGATAAAAATTGTCATCATACTTCGCCAGCAATTTGATTCTTTCCGATGGCTCTTTTGTACAAAGGAAAGGAACAGAGTCGTTGTTGTTCCCAAATTGCACTGCCTGCCCTAAATCCGCTCCACTCCCTTTTACATGGACGGTGAGAACCTGTAAGTCATAAGAGGCAGATTTTGTTGCTTTAAGTTTCCTTAAGACTGAGCAGAATCTGTGCCAATGAAAAGATTTTTAATATTAAGTGTTCCGTGAATTGCACTCAAGGCAAAGAAACTTTATTTACATAAAACATTTCAGACAGAGGGTAAATTCAAAGTGGTAAATTCACAGACAAAGCAGAGGGATATGGCGTCACCTTGTGTAATGTTTGCAATGCAGATCAATGACATTAGGTTGGGTAATGTAAGCAATGTAGTGCTGTTAAACCTAGTCAATGCATGCAACATAATATAGCAAGTAAATATATTGGTGGGACGTCTGAATCTGATACAAATCTTACCCCATCATTATCCTAGTGATTATTTCGCAGATAGACCTAGTAACCCCCCCCCCCCATGGAAAAAAGACTGATGAGTGGCTCTCGGAAAGGAATGGAGCCATAAGATCCGCCTCGCTTCAAAGCGCCGTTATTCCCAACACTAATAAACGTGTATGATGAATAAATAAAAAATGTAAATAAAATATAATGTAAGATGCTATTAAAGCATCAGTCACCCAGACAGGGAAAACTGAGGACGCTCTACAATGATACCAACATTGCGCTGTTTATATAATAGTCACGTTTCAGCGATCTGCTCAAATCACAAAAACTATTTTTCAGGAGTGAATCTGGGAGCGCTGGCTGGCAGAGGAGTGCCGAGTTTGGATGATCCTGCCCCCGAGAGCATTCCTGGGTCTGTCCAACCCCCCCTTGGACCTGGTCCCATACAGACGCTGCGGAGACCGAACATATGGGAATTCGGCCTCATTATCCGGTGGCTGCTGTCCCGGATTAAAGAGCAGCCGTTCTTGGACATGAAGGCAGACCGCTACGTTGCCTCCAGGTGGAACGGCTGTCCAGCCAGATGAAGAACAACGTGGCAGATTAGCCACCGATTCACCATCTGCTTCGTCGCGTTTGAGGGTGTTTTCCAGTGACACTATCTCCTTCGCCAAGGCCCAGCCTGTCCCCATACGAAGAGGAAATTAAAGTTCATATAAAACCTAAACTTATAGAGTTAATTGAGTTTTAGCTGCTTATGACACAAGATAAAGGAGTATATTTGAAAACTGTGGCACGTGGCGGGCTAGTATGACAGGCGTTGCCTAGTAAGTATGATTCATAGGCTGCAGCTGCATGGAGACAGATGGTAAGTGTGGTATGGTTTTGTCTTGTACCATGAACATGCGTTTTGCTAGCCTGTGGTATGTAAACATGTTTCCGTGCTAAAATGCTAGCAGCCTCCAGCCCTCTGACCATAATTTTATCACTCAATCCCGTCTTAATGGTATATAAATTACCTTTTACCGCATTTACATCCCGAGATCCAGCAATTTATTCTTGTCCTCTGCAGAGGACGTTATGCTTTCGCTCATGACGTCCATAATGTACACGCCACTCCATTAAGTCCTGCTGTTGTTCCTTTAAGAGGGCATGTGTGGGGGTGTGACCTTGTTAAAACCAAAAGCATAATGAATATTAAAAAAAACAAACCATATCATATCTCCCTGGACCTCGGGAGCTTAAACTGAGTGTAACACTTGCAAAAGCCTATGAAATGGGTTGAGAAGCAAAACCGTTAATAAACTGGGTTGCCCATCTATGTGTATATCTATGTGTCTGGTGCCTCAGTAATGATTCAGGGGTCTTTGAACCAAGACTGTTTAGGGCTACCCCTTACCACAGCTTGAAAAACATTTATAGAGATATATACTGAGTTTCAAAAGACGAATCTGCTAGAACAACTCCTGTTCTTCTCATTTAAAACAGGCTGTAAGAGTAGGTGCTACGAGTATTTCTTGTTTGCAGTAGTTCACAGTAATTGTTGTGAATCAGAAGTATGTTGTGGTTGTTGTGCAGAAAAGTGCCTTTCAATTAAGACAACGGTCCTTGTGTGATGTTCGCTGTAGGATGTCAGCTTTGGATGTGTAATCAGCTCACCTGGGGGGACGGGACCACTGGCCCTCCCAAGTAGCCAGTTCTGCACTTATGTCAATGAGGGGCGCTAGAGCGCAACATGCCTCTTACACACTTCCTTTACGGGAACAATCATGACCAAGAAGTTCTGCTGTGTGATTTTACTGTAACTGATTTATTTAAGGGAGAATTTTAGTATATCTGCTAATGTTATATACAGTCATGGAAAAAAATTAAAAACCACAGCACAATTTTTTGCTTCACTCATTTCTCAATTTATGGGTGTGCGTCTGTGAATAATATATATTTTTCTGCAAACTCTAGCCTGGTTCTCTACTTCTCATTAATGAAGGGCTTCTTCCTTGCTTTATAGGAGCCTGATACGACCTGTCCTAGCGGTGCACTTCACACCTGCACTTAATGTTTCCCATTCCTTTGGAAGGTCACTTGATGTCATCCTTCGATTCATGAGAAACTGTCGGATAAGTTAACAGTCATCTCTGACATTACAAAGTCGCTTCCGCCTTTTACCTGGCTGGTTTCTGGTCATTCCCATTGTCTCCTGCTTCCCCTTATTTTTGTGTACTGCTGTCTTGGAAATTTTGAACCTGAAAGCAACCTGCTCCCCAGCAGAATCACAATTAAACCATTATTTAAAAATGGAGATTGTTTAAAAATAGAGTGGTCTCTTAATTTTTTTCCACAGCTGTATGTTGTTAATATTTTATTAATGTTATGTGTATTGGTTTGAAATGTATTTTAACTTTCAGATTTCACTTGATTTTACACTATACAAGCTATACACTATACAGTACAATTATACAATATAATCACTCTCTATCTGACACGCTGTAGTTCCCTAAGATTGTGTCATTCTAGGAGCTCTGACCTTGAAACAAGGTCGTTAATGAGCCAGTAGGCGTGTCTTAAATACAAATGTAAGTGGGCCAGTTCATACCACATCTGCACATGCGTTTATAAACCTGTTTAACATACTGCCCCATAAAAAGTTAATTCCCTGAGCTCATAAGTAGCTAAGAAAGATTGTTGAACCGTTAAAGCACTTTATCCTCAGCAAAGCCCAGAAGTACTGAATGAAAAAAAAACAGCTCTTAGAATTGACGGCCAGCCCAGGAGAGGATAAATTCAGGGGCTATGAAACATACCGTTATGCCAAAGTCACGCCGACGAAGCAGGGCATGCCGCTTACTGGAGAGATACTGCTCGCTCCCCACAGAGACAGGATACATGGGGCTTACAGCACAGAAATCTAGAGATCGAAGGGCACAAATCTCTGCTTTTCATTTTATTTTAGCTGAGAACATCAGTCCTGCTGCTCATGGGGGCTGATATGAAAGGAAGGGGAGATTTCTCCCTATCGACTACTCCCTTAGTCTGTGGGGGGTAACATTCTCATCACTGCGTCACAAACATTCCAGCATGTCTCAATCTGTGGGGTCATGTGCTCATCACTGTGCCATCAACATCCCAGAATGTCTCAGTCTCTGGGGTCATGTGCTCATCACTGTGCTGCAAACATTCCAGAACGTCTCAGTCTGTGGGGTAACGTGCTCATCACCGCATCACAAACATTCCAGCATGTCTCAGTCTCTGGGGTCATGTGCTCATCACTGTGCCATCAACATCCCAGAATGTCTCAGTCTCTGGGGTCATGTGCTCATCACTGTGCTGCAAACATTCCAGAACGTCTCAGTCTCTGGGGTCATGTGCTCATCACTGCGTCACAAACATTCCAGCATGTCTCAGTCTCTGAGGTCACGTGCTCATCACCAGGCTGCAAACATTCCAGAATATCTCAGTCTGTGGGGTAGCGCGTTCATCACCATGCCTCAAACATTTCAGAATGTATCAACAAGGTCACGTTGTGCCTGTGAAGATGAGAGACAGCTTTCCAATCATGTTTGGGAGATTGGATGTTAAAATGAAGCCAATTAACCGGTATCCGCCGAATCAATATTTGGCTAATTTGCGCCAATTGGTGTGCGGTGAGGGCACAAGTTTATCTGTGAGGAGCAGACGTTTGATGACCTCCTGCTTCTGGGGACTTGCTTCTCCAGCTTCCTAATTGCTCTTTAATGAAGTGCCACAGCTTCGTTACTGACCCTGACAGGCCGTTTGATGGCGAGGTGGCTCCTATTCAGGGAACTCGTTAGCTTTTGGCACTATCAAGCAGAGGTCTTACATCTAGGCTTAATTGGGGCTTAGGGAGTAAGAGGGGCTTAAAAGTCGTGATTTAGTGAGAGAATGAGAGCAAGAAATAGAAAATGAAAGTAAACAGCTGGGTATCCATCCATCCATCTATCCATCCATCCATCCATCCTCCACGGTCACATATTCAGTAATGGGTCCTTAGCCCCCCTAAAATATTATTTTTATTTTCCAAGATGTTTTTTTTTTTTATTTTTGATGTGACAGAACTAAATTTGATTCTCTAATTGAATGGACATTGACTGGAAAACCTCTGTGACTCATCTCTCAGTGCCTTGTAGATACTGACAGTGCAATAAATTGGATTTAGTTGTTTTTTTGTTTTCATTTTAATAACCAATATGTTCCATTTAATGTCGTAAATTGTATTTCTGCCTTTAAAATTCTCTGAGCTGTATCATTCATTTGTTTTCCACTGTAATTCTGAATGTCATGTTTTTGTATAATAATGTCAAAATTAAACTTGAAGTCTGATATAAACTACGGCAATCATATTTTGACATACTTTCATGATTTTATGACTTCTTTAGGTTACACCTATACCTGTTAATTTCATGTTGTTTTTGTTCCCAGACTGACGGCTTTGGTCAACACTGCGCTCAGCTTAAGCAAATTAAATCTCCTTTCAGTGCATTTCCTCAGTCTCATGCTGCTAAAGGCGTTTATAAGATTTGAATGGCTGGAATAACATACATATTTGTGTTGTAAATATAATCTAATTCTGAAATATTCATAGAATCAATATAATACACAGAAATGAGTTGATGTTTCCAGTGTTTGTTAGATGTCGTTTTAGCAATAACAACTTTATGAAGCTTGAATTTTAATTTATTTTATCCTTGCATATGATGCGTTCAGAATATTAAAAATGACTTAATGCTGAAATTTTGCTCATATGTGCTTGTTAAACCATCACACCACCTGGCCTGTCCTTTCATACCTGCCAGATAAAAGCAGTATCAGAAATGATGTTATGAAGAATCCCGGTGGATAGACAGCCTTTTCTCCGCTGATATTATTAATGAGCTGGCAATCAATGCTTGCCAGGGCTACCCTTCCAGGAGGGTGGGGGCAGGGTGAGAGTCCTCAAGTGACTCCTTCAAAGTCTTGATATGTCAATCCTGTTTACTCGGGCTTTACTCTGGACAGGGGACCTAAACAGCAGCAACTTTGGTGTCAGGTTAATGGAAAAGGGACTCAGTTAAACTAATTTCTTGAAGCTCTGCCACTTCTATTATCTCTTGTCTTGATGATTCTTATAGGTGACAGAGTCAAGGTAATAGAGTCAAGGTGATAGTCAGAGCTCTGGGAACATGATGAGAGACACCTGCTCCTTCAGTGGATTCAGAGTGAGTAATAGCTCAGAGACTCACTGAAATGTCGTCAACATATCACGTGTGGAGGAGGTTCTTACTTTGCTCTTCCACCTTCTCACAGACACACAAGCAAACCTCCATCCATTTTCTACTCAAATCTACTTCCCAGGTTCCTTCCATACATTCCTTCCATATTTCCAGAGTAGTCTCAGATCAACCAGAATTTGGAAAAACACTGAGAAAAACTGAACAAAGAACAAATAATTGAACTGAAAGTAATTTGTGCCAATGAGTTGGGTTTTTTTGGATGCAAATAATGTTTTAATTATAAGTCCTTCACTGGACTTCGTCATCTAGAATCCATGAGGATTATTGTTATTACCGAAATGTCGTACATGACGGATTTTGAAGCTGTCCAATGGGAGCATGTGGACATAAACTCTCCACAACTCAGAAACATACACTGGGATAGAGCAGTGAGGAGCTCCCTCTCTCACTCATCAGTCACCATTTGGTTCAGACCCCAAATTCACCGAGGAGATACTGCAAAGTTTCTTTTTTTTCGACGTGGTTCCATCTCACCGACGTTTTACTAGTCATGAGCATTGTTGAATAATCCATGACTTTTCCTCCTCTTTCTTTTCCAGAACTGTGTGCCTGTTACATGCTGCAAATTTTAAAAGTTTGGAAATCTGGAAGGTTCCTAACGTAAGACCTCATTTCAAAGTTTCCCAGCTGTTTTACTGGATGATTTTTTTTATGGCATTCTGTCTGGTCTTGTTGACTTCCAGCTTGTTTAAAATTTGTGCTTTTGACATGTAAACACGCAGGAACTTGGCGGGCAAAGTTATAGACCCAAGTCGATATAATATAATAAAGTCAGACCACAGCCAGGCTGAGAGGCATGATGAACGATGAGTCCTTTTGTGGAGTGTGGAGGAAGATACTAAAAGTTGTACAGTGAATACAGGAAAAAACACATTTTATTTGCAATTCTGCATGTAATGAGTCATGCAGAGGTTCGGTTGTGGAGTGATCTATAGTGATTTATTTTACAAAAAACAAAGACAGAATCCAAACTCAGGATCATAAAATAAAAGCGGCACTGAAATAATAATAACTTAAAAAACCGTAGCCGTACAAGCAGGCAGTGGGTCAGAAAATGCAGGGAAGACTATCAAAGAGACACACACTAGGAACGCTTAGTATGGAGAACTCACAAAATCCAAGGAGGAGCTAGAGAATTTAAAAGGTATTTAAATGATTACAGGTTAAACAAGGTATTGGTGTCTTCAATAATCTGGGGGAGATGATTGGCACAAGGTCGACAGTTGCTTGGAAAATCCAGGCTCTTGGATCCCTGGAACAGACCCCTGATACTGTCCTTCAGAGCTGAACGTGCCTGCTTGTTTAGAAACTGGTTTGTTTCGCAGTTTCACATTTCCATGCACTTCTTGAGCTGAATCAAATGAAAATCACCAGGATTGTGCTCCTGCATTTTCATGAGGGGATAGTAAGACAGGTTCTGAGCACGGTGACTCGGCACATGGCAGGATAAATTACTCACGCGCGGGGGGAGATCAGAGGGTCCGTGCAATGGAGGGCCCTCAGAACCTCCTCATTAATTAAAATAATCAAGAAAGGCTGGCCTGGAGTTTCTGGCCAGGATGCTTTGATATAAGAAGATTCAAAGGGATCGACCAAAGAGAGCATATGTCAATCTGAACACCAGCACACAGATCCTCAGTACTCTGGGTTCACTAGAACCATTAATTGAACCTCGCATTTGCATCAGGCCTGTTGGCCACAAACAGTCACTACACTAAATATTAAACAGGCACATTGCTTATTCAGAAGATGCTGAAGCAGCAGTTTCTGCTGAACAGCTAGCTATGATCTTCTGGCACTACTTGCTAGCTACGTTAATGCTAATCCCAACCATGAAGGGCTCATATCCCAGCACCACCATGAAGAGAAAGAAAATGATAAATAGGTCTCTAACAGGAAGTTTGCCAACAATGAGCAGTTTTTCGCCCAGCAATGAAACGCCTGAGGAGGATGCAGCAATTTTTGCAAACACAGGAGCCCCAAAGTGACTATTTGATTGGGGCCCCTGAACCGACAATGCCGCCTCTGATTATAACTATAGGACCGTAAGCTTTAGAAAAAATGTGACTTGATTTATTTGAACGTGGACCGTTCATAAACCCCCACGGAGCTGCGCACAGGTCGTTCATCTACGAATTCATGCGTGAAGCTGGAACGGGTCTGTGAAAGCTGACCTGTGATCCGTTGAGTGTTCACGGGTCAAGTACAATAGAAACAAAAAAAAAATGCATAAAGTGAACATGAGGACGTTTATCGATATTAATCGCGGTGGCTTTGTTTTGACATGGAGCGATGGCAGTGCCGGATTTGGACTGCATCCACAGAGATAAGAAACAAAAGACAATGTCCTCAGAAAGCAGAATATATTGTGTGGAATAATGTGAACGTCGGTTTTGGGAGTCAGGTATGGCGATGGAATTCTGATGAGGGGGCGCAAAGTCGAATCAAAGGCTTTGGGCTGGAAACTGTATAAAGTCGATATGCTTTGAAGCGATTAGCCTTGGAAGCGGGCGCCAGGCGTTCCACGGCATATAATGATTTTCAGATTCATGTGGTTTATCTGTGGAGGTTCCAAACAAACCCATTTAAATATTTGGCACCTGTGTTCAGCCTTTCCGCCATAAGAGATCATACCATTTCCTGTACAAAGGATACTTGGGAAATCGAGCATAAACCATAGGGGGGGATTCACCATTTCTTATCAGCATTCTATAGGAAATGGAGCTTAAAGAAACGAAGCAAAATTCAGCTAAATGATCCATAAGAACTTACTGTTCCTTATGAGAATACTATCAGAAATACTGGTTACAGGACCCATCCCATCTCTCTGGGGTGGACTTCAAAATCATTAAGAAAAAATTGCTCATTAATAATATTCCCAAACTATGAGCGCCATATCCTAAGATACTGCATAAATCAATGCTTCATATAAAAGAACAGATGAAGTAGCAGTACACCAATAAGGCTATTAATTATGACCAAGTAATAACACGGTAGGTAAGTAGCGTAATGAGTATTGGCTTGTTATTACAGTGTCCTAATAGTGCAAATGGATGGTTTTTAGAAGCAACAGGAGCATCTTAGAATACAAACCCTTATCGATACGGCTAATATAATGACCTGCAGCTTACTGAGGGGGCTTCAAAGCCACAGTCCACTTTAACGCCAAAGCTGAGTTAAACCCGCAGCACAGGATCCAAGGGGCACAATTATCCCAAGGGCTTTTCAAAGCCCCAAGTTTAATTTCATTACTGTGCTTACAGACAGCTTGAAGCCACATGAAATGCTTGCCATTCTTACACTTTGCTACAGGTAGCCCATGAAAGATCAGTACAGAAAAGGTCTGCATGCGTTTAGTACATATTGCATCCATGTCATGGATTACATTACACACTTAAAACCTGTTATGGTTTATATTACGTATTTTAAGCAATATCAATTCTCATTTGTTTCAGAAACTTGTTTTTAAGATATTTCATGTCATATAAATACAAGCACTTCGCTAAATACATGTACAGTGTGTTTGATAAATGGAACTTGAAACCTGAATCTGAAACTTGATATATAAAACAGAACATTTTTTTAAGGATGAAGCATTATTATAAGATAAAGAGTTGCTAGGTTAAAAAAAAAAAAATGCAGAGTGACCCAAACCTGTCGGCTTTTTGCACCTTTGTGACTGATTTCCCAGTGACTTTCCAGTCCGCAGCACAGAGCTCAGCTGGTAACGATGATGTAATGAACCATGCTCTCCCGCTCTGTCACTAACTCATTTTACTCTGCTGTCCCAGTAATCGTACACGGTTCTGCACGGACGGACCCACACAAAGAGACTCTTACCGTCTTTTGATTCCCTCTGTGGAATCGCTTCCAGTTTAATCCAGGCCGTCAAGGTTGGAGGCAGTGAAAGTATCCCAAGACTGACCCTCAGACTTGGTAACGCAGACTATCATGCCTGCTTGTTTCTCGCTCTCTCTTCTCCGTCTCTCTCTCTCTCTCTCTCTCCCTCTCTATTGCTTCTGTTTTACCTCCCCTGTCTCCTCTCTCTACCCCTCCCTTCCAGAAAAAGTGTGTGCTCCTGCATGGAGACTAAAGGAGGCGAGGAGAAGCTAGAACACGGTCTAAAGTCCCCCAAAGGCTCAGGACCAGTCAGGAGCTGGTGTTGTCTGGCTGGCTGGTCAGCTGCCCACGTCGTTTAAACACCCTTAGGCACATTTCGAGCCAAACGGCCAGTGGATGGCGTCCAAAGCAGCCACATGCCCCACCCCCCGCACCCCCAACCATAAGATCAGTGCAGGGTTTTGTGGGATGTCTCCAGGAGTCTTTAATCAGAGAGACAGGGCCGCTTGGGAATCTAGAGCTTTCTAGGACAACTTCTCCAGAGATGCTGAGGTGGATACAGCCTTAAAGCATGTGTGTTGTGTAGCAGGGTGTGTTTATCACAGTTTAATTTCCCCATAAGAAATAATGCAAATGAATTAAATCCATTCCAGACCCCCAAATGATTGCCTATTTAAACTTATCTACCTTCCTAACTAATGATAAAAAACATTAACAATCAATATAAAACTAATGCACACATGAAAAAGCACTCAAAAGCAATAACCATGAAATAAATGACAATCTCACACTCCGAAGCGAGAGCAGACACACGTGCACCCACATAAGTCTCCCTATAATTTCCTTTTTAAGTCCTACACAGTACAGTTACTCTCTCTACTTTCCTCTTTGGTTTGCTGCTGTCACTGCTCACTTTCTTAGGGGCCATGATTACTGTATCACCAAATGTACTGCAAATAAAGGACAAAAAAATCACACCGAACACAACTTTCGCACGTCGAACTCGGTCGAGAGGGACTGTGAGACTGAGAGCGATTCTTAGGCATTCCAGCCGTACAAGTTTCAGCAGGTCTGTTTTGTTTTGTTATGTTCTGAGTTTTCAGTCGAATTGCGGCTAGGTTATTCTCCACCAACCCGTTCGACTTCCGAATTGGTAGAGTTGAACGTGTCTCAACCCATACAAGTTTTAGTATGAACGGTCGAGTTCTAAGATTACGGTTGAGGTACAAGTCAAAAAAAAAATTCAACAGACCCGTTTGATGTCCGAGTTAAGTTGAGTTTGAGTTCCAAGGTTCTACTGTATTTCGTTTGGTTACTTATGGTTAAGGTTAGAGCTGGGTAAGGGTTAGTGTTAACTTATTTAGGATTAGGGTTATGCCCATAGAAATGAATGGAGAGTCCCCACAATGATCAGAACATAGGAAGTGTGTGTGTGTCCGTGGGTATGTGTGTTAGTAGTGAGTCGGTGTGATAGGAGGAGTGTTTTCCTGGCTTTAGACTAATAAGGAAAGAGCTGCTGAAGACAGAAATAATATTAATGAATTTTCATATGAAGGCTTCTTCTATTGACATATATAAAGGCCGAAGTGTGTCAAATCTGTCATTCTTTATTGACATATAAAGTCCTTGTCAGAGGCTGACCTATTTCAGGAACCTATATATTACTCCTCATGACGGTTGTTCTAAGTTGCTTCGTTTAGAGGCCGCCCGCCCCCGTCGGATCCGCGGATGACAACTTCAAGACACGCACTCGTGCGCTTTCCGAGAGGAAATGGAAAATGTGACCGTTAAAATGTCCATTATGTGCCAGCGGCTGACAGCCATCCATCGTTAAAAGGGCCACTCGTATTTTCCACTGCATATCGGCTGCTTGTTCTTAGACAGGGCCAATGGCTGCCGGTGAGGGATGTATGAATAAATCTTCCCGTGTTCTTTACTTTTTAGTAACTCTTTGTACACACAATTCAAAGATTTAACCATAGTAATATGGGTTATGCACAAACTGCAATGAAAACAACTAAATAGGACAATAAGGAGAATAGAGAATACTATAACATCAATGTAAATATTTACAAACCAAAGGTGTGAAGTTTTTCTGTTTTTTTTTATTATTTTAGCACATGTATAATGTGAACTTGATATTAAAAAGAGAGTATGTGGTGAAATTAGATAGTTAAAGATCAGATACAATCCCTTCACCCATCTACTCATTCATCCTTCCAATCACTCACCATTCACTCACTTACAGTACTTGCCCACCCACCTACCCACTCATTCACTCACTTACTTGCCCACCCACCTACTCACTCATGCCCTCATGCCAGAATGGACAGCATTGCCACCATCTCCAAATCACCACCATCATCATCAGGGATAAGCACACAGCCACATATCACCTAAACCATCCAGAACTTATGAAAGCATCTTATAGACAGACAGAGATATTGATCTTTGTGCAGATATTAAACTATGACTGAAAAATAAATAAATAATGTTGGCAAAAATATTCAGAGACGTTTATGTAAGACATCTCTTTATATGCATTTAAGTACACAGGTCAACATTAGTTCTTGGAATGTGTTTGATCTATAAATTATATTTCATATTAGTGTTTCAAATTGATATGTAAAAAAAGACAATATGGTTTATGTGACAAATGGAAAAAAAGCAGAAGGTATTTCCTGGAAGTAACCCTAAACCTTGTACAAACCTGTTCATTTTTTCATATGTGCTTATTTGATACTGGGTCACTGTAAATGCAAAGCTTAGAGAGAGTGGTTCCAAGAACGCAGATGCATGATGCAGACCCAGGACACCGTTTAAAGGGGGTGAGGCAAGAGAATCCGCTGAAGGGATTCAGATCCTATCCATGTTGTCAGCATGTATGTCAAGGTATCAGCACTGACATCATAAGTTTAACGACGTTGACGGAATATGGATGGGCCCCCAGATAACAATTTCTACTTACCATGGTCTAGGGAGTGATGTTCAGTATAGGGGCTGATGCAGTAATTGAGAAAGAATGAAAAGAAAAAAACTACTCTGTCTAACTTAGCTGAAGTTCTATTATCTTCAGAAGCACTGGATACAAGCGAGAGCTGAATATTTTAATGCTTTTCTGCTACACAATGTTACCCATGGTTATTACATTTTTTTTTTCTTATGCAGAAACATTTCAGTAAACAGACACACATAGGACAGGAGCGAATTACTTCACAGATATATTTACACATGCCTCCAACACCTGTCAAGGCTGTGGTCTCACCTGTCATCGTCAAGTGTCTTCTACACACATCTGCATGTGTGGGTTTTAAACACAGGAAGAAAGCCTCTTTTACAAAGGTTCATCTAAATCAGGGCATCGCAGTGCCTCAGCATACGTATCGCATGGCGTCTGCGCATTGACGACAGTGAAAAGGATCGACATCATTCTGAAAAGGGCAATGCACCAAAATGAAAGTCTGAAACCTCACACATAAATGACGGTCTATGATCCAGGATGTCCCTTGCCTGGTGCATTATGGGATGTTGTGTTTTTGGATGACAGATGCATAGTTTAATATAAGAATGAGGGTTTCTTATATGTTTACCTCAGTTTTACTATCCTTCCCAAGAAATGGTGAACATCAAAGTAAACTGAACTCTCTCAGTAGCACAGAAAAACATTTGAATGTGAGATTGTAAAGGGTCATCTCAAAATAATACAGCTCTGCAAAGTGGGGGAACAAGCCGCTCCAATGACTTGCATACCATAGCTGTTGGTGCTCATCCAAGACGGGATTCACCCCATGCGTGTCTCTGACGGCCATGTGACCTGATTAAGTGGCTGCTCGCCATGCTGCCAAGTCGCTCGTTATCAGGACAGCCCTCACTCATCATTTCAGTGGGACACGCTCCAATTAGTGCCACCCCAAAGCGCAACTTCCTTTTTTTTTAGGATAGAACCCAAAGCACAGCGTCAAAGCTCTATCGTGGGTCGATTACTGGGATGACTGACGTAGTTAGGTGTGTGTATAGTGTGTTAGTTAAAGAGTTATTTTAACCAGATTTCTTTGTAGCATTGCCGTGCATTAAAACACTGGAATGGCATCTTTTTATCAGTAATACATTAATAAAAATTTATAATAATAGAAAAAACGGCAAAGACAGATTTTCACATTTAATAAATGATACGTGCTGAAATCACACTCCAAACATGTTTTTTTTTCTAATTTCATTCAAATTACTTCACATTTTAGGTATTTCTTTTTAATCATGAAACATTTATTACTTACGTGACCATTATTCTCCTATTGACAACTGTGAAGAGTAATCATAAAACCCAATAATTTAATTTTAACCCACAAATGAAACCCAAAACCGGCACATTTTAGAGGCAGAGTAATCTGCTAATACTCTGATAGGCCTATAAATTATTCTGCCAAAAGCCAAATTATACAGCAATAAATTTGTGCGAAGATTGTGAAGATTTAGGATTAGGGTTTAGGGATGGAGATTAAAGTTATGGTTTAGGCTTAGATGTTAGGTTTAGGAGTTAGAGTTAGGGGTAAGGGTTATGGATTAGGCCTAGAGGATAGGGTGGTTCCTTCTTCCCTCATGATGTAACAGAGACACAGCTTTAGCTGCGGTGATAATAATGATGATGATGACAATGATGATAAAACATCCAAAACCCCATGAATCGTCACCCAAGCGGCCTCCAAGGACGTCCTGTGAAACGTCACAGGTGTCACGACTGTCCAAAGCTGTCCCATCGCCCGGTGTGAAATCGCCATAAGCGCAGGGAGAGTCGGGAGGAAAGGACCAGGAAAACGAGGACAGGCCAGAAAATGCAATAATAACCCGGAGCATTACCCATCATACATCAACGTGTCAGCCCAAAATGAGCAGATGGCAAAACAGAAAGGCCATGCATAAGAAAACAATGCATATCAATCACTGACTATAATGACCACTCGTTAAAGAGGCCGGGGTTTTGCCATCTTTGGCCTTAATACCCATTTAATGAAACAGAACAGATTATCACAAAGGGACTTTCTGCCACAGGGTGCCATAATTGCTTCATAAAATAATTTTCCCTTTTCATCTTTTTTTCTGCCTAAGAGCTTAAGGCATGATGATGCAGGAGTCCCAGTAGAAACACAGCATTAATAATCCCGAATCCATTTTACTACAAAATGACTTGGAGTTGTCTTGGAGTTATTGTGAAAATTAATAATAATAAAAGAAAATCTCATAGCTTTCATCAGGTGTAGATTTTGCATGACTGGCTATTTCATTAAAACTATATGGATATGTATAGACCTCTGTCAAAAGCCGTTATGAGGTGTGACAGACTTAGGCTCCCTTGTGCTAATCAAGTTCTGGTAACAATAATACATGAGCTCATATTTTTATATATGCATTAAAAAAATGTTTGATTTGCATTCGAGGTAATAATCAATCAGCAAACCCCGAGTCCTGTAGCTTCTGACCCCATTGGTCCTAAAAGAAAATGCACCTCAGTGAAAGAAAACCACACGAAAAATCTAAGGAGCATCAATGATAAAATCCTGGTTAACCAAGAGCCGTGAGAAAGTGTTAAAAATACCCATGCATACTACTCATTACAAAAATATTAATTATGTTAGGAGGAAGCGAATCCTACGTCTTTATTTTGTCGAAGATGGTTCCGTTCTGCGGATTGCCAAGGCCGCTATTCTGTCGATTCCCTGTATTCACACTATACTTTCACCGCAGTGGTTTCTCTTTCCCAAAACATTTCATTTTAACACCGGGGGTGCAAAATCATGAAAGCTTGGAAAGTTTAGGAATGCGAATGGCGTGGTATCAGGAGCATAGGAACCGGGGGGTGACGTGTACCCCCACAGTATCTAATCTGGATCCATTCAACGTCCAATAAACAGACCTTTACATTTAAATAATTCAGTTGTGTTTCCCCCAATATCTAAGTCTCTCCTACACTGTTGTGTGGTATCTTATTAATGCTGTTACACTGCTCTCTGCGGCTTAGGGCCGGAGATTGCACAGTGCACTGTGTCCTCGCGGTGCGTCGTGTGCAAACAGTATGACGCGCTTCGGGGCACTGCTGCCCGCGTCCGACGCATCTCACTTACACCTACTGCCAGAATCTCGCCCTCATTCTTCAGATCAGTACAATCCATTTCATGGTCTATTACATTATCGGATTGATTATTTTTATTTATTCAGACAAACAAAATCTATTCTCACCGACAACTCTGTCCAGGATAAATGGTTGGAGGGTAAATGGAAGGATGTATAGATTCCCAGAGGGGAAAAAAATATATGTATAAAAACAAATAACTATTTTATCTTGTTTTCATTACATTCTATATGCTATTGCTTTGGGTAATCATGGGCAAAGAAGCTTTCTTTTAAATTCATTTGTTTCTTCATATCATCAAAATAGGAACATCAGCGTAGTATTAGATTTCATAGAAATGCTATTAGTGTGAGCGGTAGTAATGTTTGTTAGTATTGTCAGCCACAGAGGTGTTTATCTGCATGAGATGTTGACTTTCTTTTCTTTGCAGTCGGGTATTGGGAAAGTCTGTGTATAAAAAGGGGTAGATGTATGGATGGATATTTACTTTTTCTTAACCTTAGCCCAGTAGAAGACCAGCTTTCAGGAACTGACAGTTATTACTAGGGGAAATAAGAGAGGGTTGTCTTTGATGTATGGAGTATGACTGTTATTTGCCGTCAATCTCTTCATATCTACAATGACGCTACTCGACATACAGGAACACCCCTCCTCCACTGTCTCGCATTACGGAGGACCTGTCCGTACCGCATGCCACCTGCGATATCGTGTCGTTTCACGTGCTGCTGTCATTATGGCGAGGAAGATGGCTTTGGGGGGCAGGTCCATAAAGACAAGGGTGATGTTTAATATTAGCCGCGTTGGATAATGAGCCCTTCTGGGAAGACTCGATGGTACAGTTTACTGGCTCGGCTGAAAGCTTGCGCCGGTGTGCGACGGACTCTTGCAAGGTGACGAATTTACAGGATGAAGGGAAGGGGCTTATTAAGGAGTGGCTGGTGGTCGAGGCATCGGTGGCCCTTGTGTGGGGGATAAACACTGGGAAATGAAAAAAAAAATAAAGTTATCGCTTCCACTTCCACGCAAGCGGCTACATTTATTTATATTAACCGATGCTTCCATACAAGGCAACATACATTTTTGAGAGAGCAGAGTCAGAGGGTCCCTGGAGCAATTGGGGGATTAAGGACCTGTGCACAGGGGCCCAATGTGACTGGTTTTCCAAGGAAGGGATTCAAACAAGCATCCTTCCCATCATAGACATAGCATTCTGCCAAGAAAGGGAATCAAACAAACATCCTTCTCATCACAGACGTGGCATTCTAACCCACAAACCCATACAGCACCCACAAGGTATTCAGAAGGCACAAAGTAAGGATTTGAATCTAGCATTCCTCAATGTGCATTGTCACTTTGCACCACCAGGGTATGGGTTTGAATCCCACCTCTGCTATATGTGCGAGGTTTGCATCCCCCCCAGTGTGTTGTGCTGGTGTGCACCTTCGCAAGTGTCAATGGTGCTCGCCGGCAATGCGATTTACTGCTGGGCGAGCATATGGATCCTGCATGGGTGATACAGTGAGCGGTAAGCCGTACGCATTCAATGTGCAGGATCTCCCCTGTTGACTCCTCCGCCGTCAGCCAGCCCGCCAATTTATTTATCTCTGGGTGATAGATGATTTCCCACACAGACACATGCGAAGCGTGATTAAAGCGGGGCTCATTATAAAATGATGGATATCAGCTCCCCGGGAAGACCTCCCATTGTAGTGGTAAAGTAATAGATCACACCAAGATGTTTATGAATCAATATGCACCATATTTAACCTCACCTGTGACCGACGGCCAAAAGGGGGGCCCATAATCAAGCCACATAAGGTAATTATATTACACTCAGCCATAAATATGTAGCCATACACGACTGACATCATCTGTGCAATATCACATGCAGAAGTTATATGAAATTACAAGCAGCAGCGCTGGCTGCTGTGACGCAAACCATGCATTTCTGTAATGCCCCAGAGATTTGGGGGCTTGCCATTGGCCACATACTCTGGGGGTGGGGAAGGGGCTCGAAGTGACTTTTGAGTGAAGCTCTAGGAACAACAATCCCTCCGCTGGTTATAACCTACATTTTGTTCTATTGTGAAATGAAATAAGCTACAGTAATTATTATTATTAGCCTACCTGTTCAACTCAACTTGTAAAATACGTTTTGTTCTTAATTTCACCTGCTAAAACCTCCAGTTACTTCATTTTTCCCATAACATTTTTAATTTAGCTATTCATGTACATTTATGGTTATGGTCTGGCACCCATTAAGGCCATCTCTCCTATATCTCTTTTGACTCAAACCTGTTTTTTTGTATGGATATCTCGCACTAAAATCCACTCTCCGTGGTGCTCAGTGCATCTCTAATCATTACCTTGAGACACTGAACGAATAAATACTGTGATAAGTGGCATCTCGTGAGCTTTTTAGCTCGTCATATTTCCCCTGCAGATTGTATCAGATGTCCCCAAACCTTAGCAAAAACATCGCCCCCCTCCCCAGCGTCGATGAACATGACCCTTAACTCCGAACACCGTGGCTGCCATTCTCCACATTGCAAGTCTGACAGTCTTTTAAACTAACGACTGCGGAGAGGAAGGAGAGCCGGTTGTCGAGTTCGGTGCGCGGCGGCAAACCGCAAAATTCCAGGGGTGAGCCTTTGATTCTTGTTGCCAGGCAACAGTGCCAAGCCAGAAAAAAAAGAAAAGAAAAAAAAGAAAGAAAAAAAAAACTGGAAGTACCTTCAAATTAGCTGCCAGAATCTTGTGGACAATAAAGTAATTTGAATCCAGGCACAGGTCCGGACAACTGCGGCGAAGTGAAAAGGTTTTTTATTGTCGCAGAAAATAAAAAAAAATAAATAAGGAGATGATAGCTTAGGTGTACGGATGCTTCTAAATTTACCCACTAAGCATTACCACAGGGAGAAAGCAGGCATGTCGATAAATAGTGTCAGACATCCGTATTGTCTGAAGTGTCGATGTGAGGCTGTTATTCTGAATTTCGGCAGTTTCTTTTGAAATATTTCATTACTTATATGCTTGTTAAGGATTATTTTCGGCGGACCCTACCTGATGATTAACTCCTGGAGTCAGGTGGGTGCCGTCACGGCGGGCTCATTAACGCGGGATTCGTACGGAGTGCTTTTTCCCCGCGCTGACCCACTTACTCAAAGCTTTGAAATCAGGGCAGCCCAAGCGCGGTTGAGCTGACAGCTCTCCGGAAGGGTGCTGCGTGACACGGACAGCTGAAGTTGAGGAAGGAGTGCTCCAGACTTTGGAGAGACAGCACCTCCCGATCACCTCCTCCTCTGAAGCAGCACAGATTGTCCCCTTCCCAAAAGAAAAAAATAAAAAAAGAAACAAAACACAACACAAAACTATTGTGTGTTAGTGGACATCTTTTCTGCCCGTTCAGGAGCAGGAGGAACCGTATTATTCTTATTTACAACATTTCCCTTTGTTCTTTAACAAGATCCACTGGGTTTTCCATCCCTTGCTGCCCTATAGCAGGCCCTGCATCCACTGCCATTTGTCACATAATGATTTCACAGTCTCCAAAGTGTGACATGTCTCTATTAGCATGGCACTGCTCACAAGCAAACTATTTTCTCTATCGTTCCTTTAGTATAATGCACACAGTAGGAGGCCACTTTATCAAGTACTTTATCAAGCATTTTATTGGGCTTTTCCAAATACCTGAGCTGGAGCCCTAACTATTACTGTGCAGGTGTGCTCAATAAAATAACCACTGAGTGTCAATGGTGTTTAATAGGTGATTCCTTATAAATTCTGTCTGTCATATCTATACCAGGGGTCTCCAACAGGTAGCACCCTTAAAAGGTAGTCTGTTAAACTGTCATATTATAATCCTATACATATAAAAGAAAAAATATGCAATAGTCGCATTTTTATGTTATGTACTGTGCATTCGCTCACATTGTTATTTAGTCAGTTGAAATATTGTCTAAAACTTTCGAACTGTGATTTTTTTTTTGTCAGGGTCATTACTTGTCCAACCCTGTCCTACGTGTCTTATCCCTATTTGGCCAGCAGGTGTTGCTGGTCATCCTGCTTCCCCCCTCCTTCATATAACCTGCTCCCCAGGCTACTGTGTAGTTCAATCAATAGAATGTGTGGTTCAGTGGCTGTACCCCTCAAGTCATGAGTTTGAGGCTGGCCAGCCTCCTTTGTTGTGTAATTTATTAGTTTATTCCTTTTGTTTGGTTCTGTTAATTTTTGTCTTTGTTCTTGGTCTACCATGCTTTTGCCTGGTTCAAATCTGTTCTGCGTATACTTTTATTCCTAGTCTTTTCCCAGTGTTGTGAGCCTCTGAGCTTGGTAATGTTTCCTTGCTCCTTTGCTTGTTAATTGTGATATATTCCACCTATGTTTTGTTGTTCTATGTCTTTGTTGATTGGCTGATGTTTTGATGGTCAATTATACCCCTGGAAATTTTCCAGAAAATGCACAATTTCTTGCTACAATTACAAGTGTTTTGGTATACACATGTTTATTTCCTTTATGTGCATTGGAACAACACAAAAAAATTGACATAATTTCACACAAAACTCAAAAACTGGGCCGGACAAAATTATTGGCACCCTCAACTTGGTTACACGCCCTTTGGAAAAAATAACTGAAATCAATCGCTTCCTCTAACCATCAACAAGCTTATTACACCTCTCAACTGGAATTTTCGACCACTCTTCTTTTGCTGCTCAAGGTCTCTCAGATTTGAAAGGTGCCTTCTCCCAACAGCAATTCTAAGATCTCTCCGTAAGTGTTCAATCAAATTTAGATTTGGAGTCATTGCTGACCACTTCACAACCCTCCAGCACTTTGTCTTGAACCATTTCTGGGTGCTTTTAGAGGTATGTTTTGGGTCACTGTCCTGCTGGAACACCCATGACCCCTGATGCAGACCCAGCATTCTTTGCATACAGTCAAGGCATCCGGTGCCAGAGGCAGCAAAACATCCCTAAAACATCTTAGAACCTCCACCATGTTTGACTGTAGGTTTGTTGTTCTTTTCTTTGTAGGCCTCATTCCGTTTTCTGTAAACAGTAGAATGATGAGCTTTACCAAAAAGCTCTACCTTGGTCTCATCTGTCCACAAGACGTTCTCCCAGAAGAATTTTGGCTTCCTCAAGTACATGGCAAACTCCAGTCTGGCTTTTCTATGTTTTTGTGTCAGCAGGGGGTCCTCCTGGGTCTCCTGCCATAGCGTTTCATTTCGTTCAGATGTCGACGGATAGTTTGAGCTGACACTGTTGCACCCTGAGTCTGCAAAACAGCTTGAATTTGTTTAGAAGTTATTTGGGACTGTTTATCCACCATTCAGACTATCCTTTGTTGCAGTCTTTTATCAATTTTTCTCTTCTGTCCACGTCCAGGGAAATTAGCTACAGTGCCATGTGTTGTGAACTTCTTGATTATGTTGCGCACAGTGGACAAAGGAACATGATGATCTCTGGAGATAGACTTGTAGTCTTGAGATTGTTGATATTGTTTCTGAATTTTTTGTTCTCAAATCCTCAGCAAATTCTGTGCTCTTCTTTCTGTTCTCCATGCTTAGTTTGGCACACACAGGCACACAACAGAAAGGTTGAGTCAACTTTTCTCCATTTTAACTGGCTTCAGGTGTGATTACTATATTGCACCATGCTGTGTCGTGACACTTTAGCCTCCATTTTGCAATTAGTACTCCATTAGCCAAAATATTACACTGCACAATTTACTTTAACTGTTAAGGATGGGCAAAATCACTTTTTTGGGTCACAGTTTGATTCAGTTCACCTAAAATATTTGTTCAAAGATTTGTTT
Source organism: Hyperopisus bebe (assembly GCA_026777045.1). NCBI lineage: Eukaryota > Metazoa > Chordata > Actinopteri > Osteoglossiformes > Mormyridae > Hyperopisus > Hyperopisus bebe. The sequence continues at coordinate 6,677,489 of JAODJW010000081.1, read as the reverse complement.
CTGGGTATGACGTTAAACTACATCCAGCCCTGTAAGCGGTCCGCCAACTTGTAGGAAAAAATTTGGCGGTTGGTATCGGGATTGGCACTCCCGCCACTGTAAACACTTTGCACAGCTCTGAAATGGCGGACAGGACGCTTTTTCAGCTCTCCCCTTGAGTGGCTTCCATCAGAAGACTGCATGCTTCATGATGGGGATGGGGGAAAACCCTCGGGAGCCTCATCCCCGGAAGAGCCGAAACCGTCGGATAGCCAATGAGTCATATCTGCTGGGGTTCAGAACTGATGTGGTGCTGAGGCGTCACCTGCTGCATGGCGATACTCGAGTCCTAATCTGAGGCGGCCCGTCCTGATAGATGCATGGAAAATCGTGTCTCTCTGGCATGATGACCACCTTCCCCTGCAGTGGAATGTTTTGTAAACTCCACTTTTCAGTGATGGTTCTCTCTTAGGTACACAGACCAAGCAGTGGCTTGGTCTCTGTCGGTGGGTATAGCTACTGTTAGTCCAGTCGCTCTGATGGCCGCCATACTCGGGAAGTAGCTGTTGCTGTGGCGGATCGGCTCCTTCTGATGGTGTCCGATGTCACTCCTTTCAACAAGCATATTATGAGACTCTGACTAATGCACTTTCTGGGTGTCTTGTCTGTTGTCTCAGTGTATGCTCCGACCGGGGTGAGTGATATTCCATTGAAGGAGGCATTTTATTCACAGATTCACTTGGTGGATGATAAGTGCCAGCGAGGTGACTCCTCTGATCATGGGTGACTTCAGTGTGACTGCTGGCACAGACAGGGATGGCTATGAGGTCAAGAAAGCCCAACAGGGTCTCTACTTTCTGCGGAGGCTAAGTGAAGCCCATCTGCCACCACCCATCCTCACCACTTTCTACAAGGGGACGATCGAGAGCATCCTGTGCAGCTGTATCACT
>JAODJW010000081.1:6655854-6673120 GCA_026777045.1 Hyperopisus bebe | reverse complement strand
TCCTTTTTTTTTGCCCTGGGCTGGCCGCCCCTTGCCCCCCCCCCCCCCCACCACCACCTCCCGCAACCCTGTCTGGGATAAGCTGCTGGAAGACAGATGGATTATTCTCTTTTTATTTCGCTGGTTTTCTTTATTCGTTTTGTGAGCTTATTCAGGTCTAGCGCTCCGGAAAGCCCCGGAACAGCATCTCTCCCTCCCACTCTGTGCTCCTCACTGATTACATTACTCCACCTATCAGCTCAGCATCTGGCCCCCGCCCCCCTGTAAACACACCTCTGCTGTGTTGTTCCCTAAATTGGCCTCCTCTCGCATTCGAGAACGCTTCTAATTCGACCGCATTCCCTAATTTTTTTTTCTCTTCCCCTCCCCAGTCACTGGCACTGCAATGTGTCACATTTACGCCGTGGCTTAGAAATACGAAGACAAATCCTTTCGGTTGCAGCTTTGAGGGGCTTAATAACGACGCTGTACTACTTTGTTCCCACACAGAGGAAGCCTCCAGCTAGGGAGCTTGAACTGGTCCTGCTGGGTTTATTCTGCTTTTATTGAATCGAGTCGCAGTGTCGAGCTCGCACTGGCGCTCTGACTAACTCAATGTGTGATGAATTTAGCTATAAATATAAACATCAACGTTTTTTTCCCTCTACCTGCAAACAAAAATAGGATTTTGTGGAGGACTGAAAGAGTTGGATGTGTGTCCAAAGAGATTTACACAAAAAAATAGCTGTTTTTTAGATTTCATTTTCAAAATTACTTTTTTCTATGTTTGGAGCCTTTTGTCTACCTCTCTTCCTAGCAATGTCTGTCTTATTATTATTTTTTTTAATTTGTAAAATGAGTTTGGCAAAGTGTTGGGTCACAGAGCCCTGATACCCAGGCTTCACACCCGTGTTCGTCCAGGAGCTACATCCCCAGAGCTCTGCACTCATTGGTCACGCTGTCTCCTTAGAAACCTTCACCATGGGGCCCATCTGCCTCCAGCTGACAGGCTAAATGCTGTACATATCACCACCGCGTGGCTGATCACCGTCTCTGACGAATCTTGCCCGGGGTCTGTGTGACCCCGGTGTTTCACACGGTTTCCCTGTAACAAAGAAAAGAAATAATTAGAAAAACTCCTTTGTCAGGTTTGGACTGCACAGTGTGCATGTGTTTCAGAAAAACTGCAGAATTTAATAAATTCAAGTATATCACTAAAATAACTCCATCCATTTTCTGAAACCACTTGTCTTATTCAGGGTCACAGGCGGTCCAGAGCCCATCCAGGATGGGGCACCAACCCATTGCTGTGCACACTCACACATTTGGGCAATTTGGTAACTCCAGTCAGCCTCAGCATGTTTTTGGACTGAAGGGGGAAACTGGAGCACCTGGAAGAAATCCCATGACAACACGGGGAGAACATGCCAACTCCACACACGTGGAACTCTGGTGGAGACTCAAACCCAGGTCTCATGCCTTGGTTCTGCCTCCTCTAGTCACTTGGACCCACCTCCTCTACAATCTGATTGGTTACCCCTCTGATCCAATCATTTTTCGTTCTGCCCTTAGAACATTTTTATGCAAGTAAAACTCCCACGAACCAAATATGAAAGGCACACGCTGGCCCTGTGGGATGTACAGGTAGGGAGACCAGGAAATACTCTTTTTGAATGAGTAACTGTAATGCTAATGAAATATCTTCTGATATTGGCAGACGGATGTTCGCCCTGTCCTTTCGCTGCTGGCTTCTTCAGCTGCATGCCGCGCTCCGTACTCATCCGGCCTGGCCGTCTTACGCAGCCGTCCCGCTCCCACGGGCCTTCCCGGGAACGCTAGATTGTGCCGGTTTTTAGCCAAGAAGTCTGCGGGACATCTGCTGAGCTGGAAAGGGGCTTAAGTCTGCGTCTCTGTGGGCTCTGCGGAGCTCACGATATCACAGGGAAATCTGCTCCAACAAAGGGCAGTGAATGTATTCAAATGCCACATTACTATGGTAATGTTCTTATTCATGAATGTAGGTATATGAACAGGATACCATCCTGAGCTGTCTAGGAATGTTTGCAGACCCCCCCCTCCCCGACCCTGTACCTTAGTGGATGGATGGATGGATGGATGGATGGAACAAGTGAAACAATCTTTACTGATTTACATGGTCGGTGCGAGATTATTCATTTTACACCAGTGTATTCATCAGACTAGAAGCTTTGTCACAATATTATGCATCTTTGGTCCAGAGGAGTGAAGATATTCGTCCATCCGTCTGTCCGTCCATCCATCCACCCGTTTCCCATAACTGCCGATCCAGTACCCATTTGCAGTCTGCTGGTCCGAGTGGGTGTTGCAGTGGCAGCTGGTCCGCCAGCAGAGGTCAGACGCCCCCTCCTGCAACAGGTTCCAGTATAATTGCTTCCAGCTCCTCCAAATAGATGCCCAGGTGCTCCCAGGCCAGCTGGTTGTGGGTCTATCTGCCCCCCTCCAAAACCACATTCCTACACCTGCTCCAGTTGAACCCAACCTGGGAGGGGGGGTTGGGGGGATTACATGACCTTTCAGAATTAAAAATACCAGAATGCGGTTTTAACAACACAACACATACCTTGCAATATTCGAGAAATAAATAAGTTTCATAGCACGAAACGCAGATCACGTCAAGAAGAATGCGGTGTTTGTCAGGAGAGCCGACTCCTGAAAAGGAAATACTTTGGCGATAAAAAAGGTCACTTTAGGGTTTCAGCGGAATTCCGCTTTAACAGGGCAGCTCAACTGAAGGATATGCAAGATGCGGCGCCCTCGCAACTCCAGGCCTACACGCGACAGACAGGGGGCGATCACGTGCCGAGTAACTAAAAATAAAGATAAAAGCCGACGTTAAAGACGACTACAAGTCAGCCGGCGTGGAAGGCGGGATGGAAGTGGCGGGGGGAAATGTGCAGGCCTGTCAGGAGCCATTATTGCCTTCAAACGCACGTCTGGAACTTTGTGCCTGGAGCAGCAGGTGTCCCCATATGCACTGCTGTCTTTAAGTGCCTGAGCACACACGCCTGATGCGAAGTAGAGTGTCTGGGGGACCTTTATTCAAAGGCTTCAACATCTTAAATATTATGGGCTTTGGAAATTTAAGGCGGCAATCCTTCACTACAAGGTCTATTGTACAGGTGTATAGTTCTGTACTTTTTATCCAAACAAGTATTAGTAAAATTCTACTTCTATACGCACACTAGGTGGCTACTTTACTCTAACGCAAGTGACCACTTGTTCTAAAAAGAGAATTATGTGTTTGCGACTGCATATATACAGCATGCAGAGAGAGTCAAGATGTTCCGTTATTGTTTGGCTATGCGTTAGAATGGCTAAGTCGCGTGATCCAATTGATTTTCAGCGCGGTGCGATTGCTGCCGCCAGACGTGCTGGTTCCAGCATCTCAGAAACAGTCACCATCCTGGGATTTTCACGCACTGCACTGTCTAGGATTTGCATCCAAAAAGCATCCAATCAGTGGCAGTTCTGTTCCCCAAAACACCTTGTTAATGAGAGAACCCAGAGGTTAGGGGGGTCACAAGGGCCCCAGTATTGAACATACATGCAGCCTTTATCTTCCTGCCAGAGGTTTTGGCTAATCACTTCCTCATGAGGTATTGAGCAGGCTTTGTGTTGAATTGTGTACAAATCTGTTTTATTTGACTACTGAGTTGATGGGTGTCTAATTATTTGCCTGTTTTCTGACACGAGGCTGAGTTCTGATTTGTGGTTTGTGTTTTATACCCGGAGAACTTTATTGTGAGAATAAATCTACACCGTGCCTTCGGATTGCTGGAATCATTCTTTAAATACATACACATAAACACAGTGAATTCAAGGGGTGAACAACTTCTCAATATAAACACATGTATCACTGAGCTCCAGAATCTATTATCTGTCCCATAGTGAATGCGAGAGGCTTGCATCTCATAGCTATAACCAACTATCAGTCATTGCTTTTGTCATTGGGGAAAATAAGGGCTGAATTTGCTCGTGGTGATAAATACACCAGGATGATTTGATAGGTTTTCTTTTCCGAGTTACCGGCTGATTACACTAGCTATGACCTTTGCTGTGTGGGAGCACAAGTGATTAACTATTGTGTTATAAAAAAGAGCAAAAATACATATATAAATCATATATGAATTACTTAGACGTTTAGAGGCTGCTGTGCTTGCAAAGGCACCTGTTATTATACAAGCACATGCCTCGGGGTGCTTAACTGTTAGCCCAGTTAAATATCCTGCTGTAAAAATGTCCATTAACTACTTGCATAAGCCAAACAGATACGTATTCAGTTTTTATTTGTTTGTTTCTTTTACTGTTCCTTTTATATATCTGCAGTGAATCCCGCACAAAGTTTTACATCCTTCAGCCAGATGAACGGGCGCAGTTACTCTGATAAAACGAGAGGCTGAGCCCAGCGAGGGAGTGAGGGGACTGGACCAATCAGCTGACGGCTTTGAATAAGGAACCACTGAAGGGCGCCTCAATGCTGAATGGAGAAGTGAACACATCCAGCGTGGGGTACTCTCATCAGGGGTGAGGTGGGGGGGGGGGGCTTTCCTTTATCCCTTGCTCCTTTCTGTTTGTTTAATTGAATTTAGGATTTTAATCTGCTGCACCGCCATAAAATCTGCGGCTTTCTGAAACGTAACCCCGAGTCGTTAGTGCCTTCTCGGTCATGCAGAATCCGCTGATACTGTGCTGGTCAGCTTGTGGGAAAGTCCTCCTAATCGCAGTATGTTAATAAACATCTACTGATTAGTCTCTGTGTCTGAATGAGCGGTTGGTGGCTGCTCAGTGCAAAGTACAGTAGCTAAACACCAAGATTTTCATCCTTTGTATGTTATGGTTGCACACTTTTCCTTTCCATTATGGAGGCAAATAATCCACAAATATAACTTATTTGATGCAAAAATAAAATTTAATTCCTGTAACATAAACTTTCTCTCATGGAGTGGCTATTAAAAACATATAACACAAGATTTGCATGGCAGAGTTTAATTCCAAAGCTCTGAGTATTATTAAAATGATAACTTGCATATCTTACATTGCGAAATAAGAAATCTGCACTCTGTCATTCGGATTGGATGGGCAGAACTCTGCCTTTAGCAACTGGCCCCAAATCAGGTTCATTATTTGTTACATAATGCTTAAAATGAGGGGAATGAAGCAAAAACTGATCTCAGATCAGACTGAACTCAAATCGGAAGAGGATACGTGACGTAGCTGACAGCCTATGCTGGGGAGCAGAGATATAAGACCACACCATGCCTGCTGTGTACCTGGTGCAAAAATTCCAGTACCTTCTATGCCTTGGGATACTTGACGATAACAGAACGTAACTGGTCAGTTATTATGGGGCCATCCCAGAGTTAGCTTATCACAGGGCTATTCAAATCCTGATCCTCAAGGTCTGAGCACTGCTGATTTTCCAGTTTACCTTTACTTGTGAGCCAGGTGCAAAGCCTCCAGCCAATCAGAATCAAACTAACTACCTGGGAGAACTGAAAACATGGCCTGGATTTGGAATCGAGGGCCATATTTCCCCATTTGCCCAGCCCCCGGTTTTTCCCTCTTTCTGTGTCTTTAGACTTCAGGACTGTTATGCCAGTTTGGGGTGGTAAAGAAAACACATAAAAAATTAAACCCCCACGTCGTACCTGTGTCATTTTTATTGCTGAATATGTCCGGCGATAGACGATGATTGACGTAGACTGAATAATAAGCGTTATTGTCCATTGCACAAGTACAGATATGAAGGAATTTGTCTCTTTGCTGACCGCCATCTTCTTCTTCATCGTTCAGAGGTTACAGAACAGGGTCAAATATCATGGGGCACCCCTGGAGCTGGGGGTTGAGGACCTTGCTTAAGGGCCCAGAGACATGTGACTGTTCTGTTAAGACCAAGACCATTGGACCAAGACTATTGGCACAGAGCCCTAGACCTCTGAGCCCCTCACTTCCACCAGACTCCCACACTGAGTGAAAAAAAACGATGGTGTTCTAGAAGCAGGTATCATACCAGGTGTGTTTCTGTCGGAGAGCAAGTGCTGGGCTCCCTGATTTACTTCTTTTCTCTCCGGAGTTTTCTCTGTGATCCCAGCTAATACTTCATGGGTCCCCACAGACTAACTCTGTTATTTGCTTCCATAATGTATTCTGTTGCTCATTTAATCTAAACCCTTGTTTCAAATCGTGAAGAAGTTTAAAAAAAAGAAATGAACAAAGTGTGCAGATGGTTAAACTGCAAACTTAAAAAATGTTTTCTGTTTCCAGGCATGCATTTATCACTGGTAATTCTTTCTTGTTTCATTCATTCCAGCTCTTGTTTTTTTTTGTTTTTTTTTTTTGTATTTTTCAAATCCCCGGGTGAATGTTGTTCCCAGGATGTCATTAGAGACCTACACAGTTCTTGCTCAGTGGATCTGGGGTTTTTTTTTTTTTTGCTGTTGCTGCACAAGACTGTAGTAAATAATAACAAAATGAAGGCACTCATGCAAATAATTCTTTAAAATTGTGATTAAATACACACTATTGCGGTAGGGCAAACTTTATCTAAAAATGCTAATGCGATATGACTTTAAAGTTAATGCTAACACCTTAACACATTAGCTCTGACATTCCTAAACAAATTTTTTAATAAATTGATCATACTTAAGGATTAGCCAACATATCTGGTGCCAGAGGCTATTACTACACTCTCCTAGCTGCCATCCGTATTGTCAGAACAGGCAGATTTTAACTGAAAACAGTTAAAGTATATATTAGACATTTACAGCGAGCATTAAGGCTACAAGGGCTTGAATCGCATTCTGCCTACATCTGGGCTGAGCATGCATGCTACCATGCCGTCTACATGACTTTCCTTTGGGAATTATTTGGGAATCTGTACACCATCTGCAGAAATGGTAACCAAGTGAATCTGGGACTCTAAGCAGCCCAGTGTGTGTGCATGTTTGTGTGTGTGTTGCTGCACTATGATTGAATGTTTCGTGCCCGTCGTACCCTATGTTTCCTAGTGGCAGGCTCCTGGTTGAGGTATTTATTGAAAATAGATGAATGCTGTATTTCTGAGGCTGTGGTAAACATGCTCTATTTATGCTAGCAGAATACATAATCCCGTTCCACGCGCAGGTGTCCCAGTAAAGCAGAACACTCCGGGTATTGAACTGACAGCTTAGCGCCTTCAGATGCTAGTGGTGTAAAATCATATGTACGGCCATTTCAACTACAAGGTCGATTAGTGGTTGATCATGAACTGGGTCATGTGACTTAAGTAGCCTTCAGACATGCTTTACGGACTTCCTAAAAGGTACCCAACCAAACCGCTCTAGCAAAACAACAACTAAATACAGAAATTAGCATGTTAACTTAGAAATGCTAATTAACACCATTTTGGCATTTTTTCCCAATAATTTAAAGAATATTATCCCCATTTCCAGTATGTAGAGTCGCATCACTGTCCTTAACTTGGCCTTAAGGGGCATAACCTTAGAGCTTCCAGAACTATCCACGGATGTTTTTAGTCTCACCAATGAAAGCCTTTGCATCACTTGTGTTGCTTGGCAGTGGTGAAACCCAGCTGACTTTAGATCGTGTTTTATCATGGCTTATATTGTCTAGGAGAGAACACACTTTCATTTCTTTTTGTCCCTTGGCTTTAGAAAATGGCAAGTCCTTAATCTGATAGAAACAGTATAGAGAGACAGTTTGGGAGTGTGTATCTTTTGCTAACTCTCAACAAGTGTGCATTGATTCCTGTCGCACATGTCATTAAGAGGACAAGTCCTAGCTTTGTTTAAGTCTGAACCCATTGTGTCACTGCCTCACTTTACATTCCTTTGACTATCTGATGCAACAGGCAATCATCTCTCTAACACTGCTATTGCTGGATTACTTGGAGGTACACCATACACTCACCTCTATTACTCTGAGGTATACCCTCCTCTCACCTATGTAACTCTGAGGTATACTCTACTCTCACCTATGTAACTCTGACGTACACCCTCCTCTCACCTATGTAACTCTCAGTTATACCCTCCTCTCACCTATGTAACTCTGACGTACACCATCCGCTCACCTATGTAAGTCTGAGGTATACCTTCCTCTCACTTCTATAACTCTGAGGTATACCTTACTCTCACCTCTGTAACTCTGAGTTGTACCCTACTCTCACCTATGTAACCCTGTGGTATACCCTCCTCTCACATCTGTAAATCTAAAGTATGCCCTACTTTTCTATAGCTCTGAGTATGCCCTCCTCTCACTTCTATAACTCTGAGAAGTACCATATTTTCCCCTGAGTAACTTTGAGGTATACCCTCCTCTCACCTCTATAGCTCAGTGGTATACCCTACTCTAACCTCTATAACTGATTTGTAGCCTACTCTCACCTCTGTAACACTGACCTACCTAACTTTCACCATTGGCTCTCAACACTCATGCCCTACGATGGCAGATTCATGACTTTACTCTTTGTTATAAATCTTTTATTTAAATCTCATCTATTTTTAATCAAAATCTTTTTCTGCCCACACACGGCTGGTTTTCAAGCAGCTGTTTTCATTGTACTGCAATGATCTTATATTACATTAATTGTGCTTCTACTCTATAGAACTTTAGTAATAATTTTCCTTACCTACTCACATGTCAAGGAAACACACTCAGATTATGTGGTCGTTCAATTATTATTGCATGACTCTTTTTAATGACTAACTATACACACACATGGGACTCATTTATTTCAGGCATGATGATTTAAGGCATTAATGTCTTAAAACTTGTGTGTTATCTCCCTGCCCTTTTGTGTATGTTAATTGATGCACTTGCGGTTAATGAATAATTGTATTCAATGTCTCATTGGACTATGTTGATAGCACAGACTGAAAATGTAGTTATAAATTCATGTGAGTAATTAATTAGCAGATCGTTACTACGTTCCTCAATAGTTAGTTTTTCTGCGGGTGAAGCAATGGAAGCAGCTTCATAAAATGCAAACGCTATGATTGTGGACATGACCGATGTCTTCAAAACACTTGAAAATGAGTCCCAATAGATATAAAACTTGGATGAAATAACTACTAGTCATGAAACAAACAGATTAGTGCTACTTTCTTGAAAGTCTATCATCAAAATTAAGTACATCAAAGCATGCTGGTAATGACTCGTAGAATGGTCCAGTTAGCATTTAATGAGTTAGCGCTGGAGCCAGTATCCTAAGTAGCTTGTTGAAGCCCCCCCCCCCCCAGGCCTTGTGTCAGATGGATGACCGATGCTATTAGCTTCTAACTACCCGATGCGGCTGAGAGCTCCCAAGATGGCCGCCGCCATATCAGGCTGGTATTATAAATGCGTCCGTTTCCCCCGTTGCATTTTGGTTTGCCTCTTGTGAGTCTCCGCGGGCCATTCGGTTCCATGGTTTGGAGGATTGCTCAAGCAGAAAGCAGCTTACAATTACGGGTGACTTTAAAATCCATCTGAAGGCCTCCTGTGGGATGGGCTGTTTGATCTCCAACATGCAATTAAAATCCGTCACCCCTGTTCAACACGACTCTTACTGACCGTTCCCTTTTGAAAACTTCAGGCTGTGTGGAAAACAAGTAAACGAACCTAAAAACTGTCCTGCTATAAAAAATAACCCTCACTAATCCTTTGTCTTTAAATACCATATACAGCTCTGGAAAAAACTGAGAGACCACAACAAAGTTTTTTGTTTTACTTATTTCTTTTTAATTTATGGGTGTGCATCTGTGCATTTTTGGGTGTGCATCTATATATATCTTTTTTGCAAACTCCAGTCTGGTTCTTCCCTGCTTCTCTTTAATGAAGGGCCTCTTCCTTGCTTCATGGGTCTTCAGTCCTGCTTCTAGGAGCCTGTAATGAACTAGCAGTGCACTTCACAACACCTAATGTTTCCCATTCTTTTTCACTTGAGGTAATTCTCCGTTTTATGAGCCACTGCCAGATAAGCTGATGGTCATCCCTGGCATTAGAATGTTGCTTCCGTCCTCTCTTACCTGGCTGGTTTTTGGTCATTCCCAGTATCTCCTGCTTCACTTTGTTCTTGTGTACTGCTGTCTTAGAAACTTTAAGCCTGCAAGCAGTGTAGCCTTCTGCCAGCAGGACCAGGATTAAACCAAGATTTAGCAATGCAGAATCTTAAATAATATGGAGTGTTCTCTTTACTGCAAAAGAACATACAGCAGAACCTCAACGCCAGCATGTAATGCAATAGCACACATTCAGGTCACTGAAACAACCATTCAGTACCATTGACTAGTTGATTGGCAGATGAAATTAAAATCGATGGCTAAATGCTAGTCCTGATTCCTACATAATGGTCCCATCATATTAATTTAGAGCAGCAGCATCTCATTAGCTAGAAAGGGCAATGTCAAAATCCCTAGAGGACAGAGTCCCTCATTTCTCACCCTCTCGGCTCTCCGTAGAGGGCTGAGTTTGAGCGTGATGACTGAGGAAAGGAGCGTGTGTGTGGTTTGATGGAGGCACACTGTGATTGGCTGTGAGCGATGCGCTGGCTCTGGAGGGCTCCTTGATTGAAGCTTCTTTAAATGTAGTTAGTGCATGGGCCAAGGTTGAAGGCCCTATTAAAATACACAGCACACAGCAGTGACTGCGGAAATATCCATCAAATCTCAAACAGCTGTTCTCCCTCACTCCCCTTTTTAAAATTCTCTGTCGAGAAACGTGGGATTCTTATGGCATATGATAGATCGCCCTTCTGTGTGAAATCAAGGAATGCAGCTGTCTTTGCCTCACGTTGATTTGCACCAGTCTTTTTTCCAACCATAAGGATCGTCAATCTGTCCACACACAGATAAACATGTCTGAGGCCAGGCTCACCTGCGTTTGTGGCAAAATTTTTCAATAGCGAAACAGAAACTATGTAAGCTACATATTTAAATACCATGTCTGTGGTACAAACTTGCATTTTGATCAAAATGTCCATTAGAGTTCGCCATGGTGCCGACTTGTGTTTGTAAAACTTGACACGAGTGTTAGCGTGTGGCCACAGAATGGGGTAAAGGTAAACAGGCACCCCCGGGGTGCACAAAACACTTGCGCTGAATCACAAAACAGATTTGTACACAGGAATCTATCCTGTTCCTCTTATTCCTAATACTAAGCTTTTCAGGATGCCAAGATCTGTGATTTGCTGCCACCTAGTGTGCGAGATGCAGAATTTCAGTGCGACTCCATCTTTCAAATGCATTTCTAGCACTTGACTTCTTGGCAAGAAACAACAGACCAGGGACATGCTAGACAGATTACCACACGCACATCATCACACATTACAGTACTTATGATGAGATTTAAAAAATATATTGAATAAAACTTTATTGACCCCAGGGGGGACTTCTTGTGCCCAAAGCAGTCAGGTAAGGAGAATACAGACAAACAAACATATAATGCGAAAGAATTGAAAAATAGGTTCAAGATAGTTCTCAACGTTATGTCAAGTATATTTTATGATTATATTAAGTATAATTATTCTGTATAAATGATGCAGGAATGTATCACAACACACCCATGTAAAGCACATTGGGGCAATTCTGTCGTATAAAGTGCCATATAAAAATAAACTGCGTTGAATTGAATTGACGTAAACATAGTGCAAACACATTAAAAAATGCACAAAACACAAACATGAAAAACAATTTTGGAATGAAAGCCTGTTCCCATTTGTCCATTTCCCCATTTATTTATTTATTTCCAGTGTCAAACCAGTTGTTATCTTCGTATTGAAAGGAATAAAGTGCTGAATCCATATTCAGGTGCTCAGTGAAGAACAAAGATTGAGTATAATAACAATGTTTTGTGAGGCTTTTCTTCTTTTGTTGGGGGTGCAGATTGTCCTTATCGGGGGAGGCTGGGTTCCGGTAAAATCCATAACTGCTTATCTCACTGCTGCATTATGCAGGTATAGACAGATCCTGCCTACACGCACAGACAGTCGTCACTCCATGTATCACTGGCTGCCTTTGATTCAGCTTCCTCAAGCTTGCACCCATGCAATGCAGAAACTCAGGTCGCATGTACTGACTAGCATGCCTAATTCCTTCCCAGTGCTGCCCTCTGCTGTCCTTTCATGTTTCATGTACATATTTGCAGAGACGTATAATGAACCTATAATGATCTGATAGTCGCTAAGATGTGGTGCAGGTCAACGGCGTCTGGCGGTATTAGAGCACGTGGCATGTCCTCCGCCAGGCCCCTGATCTGGGATCAGCCTTCAGGCAGAGGACAGGCAATGGGCCAATTATAAGCTATCAGTTATAAGTCACTCAGCAAACAGCTCTGATAACTGTCAGGTTGCTTTAGCTGCTGTTTTGCCCCAATGCTGCCACTCCAAAGACAACCCCCCCCCCCCCACCCACCCACAATGCTAGTGTGGAAACACCACGTCTAAGTTTAAGGTAAGAGGCGAAGAGGCTCCAATGTGAGCGCAGGATGCCTGGCTGACCAGCAGGTGGCAGCACACTCAGTCTAATATGCATCTTTTTTGTTTTGGATGAATTGCGGGGCATATGTTCTACATACTGGCAGCAATACCAGCTGTTAAAGGGATACAGTGATAAGCAAACAAAAAACACATTCCCAAAACTACTTTGGTGCCCGATGAAGCATCTTAATGAACATCGTGTGGGGCTGATATTCTCTCCCGCTCAGATATACAGCAGCTTGATTTTGGGGGGTGTAGGATGCATGGTCTCCAAGCTGTCCGCTAATTTGACCAAGAAAAATTAGCCATTCAGCGCAGGGACGAATAGCAGCAGAGGTTGCCGTGGCGATCGTCGTCATGCGGTAAAACCTCATTGCTAATTGAAAGGCTCTGCCTTTATGATTGTGTGGGGTTACCAGGGGTTTCGGCCTGATTTATTCCCAATGCATGGCCTGCTCCGTGCTCATTATTATGTACCTTCCATATACACTGTAGGCCCAATGACATCCATAAAAGGATAAGCTCTCTTTTCACATTCATGCAGGTTTTCAATAAACAGAAGCCAGAGAGATTTGACGTAATTCCAACGTGAAGCACAAATGAATCGGGAAAGGATATTAAAAGTAAAATGGTGGCAGAGAGTCTTGGTGGAAAGGGGTAGGTCTCAGCTAGGTATGTGTGTGTGTGTGTACTCAGCCCTGCACCATGGATGTTCTCTGAATGTCTTCCTATATAGGCAGATAATAGAGATCGATGTACACAACATTTAAGTGGCCAATGAAAGGATGTTTTATTCAACTAGTATTTATATTTGTACTAGTAAGTTAACATGTATTTATGATGGTGCAGTGCTTTGATTGGAGTATTTTATATCACTAATTTTGATAACAACATTGGCAACTAGATAGTTAACTTACATCACTGGTAATTGTGAATATAAAGCATGATTAGTTTGTATCATGTTGACACTGACCTATTTGCATTGCTGATAACAATCCGCATAAGCCCATTTAATGCTCCTAGAATAATTACGTTATTGTGAGAAGTCACCTGACATGTGCCTTTGGGGTGAATTTGACCCCAGGTTAGGCGTGTGAGTTATGACATTAAACCATGCACTGACAGCTGCACAAAGGTAGGTCTCTTTTTGTGGCATTAAGGGGGGGGGGGGTCACATTATGTTGTTTTTTTGTTTTTTTTTTCTTCGTAAAATGGCTTTCGAGAAAATACATCTTCTCCATGCTGAAATAATGGATTTTTGGAGATGCGTGTTTTTCATTGGACAGCACCGATATATTCCTCCGTAAAACGGTATCCATGTAGCAGCTTGTTGGGGAAATGAGGCCTCTGACAGCCACAAGCGTGCAGTTCTGAGAGATGCTGAAAACCTTTCCAGCTGTTACATTCGGGCTTTAAGTACAAGCTCCATTCGGGGCTGATCTGCATGCCGTGTACAGCTCCATTTCCCCCACCTGTCCTCCTGTTGTTCTGTCGCTTTGCCGCCTTGTTACCACAAAGACGTCGTGTGACTTGGGCTGGTTTACTTCATGAGCTCCTTTCCACTTGAGTGCGGGTAATAAGTGCGTGCCAGCCTGTAATGCCTTCCTTACCCGCACTCGCTATGCCATGTGCCTGTGATTTTCCTCCTCGCTCGCCTTTGTCCCGTAGCGCAAAAGAGTGCGTTCTGCTCTTTAATGTGGACAAGAACATTTATTACAGAGCAAAACAAGAAGCAGAGGATCAAGTGATGATCAAGACACAAGGTCACTCACTGAGACTGTTTTGTTAAAAATTAATGTCCTTTGTGAAGATTATAAGATTATATGAGTTATTTAAGATAAGAATATTGTATCTGGAACTGTAACTGCGTTACTTTTGTGCTAAATTTTTAGGTAACATACCCCTTTCCCTGTACTGCACCCTTAATACCTCATACTCTGCGTGTTAAACACGGAAAGTGAAATCTATTTTATCTATTCATTGCACATTCCCTCTGTCTATCCATTCTACACATTGTACCCCAAGGCAGTAGCGTTTACCGCCACTCAAACTACACAAGATTTGAGGGCCCCCTGTTGGCCACAAACAGTCACTACACTACACTAATGGGGGCTGACTGTCCCAAGGTGACTTTTGAGAGGTGGGGTCCCAGAAAAAAGAAGCCTGAACCTGCACATCTATGTCTACATTTTAAATATGTCTTATGTTTATACAGTCCGTCTTGCAAATTTCTATTCTACTCATTATTGTTTTGCATTATTTTTTTTTCCAGTGAGGAACAAAATTCCAGCTCATTCAGTGTATGACTCATGTATCATTGAACTGAAATGAGAAAAAAAATACTTTTACTTTTGACTTTGGAACAACAAAACACTTTGGGGGTAAATCAGTCCACTACAGGTTGGGGGGGGGGGGGTTCACATCAATCCACAGCGCTTACAGTGCTTGTAAAGACTATAAGAATATATGTTTGCGTTCCGACTTTCAGGGGAAGAATAACAAGAATTGGTGTTATAATAAAGGTTTTATTTAAAGTCATTAGTCATACTACAGATAAGATATCATGGTAAAAAAAGTAGAACTAAGATGTTACGGTAAAATTAATTGTAAAAAAAGTAGAAATACAGGGATTTTTAACTTCCTTTGCTTGCCTTCGTCAATATTAGAAGCAAAGACTTTTCTGGTTTATATTAAACCAGGTGGAATATGACATTTAAAGGTCTTTAAAGTTCAGTCCCAGTTCAGTCATTAAAGGAAACAATCGACATTTCTATAGATCGCCGTGCTTTGCTTTCTTTACTTTCTGCCAGCCTTCAAATAAAGATGGCAACAGTATTTCTTAGCTTGAGACCTTCACAGTGCCGTCGGACTGTGGCGGCCACTATGAGCAGCGGACTCGCGCTTTCGTGTGGCTTTGCGCCAAAGGCTATATTGAACGCGGATCGGAGAAGCGGTCCGGGAGATTCTGAGAAATGCAGGTAGGGGTTTTAGGGGATAAGCCGTACAAGAGCTGGTGATGCTCTGTCCATTTCCGGCGCCGGCTGGTGGAACGTCCGCATATTGATTTGTTAGGAAACATCCAAATATGGAAAAGAAAAGCAGATGGAGGAATGAAGGAGTACAAATATATCTCGGCAAAGATAAGCAAGAAGTAATGCAAGCGTGGACACGAGGCCTGTGTTGATATCTGTCCCCGAAAGAGTTGCACTTTTTGAACTCTAAAGTTCTTCTTTTCAGCGTACGGAGTTGAACTGAATATGCCTCGTGACTCTTTGTGATTCGTGTAAGCAGATGGGGCCTCTTCCTGTTTTTCTCATGGGTTAGCGGTGCACCTTTCGCTTTGCATGCTAAGTGAGAAATATGCCTGTAAAGCCGGTAAAAGAGTCGGCCAGCACCTACCAGAGACTGCAGAAACATACGGAAATGTGTTGCGAAGATTTCACCGGAACGGCGTGCTTTGAAAAATAAAAAACAGCTATGTAAATAATAAAATCACTCCTCCAAATAAATGTTATTTCATATTAACTCTAAATAAAAAAATGGTTGTAGGCATTGTTTTTTTTTTAATAAAAATATGCAAAAATATATAGAAAAGTGTATTTTGGCATCCACACAACATAAAATCAATGTACAGGAAATTATTCTAGACAGATTTGTATTACATTTTTACACAGTCAAGAAAATATTCCACAGTTTGACACAGATCTTTACCAAATAGTACACGGAGAGAAAAAGAATGATAAATACTTAAATAGGCCTTTCAGTATAACACATTTTTACAGGTGTCTAGCTATTTTAAATACAGTTTAAAGTACAAGCTTGTTTTTCTTTAAATATTCACAGTATTCAAGAATACCTTACTTCATACCTCATCATTACAAAACACACTGCTTACACAGTTATCCACAAAAAGAGTCATAACCAATTACAAAATAGGTTAAAAAAACCAGTGGATGTAAAAGGTCATTTATAATTTTTTTATTTGTTTGTTTTAAATTATATTCCAGTTTTCGTGTGTTCTCTCTTTCGTGTAATCAGAAGATGCCACCACAGAGTTCAGGGCTAAACGTCTTTTCCTGTATTTTTCCCGATGTACATGTCAGCCAGTTTCTTGAACTGGGGTCCCCAGTTACTGAGGTAGTCATACTCGTGGTCAGCGTCTGCTGCCGCGGACTCCAGCGAGCTCAGGGACTCCGCGATGGAGCCACTGCCCTCGTATGCGTATGTGGCGAGTGAGTCGTAAGGGGGGGCAGTCGGATCCGAGTCGTTATCCTGCAACCGGCTATTAATAAAGTCTCGGACGTCCGGGTTCTCCTCTATGATCGAAGTCCGGCGAAGGGGGAAGAGGACTTCTGGAATGATATCCCGCCGAAGGCTCGTAGCGTCCATCACCTCCGGGTGGCGCAGTGTGCCGATGTCAAAGGCCTGCGTATCCTCCTCGCCGCCGCCTTCGTCATTGTAGCTGACGATGTTGTCCCTCACGTCCTCCTTGGAGAATATTAGTGGCTCCTTCTTCCTCTGTCGCCTCAGGGCGGCAAACAGAACCACTATCACTGGAGAGAAATCAAACATGTTTGAGAACATCTATCGTAGCTTGAAGAGGCTCTTAAGTCCATCAGGGAAAGACAGCAAATTGTCTCTGAGCATCATTTCATATCAAAGTCTTAGCAGAAGGACCCTTTATTAATAACTCTACCTGTGACACTATAGTTAAGTTGTTACTAGGGCTGTCAAAATTAACGGGTTAACGCGGATTAATCCATCATCATGATTAATCTGATTAAAATTTTTAACGCA
>JAODJW010000081.1:6645459-6655754 GCA_026777045.1 Hyperopisus bebe | reverse complement strand
CATATATATTCCCTTTTTTCTTGAGTCTGTTTGCTCATGCAAAATGAATTGTGATTAATATAGATTAAAAATGAATAATATTTAATCGTGATTAATCTAAATTAATCCACAGCAACCCTGTGATTAAGCTGATTAAACATTTTAATCGTTTGACAGCACTAGTTTTCACACTTTTGTAAAATTCGATATTTCTGATGCTGGATCTTCTCTGATCTTTACTTCACAACTGGTTCTTAGGTAAAAGGGAACCTGTGTGAACAAAGGAAGCTGATTCTTGATAAATGCGTTTGGTAAAGAGAGTGAGGCAGGACCCAAATGGCCCCTACCCTCAATAAGCTGTTGGGCCATTTCTGCAAACAATGACTTGTGACGGCTATTGATCAACGTCTCAGGGGTTCTGGTGCAATCTGGGCCCACTACTCCACGGAGAAGTGCTTCAAATCGGTGACATTTGTCAGTTTGGGATTGCGAGCTCCTCATTTCAGGCATTTCCATGACAGTTTTCCCTACCATTACGACATTGACTTTCTAGTGGGTGTATATGGTCCAGCTGTACTTTGCCTTCAATAATTCTGATGTGGGGGCGGGTTTGTTGTTTCTGCGACCCATTTACTTTGGGACCCATGGCCCCCAGTTTGTGTAGTGATTGCTTATAGCCAAGAGGTGTTACCCAAACCTCAGAGCCCCACGCAAGAGAGTGGCGCTAAACACCAATGTAGTTCCTATGGTCATAGCGCAGATCTACCAATGCTTATCTAACCACTACTCTACCAACACCACAGGTATGAGGAGTGTCCTACCTTAAGACAGAATATGGCTCTTGCACGACAAAAACTTACACTTTTGACTTCCCTATCCATATAAAATAGTTCCAGATTGATAATCCGACAGATGGTTTTCGGAAACTTTGAGAAGAGCATCTTACTGTTGTCATGACGCTCACCTCAGCGAAGGTAAGAGAGTGCTGGATCCCCTAGAGGATTCTTTGTGAAGACTATATGCTCTTGGGTGATGGGACAAGCCAGCCTCAGAATATTCACTACTGTGCAATTTTTTATTTTTTCATCTGGATGATAGCTCTGACTGTAGCTTTTTGGAGCCCCGGAGCTGTATAAATGAATCCGTAATTCTCTCAGGATCAAAAGGTGTCAACAACTTATTTCCAGGAGCCTTCAGAGATTCCTTTTCAACATGACGAGATAGCGCGTCTGCTGTGTGCCGACAGCTTCACTCAGACGGGAAGTCATCATTCTCATAGCGAGCCTGATTTACATACTTGAACAACAGTCCAAAATTAGCTAACTTGGGGGGTTGGGGAGGGGGGGTCAATAACTTTCACACCTGAAGACTTCATGGTTTTATTGCTATTCACGGAAAATTTAAAAATGTACCGAGCATTTTCATTTCAGCCCAGACTCTCTCCCTGGACAACTTCGGCAAATGAACAAATTCCGTGTGAAAAATATGCAAAACTCGGGAAGTCAGAAAGGAGCCACATTTTCATAATTATTCAAAAAATGATGGTATGGAATGACACGCATAGAATCCAGACTTTTCCCGCATGTATATCCTTTCTCTAAATTCTCCTCACCCTTCCGCATGTCTTTTGGTCCCATTAGCTTGGCACATTTCCGCATGCTTTTCGTGAATTCCTGTTTGTTTCGGCTTTTTCAATTCAAACGATTTTCCTTTGAGCAAAGTCGGGATCTGACACGCGAGGGCACCTCAGGCGGCTGCTGCAGACGCTTACCCCCCCCTCGCCTGGTGGAATAAGAGCTTCAGCGATCTCTGATGTCCTGTCACTAAGAGGACCCCTGCTGTGGAGTAACGTGCAGCTCTGTGCGAGACTCTCCATACAGCTGCCGGATAAAAGTCAGCACCGCGCTTCATCGAGGTCTCATCCTCTCCAAAAGACCCCATACTAGCAGTCGTGACATTTGGCTCATGGGATTTTAGACCTCCTTTTCCTTCCAAGACAATAAAGCCAGAATAATAAACCACGTACATGTTTAAAGCTATAACCAGATAAACAAAAGCATCGGTAAATGAATCGAGTTTTTGTTTTAATTTCGGAATGCGGGGTTTGAATATTATTGCATTCTAAAGAACATCTGAAGAAGCAGGGTGGGCTTCTCATCACAGACATGCTAATATCTTTATCTTAAGCTACATTCTCGTACAAGCTACTTAACGTAAACCGCTCAGGCAAACATCCCGTCATCATGGGCAGACAAGGGAGGAAGGCCACTCACTGAGGAGGATGGTGATGCATAGGAGGATGGCGACTAGGGCTCCGGTGCTCAGGCCAGCCGAGAGCAGGAGCGCCTCCAAGCTGCAGGTGCGCACGTTGCCCCCGCCGTCACACGCGCACACGCGGACGGTCAGTGTGTTGGTGCTGCTCTGGACGGGATAGTCATTGTCGGAGATGACGATCCTCAGGAGGTAGACGCTCATCTCCCGCCGGCTGAACCCGCCTCTCCTGGTCAGGATCCTCGCGGTGTTATCTGCAAATGATTTCAATAACCGTACAATCAGAAGAGAGGTGCACTTCACTATTAAACCCTGTCACATAAAAAAGATCTGACTTCATCAAGAAAATCCAAATTTACAACGTTTACAAAGCAAACATAGTTTGACATATTTGCCAGCAAATTTCTAAACTTTTATTTCAGGGCTGTTTACCTTCATTGTCGAGGATTGTGAAGTTTGGATTAGCTGTACTCAAAGCGAACACAAACTTATGTCCGATAAGTGGTTCATCTGTGTCAACTGCACTTATGGTCTGTATTAACTGAAGACAAGACAAAACTGAATTTATTAAAGTCACACCCCCCAACACACACACACAAACAAAACACCTATATTGTATATTTGTGTTAGTTTACTGATGGTAAATTCTATATTCCTCTAATTTTTATTTGTAAAATGCATTAAGATTTCTCTTTTTTCACAATACAAATTACTAAAATTATTTTGCCCTCAGTATTTATCAATTGATTTGTATTATTTATACTATATTAATTTCTCATTCACTGTCCAGTCAGACTGATTTATGATGAAGCTGACAGTTGGATGCAGGGTAACTATACCTGTCCGGCTTTAACGTTTTCACATACGAAGGTCTCGTAAAACATGGCGAATTCCGGCGCATTGTCATTGACGTCTAGAACCTTAATGAAAATGGGGACGCGACTTATCTGCCGTGGGTTACCTGTGAGAAAACGCGACAGCCAATCAGAGATGACAGCAGGCTGATGACTGATGACAGGCTCACCTGGACAATGAATCTAACTGGAGCATGTTGGATCGGGGCTGAACCGAAGGAGGCTATGGATATTTTAAATATCCCTTTTAGGAGAAAAATGGCAAGAGGTACATTTTGGAACAGCCAAACTATAGCTACACACACACACACACATACACACTCACACACACACTCACACACACACACACACACACACAGACAGAGGTTTGTAATTATATCTTTGTGGGGACTCTCAATTCATTTCTATTGCGAAAACTTTAATCCAAACATGACGAACCTAACCCCTACCCAGCCCTCACCTTAACCATAAGTAACCAAACAAAATACAAGATTTTGGACATGTTTATTTTTTTGATCGCATTCACAGATCTTTGTGGGGACCGGAAAAATGGTCCCCACAACATAAAAATAATGGTTTTTATTACATTGTGGGGGACATTTGGTCCCCACAATGTAATATAAACCTAATGCACACACACACACACTTTTACAAGCTGTTTGTGCCAGTACATGAGCTATGGACAGCTCAAGTGAAATTATAAATGCTATATACTTACTTATTTCTGTAGCAACAACTGAAATATTATGCCATTTTGACAATTCCCGGTCCAGTGATTTCAGCGTGGAGATTGAACCATTGACTGAGTCAATGTGGAACAGCCTCTCGAGATCTGTATGCCTGTCTATGGAATATCTGTAAGAAAAGTCACATGCAAATGAGTAAATAATGAGTAAATGTGTGGGTTAAGAAGCTGTATAAATATGAATAAATATGGAAAAAATGCATCGCCACAGTATGAATATAAAAAGCATGTTTCCTGCCTAATTAACCGGCGCATGCTTAATTATTTGTTCTGTTTTTAGAAGGACATACGACGGCTGCCTCTAGGTCACGTGCCACGTCTGTAGGTCTTTAGCAAACTCCTGGCCTGAAACGTTGCACAGTGGTAATTAAAGCAAAGCTGCTCCGCTCATCCAGGGGCCTGCAGGAGCTACTGCTCTCTGCTCTGCTGCCGTATTCCAGCACCTGATTAAAATAATTTAATTAAGCTCATTCAGCTTCCTTTCCCAGTAGTGAAGCTGTTGTGTGTTTTTTTTTTACAGAGATAGTCATAAGTGGGAAAGCAGCACCGAGACCAGGAGCCTCTCAGATGCCTACTATTATTATTATTTTTTTGGTTAAATTTACAAGTGGAATTCAAAATTAGTTTGAAAACATTTGTGTCCTTTCATTCGTTTTGTGGAATATTATTTATGCGGCTCATCACAAGGTCACAACTCATACCTGGCAGCAATTAAAGCTGCACTTTTAAACTCCCCGGGAACAACATCGGTATCTGAAACATCAGGCTGCCAACACTATGCTTCTTTAACGATGTTCAACTTAAAAACTAACAATTCAACTAAAAAGTACATTTAAGGCGTAGAATCCCTGAAGTAGGGTTGGGCTACTTGTTCCCCCAACAGTCAGTTGCAATTTGCAGGAGTAATTCAGGTCTCTGTGAGTAAACAGAGGTAATGGAGTGAGCCCTGTTTACTGTTTACCTTCCCCCTGGAAACGGAACTGAATTACATACACAAGACCACAAATGCCTGCTGGGAATTTCCTTCCTTTCTTTTTTTTTTTTGAGCTCAGTTCCGCCGTTTATCAGCTGTTTCCCCTCACAGCCTGAGGACAAACAGCCTTGGGTGGCTCCGATTACCAATTGTGATTTTTGTGAATGGGTTTATGCAAATGGGTACCTCGGATGTAGTGTCACTCCCACTGTGATGCGATCTGATGCAGCCTAAATAAAAGTGTCTCTTTTTTTTTTCGTTTTGTTGTTGCTTGGTGTACCTTTTGATAAATAAATTAAACCGTTTACAGGACTGAAGTGTGTCCTTAGTGGCAAGCTTTGATCTAACACATGGTGTATTAACAGGATGATCTAACACAGCGAAACACTTTACTACTCTCTACTCAAATTCAGTTTATATCGGATTAAACCGTTTCGGTGTTTTGTAAACTGGTTCTAGAGCCGTAGGACTGCAGAGCGCTATATCAGGATATTCAATATGGCCGCAAGGTTAAAGGTCAAAGGTTATGGGTCAATTTCCAAAAGTAATAATAGTGATAAAAGAGCGACCTGACAGGGTGATCGGTGGCGTCCGGGTCCCATGCCGTCACCACCCCGATGACGCTGCCCGCCGCCGTGTCCTCGTGAACCTCGATGACATACGGCGTGGTTCCGAACACGGGCGGCTCCTCCACATCCTGCACCGTGATCTTCACCGTGGCTGCATCTTTGAAGGGCCCCAGGTGCGTGAAGCGGTAGTCCAGGTTGGTGTTGGCTGCCTCCACCTTCAGCGTGTACGTCCTCTTGCTCTCATAGTCGAGCAGCTGAAAGGTTTACCACCATTACCGTGGTTTCCTCTGCTTACTCTGTAGCCAGAAGACCTACTCTGTTCCTCACCCAACAGTGCTACAGCAGAGTGACGGTACTTCTCAAATATATATATTTCTAAATTGAAAAAATGCAGTTCAGGTCAAGCTAAAGTATTTCGTTGCTAAAAAATTCAACCTCAAAAACTGACATTATGTATATCTTCATTCATCCATGTATCTATATATTTATGCATATGTAATGTGACATAGTAAGGAATGCTTGAGGGCCATCACCCCCCCCCCCCCACAGAGGGTCAGCACTCTCTTTGCACATTGCCACAGGCAACAGGATTACACATCACCAAAACTGAAACATTTCTGAAATGATTACCATGTCATGAAAATGGAGAGAACATTCTAGCAATTTCAAAACAGACACAATGTCGAAAGAGCCTAACACTGTTTGAGATTTAGGCTTCCTATAGATTTCCCAAACATGAAAGGCAGACCATTCTCACCTTCCTTACAGAGATAATTCCCTCCTGTGTCACTTTGTCGGTGACTATATCAAACATGTCCGCCGTGTCCCCGTCAATGATCCTGTACTGAATCTCGGCGTTCTCTCCGACATCCCCGTCGTTGGCCTTAATGCGACCCACCGCAGACCCAATTTCAGCGGACTCCAGAATGCTGAGATGGTAGGAGCCTAATAGTACAGCAGACATTTCAACGGGCTTATTGACGTAAGGATCTGGGAAACATGAGGTCTGACAAGCCTTCTGAGGTTCCGATGACCTTAAGAGCAAGCCTAGGAGGTTCTATTAGAAGACAAACAGTCAGATATTTCTGCATACTGTGAGGGAAGCGTGGAGGACTGTCGTTGACGTCCGTGAGGGTGATGTTGACCGTCGTGGTTCCGGACAGCCCCCCCGTCTGCCCAGCCATGTCCTTCGCCTGAATGACCACCTGGTACTTCTCCCTGTTTTTCCGGTTCATGTTGGACAGAGCAGTTCTGATGATTCCTGGAAAGTACCATAGCGAAAAACACAATGACATCATCGCTCGTCTTCCCAGCTGCCACCAATGAACTCGCATCACCAACAGCAGCCAGCAGAGAAGAAGTATGTGGACTCCAGGGGGTGGGGTATAATGAAAATTCCCTTATTAAAATAAATATGTAGATAAACAACTAAATAAATATATGGAGTCTGTAAAGGATCATAAAGACATTCCTAAGATCCACATGGTCCAAGCGAAGGACATCGTAGATGACGAGTCTTCTCCACGTAGCCAGCACTCCAGTATCTCTCCAGAATCAAGGTCTCAGATTCCTTCCACTCCACGCACCTGACTCTGGCTCCACAGAGAAGTAAGGCTGTCCTTGCAGGATGCTGTAGACAAGCTTGGCGCTGTTTCCGTACGTGGCGTCATCGGCGTCTGTGGCTGTCACTCTAGCTACGAATGTGCCTGTGGGTAGTGAGTGGTGGGGGGCGGTGAGGGGGGGATAATAAGGTTACCAGGTGACGACTCAGAAAGGGAATGCAGCTGTCGGCAACTGAAATGACGCGCGGTGCTTGACTGGAGGAGTGAGTCTGTGCAGGGTCAGGACCAAATGTCACACATACTCCATAAAACAAGCAAAGAGATAGATCCAATGCAAAATGCTGAGATGGTGGGAGCCTAATGGTACAATGGGTGTACCCCAGTCAGGGTGTACCCCATCCCACACACCCCCCAACCAACCCTGGCCAGGATTAGCAGGTAGAAGGTGAATGGATTGGATGGATGGATATAATTTGTAAAATTAATACAAAAACAAACTGCTTAACTAATGCTTTTGCTATCTGATTGTTTCAATAGATAATATTCTAAACAGCATATCTAAGCAGAGCACTATTGGTCTATGTATTTATATAATGCAAGTCAGAAGTTGATATATTACTTATATAAGGCTTTTCTTTGCAATATTACTGCAAGAAGAAGACATGATTAAAAGAACATAACATTTGGAAATTGCATTTCTTTGGAGTGTAAATGTTTTCTTGCAAGATTTAAAAGAGCTTAAATAATGCACGACCCCACTGATATTTTAACTTGAGGCTCAGCTCTTAATAACTCAATGTGTTCACTTCAAAGTTCCTACATGCTCACTTGTTAAAGAATAAATAAAAACATCTTAGAATTTCTGTCAGAGGTTCTTGAATAATTTGATGCATTCAAAATCAGACAAAGAGCATAAAATAACGATGAATCATAAAGATAGAATTCTACTGTTTTTCTTTATGCAGTTTGAAGGTTCATACAGAACACCAGACTATCTGTAAAGTGCATGCAAATACTTGGCACGTTATTGATGATTTATTGATGATTTAATAATTTGATGATGTTGACCACACAAACACAAGAGGGTCCGTTTGACACTGGTAAACTATACAAATCCCAACTCTCTCAATAATAGTATCCACCCCCATGTGACACCGACAAAACTCTCCATGTGAATTGATATCCGGTGCTTAAATGTCACCTGGATTTCTTCCCAGTGTTCCCTCACCTTCTCTGACCTTTACTACAGAAGTCTGGCACTTTTATAGAACAGCGGTTCATCCCACAGGTCTGTGAAGAACGATAGCGGCAGATTAAATCTACACTTTCAACTGGGCCATTCTTATCTTCGCACGCCGTCATCCCACAGCTGTCCCGTAATTGCCGTAACAATTGTGCGAGTGGGTTGTTTTATTTCTTAAATTTTATCAGGGCTTGAACCCCCCCACGCCAGTTTTCAGCTAATCATTTAATCAGGACATCTGTTCTATTGACCGAATTTTACACGAATGCTTTGATCAGGCTCAAATTTAAAAATGCACTTTTGCCTCCTTCCAGTGGTTCAGAAGGGAAAATAGATACCTGATATTTTCACATACTGTATAAGAGCATTTTTGCTGGTAGGATTAGTTATTATTACATGTATGAGGTGGAGATTTTCCACAATACATTTTTAAAGCTAATTAAAATGCTTTGTTCAATGCTATTCTTCTCTTAGTCCCTTTTCAGCAATAAGGCTTCATTCTTGTGAAGCGCTAGTCAGTTTGAAACGACCTCCAATGATGCTCGATTGTGTTATGTCATCCTCTCCTTAATGACTCTTTATCATTCATCTGTTCCACCATTTGCAGCGAATCCACGTGCCCTCGGAATTGGACAACCAAAGACCAAACTGAAACATCTCCACTGACAAGTCGCATGAGCACCCAACGTGCACAGAAAATTGCAGCCTTAACAAAGGCCAAAAAAGAGAGCCCATAAAAGAATGCTAACTCGCTAAAAACAATGCTCATCTGTAGCATTCTGAGCTCTATATTGCAGTTGTAGCTCAAATCTTCACACAATGGAAATCTTCACACAACTCCCGCTGACGTGACTTTACGTACGCACCTACTTCTGACATTTCAGGGACGCTTGCCGTGTACATCGGCTTCGTGAACTTGGGCTCGTTGTCGTTGATGTCGTGGATCTTGACGATGAACTCCGTCTCAGGCTCCAATGGCCAGCCCGTCTTCTTGTCCACGGCCTGAGCTCGGAGTGTATAGTAGGCCTTCTCCTCCCTGTCGAGCCTCTTGGTGGCATGAAGATCCCCCGAGTTTTCGTCGATGAGGAATAAAGAGCCGGCCCCTTCGCCAGAGAGGACGTATTTCACGGTGCCGTCGCCTTTGTCCATGTCAGAGTGAAGCTAGGGAGGATATGCGCATTACTAACAGGTAGCAACTTGGGAATGAAATTCATTCATGTATATGGAATGAAATTCTGCATCCACATTTCAATCTTCATTCAGGATGTTCCTATTAGCTGTCTGTACCCCAGGGTTGGGGCCATTCCGGAATGCATACATCGTTTCTAATCCAAATCAGGAAATGGAAATGGAGTTGGGATTGGGGGAAAAAAAAACTATGGGGAGAACAATTGGAATTGAATTCGAATTTCAGGGAATTTAAAAATCCAACACTAGTTCCATTTCCTGATTGGGATTGGAATTGATGAATGCATTCCAGAATGGCCCCACCTCTACTGTACTTCTCACTAATTCCTGCATATCAGGGAAGCAGTTAGACCTATGTACTCCAGTTCACTGTATGCCCATTCTGCACTTACATCCTACAGATGTGGGGAAATTGCATTTTAATGTAGGCTTATATGCACCATCAACAAATTTTTGTCCATTATGAAGTGCCGGTGAACCCAGCAGGGACGCCAACCCGTCTGAAGGGACGCCAACCCAGCAAGCCAACTTCACATTGTTGGCGTCTCTAGAAATACTCATGTCCTCTGTGGTGCCAGCAAGCGAAAATCAACATGTAAGCTAAATAGTTCAACTACTTTAGAAGTATACACTTTAATGAGCGGAAGTAACAAATTGGCAGATACAGAATGATTCAATTAATCAAATTCTGCAAGTTGTTTCAAGTAATTATATGCATTGTGGTGCCCTTTATCTCTGAGTAGTTTGAGAATGGCGTGGGATAGCATGAATCTGACATTAAAGTGAAAATAAAATGCGAGATTGTTTTTATAAAGAAGGAAAAAAACTCTGCATTCAAAGCATATATATATATATATATATATATATATATATATATATATATATATATATATATATATCAGAACAAGTTT
>JAODJW010000081.1:6631056-6645359 GCA_026777045.1 Hyperopisus bebe | reverse complement strand
AAAATATATATATATATATATATATATATATATATATATATATATATATATATACATATATCTCAGAACAAGTTTATGGAGGGAACCAATTAAGACATCTATAATAGTGATATCAACAGATGACTCATAACTAATAATAGTTCTGTTTCTGCAACTTGGATACTTTCGTATAACCTGTAGGTGTTACGTGTAGAGGTCGAGTTCGGCATTTCCCGCTAAATTACGCCGCGTCTTTGCATATTCAAACCAGAATTAGTATGAATCGCAAGCTGCGGCCACACTGTAAAAAGGCAGGATGTGCTCTGCTAAGGGACAAAGGGTGACCTCACACTGGACGTCGCCGTATATTTTAAAAATACGAAAACATTATAGCGACAATTTACTGGTGGAAAAAGAAATCAGGCAGCACATTTTATGCAAGTGAAATGTTAGAATATATGTGGGACTTTTCGCAGTAAGAAAACTAACCCCACCATCTCAGAGCCTTCAGGTCGAACCCTTGCTCCAATCTATAGCCGCCCGTTTTCTGTTTTCTATTTTATTCTTATGCCTTTTCCGTCGATTCGAAATTACAGAAATTACAGGGCTGCTAAGCGCCCAGGACTGCAGTAAAAATTTAATGCATTATAATGCACTTGCATTAAAGTGAGTCGCTGTCTCGTTAGCGGGGACCATATTTAGCCCTTGACAGAAGTACAACTCCACAAATTGAAATTCCGTCTGCATATACAGGCGCGCGCACGCACACACACGGGCGCGCGCAGAGTGACACAAAGGGATGGGAGGCAGAGAAGAGCAAATCCGAGCGACTCTTCTGCGGGCTTCAGTAAACTCTGGAGCACTTGCTGCTGCAGGATGAAGATAGGAGAAGGATGACGGCACACTGGCACGGACGGTCTCACACGCCTCTGTGCTGCAGTCAAAGCGGCGTAACTCCACTGCAGATATTCCCCTGATGCCGTTTTATTCAGCGTTAGTAACATTACTGGACAGCTTCGCTGTGTGTTTATGGTTTAAGAGTGACTTAATGTTTCCATTGCATGTCTTTGATTGTTCATTCTGTCTCTGAGAATTGAATTTATTGTCAGAGATGTTTATTTTTGATTTATTTTTTTCACACGAAAATGTTATCCCTAGAGAGTATTTCTGCTTTTTACTGAAGTTGCTTCACACTTGATGTTACAGCCAAAGAAAATAACTGCTTGGACATGATGTACACATATTGTTCATTAATACCACATGACACTTTAATTAAGCTGCTTCTTGTTAAATTACACAATAATGCAATTAAATCTGTAATGGACTCATGACACAAGTGTAACCAGCATCACCTGGAATGTAAGATTAATTATGCTGTACTTGATGTGATATAATTTTATAAATAGCGTGCATGTTTTCAGCTTTGCGAAATTTAATCATCTTCTTTACAGGGTAAGTTTCAGCTAATGTATACAGAGCAGTCAAGCTTAAAATAGGATAAAATTTGATTTTTGCTGTTTCATGAGACCTCGAGTAAAAAAGATAGCATAAGAGTATAAGCCTGTTTTTTATGTGATTTTCTAAATATGAGATATGCATCTTTCCTAAGGAATGCATTTTGACCTTGGTCAATACATTTGATTTTTAAATCATGTTTTTTGAGTTGCCTTTCAAGTTATTTGACTAATACATAAAGCGTATTGCAGTTTTATAATCAAGCCATAAATCTGGGTATTTTTGCCCATATTTTCCTCTGTTATCTTATCCGCTAGCTGATGTTTCATGATTTCCATCATCAGACACTATTTAATTTAGTAACTGCTGCACATTTCGTAGACACGAGCGACGCCGAATGCACGGAAGCCTCACGGGGTCTCACCTTGCCCACATACTGGTAGTCATTTCCGGTGTACTCTTCCAGCAGGAAGAAATGGTTCCACATCCATCCTCTTTTGAAGCGCTGCAGTGTCTTCCCGCCTTCTCCCGACGGATCGTTAAGCTGCCTCCCCCTCGCGGGCGTCAAAAGTCCCACGGAAATCGCATGGGGAAAAAGCAGCGGCAGGAACAGCAGAAGAAATCGATTCATCTTCTTTGTATCCAATTAATCTCTGAGGCCTCTTGTGGAGAGAGTAACCTTAATAGGAGAAGTAGTTGAGTTCGGCGGCAGTGCTGGGGTTCAGTGTCACTGAATGTGCCAGTGTGACCCTTTCTTTCATCTTTTTGTTAGCCCTGTAAAAAAGACAGCGGTGACAATAGTATCACACGGCAAACAAGCATAAATGTTAGAAAGAATAGATATGTAGTGGATGACACTCACAGGAAAGACAGAGCATAAAAACAATATCAAAACGACACAAAGACAGGCCAGTTATCCAATTCACACTTCTGTGCACTTCGAAACTTTACTGAAACTGGATCTAAAATATAAATCCCTGCGGGGTCTCACAGAACTTCCACATTGTCTGTGAGCATCTCAGGACCCCTTTGACAAGATCTGTTCTACTCATTGTCCCGATCAATTTCTCTAAAATATCAATGGCTTCCTGAGATTCACTGTTTCCTGTTAAATCATGGTGGGGCAGACTCAGGTACTTTGTGCAAGAAAAATGAGGTGTCAGGTACTGATTGGCCGCTAGAGTGCAGGTCACACTGCTGACTTTAAGTAAATGAATGGGTATAAGTAACAGGAACGTTAACTAGGCACTAAGGAAAGTGCAGCTGTAATCATATATTCATAAGAGCCATTTTCTTTATGAGTTCCCAAAGTCCACATATTTAACATCTGTGTCACTGCCTGTATGAATCATTTACATTTTAACTTATTTAGACCATGCTTTTATCCAAACTGACGCACATTTTTCTCTCATTTTTTTGAAAAAGCAGAGTCAGCAAGTCCCTGGGGCAATTGAGGGTAAAGAGCCTTGCTCAAGGGGCCAATGGCAAAATCACTGGGATTTAAACCGGCAACCTTCCGGTCACAGGCAGCGTCCTAACCTACGGCCACAAAGCACCCCCTGTTTTCCCATTCATTCACTTAACGTCAAAACAGCCGTGTGTTTAAAGTATAAAAGTATAAAAGCGGTATAAACCACACCACTAGAGTAAAATAAAAGTGACAGTACACAGGCAGTACAGAAACCGGCAGTAGATCCGAAACCACAACCTTTGACACAAGCATTAGCCAGCTAGCTGCCTCGCACCCCTAACCGGTATGGATCAAAGCCCGCCGGTTACGGCGCCCGGTAACGGTGTCCTTATTACCGTTACCATCCCCCATAGCCGGTGAGGGCACGGGAGTCAAGCATATTTCAAGCCATTAAATCCTTTGATTAATTAGGCTGCCTGAAGATTGTAATTATCTTTCAAGGATTCCCTGCCGTTTAAATACTCATTATTCTTTGATGCACTTTGAATGGGTACATGTCTGCTGGAATCTTGATCTCTGTTACTGATATTATTATTATTATTATTATTATTATTACTACTACTACTAAATGACAGATATTGCCTAGGATTCAAATGGAGAATGAATGTACAGGAAGATAACTGTCCAGTGGAAGTCATTGTCATTGAATAAGGATTTAAGTAATGCTGGATGGGTAAAAGTAGCCTTTTGTCCTGGGTGTAACTGGATGACAGAGGCCTCGCTCACAAGCAGACACATTCGCTCCTTACGTTCTAAATGTACTTGGTTGTTCCTCTTCGGCATTTTTTTTGTTCCCTGCTTAGCTGAGCTGTGTCAGGTGATCAGGGACAAAGTTTTAAGTCCAGAGGGAGGCTACGACACAGATGTCATCGGAAGGTGACGTTTGCGATGGGAGCACCAGGTGAGTCATTCAAGGCCGAACGGCAAGGAGTAAAAGGAAAAAAAAACACAAATAAAAAAAAGGCAAAAAAATAATATCTGGAGATTATCAAACACTCTTGAGATGTGTTTGTAGGGCACAGAGAGCAAATTTTACCTGGGAAACAGCCAAAGCCTGCGGAAGGCGATGCTGTGCTCTAAGGCCCAGAGCGCTAAAGTGGGCAGCAGGTACGAGCAACGCGGTGCTGCTGTCCAGATGAAAAACATCACCACTTGGGGGAGCCCAAGATCTTCCCAGAGCCCATAAACAAGCCCCATCACCACCCAGATGAAATGGCAGTTATAAATTCTCTTTCATCTAAAATATTAATACAATGCCCTGTTTGTCTGACATGGGATAAGAATATAAGAACACTAAGATCAGTAAAACGAGTGGAAGACATTCAGCATATTGTATGCAGCCCCCCCCCCCCACACACACACCTTAGCCCCCCTGCTGTTTGTCTAACCGTTTCTGACTTAAACTGCCCCATTTGGGGCTCTGGGTTTTTAAATCAATACAAACAGTAAAAATACCATCCTGGGTGACTTCAGCTGCTCCCTTAACCATTTTACAGACTGAATACTGTATAGCGAAGCTGTCTCATCATGTATGGGCTAAATAAGCAAATACATTCACAAATTATTACATGTACTGAAACTCAAAATGAAAAACGCTCCGCTTGTCTCTAGCCTGAATTATAGTTAATGACTTCAGCTCCTGCCCACGTGTCGTTAGCGTTAAAAATAAATGCACCATAACATGCAAAATTTCCACAAGAAGCAGCCTGGGTTAAAATGCAGATTTGTAAGCTGCAATGGCACATTCAAATGGCCGTCTATTGAAACGAGACAAATTCCCAGCAGGGTAGCTGCCTTGCCTCTACGGCGTCCTGACTCTGATTAAACACGGCCGTTGTTTTAAATCACCGATATATCCTGCACGTTGTTCTATTGAAATGAACAGGCCACTGTGTCCTGATGAGATTAAATGACCGACTTGATTTCGCTCTCCAGCGTCCCGCCTTGCCCCCCAATCCCCCCCACCTGTCATACTCGGGCTTTTGCCTCAAACAGCGAGATAAAGTCATCCCTTATCTCTGCGCTGAAAGGTAATTACGATGCTGAAGATGCGTGTGCTTTAATTTCTGTGGAACAGTAATGGCACTGTGCGATCAGTCATCCAGAGCCCACCGTCATAAATCACAAACGTCTCGGAGAAGACAAGAACTTTATGTGCTAATATCGGGCAGAGGACAAAACATTACAGCCTGGAGATGTGCAATATACTCACACTTCAAACTTATATAACAAACATGAGACGTCTTTTATATTTGACATCTGCTTATCTGAATATGGTGACACTTTATTGTTCACCCAACACGAGGCGTTGCTTTCAAGCAGTATTTTAGCAGCTTTTGTTAGTATCTGCTATATCGTTAACGTGAAACGCACCGGCTGGACCTCGACCGTGATACTGATGGGCAGCGGGATGGGTGTCTCAGAACGGCCCCCGTCGCGGAGACCACGGCGCATTGCCGTCCGTCGGACTCGCCAGTGTTTACGCTGTCCATCGCACGCATGACTACACGAAGCGAACCCATAGAAAGAGTGTAATAGCAACCAACCCGGCACCGTAAGCAAAGATAACATCAGCAAACAAGATGCAACACATGTGTGCAATCGTAGCAAAGCGGTGGTATGTTAATAACCATCCATATGCCCTGTTAAACTTCTGATAATTAGCACCAAAACTAGGAACTTAACTCCCAATTTCAGTGGTTGGTGGCTATTAAAATACAATAAGATCTTCTGCTCTGTTCTGTTATCAAGCTGTCAAATATTCCTCCTGAAGTTGAAGCCAGTTGATTACTACCTTAGTTCATTTTCTTCACTTCTCTATGACATTGTTAATTTGACTCATTACACGTCATAAAGATTGAAAGAAAAATGCATGGGTACCATGAACAGCATTTGAAAGACTACAGGGATGCAGCCACCTACCTGAGACCAAATTTACCGTAGAGCTCCTGCCTGCAGGTTTTATGTAATGCTAAACAGCCTCAGGACCAGTAGGAGATTACTTATGAGAAGAAAAAGGCAGAAGGAACAACCTGCAGCCTCCGTCTCGCTCTCTCTTTACGTGGCATCGCAACAGTGCAAGTTTATTTTTCATTTCATGATGCTCCATGCCAGAAAAAAAACACGTTGACACGTCATTACCGCTAATGCCACGTTAATTGCCCTCAATTGCATTTCAGACCCACGTCTGCTTCATATAAATAAATATAAATGGCGATATATGACAGCTGTAGTAGCCTCTTACCTTCCGTTACAGTCTACTGTCCTTGTGAGTACACATTAGCTATGTCCCTCTGTGTCTCTCCCACTCTGTCACCGCAGCACCTAGACTCCAAGACTGACTACAGTTAGACTGGCTCTTTCTCATTCTCCCACCCTTCCTTCCCTGCTCCCTCTCTTTCTCTTTCTGTCTTCCTTGCTCTCTCTCTCTCTCTCTTTCTCTCTCTCTCTCTCTCGCTCTCTTTCTCTGGAAGGCACTGTGGCTGGACTGGCGAAGTCGAGACTCCTGATTGGCTGTCATTTGCAACTACCCTGATTAAAAAGGAAAGCTGGGGAGGGAAAAAAAAGAGGAGTAAAAAGAACCTCGCCGTACATAGAAGAAGATGCCCCCCGACCGCGTGGCAGAACCGCGGACCCGGAGGTCAGCGCCAGTGAGATGGTTGACTTCCTGGGCAAACAGGAGGCACTTATACCTCTCTCAAAGCCCCTGTGATAGACTGACTCTCTGTTCTTCAGAACCTCGAGCGATCGGCCCAATTTAATCCTCTTTCCGCGGCGATAAAACTGGCTGAGAGAGGACGCTATCGTGTAAATCACTTGCAAAGGAGATGCTATTTTCCACTTCCTCACAGCAGCTGTTGAGCAATTGTGAGCGGGCAGGAGAAACGCTCACTCGAAGCGTTTCATCATCCGGCCCTATCTGGAAGGCTTCGAGAGGGCGACTCCATGTATCTTATCACCAACCAGGCATTTTTCTGCCTCTTGGAAATGATATACAGTCTAATTCTCCCGGATGCGATCGACAGACATAGGAGAGAATTTTGCATTTGGCTCTTTTCTTACCAGACAGTTTGTCTTGGTGCTAATCGGCAAATCATTATCTCACAACTTAGGAGCCGACGGCATGAGCTCGAATAACCATCTCGATAAGACATCACAGGGGATTTATGATAATAAGTAAGACATTCTCAGTGAAAACGCCAGTGCAGATCTAAGGCACAGTTCTTTGCCTCGTCACATGCCTGCTTGGCTTATGTCTTCTTTTCGCGAGAGACTGGTTTAGGTGTAATGTACATTATTAATTCATACGTAATATCACTAAGACACATGTAATAACACATAATGACGCACATGGACGTAGCTCTGTTTGAATCACCACACATTTCAGTGCACAGAGTTGATTACAGCAGCTACAATGGCATAGGACCAGAAGTCTGCTGGGATAGAAGATCCTGGAGATGGATCACCATTCCTATGTCATTCTCAGCAGATACTTGGCTTTCTCCTGTATGTACTCTATGTCTGTGTAAAGATGCATTATTCCGTTGTCACCGTTCTTTAATGGAATTCTACCAATCTTTTATCTTCCTCATTCTTGCTACCTGTGGGTCACGAGAAACTTTCAGTAAGAAAGCCTTGTATGACCAAAATTTAATTCTATGCTACAGGGTCACCTGTTATGTTAACAGCTGAAGCTTTTCACAACAAAAGCAAAGAAGAAAAAAAAAAACATCCTTCCAAAGGTGTACATGCCGAGAATATCCGATGAAGCTGAGACAGAAAGGTCTGCATGCAAAATAAATCCCTGCGGTCTAATGAAGACGTCCACCTTCTGTGTTCTTGTTTTTCCCCCCAATGCATGCTAATTTTCTAATTAATTCCCTATCTTGAATATTTACCATTCCATATCTTGTGATAGCAGGGCTTGATTAGCGGAGGAATTTGTCTCAGTAATTGTTCCGTTAGTAAAATCATTTAAATTACCTGAGCAACGATTATTGTTTAGGTGTGGTAAGCAGAGAATGAGTCATGATCAAGCATGATAATTCTGTTAATCTGGGCCTGTGTTTTAGGGTTCACTTGTGGCAATGTCGTACTGTAACCCCCACCTCAGTGTTCCAATGCATACATACAGTATCGTGCAAAAGTCTTACGCCGTCGAAGAATGATGTTTAAATGATCTTCATGTTCATGTCTGTCACAGTATGACAGGTTAACCATCTTCATAACTTCTCCTAAAGTCATCCCAGTCTTTTCAACAACCATCCAACACACCCAAGTATATTTTGACTCAACCACTAGCTCGCCTACTATGGCTGATCAATACCTCATTGACTTTTTAAAAATAATTAAATGAATGAATTAAGTGAGCTGATAGTGAAATTTAACAGACACATAGATCGGCTGTGGCATCCCTGAGGAGAGGTTTGGGAACTGAAGCGGTGTCCATCTAGCCATCCAACAAGATATCAGTAACCTTATGGATAAGTGAAGAAATTCTTCATAGCTTTAATTGCATTCATTATTATTCATTTCCATATGTACTGATTTTAAATAGCGTATTTTTTTGAGGGAAATATACACTTACTACCCCGATAAATAGCTTTAAACATTTTCTTTGACTATCTAAGACTTTTACCTAAGAGGACTGTGACTGACTATGTCTAATAACGCTTCTGCCAATGGTATGCATACATTTTATGCATCCCCTTAAAAGTAGGGAAAAAATATGTGTTTCTTCTTTTCATTTACTTAAGTGATTAATCGCTACCAAGCCGCAAATGTGAGACGTTAAATGTTTTCGGATAAGTAGCTAAATCCAATGCGTGTATGGAGAACTTTGAGCCACAGGCTTCCAAGCTGCAGATGTGGTTTAACATCACGTGCCATTTCCCGCCTCATCCTCACCCACATGAGCTCAGCAGTTTACAATCTGTGGATAAATATTAATCTAATTGCAGCCAGGGATTACCAGTCAGTGGCGTGCGCTGGAAATAGTGTCAGGAGCAATTTTCACATGTGTCTGTAATCACTGGGGCCTAACTTTCAGCAGCAAGCAGGATTTCTTTTTTTTTGTTTTCATTTTATGTGATCAAGATTGAAAATAATCAAGGTGCAAGCATGTCACTTTGTTATCACAATTATCACGTAAATGAAGTATGGCTCACATTTTTAAAAATTGGAAAAAGCACAGAGCCAGAAGGGTTGGGACTAAGCTTCAGATGCCTGGTGTGACATGACTTGGAAATGAAAAAGAAAAAGAAATTAACAGCTTATATTAACAGGTCTTAACATTTTTATACCCAAGGCTAAAGCAGTGTGATTGTTACGAATGTGATTAATTCACGGTGTCAACTGGATCTTTATTCCATTCTTCGTTAAACGGTGTGGCTGTACTCCCCGCCACTCCGCACGGACCGTTCTGTCGCCGTCGTGTCTGATCCTGTGACTGACGGGAAACAGCACCGGCACGTCTTTGCATCGCGAGGAGCGTAACACGGCGGCGCGGACGGCAGCGTGAAGTCTTCGCTTTGATTTAGCGATCAAAGGCCAAGATCAATAGCGCTGTCCTGGGGTTAGCCGGCCGCTCGCTGGCGCCTCTCAAACCCAAAAGTCTATTAGGGGGAAATATTCGCGGATATGACTCATTTACAAAGAGGCCTCATCGCTAACTTTTCCGAGACGAGCTCACGGCAGCGGCGATTGGAGCGATACGATAGAGTATCACGTGAAACTCAATAATGGGCCATACCCACGATGTTTACTTAGGAGGCAGAGGGGCTGCTCCGATACCCCCCCCTGCCCCCCCCCCACCCCCCGAATGCTGTCGATTTGGAGAGATCCATCACGCTCGCCCATGGTGAGGACCCGCCTCATACAGGGAGCGATTCAGCATCTCCAATCAATTTCAGCAGCTGGTCTTCACACTGACAGAGGATGGCGGTGAGTTCAGAGAGCTGCAGACCTGGGGTTTCCAGCCGGACTCGGTGCCCAGGGGTGTGAATGTTCCTGTGATAAATGCAGTGATTCCCACCAGCCTGCATCTGAAAAAAAAGCCATAAATAAATAAATAAATAACATGATTCAAATAGCTGGCGGTTTATTTCATGTAAATAATTTTGCTCCTCCGAAATCTGCTTGAAGTGTATGTGCATGTGGAGAGGCACACTTCACCGATGCCAATAGAACAAGATGGAAAGATCCTGGACGGACAAGAAACACAGAAGCGATTCCCTTGCTAATGTGTACATTTCTGTTAATTTTACTGACACTAGCATGAAGTGTCCTCATTATTCTGTAAATAAGTGTTTATTTTTTTTATGTTGAAATGGGTGGCTGCTTGGGCAAAGATGTTATTTTGAGATGATGTATTCATACTTCAAGGATGCGGTTTCTGCCCATCCTTTTGTCAGAGACCCTACATCCAATGGCTGCGGTTTCGGGTCCTGTCCCGCGCTAAAGCCAAGACAGCTAGTTGCTCGTGCCGAGAAACGGTTGGAGAGGCACAATTGCGCGTCCTTTCCCGGCAGAATATGAGCAAGTTAAGCAGCTCTGCGCCACGGGAAGTGAGGCGATGGCCTGATCCAGACCCACGTCTTTTATCTGCGCTCCGGAGAAGGCAGAGGGACCCACAAATGATCTCACACTGATCAAGGCCCCCCAGAAACCTAGGGAGATGTGAGCTTCACCGATGGCGATGGGGGGTGCAGATAAACAGGGGAGCAGCCAGACCAAGGAAGCGAAAGGAGTCACGTCCTATTTATGGCCGGGGACGGATTTTCTCAGAGAGGCACTGTGTCACTTACGCCCTAAGTCTGCCTCAAAGGACTAGGCCAAGCTATTCATTTGTACTCATTGCAGGGGAGGACTGCAGAACTGCTGGGGAAGTATTTAGCCATCATGGGGATTAGCCGGCACATATAGATGCAGAGAGCCTAATACTGATAAAGAGAAACGCATGTTGAGGGCCACAACCTGACTGGAATGGAATTAGAAATAGAATGGAATGGAAAGCAGAGGAACTCCTCGCGTTACCTCATAGTGCAGCAGCATCACTACGCTCACCAAGCCCGCATCGCGGTTCTCTCTTAACGCCAATCCCCCAGGTAGCTTAATCACACATAAGGGGGTGATCCGGCAGCCCAGGGAGGTCCGTCTGCGGCCGGCGTGGGCCGGGGAACGCGTGTACCGCGGCCTGGCGCCTCGGGGGAAGAGCATCGCTGAAGCACGCCAGACAGGCAACGGTTCTGTCCGGATGAAGGCAATGGTTAAGGGAGGCAGAATTTTGAGCAGAATCGAATGAGGAAAAGTGAGAATCTGACTCAATGACACATCTGTGGTCCTCGCAGAGTATCCGTTATTGGTTCTCAGTTCTTTATTAATCTACCATGTTTCAGCAGGGGTTAAACGGAAGGGAAGATTCAAGTGGCATTAAAACTGCATGGGTTAGTATAGCGCATAATGCGTAACGTTATTTTAACATAATAAGCTATCTGTGACTTTTGTAGCTGGGTCTGTGTGATACTTGTTTCATGTTTTTCATGTTCAAACAAATGGAAGTGAAAAAAAAAAAATTCTTTAATCGACTTTTTAGTTGAATAGGCCTATAGCTAGACATAAATTTCAAGAGCGGACTGAAAAATATGGAAAGGCGTTCAAACTTGTTATTTTAGTTCCTGGCTATGTGCCTGGTTCAGAGAAAAATTTCGGGGGGTTCAAATCGTAATTTTGCTACCTGCAGTATCATTCAGTGGCTGAGAATGACAATAGTATCGATTATTAATTCAGTCTATCCATCGTATGTAATGTAATTTTGTGAATTTTTAATACAGAGTAAAATCCCCAAAACAACAATATTGCAAATGGAAAGTGACTCTCCCAACTGCAAAGAACCACTGGAAAAAAGATGTCTATAAAACTACAGAATAATTCAGTTGTGAAAAATGCAAGTGGGTGCGATTGATGGCAAACGAGAGACAAGTGACGAGTGACCGTAATCTGCTGATCCAGTGGAGGCGTGAGGAGTAAGAGTGTGCAGGGCCCGAAGATCATATCCATGTTGTGGATCATCACGCTGCATGGAACTGTTTCCTGGGCATTCTTGCATGCAGCTGACGATCAGTTAGATCAGGACCAAATGGCCTCGAGCGGGAGGCCGAGGAAAAGGCAGAAGCAAGGCCTGAATGTTATGCTGATAAATATGGCGGTTCGACCAAGCCTACCAAGCATAATGCCCCGGCCCCTGTAATGCAGAACCCCTCCCACCTGGCTCTCTCCTGCCCCCCCTCGGGCACAGTCCCTGGACATCTTCCCCAGTTGCCCCCAACCGCCAAGACAGCAGGCCTGCATTATATAGTTAGAGTGACCCCCTAATCCATATTCGAAGGGACACTATGAGAGGCAGGGTTCGTAGACTGCCGTTTCAAACATTTCAAATAAAAGAACCCAGATTTCACTTAAGCACTGAGTACTTGCTGTGTGCTGATTGGTCGATCTCCTGCAATCATACGTATGTCACTAATTTTTATGTGACAGAGCTGGATGAGTCTTTCAATCAAGGACACAAATCAGTAAAAGTACAAGACGAAACAAACAATTTAGCCAAGCTCAGGAGCCTTTCAGTGTTAAAATAGTTTGTAAAAACTGAAGTAGCTCATAATGTCCCTCCTGACATGGATTCATATGGTCATTCTATATACTGCAGTGAAGGTCAACAGGTGCATTATGGGATTTCTGAATGCATAAACAACAACGCGTTAACAGCAAGATGTGGAACAGATACACAGGGTCATCAGATACAGTATGAGGGTGAATTTAGCGAAAACGATAGATGTTTCATTA
The DNA here is from genome assembly GCA_026777045.1 of Hyperopisus bebe. Taxonomy (NCBI): domain Eukaryota; kingdom Metazoa; phylum Chordata; class Actinopteri; order Osteoglossiformes; family Mormyridae; genus Hyperopisus; species Hyperopisus bebe. The sequence goes on along the minus strand of JAODJW010000081.1, from coordinate 6,632,614 downwards.
CAAACAGCAAATATTAAAAGGTAGAAATCCCGTAGCTGTCCTCTCTGCCTTAATATTACGTCTGTTCTCAAGACTCAGTGCTGAATGAGAAGCAGGAAGGCGGGTGGACACTAAGTGCATGACGACTGCTGAGGAAGCAAAAAATAATGAAAAAAGCTCTTCTAAGCAGCGGCTGTGATGATCTGTTCAATCAAGAGGCCAGTGCCGGATAATGAACAGTTCAGTATCTGGGATACTGGCTTCATCGTGTTCTTTAAAAGCACTGCTCTACACACTTTGCACTGATTCGCAGGGGAAAAAGTCTGAGAATATTCACTATTACATTTATTTGAGCTTATTTCAATATGGCAAATAGGAACACCACTCACCTGACAAAATGTGACGGCTAAATTTATTAAAAAATGTGATCCAATTAGAAAGATATCAGTATCCCTACATTATTAACTGAAATCTCTCAGCCCCAAGTGAGCTTTCAATCAGAATAAAAGGAAGAGACCCGCATTTTGCGAGTCAAAATCCTGATCAGACACCACTATTGTCTGCCTATGTTATGTGCTTGATCTGAATCGCTTCAATAAAAGATATGGCCGTATCAATGCCATGTAAAACGGAAGCGCTTATGAATTCCGTGTGATAGAATATGTGATACAGAGATGAAAGTAGGGAAATTCCACTTTCAAACAGTAGTGCTGAGGGGAGATGTATTCCAAAGAGAAGGTGCCGAATAAAACTCTCCCTCCCATACCTTCAAATAAACGATATGACATTGCATACGTTTCAGTTTTAATTTATTTACATTCCATCTACGAGTCCAAACCAATTCAGTGCCTTCATTAATGTCTTGTAGCACTAAAGCCAATGTTTCAAAAACGTAGAAAATATTTCAATTAATTGCTTATGCATTTAGGAAAAAATAAAAAAAAACATTCAGCTCTTGAATTAGGAAGTCTTATTCAGATGGCAGTGAAGTCAATAACAGAGGCATAAAAGCTAAAAGTACTTTGTCTCGCATTCTGAAAAAAGCATTTGGTTTATAATTAAAACATGCAAATGTATAATGTATAACATGTTTTCAAACAAACCGGTGATCAGCATTTTGCAGTTTGCAAACACTTCTTACACTGTAGCATAGTACAAATGGCAGCTCAGGTAAATTGATTTGCACCTAGCATCTGATATTGTCATGGAACCTACAAGTGTGTAGAAATGCATTTCGATGTGCTTCTGTGACATGTAGGGCAAGTTGTGCTGTGTGCTTCCAGAAGCAGGCTTTAGATTTCTACTTATTTTCCATTTACATTTTACACTTTAACAGATGTGGTAACACCTTACTTAAGGCCATGTTTTTGGTAATTTATGAACACATTATTAATGCATTCATAAAGCATTCATAAATCATGGCTATAAACATTTGTATAAAGGCATAACACATTATAGCCATGTTTATTATGCATTATGACTGCCTTATGAAGCTCTCATCCACAGGGCCGTTTGAAGGAATTTGGGGGCCCCAAGCAAAATGGACATGGAGGGCGCTCACACAGTTTGTCGCTGCATT
>JAODJW010000081.1:6598370-6612907 GCA_026777045.1 Hyperopisus bebe | reverse complement strand
CTCTTTCATTCCTACATCCTTTCAATAGTTGGAGCAGTAGCCTAAAATAGCAGAAGCAGTAATGGATATTTCTATCTCTATCTATCTATCTATCTATCTATCTATCTATCTATCTATCTATAGTGGATCATCCTTCTGATATGCTCACACTTTCTGACAACCCTCATAAACAGCCCTCTGTCTGAGCTTGTACCTCTGTCCTTCCATTAAATATTTCAGGTGAGGACTAGGTGTATTCAGATTCCATGCTTCCTAAAAAAGAAGAAAAGGAACCATGAAAAAGAATATAAGTCCACACAGGTCCCAGAGCAGGTCAAAAAAGAAGTGGTTGCTAGGCAATACAAAACTGTATGCAGGCAGTACTCTTAGGCCAGAGTCAGGCTAGCTGGCAATGAACAGAGCGCGTCAGCATGTCGCCTCAAAGGGAAAGGCTGCCACATTCTCCTGGACGGTTCTGTTAATTGCGTGTGAATTAATAACCAAATCATATGAATGACCACCCAGTGATTGTAACATCAAGCCAATCGCGTATCCATTTCCGCTTTTGGATTGTATGATTCCCATGAATCCTTGGGGCTACAGTTTGAAGACCATTTCTGATTAGGGGTCCTTAACCTCAGCCTGTTGAAGCCATTTTCCATCGCAGCTGAGCCCTCGATGAATTTGTTGTAATCGGAAGCCCAAATTCGACTCACTACTCTACTGTCGCGCTTACGCTTTCATTTGGAGATGCCTGCAGTTTTAGTTCTTTGTCGCCTTTTATCTGAAGCAAATTACAGCTGCATCCATTTTTGTGGCCAGGTGATCCTCACTCGTCCCAGTTAGAGATCTGCTGAAGAAACGCACCACTTCCTGTGGCTCAAACAAAAAGAAGCAACGATCAAAGTACGAGCCTGAGTCTTCAAGAACTTCACCTGCCGTTGGAGAAAAAAAAAAAATATTTCATAGAAGTATTTCTATTGATCCTATGACCCTGTACAGTACAAGTGGTTACAGGAACAGTAGATGAAATTATATGGTAATAAACCTTTCCCTCCTCAAACAAGACTGGGACCCATTTAAGATAACAGTGAAATTCTAACAGAAAATAATGAGACTGACATAGACAGACTGCAAGCAGGCTCTTTACATTTACTATGGACCTTCAGAAGGATGAAGCAGAAATGAAACGAAGAGGAGCTTTTTCATTCCCGCAACATCCTAGCAAAGCACACCATTTTGAGCATTAGTAGACCAATGATAAAGCAAGATTGGTACTGGATGCATTTTGGTTTGAACTCTGAGGAAAAATAGCATCTGTTTCCATGGCAACATAAACATCCCCCCCCCCCCCGGCCCACAGCATTACTGTTTAGAAGGTTGTGGGGTGTAGGGTGTGGAGCAGAGGTCCACCTCGAGGTTGGCCTGTGACTCTCACAAGCAAACAGAGATACTTCAAATCTCAAACAACCAGGACACAAATTGGGGACGAGGTCTCATATTGAGAGACAGGCTCAAACCTTTTGAGAGCTCCTTGCGAACCCTTGATGCACGGTGAGCAGACCCATCACCCCTCAGCTAGCTTGCCAGGTTCTCCCACAGGAAGTGCTCATGAAAATTGTGAATTTCCCCCATTCAATCTATCATATCTATCTATCTATGGAGTATTTTATATGGCTAAAGCTGTAACTTGTCCATTTGGCTGCATAACTGAAACTTTTAGCCAAATGAAATGCATGAAAATCCTCCAAGTAATAAAAACTGGTATGATTTTATCCACCCTGGCCTCGGGCTCTTCCCAGAGTCTGTCTGAAATCTCCCCAAGACGTTTGCCACCGTGCAAATAAGACACGCTAATAGCAATTAAATTCCTGTGTGCAGAGACATGGCCGCCCTCCGTGTCTCGTGCACGTTTCCTGCGCTCTCCTCATATCGATCCTTTAATGTGATTATCTGACTAATAACACTTTGATTTCTGGAAAGCTGGAGTTTGTAAACATGAACGACTTTAATCCATGGAGGCCTGTGGAAAGACTTGACTACTGCTACCCATAATTCCCCAAGCCCCAAGAGCGGACAAAAATGTGTTAAGTCGAGAGGCAAATCCAAAAAAAAAAATATATATATATATATATATATATGTGTGTGTGTGTGTGTGTGTGTGTGTGTGTTTGTGTGTGTGTGTAATTGCAGCAACCGCTTACCACATATTGGGGTCAGCCTATTTCAGTCTTTTAACATTTATTTTTAAATATATTGAAATATAATATTTCGTCATCGATTCTTAATAAAGTGATTAACACGTGTATAACTTCCTCTGACCCTAGATGGGCTTAGTTCCACCAACCATCCACTGACTGCCAAGATGGTCAGGTGACTGCAGCATTTGTCCCGTCTTTCTCCCTTTCCTTCCTGCTGCGGCTCTTTGTATGTGATGTTGTGTCCTTCTGGTTTTTTTTTTCCTTCCCATAGAAAGATTTGACAAAACTGCATCCCTCCCTCTTTCTGTCAGTTCCTGAATAGGGGAAATAGGAAAATACACCTCTGGTCTGTTGAAAATAGCCCGTGTCACGCTGTCTTGTTCACTAAGCCACCCAAACTATCACACAGCACCCCTGAGGAAAGACGCGGGGGGGGTCTGACTCTGGGGCCTGTATTCATCAGCATTATTATTACTATTAGTATTATTGTTATTATAATTGTTGTTGGTTGTAACATTACTAAAACTAATAATACAAAGAATTTGCATCGTTGCAACGATTTGCTCATATCGCACATGTGCAAATAAACGTGCAGCTCAGCGGTAAGTGTGATGTTAGCACTCATTACAGGCCATTCCTCTGTCACTCCAGCTTAGAAACAGCTTGGCATGGTGCTACCTTGATGTAATTTGCAAATCAATACTCCCTTAGCTGGCGGCCCTGGAGCTGTTTGCCTGTCAGCTTCACACACCTTCACCTCTGGATTATTATTCTCTCTCTCTCTCTCTCTCTCTCTCTCCAATCGGTAAGGCTACTGCGATCTTTCAGAGCTACATTAATGGATTTATTTCTGCACCGACTGGTCTTCATCTTCCAGTGACAAACATTGCGGAACCTAAGTGTTTCCAGCAGCGTAGAAACTCTAGAATTCGGAACCAAACTCCCAAATGGCTCATTCTTCCTTTGATTTGCGATCAGCCTGCGATGATAACAGAGTTTACGCTGACGGATGATCACACCTCATAGTCCGGATGGCAGGTTTCTTTCAAAAACCGTTTACTTTCCTCGAGCCTGGCCTTCTTTATGGATTAACAGAATAAAAAAAATTAAGTAATGAATCTGCTCAAACATTTAGAGGCGGACTAAATCCAAGCAGTAAAACGCAAGATTTCAAAGTCTCAAAATAGTCTGACTCTTCTTTACAGGTTCGTTACATATTGTCGTATCGTATGAAGGCGGCTTGGCATTTTGCTATTGCCCGTAATTACAATCCTCCACATCTGTACGCGCAGCCATGTGCCTGGCCAATGAATAATTGAGTTTCAGCGTCATAATAATTATGCATCATAGATAACAGTATATTTTATTATATATAACCAGAGGCTGATGTAGTGTGGACCGCAAGAACTCTAAATAAATCATGTCTAGCTAGTGTTTGAGTTAGATGGTGGTCACAACACGTTGTCAGGATGTGTTGAACTTCTTTGTTTTTTAAGCATCTTAGAGAGGTCTTGCTCCTTCTAACACACCATACTCTATTGTCTCAAATTTTGTTTTGATATTTTTCCCAGTGCAACAAAGCAAAATGAAATCTATGCTAATATTCTAGTCTCTCAGGAACTGCTTTCCCACTTGTCTGGCGTTTGTTTTTGTGACCGTTTGATATAAGGAAAAATAAACTCCACGCCGGGACAAACATCTTATTAAAATAAAACACCTCAGGGCAATTATTGTGGCTGGACTTTTCAATGCGGCCCCTTTAAAATACCATTTATGTAAAGCAGCAATTTTCCTAGAGTGAAATTTCACTTTTACCAGGAAAAGATGGAGATAGAGCAGTCAATCAGAAAAGCGATAAAGGACGTTGGAGTGGAGGGCCCTTCTGAATGGGGATCTGAACGAGAGGCTGTTACTGATTGTAAACACTGGAAACTCAATCATAGTCGCACAGAAAGACACAAAGGAAAGACAAAAGGTGTGGAACAGGCTTTCCTGCATCCGTTCATCTCGGCTCATAGATTTGTGCATTCGAAGGCTCTTCCCAACACTGCCCTATTACCGCAAATAATACCGTGCATTATACAAGAAGTACGGTAAAAACCGGGGTGAATCGACTTGATAAATTTTACCCTGCCGAGATGTGAAGCATTGGCAAGTTGATGAAAAGAAAATTAGAAAGTTAATGGACAATTCTGACGTGAGCTTACAGATCGCATTCATTGTGTGTGGCTGTTTCGCCGCAGATGTGTCTATGCGACTGCAGTATGAATTAGCAGAGGATAAAATCGGAGTAAAACTGTCACCGAAGGGGGGGAAAGATAGGCAGAAGGGGAGTGGGATTCAGCCTCCTTCAAGCCCCCGTCGCTTACGATTAGCAAATCAGTACAAGATGGCCAAAGTCAGACCATTTACTCTGCGCTAGGGTTGCAGCCAAGCGGATTCTGAGCAACAGCTATGAGCAAGTCCTTTGCTGTGTGTGTGTGTGTGTGTGGAGGGGGGTGGAGGACGTGTGACTGAATAGTGGGATATCAATATTCACTGCTCCCCCCTGCTGGTTTTGAAGGAGCTTTTTCATATGTCTCTCGCAGTGCCTGCCAGTGAGATAAATCAATAGATCATTCAGAGAGGAGACACGTGGTGACATGTGCTGGCACCTGCTCCCCATCTACTGATAGGTGGAGCCAGCGGGGAGGTCTACACCAGGGACAGCAGGACCGTCACAGACAGCAAAATGGTCCGGCAGGCAGGGCCTGTTTGCCTTTCAGCGGTGGTACCAGTGTGGCTCTGTTCATACTTATTTTGATTATTAGTGCTAGCAAAAGAAAATGGTAGGACAAAAACAGGGACATAGTTAACGAATCAATGAACAATGTGTATGTGACTGACCACCATAAAAGCCAGTAACTAATCAAATATGTAATATATGAGCAAATTGCTATTCTGCATTGAATACACATTATTAATGTCTTTATTGCATTTCATCTGCTTGTATTATTTCCATTTGTTCACGTCAAAACATCTACTATTATATATATCTGTGTGTTGCATTTCCTGGAAGTGCTTGAATCACTCCTGGGGGGGAGGGGGGTACTTAGATGGTTCCTAGTGTCATTTAATTTCTGCTTCTCACTAACTCACAACTAATGAACAAGCACCATCGATTAAATATGCCAGAATACTATAAGTCATCTGAAAACTTCTTCAGACCCCACCGGACGCGGGTAAGGATCTTCAACAGCTCATCAGTCAAGCACGCGTCCCTCGACATACATGTGTTATAGCAGAAATTATATTTTAAATATGTTTATGAACGACAATCCACTTCATATGGTTTCATTTATTTATTAAATGCTTCAAATTCAAATGTGGGACAACTCAGCCGTCAAAGAGTTGCTAAGAAGTTGTGCAGATCTGCATGGTCTACAAGGGCATTGGGAACAGATGTGTAGAGAGGAAGCACCTGAAGCTGTTGTTAGACTGGGCTGTGTTGTTCAAAGTGCTGCAATACCTGTGGGATCTGACAGCTCAAGGAAGAACATCATAGAGCTGACTTTTGTGCGTCTCACTTTGTAAAACCTCTCCGGGTCTGTGGCATCTTCAAAGAGATGCACAGATGTTTATCCGAGTGTGCATCATCTTAGTGATTCGTGGGTCATGGCACGTGGACGTGGTTAAGTCTTCCCGGACACGCTGGTTGCCCAGTAAACAGCAGGATCCCTGCTCTAACAATAGGGACAGAAGCATTTTTGCCTTTCCTCTTCATTAGATGTTCCTCAGACTTTTTGCATTTCGCAAGGCATTCATATAAATGATTAAAAAACAAATCAGTCATGCTCGTGATCAGATATAGTCTGCAGTTTAATCAGCAGTTTAACTGCATTTTACAGTAATTATTTAGTGTTTGTTTACTGATTCAGTTTTGCTCATTCCTTCACTTGTGTCAGCATATTTAATCAATTATTAAAAAATGATTCCATGTACAATGCACTTTGAAAGAAATTTCAAAGTCTTGCACAGATTAGGTTTATCATCCATCCATCTTCTAAATGACCTTCATCAAGGTCATGGAGGTTATTATCATTAATAATAATAATAATAATAATAATAATATTACAGGTATCCCCTGCTTTTACAAAAGTAGAGCGTACCTATGAAATCTTTGCTAAGTTCAAATAGCGTAAAGCGAAGAAGCAATTGCCATTAATTTGAGAGAAATTTTCGAGCATTCCCAGACCGTAAAAAGAACCCAATGAATCATACCAAAAATAACATTAAAAAAATGTGCACATAATAACACATAATACCTAATAACATAGAGTAAAAGCGGGAGTGATATGGTAAGCACATGGCCTATATAAAGCAGAAATAATGCATGTATAGTATAGTTTTATTTACAAGAATCAATACAGTCATGCGTCACTTAACAGGGATACTTTCTAAGAAATCCATCATGAGGTGATTTCGCCATTGCGAGAACATCATAGAGTGTACTTATACAGAGCTAGACAATATAGCCTATATAAGTATTAAGTACGGTATAGTGAATACAAAAAACAATAACATATTTATTACCATTATCGAGTATGGTGTGTGCTACGCTATTACATGACTGGTGGCACAGTCTGTGTACATCAGCATCACCATGAATACATGAGTAATGTTAGTGATCCGGGTGGATTTGGTGCGTGGACGTGGCATGATGCAGGCAGATAAGAAGGCTGACGACCCACTTGTGGCTCACTTGATAAAACTGGGCTTATTAGAACAGAAAAACACTAAGAAATACAAAAACAAAACCAGAGCACGAGGGCACAAAACTGAAAAGGGATAACTAAGGCTAAACAACAAAAGGATTAGGGACCAGGAGCAGGTTGACAGGCAGGTAAAGAACAAACACAAACTACATGTATCATCTTCTAGTAACATACAGACTTTACCGACATCCAACAATCAACAAACCACTAGGGAATTTAACAGAGGCAGAGACTTAAATACTGAGGGGAAACAGGACTAACAAAGAGCAGGTGAGATTAATCACCAACGGTTGGGAAAACAGGTCACAGGTGAAACTAATAATTAACTCGAGGAACTAAACAGGGAAACTAAGAACTAACCAAGAAACAGGGAAAAACAGAATCTAACACTGGGAGTAACAAAACCAATAAAACACAACTAAGGTTCAAACCAAAACTGAATACAAAATCACAGGACTAAACTGATACAAAAGAAACCCTAGAAACAAAATACAAAAACAGAGAAAGCGAGATTTGAACACAAGACAGAGGGGTTCACAGGCAACCGCATGCTCAATGTGAGCAGAGGAAAACACAAAGACTGACAACAGGAGGGACGGGATGACCAGCAACCCCTGCTGGCCAAAACGGGGAAGGTACACAGAATGGAGCAACAGGAGCTGACCCTGACAAGTAATGCATAGCACTACGGCATTTCTAGGCTATATTCAGCACCATTATAATCTTAGGGGTCCACTGTCGTATACACCGCCCGTCATTGACCGAAATGTCGTTATGTGGCACATGACTACAAATATATAATTGACTCGTTCATAAACAGATGCTAAATGCTATTTTTGCAAAAGCAAAAATCCTCTTTAGATTTCTTTCGGTTAGCGAAAACAGCTGTCTTTCATAAAAGCGAAGTGGCGTAAACTAGACGTTCATAAAGCGGGGCATACTTGTATTATTGTTGTTGTTGTTGTTTGTTTGGTGCTGTTCTGGTTATACATTTTTGCTAAAGAGCACCGAATATGTGGCTGAAGCCTACAGACATTTCTCATGTGAGACAGTATGTGAGACTCCAGTCATGTGGAGTCGTAATTTTACATTCCATCCTTCTTGTGCTATCAGAAAAGCCGCAGCAGTAATTTCTGATGATAACAGTCAGGTGTATTCTGCATTATAAATGCAAATTTTGCCTGAAAACCTAATTTTTCTTCTGCCTGCTGTGAGTGCCAAGGTATCCATCAACCAGACTTTTGTTCCCAGAAAACCACCACTGCTGGTTGGTGGCTGATAACTAATCAACATAATAAATGCTAACAATCGCTGCTAATCACGTTTGGCGACTGCGAGCGGGTCTCTGCTTACCTTCATTTTGAATACGCACAGCCTTCATCCAGGAGTCCCCCAGATGATTCCGGACTGTTCACATGTAGGGCATTATTGCACTTTGAATAATGGAAACATCTGTCGCAATTAAAGTGCTCGATCCGGGTCTGCCCCGGCTGTCTGTTTCCGCAACATTCCTGTCGACTGAGTGAAAAAATTCTAGGTGAAATTCCGGGTTTTTTCTTTTCCTGATAGTTTGAGATTCAGGGATGTCCCAAGTTCTAACTGAGGCCCCTCTGATCTTGCACGCAACTATACTCTAACATGTGGCCAGACTTGTTGATCTGGCATGCTACGTAGCTACATATCAGGCTAATTCAACTGGAGCTGAATGGGCAAACTCAGCCGCTTGCATAACTTGCTATGCATTCTGTCATAAGTGCAAATGATTTACTCTGTGTTTCCACAACACGAAGGCGGTCAGTGGATTCCCGTGGAAACGGTGTGGGGAGGGGGGGCCCTGAAAATGACTCCTAACTCGGCGCTTTCATATCCCTGAAATGCTTAAATACCATTCAGATTGTAGGTTGACCCCTTTTTATGAAAGCAGCGCCAATTTATCCCCAGAAACCTGCAGAGAGACAACATTATTTCTAGAGGTGCTGTGATGCAAACATTAAAAATGGATGGAATTGGGTCCATGCATTAAATATAACGCAGGATGAATGTTTAACGTTAGTTCTGGAGAAATGTCTGCACGGACAACATTAAAGAAATCATAACTCAGACGTATGAATCCATATCTGCGGCTATTGGCTCCATCCTTTCACTGCAAATGTTAAATTCCCTCCAATGTCTGCGTTTTTCCTTCTTCTTCACCATTATAATGTTCGCCCACCTGACCTTTTGCTCTCCTCTTACGTTTCATCCGACTCCTCTCCTCCGTGGGCCCCTTTTCTGCGCCCGACGCCTTTTCTTTCCTATTCGCCAGAGCACCTATTGTCATCTCCACTCACGATCAATGTCACAACGAGTTTCCCAGATGTCGCCATGTTTAATTATACCATCCCCCACGGATGTTATGAATCCCTCCCTTGCAGGGATTTATCAGTTATATTCCCCTCTAATCAATGCGTAGTTACAAAGCCCACGGGAGCACGAGTCGCCGTAGCTCTGTAACCAAGCGACACACGCCCTTGATTAATCAGCGCACCACACACTGGAGACTGTGCGAATTATGCGTAGCTGCATATTTAGCATTTCACGTGAGTTATAACCTTTCAAAATGTACGTTCTCTATCAGTCCACTGGGGCTACTTGAATAGGATTTATAGCTAGCTTGTGAAATATGACGTGGCTCGTAGATGTGCATTAACTCGCAGAGACGGAGTGAATGATGTCGCGGTGTGTCGGCATTCAGACAGAGAGCACCTTGAGAGTGTGAGAGCGATCTGAATGAGGTCGTGCGACGTAACGCTTTCATCCACAGAATTACCACAGCGAGAATGCATCAGGGATGCATTTTGAGGTGACGAAGCTAATTAGATTTCTTCTTGACACAGTATTGCAAGAAAAGTAAAACATTTAATGGTATTGGGAACGTTTTAGATCCGTGAAATGTTCTCCATTACTTATTTACGTAGCAATTAGGCCGTTTTCTGTAATAACGTAGTTTGTCTTCATTGGCCACACACAAGCCAGGCCTGATTCTCTAATCGTACCAAACAGTAGCATTAGCCAAACTGATGGTATTGAAATGTTACTCAAACGACTCCCTGAAAAATATGTTTTCCACGCCACGCATGCACCACATACGAGAAAGAAAATAATAATAAATACACAATATAATACATGTTTTATAGTCGTTTTAAATAAATTCATTTGAATATACTGAAATATCTCCCTCCCCCCTTTTTGATTACTGATTATACACTACATGCTCGTGGAAGCTTACGCCAGAAGGCAGAGGACACCTTGGATGGGATGCCAGTCCCTCAGAGGGCACTTAAATAAATCTAACAGACAAAACTTGTGTCGTTTTCTGTGTTTCTGAGAACCACCGTGGTGCGAAGCCTCGCCGTTTCACACCGTAATGGCCTGCAATTGCTCCAGTACACCATACCGTTTCTATGCTCTCTCTACATGCATGATAAACAGCAGTTTGAAAGACAAAGGACAATCCATCCATCTGTTTTCCGAACTCCTGTAGCTGATCAGGGTTCATGGGGCGGCGGTGGTTAGCAAGGGTTGTTTATTTATTTTTCTTTTTACCTTTTTTCAGTTTGTGAATTTGGATTCGAGAGTCTTTAACTATCTATTGGCGTGGCACAGTGAGCGCGGAATAAAGGATACAGTGGTCAGGTCCATTGTGGAGGGACCTGCAGATCTGACCATTTAACGGTTCATTGAATCTCAACAGATTCACTTTATTTGAAGTGAAGTTTGATCCCTTGGTCTGATGTAGCATTTTGACAAGAAAATGTAGCTTTTGTTCCTTCAGGCCTGAGGTTCTTTATTGAGATAGTTATTTCGTATCTCAGCCTTAAAATAAGTGTTTTATTACACAAAAATACGAGAGGACTTTTGAGGTCTTTTTTAATTGGATTTGGGGTTATAATTTTACTTATGCAGTTATATATTCGAGTCCATGTTAGATTCAGAGAAATCTGAAAAATTTATGGAGATATTAAATTATTCTGTATTATTTTCATATGTCTTTTCTTGATTTCTCGACAGACTTCAGGAATAACTTAAAAATGATCATTTACGTTTCACTTCATCTAACTGAGATGATCGATTCGGCCTGGACTCTAGTTTTCCATCGCTAGACCTCATGTAATTCCTCAGGTAAATAAATGATTAAGTAAATAAATAAACTGTGCAATGGACTTCAGCTTTAGATCTGCTCGTTTATGGATCTATCTGGCAGACTTAGTCTGGGTATGCCTCCTAATCCCTAACCCTAATCCCTAGCCCTAATCCCTAACCCTAATCCCTAACAACATTTAACACCTAGACCTCCCTCAGTTGTCTGTAATCAGCATTCATATTTACAGCAATGACCTGCTTTTTATGACACTGATCGCTCCCAAATTTACACCAATATCCCATATGACACTCAGTCCAATGTGTTTTTGATATGCTGCTCAACGTGCAACATCGTTCCTGGAGAAAAAAAAAGAATTTCTTACTTGAATGACCTTTAAATAAAATGTTACATTCCGGCTGGAAAATGCAATGCTGTCAACGTGACGGCCTCACCATGTGGCTCTAGTATAATGAGGCGTCTCTGTTGTCAATGGAGGAAAATGAATAAAGGAAATCAATATTACATTTTCCAGCTAGCCATAATGAATTTATAACAGTTTGAAATGTTGTTTTTCACTGCACAGGCTGCATACAACAGTAACATTGAGAACCCTACCCCCCAGGTTAACGTGCCTGACAGTACCATGGCACAGGATTGGTTGGTTTTTCAGGGGCGTAGTTAAAGTGAGGATCCTCTGGGTTTAGGCCACCTGACAGAACCATGAGATGGGATTGGCTGTTTTTTTTCAGGGGCGGAGCTCTGATCTTCAGGAGTTACAGGGCAGGGGCAGATTCCGCCACAAAAGTAGATGTAGACATAAAAGCCTTGCTTTGGCTAGTAGAATGGGATGCCTAAGAACCTAAAAGACTAGGAATCGGACAGTTACTGGACAGAATAGAACGCAGAGTCCGTATTAATAGGCCCGGATTATTTGGATGTAAGAAAACTGTACACCATGATGAGTATAATGGCATCTAGACAAGAGCATTGTAGGGTACATAAAATCTACCGTTTCAGAAAGTTTGCACGAGAGCTGCAGCGTGTTAATTTGCAAACCCTGTACAAAGTAGCGGCCTGATATTACGGCACGTCATCTGACAGCCATCGATCCTCCCTCTCCCGCTTTCTGTTCTTTGCGTCACTCCTCAGAAAATTGCCATGGAGTCGGGATCCAGTTAATTTCCTAAATCCCATTTCTGTTTGTGCCGAGCGTTCCGGGATGAACCCTAACACTGGGCCCCCGCCGGGATCCCACTCCCGCTAGCCGACATTTCCTTTCCATTTCTCCGCCTCGATAGCCACCCCTGTATCGCTTTGAATGTCAGCCCGTCGAGACCCTGATGATTTAACCTTCCTCTTTGCGCCGGTACTTGATAATGCAATAATCCCCTTTGCTGAGGCAGACAGAGTGAGGCTCGCTGGTGAGATTACTGTGGCTGGCAGGCATGTTGGCAGAGGCGCCTCAATCACACGGGTATCTTTACAGTTGTAGCGTAATTTAAATGATATTATTTTATCATTACAGAAGAATTCAAGACTCATCCGAGTCAACAGTAGATTAAACCTTTCAGACACATAGTTATCCATTATTTAAATGACCAGGAAAGACATCCTCTCAATCTGTAATCTTGATAATATTGTAGATTTTTTCTTAGTAATACCGCTGGTCAGAAGCATGAAGATCACAGCCAGCGCTCTGAATAACTTGAGTTACCTGTAGATTCCAGAGTTTCTCTATATTTGTTCTGATTGCCAACAGACTTTGGTTTAATCAAGGATGAAGGTACAGTGTAGAGCTCTCAGTGGAACATCTGGGAATATCAAATTACTTTATAATAATCATGTGCAGCGTATGAAACTGGAGGCCAAATGGTTATTATTATTACTGTTTTTGTTGTTATTTTAGTATTATTAAGGGATGCTGTGGGGCTTAGCAGAGTAGGATGCTGTGTCTATGATGTCACAGTTGGGCCCCTTATAGGGGCCCTTAACACCCAATTGTTCCAGATGTCAATTTGGGTAAAAGCTTAAACTAAATGAATGAAATGTAATGCAAATGTCTTATTATTACAAGGCACAGTTGTGATACATTTAAAATGGTTGTAAGATTTATTGCCAGCATGGATTACTATGGGACATAAGTACTATGAGAGTCACAGTTCAGGGATGCATAAATCTGGGACTGACGGAGCAGCTAAGCTAGTAATTACTCACCTTTGCTCGAGATTGCCGGTAGGATTGAAGCCGAATCAAACACGCTGAATCTAAACTGCACTTCAAACCATGCTAAACCCAAGACATGCTATGAAGTTCCTGCTGCATTAAGGAGATTTGTTTCACGATTTAACCACAAGGACAAAAGCCGACTTTCTAAATCTTGTTTATCAATTTTTTTTCCTGTTCATTCTTAGATCTTATTGATTTTGCCAGTATTTAAGTAATTAAAATACGGATTCCAATAGCACAGATCATCGATTATTGTGAGCACATTACATCAGCACCTAATTTTATCCCTAGCAAAGTTCTATGCAAATTTGGAATGATAGCTAATTCCCAAAGAATGCATTTTACTTAATTGTGCTTAAATCACTCGTCAAAATTCTTTCCGACACTGAAACAACGGTTGGACCAAAGCGATACGCCCTCCGGAAGCGGAGCTTCCTTGGGGGAGAGCGGCAGAGGGTGAAAAGCACGCCTGCCGCATCCCTCGCTCGGGGCACGTGACTCTCTGCCGATGCAGCGGCCGCAGGGAGTGAGGCTCCCGCGCAGAATTACGGAGGCTCGCTGTCGTGTGCGGCCAGCTGATGTCGCCTCGCCTGAACGCAGCTTTGGTGGGGAGCGTAGGAGCACTGGAACGATTTGCGCTGCCTGATTCGTTTCCTCCCAGCGTGCAGAATGATAAGAGGTGGCATGCACGGATGTGCCGGCAAGCCGTACTGCTTTGAACTGTCTTCCCTAAAAGAGTGAATAAAATATACAGTTTCCTCCTGTCAGGAAACTGACCCGTGGCATCATGTGTAGCTAAGGAAGTCCCTGGGCTTCTACTGAGCTCCTCTGGTTTATTGATGTGCAGTGCATTGTGGGGAGAAAAAATATACCACTGGACTGTCCTGTTAATCCAGTTTTTGCTTTTCTCTTCTATCGCCAGCTTGCATCGACAGCAACGTTGAACATATTTTGAATTAGCCGTGGATATTGATAGTATTTCTTTGAATGTTTGCTCATATATGATTATGGGTGACATACATGCAGTCATCTGTTTAGCTGTCACTGTTGTAGATGATGGACAGTCAGGGCTTTCCCCTAGCGCTGCGTCACTTATGTAAGTCTTCCGTTAGGCCACATTAGCCGCTGACTTTGGCCTGTATTCTGTAAGCAAGTTTAGATGACTGGGTCCCATTGTGGCGCCACCTACTGTTCAGCAGCTGCCTGCTGGGCTGCGGCGCTGACTCCGGTAAACAGCACTGCGGATATCACACC
>JAODJW010000081.1:6561006-6598274 GCA_026777045.1 Hyperopisus bebe | reverse complement strand
CCCCAACAGTAGCCCTCCAAATGTCCCATATGCGTTGCATTAATTCACATTTATTTAAACCTCAAACGTTTATTTAAGCCCTAAACATTTATTATAGATCCCAGCTTATTTATTAATGGCTTGCGAAGAACATGTTTGCATACGTGAAGGTATATTTGCAGCTTGCTAACGCACAGATGGCTACAATAAAACAACGTGGGACTGAGGAGGTTTGAATCCAACGATGTGGGCGATGAAGAATGTTCTAGAAGGTTTATGGTGGTTCTGTCCTAGTAGTCATGCTCTGTATTAAAATATCCATACACCATAATGATGATGACCATTATTATTATTATTATTATACAAAAACTATGCAAAGTTACATATAATGACATTAAATTGAATTAAAATTAAAGTTATTCACCTGCAAATCTGCCTCTAGTTGTTAACTACTTAGGTACTAAGGTATGCAGTGCAACAGTTCATATAATATTTATTTGCATTTAATTTTGAAAATGTAAAATACAAACAAAACCAAATACATCAAAGTCTTCTTTTTTATCCAAAATATTTGAGCTTGAATGTTATCCTGTGAAACACGCTGAAATGGAACCTCTAGAGTTATAAAGGCATTAAACTGTTACACTCAGCAGTAAAAGCCTTCTGCAGTCTGAAAGAATCAGAGCCGGTTCATCCTCACTGCTTGGATGGGCACTGGATCCAGTGGCCTCTGATCTCAGGCAGAAATCAATCGAGTTTAATGCCACCTGAAAAGAGATAAACAGCCACCCGAGACAGGGACCACGGATCGGGCCGTCTGAAATGCTAATGCCAAAGGGAGGATGGTTCCGGCGGTTCACCTCGTCCACGTGACCCGCCAAGACTCACCGTATTTAGTGGCAACTTGAACCGTCGTCTCACCAGAAAATCCTCACCCTCGCAGGTCTTTTGACCTTCGTTTTTTCGGACACCTCAGAGGAATCCAACGCTTCTTATCCTCGCCTGCATCTGACTGCGAGCCGGGCCCCCCGCTTTCTCCCTAATCCTGCTCCAGAGGGTGCAATCACACCCAGACTAATCACTCGGCCCTGATCCTGCTGTGTTCTCCCAACGTCGGCTCCCAGAGAGCGCTGTGACCCACGTCACGCTTAACGCGTGCGATCGCACATGCGTGTGTCTGGACACGTTGACATCCGGTCTGTTGAACAGTGAAAATACATGAAAAGCTATCAGTAAATAGTCTTCTGTTTGATTTCATTTGTTTAAAATATCAGTAATATAAAATCGGTAAACGTGACACTGTGAAGATTCATTCAGGTGCAGCAAAGCGGACATCACGTCAAGGTGTGCGGTATAAATATCTATGTCTGTATATACGCACAGCCACGTACTGGACCATGTTTGCTATTATGGGAATCACGCATGAATGTGGGAATTGCCTTCACAGATTTAACACGTGATCCCTGCATCATTAAACATTTCACACAAAACCCTTCCGACAGAAAGCGCCGGCGGTTATGCTCTCATAATGGTCATGATTCTGTTCTCCCCCAGCCCACTTGTCTGACTTCTTGCCCAGGGGCCCCGGAACCGTGAGTCTGGGCCAGGGCGAGGCCTTTGGTGAATGTTTGGAGCCTCTGGCTCCTGGTGGAGAAACAGGCTTCCGGGGGGGTGAGGAAAGGCAGGTGATTGGATGGCGACACATGGGGCCGTGCTGGCCGCCCGCTGCGATTAGCCCGGAGGCTGAGAGGAAAATAAACTGGGTGCTGGCGGGATCCATGCAGGAATCACACACACACGCACACACACACACACGCGGGCGTGCTATGGGCGAGACAAACGGAACGTGCGTGAGATCGCCAGGCCGAACGGCGCTCCAGCATAACCGCCCTGCGGGTCTTTAAGTCCGTTACTTTTACGCGGGCGCGTAGCGGCGGGAGAGCGGGGGCGCGGTTTCCCAGGAGGCCGAGTTCCTCTCAGATTTCTCTGTGCCTCTGGGGTTTTGCAAAAACAATCGTACCACCTGTTTGCCCGTCCTGCTGCCTCCACAGTCTGGCTCAGTGTCCCTGCCTGCAGTCAGCGTGCCACGCGCTCTGCTCAATGCTTTCATCCAAACGGCACCGTGTCTGCTTCTTCATTTTTTAAGGTGATCTTCAAAAACTTTGAAAGGTTTCAAATGACACTTAAAATGACTTTATATTTAATTACATTTTATCGTTATTATTCATAATAATAATCATCAATAATAATAATAATTTATATTATTAATTATTAGCGATATTATTCTTATATATATATATTATTGTTATATATATGTGTGTGTGTGTATATATATATATATATATACTGTATATATATATATACTGTATATATATATATATATATATATATATATATATATAATCAGTAAGAAGGAGGGGAATGCTGAATCCTTACTTTTGAATAGTATTACATTCAGTTTTCATTTCATTTATTTCTACTGACGGATATAAAAAATGATTGATTCGGAGATTGAGAATCAGTCAAAAACACCTGAGGCTCTTTGACCTTAAAGATTTAATTTTCTCACTGAAATGTCAATATCACAACAGAAACACCATCGTGACCCGTTACCTTCAAGGATTAAGCGAGAGGGACTTCTGAGACATGATCTTTAAGTAATTAGCTCGGTCAGCTTTCTGGTCCAACAGAAGAGCAGAAATGACTACAGAATGACAGCTACTGATAGGCAGCCAGCTGATCCTCTGGATGATGGTAATTTTATTCAGTTACACAAGACTCAGACGGAATGAAGAGCAGATCTCAGGTGGTTTTATTGTCACGGTTATGCTTGTCAGTCAGTTACGCACATGCAACATTTTAACATGATACACTCACAAAAACATTAATGTTTGCCAATATTCAAGCTCTCATCAAAAATACATGATAGATGAATATCTTGATTATTGCACCTGCTAGAAATGCATATTCCGGACGTGGGTTTGATATTCTGTGCTTGTAGTTACCAGTAGATAAGACAAGTCTAAATTAGTCATGGGATGTATGATCCGCTATGATGCATTTGCGAAACTTACCCAAGAGCGTCATCGATTTTCCAATCTCACACCTGCAGTCCTGGCCCACAACCTCCAAGATGATCTTCTCAACCTTAACGTGATTTCTAACCTTCCAGCATCTGCTCCCCCAACCTGACCTTCTATTTTCCTGGCCCACTACCCAGGTTCTGGACCACCTGCTGGAAACATCCACTTTGAGTATGGACCGTAAATTCAATATCTTTATTTGAGTTTCTCTGTTTTATTAAATATTGATACTTTGCAACAACAATACTGCTGAGTGCTGCATCTCGGGTGCTATGGGAAGGATCTGTCCATCATTCCATTATTCCTCCTGGTCAGGGATTCAGGAGGAGGCTCTTACCAGGAGGACACAAGGCAGAGCTACAACCTGGACGGAATGCCACACACTCACAAATTACCGGCAATGTAGCGACACCAATTAACCTAGTGGCATGTTTTTAGACAACAGGAGGAGACCGGAGTCCCTGGAGGAAACAACACGACCTGGGGGGGACATGTAACTCCCCACAGAGTACAGCCAAGATTCACACCCCCAACCCCGCGGGTGTGAAAGCAACATCGCTAATAAACAATACAGCTGTTTCCGTGGTAGCATAAACAGCCAGATGTTTCACAATTAATAGGTTTGAATAAATCTTGTTTGTTTTTCTTTTTGGTGCCTAGCTAGCTAGCTGCAGTGGAACAGAATCATTGTGTCCTGGGAGAATCGCATAAGGGCAAATTTTAGCATATGAAGAAGGCTAAGATAACGAGGGTAGATGGGGAGCTCGATAGCTCATTATCTTGCTGTACGGTTTATATTTGACAGATATTGCATTTTCACCTTGAACGTCTCTTCTGTGGTCTGTATCAGTCAATCAGGCCTTCCTGACACAATCATTTATGAACGCATCGATCGACTGGCCGAAGCTGTGTACTCGTGCTCGATTGTTAATGATCGTCGTTACATTTGGTATCTGAGCCTCTTCAAAAGGCCCATGTGTTTGGCTCATGAATGTGTAATTTAACAAAGGCTAAGCAGTACATCAGCACATTACCTTATCTCACTTTGAAGCAGAGAACGAGTCGCTACATATTTAAATCTTACTTCAGGTTATATATGCACATATATGCATTTATTTATTTATTTGTTTGTCTAATTAATTTATTTATTCATTATGTAGTTGCTCATTCATCCTCCTGGGGGCAGTACTTTCTAATCTAATCAGAGAAATCAGAATTTCAGTTAATCAACTTTAACTGTGAACCAGCATATTTTCTGTGTCTGCCGCAGTAAAGAAATTCCTATTATCCTCATTTTCT
Organism: Hyperopisus bebe; assembly: GCA_026777045.1. Classification (NCBI taxonomy): domain Eukaryota; kingdom Metazoa; phylum Chordata; class Actinopteri; order Osteoglossiformes; family Mormyridae; genus Hyperopisus; species Hyperopisus bebe. The sequence continues at coordinate 6,593,913 of JAODJW010000081.1, read as the reverse complement.
GTCCCCTCACACACATTCATCTGAAATTAATGCCTAATTATTATAAGTACAATGGCAGCCCAGGCTGGGACTCGCTGCCTCTCTGTGTTCCCGTTATCTCCTGCTTTTTGCATGAAATGGCTGTGTGTGTGTGTGCGTGTGTCTGTGTTTGTATCTGTGTTTATGTGTGTGTGTGCACGTGTATGTCTGTATGTGTATGTTTGTTTTTGAGTGTGTCTGTACGTGTATATCTGTATGTGCGCGTGTGTCTCTGTCTGTATCTGTATGTGTGTGTCTGTGTGCGCGTGTGTCTGTATGTGCGTGTGCATGTGTGTGTTTGTGTGATTGTGCCTGTGAAATCATGATCATCAGAGTTAAATACCTTCATCTTAAATATTTCAGACAAAGGGGCATCCCATAATACCCACAGTCATGTGTGTCTTCGCCCCTCGCGTGCATGTTGGTCTGTAAGAAAGTTTTTTTCTTAATTACAGTTTTATTTTTATTGTTATTATTATTTATCTATTACGTCCTTTCTGTGTAACACCTAAGCATTGCTGGTTTTTATTTAATAGACAAGTGGGTATAGAAAATGGATGGATGGATGGGTATCTTCTTTCTTCATGCTTCTTTTTGTCCCTTTGCTTGCAGTGTTCCTTATAATGTATTTCAGAAACGGCTTTACTTGCGTTCTGCATGCGTAGTAATCAGGGGCACGAAGGCGATCGCAGTGCCGCCTCTCATTTCCCAGAAGGCCGAGCGCGGCCTGTTGTCAGGTTTCTGCATCTGCCTTGCTCATGCTAATGTTCCATTTTGCGCATTGCTTTTTACCAATTATGGGTTCCAAAATCGAAAGAGACCATCGCTGTCCTTCCATAAATCCTTCTGAAAAGCCAACCACCGATTTCTGCCTATTCCGTCTTGGAATTTCGAGAAATAATTCGGAGCTATACACAAGGCTAAATGAAGGGATGTTCTGAAACTTCATCCAAATATGCAAGGATGTCCCGAACATCACGGCGATGTTTTGCACACACATGACTGTTCACAGGAACTAATGAATAGGTTCACAATTTTTCCGTTTTGCTGTCCACAGGGATTTAGCATCTTTGGCGTGTATCATTAACTAAATCCAAGAAGTTTTAACTGCAAAGTACACAACAAAGCATGACTTTTTTATGTCTGTGCTTTTGAGCTCGTCCAGCAATTTAACTTGTGAGAAAATGCCATGCATAGATCTCAACAGGAGGCAACCAAGTGACAAAACATTTTATTCTGAATAACCACGTAAAGGTTCGGTATCAAAGCCTGATTGGACTTTGGTGTGCACATCCTGGGGATGTGTATTAAGCTGTGAAAGACAGAGGTAAGAAAAAGACGCAAATAATACACATATTTCAGTGGGAAATTATAATAGGGATCACAGCAGGTGTTTTAACTTTCTATTCGAAGGTATTTGTCGGAATATTTGGCTTTGAAGTCCATCTGCTACCATTATCCCAGTTTTTCAATGCATTTCACATCTGCCTGTATGCAAATGCTTCTCTTAAGGGAAAAAAAAAAGTTACATTTCGATTTAGGGACATGTATTTGTGTTTTTAAATATATCCAAAGAACAATTTGACATGTCAGTCAGCCAACGATTTTTTAATTACCCCGGGATAATTGCCCAGCATTTAGATTTCCTTACAAACATCATAACAACAAATTACAATCTTGTGTCCCATTATAAAAAGTGGCTGCAAAATCCTGGCCACAGGGAACACACAAGGTTTCAGTCACAGGTTTCACAGAATGGGCAACGTTGTCACGTTTTGGAAAAATAAATTATAAAAAAAAAATCCCCTCTACAGTACATCACTAGCACTTTTTATTTTCGCAGTCGGTGTGAAGTGTTGAGATTATGGCCAGGAGAACAAGCCAGGAGAACAAGCAGAAATCAAAGAAAAATAAGATTTGTTGGATCCCTAAGCAACAGCAGGTTTAGAAAATGGCATAAAAAAATTAACAGGAGTTCTAAGATCTGAGAGAGTGACCTAGAACTTTATTCCCCTCAAATCTACGAAAAATAACAAATATCTGCCGTCCCTGCGATAAACCGAATGACAGAATGACGTTGATGAAAAGTGATCAGACCTCACATGAGTTTCAAAATGAAATAAATAACAATTGAGGAATGACAGTAATTAAGATGAGTGTGTTGTGATTACTAAGTGTATGTAATAAGGACGTATCCAAGGTGACCATCAATCAGCTGTCGCACCCCCCGGCATGGCTATACGGGGGAGTGTGTCACGCTCTCTACTGCGCGGGGGCTGCCGTGGCTGTCGGACAGGTGTCAGATGCCGGAGGATTCTTCGGCGCCGGAGCCGGCAGGAAGTTAATTGAGAGCACCTGTAGTTAATTGGAGCCCTGGGAGCTAGTGGGGAGGGGGAGGGGGAGAGGAACCCCCCCCCCCCATTAGTAGGCCTTGAGATCACAGAAACAGACGCTGCTGGCGGGAGGCGTGTGCCAGACGCAGTGTTTACCTCTGGCGGTTCCGGCGGCAGCTGCTCCCGCTGCCGGTTTATCGCCCGCTGTGTTCGTTTGGGCTCTCCAGCTGTGTCGACCGCGGCCCAGCCGAGCTGCTCGCCGGCGGACGTTAGCCGGATTAGTGTAGCGGGAACGGGGCGGAGGGGAAGAGCACCGATTTGAGAAACGGAAATCTAAGCCCTGGAGCAAAGCGAACGGGCAAAGCATTTATCCTCTGATCAGAGCGACGGCGGCCAGCTGTTTGTCAAACAAGTAGGGGGAGGGTGTGCTGCCCAGTGGGTTAGGGCGCCGTGCCTGTGATCAGAAGGTTGCTGGTTCAAATCCCATACCCAAGATTTTTCTGTAGAGCCTTTGAGCAAGGCCCTTAACCCCCAATCAGGTTGTTGTTTGTCACACTGGATAAAAGTACCTCATAAATTAAAAAAATAAATAAATAGTTGAGTATTTTTGTTGACTTGTTGTTTCATTCATTATTTTTGTGTACTTATTAAGGTTTTTATTTCTAAAACAAAATACTAATGGCTTTACACCTCCCAGCCATCTTTCGACCCTTTATCCAGTAAAGATCTGTAGGGGCTGGAGTCTGTCTCTGGCAGAATGGGGCCAGAATGTGGTGCCAGTCAATCACAAGACACACACATGCACAGAAATGGACACAAATACAGTACATCAGAGTATTTTGTTACAAATTACAAATATTTGCTCATCAAATGTAACAAAACACAAAATACTGCCGTGAGAAAATGTATTTCATTAAAATACAAGTAATTTGTAAAAGTAATGCATGTAAAAACGTAACATACGCGATGTTGAAATTTGTCATTTGAGAATACAAAAATACTGAATTACAAAAATGGTAACATACAGGATGAATATGTGTACCTTTACAGCTCTAGAAATGTATTATATTTACAAAATAAACAGCTTGCCATAACTTTAAGTAGAATAATACTTTTTTGACTTACATTTATTATACTATTAATCGAAACCTGAAAAATGACTTTTGTAACATTAGTAACATTATGAGAGCTCAGCGGGCTGCAGTCATAAAAGCGGGTCGGGGCTGGGGGGAGAATCGGGGTTCCGTGTTTCGGAATTGCGATATGAGATCATGACCATTTATACCTAGTGTTTCCCGCAGAATCAGTGGTGGTAGCTGACGGGAGCCAGTGTGTGTGTGTGTGTGTGCAAGGAGACACACTGGCACTTTCTTAAATTAATTACCATAATGTGTGATTTTCCCACTTTATCTTACAGTAGGATGCTGAAGAGGCACAAACTCAAAGAAGAAACTGTTTTGTAGATACATGCTCAAAGAAAAGGGGCCAGCGGCCGTGACGCGTATAATATGCAACACCAAGTTCACCAGTCGGTTCTCCCTTTGCTCAGTGGCTATAAAAACGGCTGTGTTTGGCTGATAGCAAGTAATGTTGTCCTTAAGAACAAAAGTAGCCAGCCTGATTTATCGCTAATTAAGTCTCCCATATATGACAAACCACAAGATGCCACTGCCTGAGCATGCCTGTCGAAATTACCCAGAATTCCACTTGCAGGCCAGTAAGTTAATTGACAAGTAAGTTCTAGAGCTCAGCACTGCTGTTTGCTAATTGCTCAATTTCTCTGTCCTATAATGACATTCGGTGAGCAATACCTGATAGTAAACGTCACTACGTACTTGCACCTGAGCAACTTCTTTCTTTAGATTTCTGGTGATGGGAAAACGAAGTTGACAATGAGCAAGCTGGGCCCAACAGGATGCGTCACGTGATTTACTGGCGTCTAGCCAAAGACGGTGATAAGCTATATTTAAGAGTCTGTAAGCTTGGTGATGAAGGTTCTTAAAATGACAGAAAAGAAGTAAGTGAAATGACATATGTTTTTAAGGATTGTGAATATTGTAAATACGCAAAAAGCAATTTCTCAAAGTATTTTGCTACAAATTGCATGTTTTTTTTTTTCAAAATACAAATTACAAAATTCTCAAAAGTAATTAAATACGTATTTAAAATACTGACCATCCCTGCACATGTGTAGTCACACACTATAGGAAATTAATTCAGAGATGCTAATTAGCCTAACAGTAGTATCTCACACAGAGAGGCAGGATTCGTACCCGGAGCTATGAGGCTTCCATGCTGCCCCTCCCTTACAGGTACAGATAGGAGATGCCAGATCACCTGACTGCACATGTCAGGCTGTAAGAGGAAATGGCAGTTACCTGCAGCGTGCACAGAGAAGGCTTGCAAACTCAGAGTGAGAGGATTCATACGCCCAACTGCAAAGGTCCTACCCACTAAGCCACCACGCCACCTGCTGGAAACACTTAATTATTGTGAGCTTTTAAAACTTGAGACTGTGTGCAACCTGATTCCATTGATCTAATTATCTCCATACCACGCTATGCGATTCTTTCTAAAATGCCAGAATTTGTCAGGTATGATGGTTGCACTTTGATTCTGTAGGACCCAGACTGTATGACTTAATCTGCTTCTAGTTCAGTGAAAGTGAGAAAGTCTAAACTGGAGATTAACAGCAGTAGAGAAGAATAGCAGAGAATCACATCAGAGCAGGAGAGCAGATGCAGGAAAGCCTCCTAAGATCAAATGTTTATATCACCGAATCTCTGTTTTGAAGCTTTCATATCAGATCTGCTTTAAGTGGGATAGGAATTACGTGGGCTTATGAATTGGGCATGTTCAGGCATGTTAAAACCCATTTTATAAGCCTGACATTCTTTAAACCCACAGAGTTTTTCTACATAAGATTAGTCTCATTTAAGATTTATCGTGCATGATCCCAGCTCATGTTTTGCCCGTCTCTGAGCCCAGATGTGGTAACGCTGTTAATCGTAAGGCCGGTGTCATCCTGCAGACCACCAAAGAGCCACACGAAGTTCTGAGCTCATGAGGGACACGGTGAGGCAACTACACTGAAAGAGGAGAGGGTCAGTAGGGTGGGGTCTACTTTCTACGTAATATTTCTGTTATTTCGTAGAAGTTCTATTTAAAGCAGTGTACTTTTTCTAGAGAAAACAGCCTGTCTTGGAGCCATTGTGGGTTATTCATCTTTCTCAGGAGCCCAACAGTGAATTCACTCTGCTGACCCTGGGATTTGAACCGACAACCTTCCGGTGACAAGACAGAGTGGCAGGGTCTCAGCGCTGGAGAAATCTGGGAGTGAGGCGAGTGGCTGTTCTTAACCGTGGACGATCAACCTTGGTGCCCTAAGAGGGACTATCGATTCTCAATCACGCGTGTACTTCACCTATGAGGATGGTTCATTTTTCTCCACATAGGCATGTTTGAAGCCTCAGAAGAACATTTATAAAACTATTGGGATTTATTGATCTGTTGTGATGGATTACTTTGTTATTGTAAGGTACACTCCTAACTAGCCTTCATCCTCAGTTACCCTCCGCTTGTCACGCCATGACTAGACCTACACAATCTGCTTCCACAATAATTAGTCAGTGTAGTCCAGCGGAATAACTTCTCTAATTAGATTTTGGCCTAATTATTTCCGGACGTAACTAAAAGCCAAAGTTTCTTTAAAAGAAAATATAACACCTTTTTCAGTTGAAGTCAGACTGCTGTGGAGATGTAGTAGACCTTGCTAATTAGTCTATCTGCTTGCTTTGGTTTATTTGAATTTCGTTTTATCCTCATTTATCCTGCAATGTGATGAGACAGCCATATAAATTACTGGTTTTACAAAAAAGTTTGTGTGACAGAGACCCCTCCCCAAAGGGGGGCAAATCCTAGATTTTACATTTGCTGAATATACAAGGCAAGTTGCTCAATGGTCTTATAGGAATTTTTTCAGGGAACTAAGTCAAAAAAGAGGGAGGGAAGCCCCTCCCCCAAAAGAAAACAGGGTCTAGAACCCCACATGTTGTGTGATGAAATTTCTGATCATAACTGACTTCTGGGATACGTCCAGCCCTTTACCTGCAAATGCAATCAATGTGCATCATAAATGTTATAAATATGGCCTCCACGGCTGTCCAGACCTTATGAAATACAGTAATTTGCTGCATTAAATAGTCCTCAAGCCATCTCCTGAATAATTTAAGGCCTCCATTTTAAATAGAAAGAAATACATAATTTGTTGAATTCATTAAGCTTAATATTCAATGTATATCTAATCTATACTTGCCTAAAGAAGTTACTCTAAACTGCTGAAACTCAGTTTCATGTCCATTCTCCTTTGATGCTGGAGACGTCTAAACATCCTGTGAACCTGTAACAGATTTTTAAGGCTACAGTCATTACAGGTGAAGCAGCTATGGTCCAGCGTGACCATATGGACGTACTGAGTCCCATCATGCGTGAGATGTGAACCTAGGTGATATGCTTACGTCTCTTTCCGCACCACGGTGCTGCTGTCGTGCATGTGATTAGAAGCCAATTCCTTACCATCAATCATCATTGAAATAAATGACTCCTCCCATTGACTATTTTCATAAACTGCCTGTAGTCAGATTATTCTATCTGTCCTTCAGAATAATGAAATTATAAGAGAAGAATCAAGCATTAGACTGAGTATACATGAATACATTGTCAGCAACTGGGGAAAAATGTATATTACATTCTCCTTTCAGGCAAGAAGAATAATACATTAAAAACTGCGGATATTTTCTGCACCAGCTGCAGGGATTTTGTTTGTATTATTTTTCTTCTCCAGCATCTGGCCGAACACACCTGTTGATTTTCAATCCCTGCAGCGGACTGGAGGATCAGAGGGCCGGTCGGTGAGCTTCATAAGCACAGATGCTGCATCGAAGCGGCCCCCACTTCCGCTCCCCATCTGCGACCATGGCTAGAGCCTCCATCCGCCAGGGGTACCGCTGTGAGTGCAACACGACTGCCACACGGAGAGGCAACAGCCCCTGCAGGCCAACCCTGCAGGTAATCAATCAATCAATCAATCAGTCTATCTATCTACCAGCCCTACACATATTCCTCTTAGGGACTGAGGTAATTCATGTATCATGTTTTTCCTTATGAATATCGCCAACATAATGCATTATTAACACATTTAGTTATTTAGTGGACACAGCAGTGCATGCATGCATAACACCTAATCATGAAACCACACACAGCAATGCATACATGCAATGCCCAGTCATAAATACATGCTATACTGTAACCTCACCCTGCAGATGATTGTCTGATTTTTCTGTGCGTGCGAGTTTTGATGCAGTGGTATGCTTCAGAATGCATAGATGTTTCATTATACATATGTGAGTCTTTGTGGAGACTATTGTGGATCCTCCCCATGTCAACAGGGCACAAACTTCCATTCTAAATTTTGCGTCTAATGACAGCAAAGACCAGCATGCACAGTGAAATGTACATGATGTGACGTCATGTTAGTGTTTTCTTAGGCCACAAATGAGGTTAGGCTCTAATGAAGGAGTGATTAAAGGCAAAGAAAGGAAGAAAGAAAAAGAAAGAGAAAATTGGTTGATTCCCACTGATAAGCTGATCGATTGCCCTGCTCCTCCTTTAATGCATGAAGGAACGTTTATCTAACGACTACTGTACTGATTACAGAGTGAAGTGGCGTAAAGGATCAGCTCAGGCAGCTGAAACTTCACACGCAAGCAGGACTCTGCTTGTTATGCCGTTAATGTGAGCAATCATTAACATTTTTATTGTATTTATTTGTGTATTGAATTAAATATCATACATTCCAGGCTTCGAGTGCTTGTCAGATTTTTATAATAAATTGCTACAGGAGCAATAAACGTCATTGTGGCCGTTAGTCATCTGTGAATGCAGTCTGATGATGCCAGAAACTGAAATGTGGAGTCGCTGCACTGGGGAAGAACACATGATGAATATGGGATAATCATGCACTTATAGCCAGTTTTATTTATGTGTTGTCATATTTCTGTTTGCATTTTTTTTTTTTGCTTTTCTATTTTTGTTTCTGCTCCATCTCCATGACTGGTTAGGCTAATGAGTCCACAGTCTGGCAAGGCAGACCCTCAGGATGCCTGGTGCGTGTGTCTGTGTGTGTGTGTGTGCGTGTGTGTGTGTGTGTGTGTGTGTGTGTGTGTGTGTGTGTGTGTGTGTGTGGGATATTTAACAACCCGCTGCGCAAACACACGGTCCCGAATTTAGGAACTCCTCAATATGCGGCTGGCCTAACGTTTTGTTGCCCAGATGATTGGCAGTTTTCGCCTGTAGTGGAGAAAACAAACTGCAGTGCATGCGATGCTGTGGATATCGCTGGGAATAGCTGCCAGCCAAAGTCTATCTGACAAGCAGAGGGGCAGAATGGGGCTACACACATACCATTAATCCGCAAAGCTAAGTATAGCCATTGTCATTTCTTAGCAATATAATGGGAAGACACTTAACAGAAGCTAAGGATCATTAGATTAATAAGATATCCAGCTGTATATGCATTTATTTATTTATATTAGTCCCCATCACCTGCCTGTAAGCTATCAAACGTCAATCTCACCGTTTAATATTCATGCAGCTTTCTGTGTGTTTTTTCTTTCATTTGGGCCAGATAAGTATATATTTTTTATGAAAATTGTAACATAATATACAAGTACTCCTCACTTTGGTGTGAGTGTAAAAAAAAGCTAGTTTGAAATCAACAAAGCATATTTTTTATATACAAGATAAGCCATTAAGAGGTGGGTGGGTATTTTTGGTAATTAAAATGATTATCGGCTTAAAGGACCCTTTATTGTCACCTGCCTGGGGACATTTAACCCCTATATTGCCTTCTGATGCCCTTAGATCATGCCCATGCTCTGATTAGACGTCCTACTCTTGTAAGAGTTGAAACCTTCCTTTCCATTCAGTGTGACTCTGACTAAATGTCTCTTGAGGACCGGCCTGCTCTCCCGTCTACAAAAATCCCCCAGTTTTGCATTCTGAATTATGTAGATGGTCAGGACCACCCAGTCAGCTCGCCAAGTATGAGGTTACTCACCTGAGTAACGTTACTGCTTCGGGAATGGGCTTGTTCTTGCACGATCATACGTATATGATGAAGGTAGTCCGCTTACGTCCGTTATTCAATGGTAAAAGTGAACTAGCATGTAAAACTAAGCTACCGTGCAGCTCTGAAAAACATTGGAAATTAACCAATAGATTTTTTTCCTTTACTTCCATACTCTGCCACTTGAAAATAACATACCCAAAAACAACATGTGTAAGAATAATTGAAATGTAATATGTCCACATGTACCCTGAGGTGTCTGGTATTACATCTGTCTGCTTGACCCAAGTTATTTGTATCTCTACATTTTGAATTTGTAGAGAAAATTAAGGAGTTGATTTTTTTGCAAGTCGAAGGAAACTGCATAATAGCGTGTCATATTTTTTCTTAGATGAATGCCACAAAAACCATCACATTACACATTCACTTCGCTAGATGAATATTGAGACGGCATCAAGCAAAATTGCACAATTTTCTTCCTGATGCACGATTTGTATTGATGCTTTCAGAGAGATAAATGGACTCCAGGCCCGTGCAATTTGGATTGTTCTGGCGCTTTTGTAATAATAAATAAATAAATAACAACATTTAACAGAAATTCAATAATAATAACAATGGCATTATTAACAACAATCATATTTTAAGAGAGGCAGAAAGCTAAACAGTCATCATCATTTGATCTTCCTGCACAGAGGACTAAGTCAGTTATCGGTTTGTGGTTTCATACATTTCCCAGAGAGAATTTCGACATCAACCAGGCTGTTTTATAACCTTAATGTCAGCAGTGATTCATGGGACATTGAGGATTAGGGTGGCGTGTGGCACCTTTAAGGATTGCCACATAGGAGTGTAGTAATAAAACACATCCCCAGACCAAACACATGAAAAATGTGTTTACTTTGATATTCAACGAAATACTGTTTTAAGATTGCATTTCAATCCATCATTTAGACTTCCATCTCAAATGCACATATTTTTTTGTAATATAATGCTGTTAAATTTTGAAATATATATCACTGATAAGATATATCATTTTATTTATATTTTATCGTAAGCTTTTTACAATTTCAATGCCGTATAATTTCGCGTTGCATATCTTTGAATGCATTTTATGCAGCACTGACAAGCTATTGACCAGGAACAGAAATGTCTGTGGCGTCGTACTGAGGATGAGACCCTCCCCTGGACCACCTACACTTTCCACATCCTACACTTTCCACATCCTACACTTTCCACATTTGATGGTGCTGCTTCTTGACATCCTTTTGATGTTATCCTTGGAATTAATGATTGGAATTAAAGATTGTTGGTGAGATTTTCCTGCTGCCATTATGTACCTGGGGATTTCAGAAACATCTCATTTTCAGATACTTCTCAGATACGTCCGTGCGTTTAAAGCCCCGCTCGTTAGATGAGGCGTCTTTTGAATCATGTTAGCTTTTCGTATCGACTCGCCGATAAAAGGTACGATACCACGCCCCTCCAGCTGCTTTGTTTGCCATCGTTTAACGCTAAAGTCACTGCAAGCACACATTCTGTTTTAGCGGTATCTTTTTTACATGTTGCAGCAGTTAATTCTTCTCTCTTTACCACATCACTCATTATGGTACTTTTCCTTTTAGGCTTGGAGGACTTATGTCCAGGTGATGCTTTATCTAGGTGATGCTTGTTAGCATGGAGCAAAAGAAAAAAAAAGAAGGAAAGAAAGAATGGATCTTGCAACTAAACTGGTGTGTCAGCTGGTATTTTTTGCTCAACCGCTCTAAATCTGGCCTAGGACAAGAAAAGAAATGGCCTGGCTGGAACAGTAAAAGCGGGGAGGACTCAGGAGCGGGAGGAGCGAACACGGACAGGCGTCGCGCTCGTCGGCAGGCTGAGGGACGACAGCTGAACTCTCACATGATTCGGAAGCGAGCCCGAGCAGAACGTGCAACTGGCCAAGACCGCCTGTTCAAAAATGGAGAGGAGCTAGATGTGAAGATGGACGCGGCGGATATATTCATGTAAATATTCGGAGGGAGCAGAAGCTCACGGGTGGCCTCTGCATCTATTTCCTGCCATTCCTGGCTGGAATGAACACATGGCTTCAGTACAATCGATGCTCAGACAAAGACCTTTCACAGAGGGGGCTTTCCACCCAGCACTGTCAGACGCAGCGTTATGCTACAGCAAAGAGCGCCCCACTAGCCAGCACAAACACAAAGCGCCTCGAGACCCAGCGAGGAGCGTGGAAATGCAATGGCAGCAGAATGCCGGACACCTGCGGCAGATACAACAGGTCCGCCTGCAGCGAATGTTGCGTTGTACCACATGCACCGACTTTGGCAATGCACACGCAGACCACACAATGAAAGAACTCGTTAGCAGGATGCTAATTCCTCTCATTAGGAGATATCTCGGTCCGGCTGAATGTTAGTCTGTTGTCTATTTACTGGTTATTTGGTAGAATGGACCCAACAGCAGGTATCTGTTTTTGTGCGTGCTCTCCAGGATTTTAGCATAATCATTATATTTGTGGAAAACTAGCAGATATTTTATTGACGATAAACTAGCAGATATTTGATTTGTTTTTGTTTTTTTTGGGAGGCATGCAACACTTAATTCAGCCAAAGGTTCCCGTTTTCATTAAAGTTTTATTTTGGTCCCCAGCTTTCAAAATGACTTAAACCTGACTAAGAAAGACCTCTGAAATACCGACCACTGAAAACCTTGAGACTCTCATTGTGATGCCAGTCTCAAATCTCCTACCCCCTACGAAATTCATCTGGGTAATTCCAAAGTTTTCCCCAGTTGCACGAGCACCTTGGACTTTATCACGTTTCCCCGTGGAGTCAAGGTCAATTAACAATCAGAAGAGGCCCTTTTTACTGACAGCGGTGACTGGAAACATTACATGACAGAATCACTTAAGCTACCACAGGGTTACCGTGGTTTCCCGTGACTATTAATACTGTAAGCGAATGGAAAGTGCATGTTCCTTCATACTACAAAGGAGCACTTTATGCATTACAATATAGAACAAACAAACCGTGATAGCTGAAATGATCTTTAACGATTCAAGGGCACCGGGTAGCTATATGGAGCAGCGCATGAATGTTAATTATCATTAATGCACTATTCCACACGTCCTCATTAAAAGATCGATCTACATAATGCTGGTTTGTCAAAGTTTTGTTGTCGTAAACTTGTTCCTGGAGGAATGGAAGGAAGGAATGGATTGGAGATTGAAAAAAAAAATAATAATTGGCAGCCATCAGCACAATGGGAAACGCAACCCCAGCCATCTTGTATTGAACACTTTGACTCAAAACGCAGGATTCATGAATTGACATATGACAATAACAATGTTCAGCTTTGGGGCATTCAGCAGCCGACGGCTAACAGACAGTTAGTGTGTCGCTCTAATCCCAGCGTATTGTAAAAGAAAAAGATGTGGGGTGTTTTCAGTCCCTATGCGGCGAAGGCATTGTTTGAAATACAAAGGCTCGCGCCACCACTTCTACTGTAAAAGCAATCTCTCCCTCATTCCTCTAAACTGTAAGCAAACCCACAAACAAGAACCTAGACCCACATTAGTTACAGCACATAGTCATGTTTTCTGAGTTTCATCCCTTCATCCATCCATCCAACCATCCATCCATCCAGCCAGCTGCCAACACTTTGTGCAGTACAGGGATTGTTGGGTATGGGGTGTTTGGAGCCCATCCCAGACAGCGTACAGCACGAGGCAGGGACTCACCTCGGACGCGATGCCAGTCCAGTGCGTAGGTATACAGACCTGCTGAAACTGGAAGTCCATTACGCTCTCTAAAGATCCTCACACTACAATCACACACTTCAGCTCTTTCGGTGTCACAGGGAGTGAAACAGCTGGTGTTCTTTGTCCTCTTAGATTGCCTGCAAAATCCACTTCTGCTGTTTTTCTTCTCCTTAAATGCAGAAAGTAAGTAGCTAATTTCACAGCTGTTTTGCGAACGGCTCCCCGAGATTCTGCACGAGGAAGCAGACGCACCATCATCCTGCAGACACCCCCCTGCTACACGAGAGGGCACGTTTCCCACATAAACCCATCTCACACTATTCTAATTAATTAGCTTTACAAACAAACGTTCACCCTCTTCAGTATTTATTCACTCATAAAATGTAACCAAGTGGCAACAAGCCAGAAATAAAAGCCATTTAATCCCCATATAAGCCTCTTTTCTGGAATTGTCTTTGTAAATTATGATGATGTTGGTGAAGTCACATGGCAAGCAGAGCAGATAGTTCTTCTAAGTGTTCAGGCCCTGGATGTCTTCTAGACATGGAGCAAAACTGGATCCCCTACTATTCAGGATGAGCCTTTCAAATGGCAGAGGACAGATGCACAAAATGCAATGCAATTAAATGACATTATTCTCTATAAGGTTCTATAGTTTTTCCTTTATATTTACATTTATCATATTTATCAGACACTTTTGTCTAAAACAACATACTAGTGAGTCAAAAAACACATCACAAACCATACAGTGCATGTTCTCAATGAATTCACTAGGCATAAGTGCAAGCCTGAGCCTAAGTTTCACAGAGGAGTTGTAAAGGTGAAATTTTAAACAGCAAAAAGAAATTAATTTCAAAAGCCCAAATCAATAGTGTATTCATATATATGTAGCTTTAAAATATACATACATTTATATAAAGGCACACAATGCATGCTGGGAGCCGACGTCTTTCATTACATTTGCACTGTAGTTTTTTTTTCCTTTAAACTATTGAGAAAGTTCCACCAGCAGAAGCTGAAACACATTAACTGTGACATTTACAAAAGTAATTGGAAAACTCTAACGTGACAAGACCTTAATTAAAAGTACAGCGTGTTGAAAGAAAATTCATCTTGATCTTCCTGTTTTTTTAAGCCAAAATAAGGTCAGCGTCCTGTGATGAGTGGCCAGCTGAACTCATTCAAAGCACACTTGAAAACAAAAATTAAAATTATTATTCTACTGTGGGCATAGGTGGAAACAGGGGACCCAGGGCATTTATTTTTTTATTTTTTACTGACAGACCCAACAAAAGGCAGCAGAAACGGTACTAATGAATAACTGAAACCTAACAGACTGATGTTCAGCTTGACATGATACCGCAACTGCATTAAAATCGCCGTCGCCGACATCGGTCAATGAAGATTTTTCTCCAATTGTCAGAGCAGTTTATTTTTTTTTGGCCCCAGCAGATTGAGCTGAAACTAACCTTGAAAAGCAAGTTTAATAAGAACCCATAAAACACCCAAAACCTCTCAATATCCGGGGTGACACAATGCGACATATATATCAGCGAGTGCACTGAGGTTCTCCTGGGTTGGGCGGGATTACGTTTTATAGAATTAGGACTTAAGCATTCTGTTTGTGTCTTTGTCCTCGGGCACGTTACCTTTGATGAGGTCGACGGAGTTGTCAGCAGGGCCGCGGGGCCCATTCTGTGCCGTCAATGGCCCACGGATGACTGTATTCGCCATCTCAATAGAGCGCGGAGAGATTAAGGCGGCAATGTGGATGGGGAAGTCATTTCACCGGTGATGTAGAGACAGTGCAGCTCGGCTGATGGAACGATGTCTATCCTGTGCGATTCCCATCTGCTCTCTGATTAAAAACCTTCTCGGGCCCGACAGAGCCTCAAACCCATCCCAAACAAGGCGTCGCGCCCGTTATTCCTCAAGGCCGCCCCGCTATAAATCCACGTTATTGATTACCGCCGACCAGACGCCACTTTTCAGAAGGCAGAGATGTCCAACAAAATAAAACAGTGATTAAAAAACAAAACATTTTTTTAGATCACACTGCCAATGATACAGTCGAGATCCCATAATATGTGGTACGAAGAAAAAAAGATACATGTAGCTGAAATTAAATGAAAGGAAATGAAATGTCGTAAGATGGATCTGAGTAAATATTTCAGCATATGTATTCATCTTGTGGATGTGGAACTTTGTCATTCAAATGCAGCTGTTTCTTTTATACCAAAGGTATTTCTGTGACGGGGTCATATACCAGACGCGCCTTATTATCAATCAGAATCACCCGGAAAATAACAATGAGCATTAGTCACAATGTCAAGTTCACTTCTTCGGTACATTTGCCCCATTCGTGGAAATCACAAAGACCTTCCCAGTGCTTCATATCAGTTAACCCTTGTATTGTTCACAGAATTAAAGCATCTCACGCAGTCTGGGTGTCTAACGTTGAATGAGTACGATCTACATAAAGACAAAGACCTGGTGAATAAACAGAGGACCTCTTCGCAGCAGTCACACAATGTAGCTTTTCCATATTTTATGCACATTGCTTTATTTGTTGATTGTTTTTGTAGATTGTCACATCTTATACCACATCTTATAGGTGGTGCTGGTCAATGCCCACGAGTTGCCCTAGACAAGCTTGCCGCGGGGGTTTGGGGGACTGGGAGGCGGTGCCTATGCTGCCTATAGGGTTGACTGGCTCTGCTTATTGGTCAGTCAAGGAGCACTTGAAAAAATATCAGCCCTAATATGATATCGGCATGAGGCGTCACGCAAAAGGCCATCCCCAGCGCGAAAACAGGAAGCAGTGACATAGAGGGCTAAAATAAAAACGCAGTATTTATTCAAAGTCTCAATTGCACGGGCGGGTCATCGACATGGCAGTTACGGTGTGCCAGGACATCGCCCAACACTCGGCCCCTCTCGCCAGGCACGCCGAACCGGCACAGAGGAGAATGTTGTGGGTGGATGACCTTGCCCTGCACAGCCAGCAAGACGCCAACTATTTGCTTGTTTTTGCTGCGGGGAAAGCGGGGGGGGGCTTGGAGTAAGTGGCAGGCTTGCTGTGGTGGGGTCCCCCCCCAACCCACACCCTATTCAGCACCACCCCCACATGACATGTGGACTGCCATCATCTTAACAAGCTTAGAACATGTCCTTGGTCAAAAGACATCAGGGCTTGTCATAGAATTAAATAAAATAATTTAAAAACACCCCTTTCATCTACAGCCGGTTAGAACAGCTGTACCCGCAAGTCACGCGTCTTCTCTTGTTTAATTCATTATGCGTATGAATCATTTTATGACAAATTTTATTTGTAATTGGAATTCACTTTAGCACATGGAGTTTGCACCCTGTAAATTTTTTGAGCTGAACAATGTAAAAAAAAATCATGCCTGATATGCAGGAAGACCTCGCTGGCTTTCGTCCAAGCAGGTTCTGTCCTACCTTCTATCATGACCCATATGATGAGCAATTAACTGGACTTTTCTGACACACCTGACTTCCGGACTTTCATACATCCTTGGATAAAAAAATGCACTTATAAGGAAACAACCTTTAAATGTACTCGCTTATAAAATTTTTCAAATTTTATAAATGGTATCTGCACGCTGAAATGCAGAGAGAAAACAAATATAGACTCCTCTCAAAAATGGAGATCAGATGTGATGGAAGGCTTGGGCAGGGAGTTATTGTAGGGCTGGACGGGGACAGTCTGAACCCCACGCAGAAGGAGACGCAGAGATGGAGGAGTCACTCTGGTAGGAGAGAAAGGAAGAAAAACAGAAAATCAAGCAGGGTGCTCACAGAGACGTGGCTATCGTTTACTGAGACGAAACGCGTCAATTTAGGCAACAAAACACAACACATTAGTTTATGATCTTTTCAAGAATGACATACAGCTTAATCACCTGTGTGACTGAGAGGCACAACAAATTTTAAATAGATTGAAAATAAGTTGATACAAGATCTGCTATGTTGTGTGCGCTAAGAGTCTCATGGCTTCCGAAATACCCTCGGCATCATGCTGAATGTCGCTAATACCGCTTGCTACCCCAAACCTGCCGGTGTTACGCTTAGCAACACGACGGCAAGACGGCACTTAATGGAGAATTCCTAGCTGGATCCACCTTCTCGCCCTGGGGAGACGAACCTCATTGTCCTCCTGCAGTATGGAGTCTCCCTTTCACAATCATGAAATGGAATATGGATTAATGTTAAGCTCTGCCGGCACTAGCCTTTGTGTGCGAGCTTGTGGAGTTTTATGGGATTCTGAATTCTCAAACGGAACTCTTAGAGCGGGATAAATCAACTTACACGCCGTCTCGGTATAATATCTCTACATAATTGATGGCATTCCTCTCCGGTTGTTTAAGAATCACTTTCAGATGATAGGTCCTTCAGACTCTTGAAAGGACTCCAGTCAGGATTTTGACATTTGTTCAGCAGGACCAAATCCCTGCTGAAAAAAAAGCATAGCCCAGCATAGCTGGTTACCAGCATGACCAGCATAATGCATGGTGGTTATACCAGCATATGTTGCGTTTTGGTGCTTTTGGACCAACATCATTAATGAGATATTGCTGGTGGACCTGCACAGCTATGTTGGTCCATCAGCTACACCAACACCAAAGCAGCACTAACCAGCATAGCCCAGCATGGAAATCATGCTGATTTTTCAGCAGGTACCTCAAAGTCATTCCTCACTATTGCTATGGGGAGCATCACTGCCCTGGTTTTTAATCTGTTTTTTTTTTCCCCCTGTAGTATACATTCCATCTTTTGCCACAGTCCTAATGATCTTTGCAGGAGAACCACTATGACAGCGTCATGGCTGCATCCACCATGGGTGGTGTTGACTGTTGGATATGTTACATCGGGTCTCCTCCGCACATCTGACCACATAACCTGGTGCCATTTATTCTCAGGCTTGCTAGGTAGCATTCTGATAACTCGGGCTCGCTAGGCAGGGCTATATTTAGTAGGAACCTCTCTCCTGCCATGTTGTCATAGAGGATTCTGTTCTCCTCTCTGGATATTGTTGGCCGGTGCACATTTTCCCGTGTGTCAGCCATTAAAATCCGTGGCTTGTTCAGAAGTGCTTCCCGGTATCACCTCTCACAGCCTCCTGTTTGGCTGGAACAGCACGATCCAGGCAGAGTCTGCGTGGTAAATTGGAAACATGTGGTGTCAGGAACACACAGCATCTTTCCTGGCTACAAAATACGTGTCGTGGCAAAATTAACAATGGTGTGACTCTCTCCTCCTCACATGCAGCGTGATGCGGCTTCAACGGGGGTTTGGGGAGGTGATGGCCATCCCTGTTGACTTTCTCCACAGCACCTTGCATCTCCAACTGCATATCCGCATCTCTAAAAGCAGAATTCATGCCTCCACGTAACGCTGATTCCCTGCTACCTGCTAATATGTGAATATTTATTTAAATATTCAGATGTTAAAAATTTGCCATTTAAGATTTATGCTTAAGTTTACCTGTTTGGATTTGAAGAAACTAGATTGGATAAAAATTGGCCAAACAGGAAGCAGGAAGTAAGACGTTTTATTTATTTGGTACGTTTTGAAAACCCACATAGATCCTGAATGAATGGTTCCTCACTGAATCTGCTTCCATACATTGCAATTTTTAGAATATGCTCCATCCACCATATGCACCCACAAGACAACAAAATGATGTTAGTTGCTAAATCAGGATGAGCATATTAATAACGTTAAGCCACACTTAAGACGAAAACCAGGTTTTATTACTCATACAACAAATAACACGGTATATTAACGAGCGTCATGGTTATCGAATCTCTTTTCATGTGTATATGTCAATTGTAGCATTAATAACATGTATGGCTGATGCTTCTTGGTGATTTAACCCTTATTGTGAAAATTATTATTTTAAAAAAAAAAAGTTTCTTATCACTACACAAACTGAACCATATCATTTAAAGTCCTGAAAATCAAAGCGTATTGGAAGAGAATTATTGATCTGTCCACTTGATTTACGGTGTTTTTACTGCGGGCTACTGCAGGTGCGATGATCTTTAAGCGTGTTTACATCTTTTTTTCGTCACGCCATCGGTCGCTGCTTATCAATAGCCCCACACATCGGGGCGGGGACTCGAAGCCACACCGGTGGCAGGTGACTGCTAGGCTGTCTCCGTCTTGTTCAGGTTTCACCTCTTCCTGGAGAGAAATATGTGCCCTGTCATTGTCAGCCGAGAATTACAAATTGCTCGGGAATCTCTGATGATCAGCACTTTAATGTTACACGTGAAGCAGGACAAATAAAAAAGAGGAGCTCAAGAATTCAGTGATAATTGCTCTGTTCCCCTCCATAATATTATGGCCAGCCATGTGTCGCGATTCCATTACTAAGAAGAGAAGCACAGAGGACGGTTGTTGTTCTTGCCCAAATACGAAGGACACACCGGTTGTCAATCCCGAAAATGTAACCTCCGCTACTACGCATGCGCATACCGGTTGCATCCTCGCCAAATGAGACCAGTCCCATGATTCATTGCGCCCCAGGTTCGGTCTTGGAAGGCCACTTCGAAAAACCGGTTTTGCCAAGACCACAAGTACGGTCTTTGCCTTCTTGTTATTGAGAGACACACAAAACATTCCACGTTTGGCTTTTCCATGGCATTACAGACCAAGCCATTCAGTTTTCACAAATATTTATTTTTGATAAGTTATTCCTGAAGATTATTTAAACGTTAGAGGGCCCAAGGCCCCCTGACCCAGGGCTCCTGGTGAGGTGGATGGAAGGAAGGTATGACAATCAGAAATTTTAGATAAGAGCTCCTTTATTAAATGATGTGCTGTGTTTTTCTTTATCTGTATGACTTTCATGTTCGTTTTTTACTGTTTTTTTGCCATTGTATTGGTCGCAGAACTAATCAGAGGCACTCAGACATACAAGAAATAGTGATTATTACGTTTAACTTCTGTATTTTAAAGTTGAATTTTCTCAGTGTTTTACTTTAATCATGCTTTTTTAAGTTATGGTGATTCGACTGGTTAATATGATGACTAAATCCAAACAGTTTCATCTGACTGGTCGCTATATATGGCATATATAAAAAATACATTCATTTTTGCGTACAAAGGAGCTGTGTGGATGGTGGGGTGGAAATCTCCTGATTCTTAAGATATTTTTCTGCTGATTCGGAGGGAAACTTGAGCTTAGCGATAAAGATGCAGCCTTTTGCAAGGGTAGTAGCCCAGCGCTGAAGCAGAAAGGCCCAGAATCCAGGCGGCCAGGGCAGCTCTTCAGAAGTCGGCGCCCAGAAGCTCTCCAGAGCGCGTCCCGGCATTCCTCCACGCTGCCGGACAATGGGCCGTTTCATATCTGTGCCCCCTAAACCATCTGGTGCACACAGCTGCCCCAGAAGCGGAGGTCCCCTTTCCAAAAGGCCGTCTCCCGAGCGGGGAGGAGGCGCAGAGGAGGAGTGTGCCGGATGATAAGCTGCTCCGGGGGTACGTGGACCGCGTGGTGGGAATGTTGCTGGGGAGGGCAGGCTTGCTGGACCACGTTACACCCCCTCGCCCAACCCCCTCACCTTTATACTGCAGAACATGTGGAGAACCACTACTATCTATAAGAAGATGGTTTTAAAAAGCTTCATACAGTCATTCTTTAGTTATCCTAGCCCCATATTCAGGAAATGAACTGAATATTTCTGCTGTTTTATTTAATTTAATTTTATTTTTTTATTATTTTTTTTAAATAACGCCACTAAAAACTGCTGCGTGCGTGGAGTGCGTGTGCTTGTTCTGCTGGGTTCTCCGTTTTCCTCCCACAGTCCATAGTCATGCAATTAGACTAACTGACACCTCCAAATTTCCCACCGAGTGTGATCTTGTGCGTGCGAGTTTGTTGTTTTTGCTATTTATTAAATGTTCCTTTGTGAGTAATATTGCTTGATAAAATCGGCACAGTTTTTCGGAGCTCTAGCGCTCGTTAGAGTTCGTAGAGCGTCGGAAGGGAGATCTTCACCTGATGGCCTCACACTGGAGTCCTCCGTGCGGGCAATGCGTTGACGGTGATCCTTACTCAGCAACCTATGCTCCACCTTTTACCAGCCATGCTCGAGGCCCGCGGACGCCCACGAGCTGTTATAGAGGACCTTAGTTCTAGGTCAGGCTTGAGGCAAATGTGTGGACTGTAGGGCTTAAATGAAATGAGGCGTCGTGCACACCTGCAGATGTATTAGAACCTGCTACCATGTAGATGTGGCATAACTCGCCCATGGTGCCCCATAACTTAGGTAAATCTTAGACAAAAGTCATGTTCCTGGCTATTGTTAGTAGTCCACTAGTACTTGACCATGTAGGTCCTGCAAAAAGCTGGACACCTGCTGACATCTAACTGCAACACCCATTCTGGCTTCAGGTGGCCAGCGAGAAACAACGTCAAACATCTGCGGCTCTGTTTGGGTGCCCATCCTGACTACTAATGTTGGTAAGTGGATTGCAAAACATTCTTTCCCTTTCTTATTTATCCTAAGTAATATATGCAAGGCCACTGCAACAGTCGTGAAGAAACATTTATAAAATGTCACAGAAAAAGTTTCCTGTGTGTGCACTGCTGTATGTGCCTGATTTGTAGTCATTTTTCATTTCTGTTTCTACCAGGCAATGTGGTCACAGTGGGGGGAAAAAAAGGTGTGCAGTGTTCAAGATAATTGAAAAATCCATCCATCTTCTGTACCTGCTTGTGCTATGCAGGGTCACAGGGGTTCGGAGTCTGTCCTGGAAGCTACGGGCACAAGGCAGGGAATAATCCAGGACAGGTGTCGCCCCATCTCAGGGGAAAATACACCTACAGGCAATTTGGCAACTCAAATTCACCTTGGCATGTTTTTGGGAACCAGAGAACCCCATCACCCACACAGGAAGAACATGGAGACTCCACACGTGTAGAGCTGGTGTGAGACGACAGTGCTAACCACTGTACCCCCATGCCACCCCAGCTGAAAGAAAAAAAAATCCCTGCTAATTGATCCTGTTTTTCCTGTCCGTACTTCTGCAGAAGGTACCCCATTGGCACACTGTGGAGTTCTCCTTCAAGCAAACTTAATCAGCCACAAGTGTGCCTTGTTATTCAGAGAGTCGTGAAACTACTATTCGCCCACGTGAGCAGGCATCCAGCTGTCCAAACCTGCCATCTGCACCTTCCCCTCTGTTTACACACACATTATCCAGCGTATGCAATAGCAACCACAACTGTTCCTCTTTTGTGTGATTCAAATATTGCACGGGCACAATAGCCAGGAATCCCGCCGCCACAGAGCTCTCCAGCAACTATAAAGATCAACACAACAAATGCTTTACACACTATTTATTCTCAAGATATATATTTTGGTATTGGATTCTTGTAGATCTTATAAATGCATGTCTTGCTGTGCTAATCAATACTTCAGAAATAATGCAGTGGAACAGCAACAGTGAATAATCCAAAACAAACAATAAAGAACATAATTGAATGAAATATGAAATAATAATCCGTTATAATGTCTACTGAAATGACAAGTATATCAAGCATATTGTCTTTGTTTTTTTTTTCCATTTTCTATAAAAACCATCTCATGCATGAAATGGACCATCAGTCTACCTTATGAGTTTGTTTATAACAATCTTAAAACTATTCCATCGCAAACCATGCCATTTCTACTGATTTTTTTTGCCCCTTTTTTCCTTCTCTGTTGAATTAAATTACATCATCAATGCTTCTTTATCCCAAAAAAACAGGCCTTATAACTTAAAGAAAATAATTTAATATCTGAACAGCCTATAAAAGGCAAAATGATTCTTATATGTTGTTATATGGGATTCCAGCAAGGTTATATCATTTTTTGGGGTATTTTATGTTTACTTATTACTGATTGCTTGATCAGTACCTGTACTTGATTACTGATACAAGTGTTACTGGATACTTAAATATATTCAAAAACTTGTGATTACATTAAGTCATTTTACACAATTTAATACAGTTTTCTAGGTTTATTTTCAGAACATCTGTTTTCTTCTTCTTATAATAATAATAAGATATAAAAATACAGAATTATAATATCGGGTCTGGGATCAATCGATCAACATCTCCATGGTGATTGATCACCCACCCAAAGACAGCAGGTGAAGACGTCCGCCTGACCCTGATGAGACCACTGTCCTCATTAGGGCTCAAATTGGGTCAGCTAAGCAGCCAGGGGGGTATCTGGGCACAGACCTTGTCAAGTGCTGTGTGCTCAGGTGGTTAAGATTGGAGTTTCTGTTTTCTGTGTCTGAAGTGCACCTTCAGATTGTTTTTCAGATGTAGGTTTGATTCTTAAAGATGTCTCATCCTCTTTTGTTGTTGTCCTGTTGTCCTCCCCCCCCGTCCAAGTTCCTTCTCTTTTTATTTTCTTGAAAATGGCTGTCTGGTGATCCTCCATCTTGCGTCCGCCGCCACATACGAAGAGGTCGGTAAAATACGCCAAAACGTGACTATAAGTCCCAGCGCCTGTAGCTGTTCAGCATGCGGCCGAACGTGACTCTCTGCATAGCGGGGTGCCTCTATGCTTTTTTTTTTCCCCCCGCCGCATATGAATTCACGGCCAAATAACAAACGAATCGAGGCACTCATTAGCATTAGCGGCAGTAATATGAAAACCACACCATACGACGACGTACTCCCACAGTAATTAATCTCCATGAGCTGAGGGCTAAGGGTGATAACTTGATTTATTCAGAGCGTTGACCCGCTGTTGAGTAGGCAGGGATTTGGGGAACAAATTTAGCAGGAATAGGACATAATGCACTTTCAAGAAGTCTGTCTCTAGCCTTGAAAAACACTGCTTTTACAGAGCAGGGACAATTTGGTTATTTGTGTATGAGTGCC
Organism: Hyperopisus bebe; assembly: GCA_026777045.1. Classification (NCBI taxonomy): domain Eukaryota; kingdom Metazoa; phylum Chordata; class Actinopteri; order Osteoglossiformes; family Mormyridae; genus Hyperopisus; species Hyperopisus bebe. The sequence goes on along the minus strand of JAODJW010000081.1, from coordinate 6,569,767 downwards.
GTTTATATAACACAGTCCTGATTTGTACAGGACTATTTAACCAAGAAGAACAAACCTGTGTATTCAGTATGTGTAATAGTCTAAAATAGCCCATATGATCATAAATGTTTACTTTATATTTGTCTAGAGCATTACATCTGCAGATTGATGTCTGTATTACTACCGTCAGCTTCTTGCTGAATATTAATATGATTGGCATCTGTATTCTGATCTGCGTCAGTCTCCTAACCTCTGTGTTCCATTGCCTACATATTTCATGGGATGTTAATATTTATAAATATATTCATAGGTATGCACTTTCCAGCAAATGGGTCCTGCGAAAATTGACCCGCTGATTCCCCTAGAACGACTGTTGACAATTTTCGGTCAGCTGGGATATATTACATATTGTCGTGTAAGCGCGTCTATTTCAGCAATTTTATAATTAATCCTTGCCTAGGCAGAAACGACTTTTGATGAAAAAAAATAACGCATCGCGACCAGCCAGTCATTCTGGGGTTAGTGGGCCTCGGCTGGAACTTCCTGTCAAAGACGGAATGAAAATGGCTTTGCAGCCTGAATTCCTGTTGTATGAGTGTACAGATTAGACACTAATTGGCGGTACAGCACCTATCCAATTGTGCCTTTTTAAGAAAGCTATTAGCGGACATAGCGTCTTAATGGAAATGCTTTCACACCCAAGGATTCGTCACACACCAACCTGCTCTCTGCTCCCGCCGCTGCTCTGTGTCACAAGGACTGTAATTTTAGTGGCACTTTTAATGTGTGTAATTCCATTTGTGTCTGTGCTTATAAAACCCACAGAATGAAGAACGGGAAAGGAGAATGTTTGATATTCATTATACAATGAGGTATTACAGCAGGGGAGATGTTTATGAGCAAAAATCATCAGCCATGTATAATTAAGTATGTGATTAAGTTTGAAAAGAAGTGCAATAAAACAATGGGAGTAAGTATACAGTATGTGCCCAGCCACATGAATGGTCCGGGGCAAATCTTGCAGACTATCTATGACTGACCAAGCAATTTAGTCCATGCGTCATTCACTTCTTAGTAGCTGCCCTGGGGGAATTTAATTATTGCTTAGATTTTCATATTTTCCTGGAACCTGCTTTCAGGATCAAAGTCATGAAGGTTCTGGGGAGGTTTGCTGCGCATTTAGAGAATATGTTCTGTCATCCCTGAGAGAAACCATGATTCCTCACACTGAAGCATCAAATAAGTCCATCCATCTGTCCATCTGACCTCCATAATCGCTTATATGATCCACCTTGGGCCAGGATAGCTGGGTTTGCACAGTGGGTTTCACCCTGGATAGGACACCAGTCCATCAATGGACTCGCTCACTACTGAGAAACCGGGACATCAAACTGCCTAAACTGTGGGAGAAACCTGAAATAGCTGCAGGAGATCAGCTGAAACACGCAAACTCCAAACATACACAGAGCTGGGGGTGGGAGTTGAATCTACAACCTTCTTACCATGAAGTCGTAAAGCTACCTATTGTGTCACTGATGTCAGAAATGTATTTGCACTTATTAGACATTGTCCTATACATCGTTTTTTTTTTTCCTGAACAATAAATCCACGTAAGGCATTAAGTGTATTAAAATCAACAGCAAACATGACTGCCCAGGTAGTAGTCTAAACGACAGCCGGCCGTAGGAATCTGTCGGCCTACGTGTTTGATCACAGCGCCCCTGACAGCTACGACAGTCCGAAACCCTACAGCAATTTACACAAGGGGCCGTCAGAGGAAATCAGTTCAATGTTAAAGTTGAAAGCAGCATGAATAATGTATGAGTCTGCCCCTTTGTGACTGCTGGGGAGGTGGGGGGGAGGGGGGGGTTGATGGTGTCCGGAATGTTAGATATTTGGAATTTGAGCACCTCTCCGTCTGTCAGAAGGGGCCTTTCTGTTGAACGCCAGGTGATTCCTAATTGGCTTTTCTGGGCGAGAATTCCGCCACAACTCGCCTTGATAGCGGGATGTGATGACTTATCATTTTTAATGTTTCCCACTTATAGTGTCATTATGGCCCACGCTGGAGTTATTTCATGTCTGCCACATTATACTAAATCTGCTTTCCATTTTGTGCAGAAACTCTGAATTTCTCCATCAGTCCCTTAGCCAAGGGGTCTGCAGAGTTTGTTCGTATGTTTAATTAGCACATTTTACTTGTAAATACGTAACAAGCCACCCTTATGCCACTTATTATTACATGCTATCTGCATAAATGTGATTTTAATTGAATGACCTGTGTGACATTTACATTGTGTTGTTTGCTATTTGAATGTTATTGTGTCTTATTTAGGCTGCAAATTACTGTTCGGCCACTGCAAGGTCAGGGAGTTGCTTTTAACACGTGCATTATGTGAACTCTGCACTATAGATTATTTCGATTCTATTAATTATTTCATGTTAATAATTTAGAAATTATATAACCGAACATGACTGAGAAGAATAATATTGCAGATTATGCAGAAATAAAAATAGCTATTATATAACCGTGAAATCAATCTACTTTCTAACAATGTCCCAGTTTTCCTAGCTAAAGACCTCTGCAGACGTTTCTGTTTTTTGTAACAGTCTTGCTGGTGCTGCCTCTGATGTTAATTAGAGACTTTAACCCACTGTTTAGATAGTAAAACCCAAATCATCTGTTTAATCGCATGTGGTAACGCAATGCATTTACCCAAGCTCATGGACTGTCCAATTAAAAGTTCTCTGGCTGTATCCAACGTGATAAGTTAGATCAATAAGTAATTTTCAACGTGGTTCATTGTCCTATCGCAACGTAAGAAAGTAGAACGTATTGAATGGTGGACAGTCCTGAATTCTGAAATAGGAACTTTCCCTGCCCTTCGCCTGGAAGCGCCAGTTGTGCAGAGTGTGAACTGTGTGTAAAACGACCTCGCATTACTTGCAAGTTTACGGAGAGAGGCGTGATGAAGATAAGCATCCAGTGGGTGGCATTTCTGTGGTTGTTAATGAGAAAGGTCACAGGAAAATGGCCAGACTCGTTAAAGCTAACTGGAAACTATCGGCAAGGTATGACGAAGGCCACAGGTGCAAGGATAACAGCTCAGTAAAACAACCGTATGCAGAAAAGCCTCTATGAATAACTTGTCTACCTTTGAAGCAGTTTTGGGGACTAATGGAGGGGTTCTGTGTTTGGTTGTGCTTAGGTACAGTATATTATAAGTATATCTACAGTGTATAACTGGTATATACAAAACCAAAAAGGTCTGGGCAGAAGATAATGACCCTAAGCACCCCTCTAGGTTATGGAGTAAGTATTATCTTATGGACAAGGAAAGACATGGAGCGCTGTGACAGGTGAACTGGTCCTCACAATCCCCCGACCTAAACCCTACAGAGCTGGTTTGGCATGAGCTAGATCGAGTAAGCACAAAGTGCCCAGAACTTGTGGAAAGTCCTTCAGGCCTGTTGGAGAAGCATTCCAGGGGGCTACGTCTGGAAGCTGGCTGAAAGAATGCCAAGAGTCTGCAACGCTAAAATCCAAGCAAAAAGGGGCCGTTTCAAAGAGTAGGATTCCAGAACATATCGATATGTCGACCTCTTCTCTTGGTTGTTGCAGTATTTGATATACATTAGCCTACTCCTTTGCCTTGAGGCCTTTTACTATAAGGTGAATAATACAGCTAAAATAGAGAGAAATGCATTAAAGGCAGCTGTATCCGGACTTTTGACTGGTACTGTCATTCCCAGATGCTCTGGCACGTGTGCTGCCTTACGACTCATTCATGGGTGAGGGGACATTCTCTGGCTTCCGTGAAACAGTTAATGCCTTTGTTCTTGCGGACATGACTCTGGGGCCGCTGTCATTGTTTCCCACAGAAGGTGCAGCAGATTAACAGGAATCCGGGGCCAAAAATCACACACAGACGCACGGGGCACATTGTGTGGAAGGAACAATCATAGCTATAGGGATGGAAACCCTGCAGTGACATGCTAGTGGGTGTGTGAAAGTGCTTCGACTGAACCACAGTGTGTCCATACGTGATTTTTCTCCACTTCTACATCAGCCACTGGTATTTAATGAACAACGAAGAAGGCCAAAAATCTGTCCTGCTATTTTAAGCCTCGTCATATAAAAGGAAATCCCAGTTTTAATGAGGCATTTGGCAAAAAAAAAAAAAAAAAGTTATTCATTAGCCCGGAAGGGGGTTGTGAAGCTTCTCCTTTAGCGATTCGGCCATATGTGATCGTTCCAGCTGTTTGTTTGTGAAGTTAATAATTTAAGAAAGCGAATGGAAATGTGGAAATAATCCCCAGAAAAACACGGTGCCCAGGACTTAACAGTCAGTTAATTACGAGCCACCAGACCTCAGCGAATGTAAGCACATTGCATACGTGCTGGTGTGTCAGGCCTAATGAGGCCCTCTGAACCTCTCTGCCAAGGCCAGCATGTGTTCACATAGCTGGTACATAGTAAAACAAAGTATATAGCTTACAAATCCATGTGATTCCACAAAGCTCTCATGGACATGCATGTACCTAGTAGCGTACAGAGTTTATCATTGCACAGTAATTAAATTAACCTTGTATGTTAGCTGTAGAAATGAGATATTTAGCAATAGCCAAGAAACATATTCAATATATTGTACGTTATAATATATTTACATGTGATCTGTATTTGCGAGCCATGTTCCAGTCTTAAAACCTGTTTTGTGACATTTTATAATCATTTAGTAGGGAAAAAATAATTTGAAATTTATATAGAAGTACAAGATTAGCTTCGCTATCTATTATAGCACAGAAATAAGCACCATATTACAGTCTGACTCTGGGGGTTTAGCAGAAGGAGTGCCAGAGTCTATTAGCCGTCCGGGGCAATTGTGTGATTGGACACAAAAGGAGACCATCATCACTACAGACAGAGCCGGACACCACAAATAATATTAAAGGCACATTTACTGTGTGTTATTCTATCGTTGGAAAGCCGGCCGGCATAGGGCTAGCTAGCCAGACACGGACCCGTGACGTTTTCTGCCAGAGAGGGAATCTGACTCGAAACTTCAAATTTCAGTTTGTGTGGATGTTCTAGCAGAGGCCTTGATTAACGCCAAAGTTAGTGTCGGTGTAACATAACCTCTGGGTTCTCCATACACGCCGACATGGAGATGCTGAGCGTTAGACTTTACTGTAATTCGAATGGAGGATATGGACATCCAGTGTCACCCAGAAATTCGAGAGAGGCTCTCATTAAACGCAGCTGACATCCCATAGAATGGGATGCCACAGTCGATGCTTACACACAATGTAAGTTAGGGGCAATAGTGTAGGAAATACAATCACACCACAACATAGATATTCATCATTTATTGATGTAGAATAGGCTAGCAAAACTAATTCTAATGAATCATCATAAGGAATGGAATATGTACTCATAGTGCGGTTTGGAATGGAGGTGTAGCAAATTGGATGTACACCGCTATGCGGTGAGATATGTAAATGGCTGTAGACCCGAGTGCAGAAGGTTTGTCTGTTTGCCACTATGAATTGTGTATCTTGGCCGTGTTTTTATTCTGGGAAAAGAGCCACACGACATTGCTGTCACTCTTCTGATGCAGTGATACCAGCTTTATTGAGAAAATAAAAACAGCAGGCATCCTGAACAGAAGGTCCCCACTAGGTGTGCCGGGGAAAACACCATGTTCATGAAATGCTAACAAAGGAGGGGGCGTGGACTGCCAGGAACATGCAAGTTAACCAGCATGTGAACAGTAAAGGGGGCGTGGTCTGTAACTGCATGTTAATGGAGTGATAACACAGAAGGGGGTGTGGTCTGCCTGGACATGCAAATTAAACAGCATGTGAACAGTGAAGGGGGCGTGGTCTGTAACTGCATGTCAATGGTGTGATAATGAGGAAGGGGGTGTGGTCTGCAGGACATGCAAATTACACAGCATGTTAACAATAAAGGGGGCGGGGTCTGTAACCACATGTTAATGGAGTGATCATGCTGAAGGGGACACGGTCTGCCCCAGTATACAAAGGAAACAACGTGTTAATCAAGTGCTAACATTTGGAGGCCTGGTCTGTCCTGGCATGCAAATTCATTCTCTCCTTTTCCAGCAGAAATGTAATGTGAACAGCACATCAGCCACCCCTGGTAGGTATAACCCCTGAAAAGCATATCAGTGAATATAAGTGAAATATACCTTCTATCAGAAGGATATGGCAGAAACAGCCAGCTCTTGTGAGGCCCTTAACTCTCTGTCCCCCGGTAAGTGTGAAGTCGCAGCTGCATTGGCTTTGCGGGGAGGAAAGTCACACCTTACATTAAGCGCAGGCCCCCCGACAGGATGGGGGCAGGGGTCACACTGTGCCTGCTGGTGACTGATGACTCTGTGATCAGTGCCTTTTCTCACGGAACGACAGGTCGCTGGTCAGTCGTCTTGCCTCCTCCGGAAAAGGGCTGTACTTCTGCGTCAGCCTGGTGAGTGTCATTTTCACCATTTTATTGGAAAGTACCCACCCCGTGACTGACCAGTCAGCAATGTTTCTAGCGGTGATTATCAAACTGTGTTTGCTGATTAAATTCGACAGCTGGGCACGGAGCTGTTGCACTAGACAACGATAAACCATCAGCTGTAGAGTTAGTTGGAGTGACAGCAAGTAATCCTACCCAGTAGAGCAGTATTTCCCAACCCGGTCCTCGGTGAACCCCAGATGGTTCACATTTTTGCTCCCTCCCAGGTTAGTACAGGAGGGAGCAAAAATGTGCCCTGGCCGGGGGTCCCAGGGGACGGGATTGGGAAACACGGCAGTACAAAACTAATCAGCGTAACGTGGAGGGATGACTTCAGTGTGCTGAAGTATTGAAAGTATGAACTCCGAAATAATAAAGTACGGGAGCTTCAGGATGTTTTACAGACACTGCATGGTTACTCTGAACCATGTAGTATCAAAGAGATTCCCTTCGGCGCAGGTTTTCCCAGAAGCTTCCACATTACAGAAGGTTTTAGGGTTCCATCAGAAAAAACTTGTTTAAAGAAAGATCCATCATTTATTTTATTACTCTCTCACTATGACACCTTCCATCACACGCAGCGCACCTGTTATTCCAACCCAGATTGTACACAGTCAGTAGCAGAGATTCCATAGCTAATTAATCACAGAGTCTTTATACACAAAACTGGGTAAATGAAGATGGAGAATGTTTTTCGTTAGCGATTTAATCACATCGTTACATGTTTCTCGGTCTCCGTTATCGTAAAATGAACACAACCGTCAGCACTGATCGAAGCTGACGTCCCAAGATTGTCCTCACCTAGGCCGAAAAATGAGTCGGAGCCAGCTTATTAATTTTTTTTTTGTGTGTGTTTCCAACACCTCACACTGAAGCAAACATTTAAAGGAATTTTAAAGCTATTTTCCACAGTAATAACCCTTTTAAAAACGTCTAAGGAGACAGATTTTTCCACACAATGAAATTCTGTATGAGAAAAAGAAAAAAAAACTTTGGTAGCAGAGGAGCGTATTTATCAACCTCCATCCGATCTACAAAAACAGAGTGTGCAGAAGCTGCATTAATGAAAAAGCTTACAAGGCAACACTAATGTAACATGTCAGTTATGCTAATGGCTGACTTCACACTGCAGCTACACAGAGGTTAATACACCTATTTAAAACATAATCATGCAAATGACTAATGACAGAAAACTAGAGCACTAGAAGAGAAAAAAGGGAAGCAGGGAAATGAAAAGAAAAAGAGAGATGTCATTCTCTTTCCTTAAACCATTCATCCAGGGGCGATTCAAGGACTTGACCCTCAGGGGCCTGGTGGGTTTTGCTGACCAGGGGGCACAAAATGTATATGATAATACGAGGGAAATCATTAAGTGGTTGTAAAGAAATGCATATTTTTCAGGATGGCCGAGACAAAAAATAGGGAGGTTAAAGCCACTTTGAATAGAGTCTCGAACCACCCGCCAATCCAGGCATGCATATATCTATTCATCCATGGAGGCATCTATCCATCCATGCAGACATGCATCCATCCATCCATCCATCAGTTGTTAACTGTTTATCCTGGTCAGGGTCATGGGGGCCTGGAGCATATTCCAGGCAACACAGGGCTGAGGTATGCCCTTAATATTAATAATAATAATAATAATAATAATAATAATAATAATACAAGTTCTTCTTACAGTGACATGTCACATGACCTGATCAGCAGGTTCAACTAGATAGCTGTTTGGATCAACGAGAATGATTAATTCTCTTCAGTGTAATTGGCAAGAGACGGTTATCTGTGATGTTCTCTTTGCTGGCTCCTTAACACACATAAGCGGCAGAGGTTGGATCAGTTTCTCTCTGCTTCGGCCTGACGTAATCTGAAAGCGTGGACGGCCGTCAGAGCTCCAGCCCTCCACATTTCCTCCATTTTTCTCTCATCTTTTTGGGGAGTTATGTATCCCGGCTCCAGTGTCCAGTGGCTGTCAATAATTAATGATTGGGGAAAAAAAATTGTTAAAAATCCAACATCAGCAGATACATCAAACAACATGGTGAGACACTCTACACTGTTAGTTAAAAGGCAGACATGCAGTAATAACCGCCGTCTGGATGGATGGATGGATAGATAGATAGATAGATAGATAGATAGATAGATAGATAGATAGATGGATGGATGGATGGATGGATGGATGGATGATAGATAGATAGATAGATAGATAGATAGATAGATAGATAGATGGATAGATGGATGGATGGATGGATGGATGGATGG
>JAODJW010000081.1:6522139-6553598 GCA_026777045.1 Hyperopisus bebe | reverse complement strand
AGAACACCATTAGCACTGCATGTTGCATAAGGCCAGCTGGACTGACAGGACTGTCTGAAACTTCCCAGCATTCCAGAGATGTGAGGTGTCACATGTCCAGCGGCCTTGTTATTTCTGAGCCGTGCGCATCCATAAGGGAGACCTGCGCTGAGGAAGAGAAAAACAAGCCAGCGCAAGAAAAGAGATGCTGTCTTCCCTCATCCTCTCTCTCCCTCTCTCTGAGACCAATAACTCATTTCTTGAATGTAACGGCACTCTGCTAAACAAAAGAAAGATGTCTCAATCGAAAGAAAAAAGATAAATGCGTGAATGGGATACGAGTATAATTATGTATAGATTCTGAAGTGCAGCATGAAGAGGGAGATTCGTCACCGCGTACGGTTTTAATTAATAGGAAAATGAAAAACCCCTGGAACAGATGAATGGATGCGTTTGAAAGAACGCAGCTTGTGCTGAAAACACTGCTAATCGCATTATGAGTGCTTAATTCCGGCTTTCATTTACGTATACAATGCAAAAGAATGCAGACTCCGGACCTCGTCCTTGAACTTTGCTGAATTTTCCTTGTTACATGTTGCACCCCCGCCCACATTAATTTGCTGTAGATTTAAGACGAAATCGCCCATGCAGATTTGGAACCTGCCATAAATAGAAAAAGCTCTGTTTTCCTCCCAACAGCTGGTGGCCATAACAACAAATCACATGCACTTTTTGAAAGGACTAATTCAGATGCAGTGCAGCGGTACTTTCGCTGTAACAGTAATTACAATGGAAAGCAGGGAATAGTAAGCGATCAGGACCTGGGAATAGCTGCAACCATTTATTACTCATTTTAAACTTTCAATTAGCCCCTGTGTTCGTTTTCACGTTAGCATGCATATCTTCACATTACCTTCAGAACAACCATAGGTACAATGTTCAAATGTACAGGTGCATGATTAAGGACCTGAACATGGTTACATAATTATCCACATTCTCTGAACATCAGACTTATTCATTTTTAACCTTTAATGCTATCAAACAAGGGCAAAGCTGCCAGGGATGGGCTGTGAATCCCCACAATCAACTATTTAAGCCCAATCTTTAATAGGGTGACCAGATAATCCATGTCAGAGAGGACACTTGGGGCTATGACAGGATTTGTAAACTACCATTTCAATTAAAAGGACCTGGATTTCACTTTACGCGCTGAGTTCTTGCTGTGTGCTGATTGGTCAGTCTCTGGTGTTCATGCATGTGTCACAAATGCAGTTAACTCGATTAATTTAATATTGAAGTTATGATTGTCTAATAGGAATGTTCCTTACTTAAACTCTTATTGGACAATCTTGACATCTAGCTTAAGTTAACCCACCTAACTTGGAAATCCTGCTTAGTGGAACACCCCTCAGGATTTTTTCACTAGCCAGATAAGTCAAATGCAAGGGTAGTCCAAATGTAAGGATAAGTCCAATATGAATGTCACTCATCTCTTTTCCTTTTGGACACTTTTCATGTTTGGCTTAAGTAATCCAGCTAACTGTTAAATTCTGCTTTATGGAATGCCCCCATGATCTTCAGTTGATGTCTATTATAAAAATGTTACAATAGCTGACCTGTAGGGGCAGCGTGGTTTATGCACGGATACACAAAGAAGGAGAGGTTTGCTGTTTTCTGTTGAGAGCGGACTTATTTTATTTTATGTTGGCAGATTTTTTATACAAGAAAATATTTACCTTTGTACATGTCTGTTCAGAACCCAGATCATAGGTGAAACGCTGGAACGATGGCTGAATCTCCATAACCGAAACTATTTCAGTTAGCTGATTGTTTGAACCTATTCTGTATTACAAGCTAGTCCCTGTGACCTGTAGCAGGTTGCGAGGTCTCGTCTCTCTTCTCTGAGTCACCGGCTGGTTCGGTTCATGGTTGCTCTGTGTATGACTCTTGCCCGCCTTTCCTATTTACGATTCCTGATCTCCCCTAAAACCCAGTTAATGACTGATTGACCTATTGCCCAGCTCAGATTCTGAGTATCGGTTTGCAGAAACAAACCCCAGGATTGGATCTAGACCCGTGGGACTCAATCAAACGCTCCAAACAACAATACTAATAATGAATCAATATTGAGCCTTAATTGCCTGCGATTTAATGCTCACATAGCTGGTCTGTAGTGATGTATAAACCATTTAAATATTTTGGGGTCGTTGTGAGTATTTTGACTGCTGTCTGAGTAGAAATATGCAGCAATATTGGCTTTTCCTCTTTACAAATGAGGCTCCTTTGTGATTTTCAGAGCTTCGTAGTTATTCTTCCAAGTCATTATGCTTCATCAAACTCACACATCCTACAGCATTACCAACCTGGTTCAGATCAATACAATTAAACTCGCTGCACCAGAGGGAGAGAAAAGCCCTATGATACGAATCGGGAAAAATAGAGCACATTTCCACACTGATGTTACAAAACAGGGGAAAAAAGGAAAAGAAACAAAAACAATCCTCTGCTGACTAACGAATCAGTGTCAGCGTGGGTACAAGGATAAATCAACACATTTATCATTTCCGTTTACATCTTGTCCATTCACTACCTTGATATTGTCATTTCCTTACTGTTGCAAAATGTGTGTCATGTATTAAATGGTATTTCTATTCGCCGTTTCCCAGCTGCATTGAGACTTGTACTCTCCATCATGCTTTTTTATTAAGAAAGTGCCACATGTGACACGAGCGGAGGGGGACTGACAGCTCCGCATGGTTTGCATCTCTCCAGCGGCCTGCTGTGTTCAGCCAAGCATGTAAGGCTCTCGTTTGATGACACTCACCTGGCTCCCCTCAAGAAGAAGAATGGACTCTTCTGAAGGTATACCAGCTCAGCTGAATGCACACGCTCTGTATACCCAACGAGGAGCATCCTACACAGCTGTAAAGATCTCGATTCTCCCATTAGGGTACGTTTGGTTACTGTTACCAGTGTGATGTGAAGTCTGCTATTTCTCAGCTGAAGCGTAGCCTGTATATCTGCGATGATAATTTAAGGTCTGCCAGTTTAGGAGCCTCCTAGCCATTAAAGCTCATCCTCCAGAGTGATCTTATGCCGTCTTTGAACGAGGCATCTAATCCATATTTGGCTGAACTGAAGAATCCTCCACTATATTTAAAAATGGATCAAAACTGACCAGGAAGCCTGCATCTGTTTTGGTCAGCGGTGAGCCCTCCGTCCGTCCATTCCTACAGGCCCACCTTCACAGGAAGACAGGATCTCTGTCCTCCTCTGCCGGACTGTCTACACCCACACGCTTCTGACTCCCAGGAACATCTTTTTTCTTGGCTTAAACCTCCCCTCATCTCTTCCTCCTTCTCCGGTTTTTCACTCCTCTTGTCTGAAATCTATCGATTTATCTGCACACTTCCCCTTCTTATCTATATTAATAAATATTTCCAGGACAACTTTTCATTGTTCTCTCTCATTCCTTCATGCACATATGCACATGCATGCGTACACACATACACACACACAAACACGCATAGACCTGTTTTGATATCCTTGTGGGGACTGTCCATTCATTTCTGTGGGCAAAACCCTAATCCCCAAAATGACAACCCAAAATACAAGTCATTCTTTGTTTTTTTGAATACAGCCACAGATTTTTATAAAATTGAGGTTTCCCTTGTGGTGACCAAAAAAATGCTTTCCACAATAACAGGTTTTTCTCACATTGTGGGGACATTTAGTCCTGACAATGGAATGTATACCCAGCCCACACACACACACGGGCACATACACAAACATGCAAGATAGAGTCTGAAAGCTAAGTACCAGTTCTGAATCAGGTGCTCCCCCAAAGAAGATTAGCACATGTAAACCTTCCCTTCATGTCTCAGTAATATTACAAGCCCTCGTTTAATTTGGCGAGCATGAATCATTGACATTGTGGATCTACTATATCTGCAGTCCTTGGCCATTTCTTTTACTTTGTTGTGACTTACTGTGCACGCTGACCTTGATTTACAAACATAAAAAAAATGAATTAAAACACTGCTATGCCTACTGTCAATATGACTGTAAACTGGATGTTTGTGGCGAGTCATATGAACACAGGAAACATCTCTCCATATAAAAATGAAGCAGAATAGATGTGGATTTACCAATAAATTACTAGGCGGACAACTAAACTAAAGTTTAAAAAGCTAAGACTATTACGTTATGTGCAATGTGCAGACGCTGATTTATGCGACTGAATGGATTTATCGGGTTCCTTTGAAGAAAGAATGAACTGGAAACACTTTGCTGACAATTGGCAGAAATAATCCATCGCCGCTGTTAACTCCGCGCCTTTCAAATTACCGTCGGTAACAATGACAAATCAAGACGCTTTAGCAATGAAAACAAAACAGCAGTAGGCCGCAGAATCCCCATCGCTCCTCTCCCCGTGAAGCTAGCGGCGTAAAATCCCTCACCCGCCTTTGTTTTAACGTTTAAAGCATCTCATTCTCATGAATGAGACAGGAAACACTTGGGGAACATATCAACAAGCATGAAAAAAGAAGACAAATACTAAGTATAGACATTGACAGTCATGTACCTGAACTATTTTTAGTTAAAATCATTAAATATAAAAGGTAAAGCAGACAGCTGTATTACAGTTCATTTTTACGCCCGAATGTTGTTTAAAAGTTTTATCAAGATTGAGGGTTTGGTCTTTTAACGATTTACAAAGTGCCGTTAAACACACGTGCCTCGATTCTGGAGATCTGTCATTGGTTAGCAGGGTACCTCCAACAAATACTGGATTTCTTGACTGAAGAGCGGCCTAAAAGAGAGAGGGGAACTTGGGTCGGGTGGTGTGTTTGTGAGGCCACCGACGACTGGAGCCAGGGCATGTGGTGTGCTGACTTAGGCAGGTCGCTCCTTAAGGCAAATCTGGCCAATGTTTACCTTAAAAATAATCGCCACGTCAACCTTTCACCTCCTCCTCATGTATATTTGTAGAACTTGAAGTAGCCAGAGCAGGTCTTTCTGTGGTTGTTTATCCCAGGGTTGATGCTGACGTGAATTAGGGCAGCGGAATAATTACCGAGGCCAACAAAGCGTGTTATGCATGACCCCCTGTAACCTCACAGCTGTGCGTTTTCCCCCCCTTTGCAGAGAAACGGCAAAGGTAGCTAAGAGATGATGCTTTTTCACGGAAATCTTCATTGTCTCTCCCGTGACACATGGAAACAGCTCAATGTAACAACCGCAGGTCCTTCCGTTAGATCTCCATGACATCATAAGATACCAAGCCGGCGTCTCTGGGAATCATGGCAATTTAGAAAAAAAATAAATAAATAAACAAGAAAAAGTGTGTGGGTGAACAGAGCCGACTAGACCTGACATTTGAGCTGTTTCAGGATTGGTATTATTTTAGATATAATTTCCTGCTAGTTTGACACTGAATAAGACAGTCTGGGTTAGTGATTCATAAACCAATTTGCTCGTCACTCTGTTTGTTGAGTAATAGGTAATTTGCTCTCTTTTTTGTCCACATTACCATAGTTAGAAGCCTACTTTGCAAATTAACTCGAATTTGCAAGACCCTCTCGGCACTATGGATTATTCAAACGCGAGGAATCATCGGTGCAGCCTTGTGAAGCCCCGCCACACTTCCGTTATGGTCCCTCCTAATGGATGCTGAGGAATATTAAATATTATATTTTACATTCCGTGTCCTTTGGCTCTACTGTGTGTGATAGCTAGAAGTTTGATTTGTTCTTTCCTCTCATCGCCATCGCAGAATTTTATTTGCTGTAACAAGGTCGTGGTTAAGTCCTGGCAATTTCAGGGAGTCAATTAAATATTGAGCTTGAGTGAGTCATTATTGTTCTTTTTGAACCTGAGACTGCAGCAGGTCACAGTGAGAATCACCGTGGACGAATGCGCTGGTTCAAGGTCTCTTTTTGGTAACCCTGCATGATAAGGGGTGTGACTCTATTGTCTTATTGCAAAAGATGGAACAGTGGTAAAGATGATGAACAGATTTTAGCTGGTCTGGATTTCAAAATATTTCTATTCTGTTTTGGAGAATTCATGCGATTGTTTGACAGAAACTGTCCTGCCTCACCCTTTTATTTTGAAACTATTATCCTCCGGTATTATTTTTATTTTTAGACTCACATGTTAATATTAAACCAACTGGAAGCCTACTATAATTTTCATGTAAAGCTACGGGGATAATTTTATTGTAGCATAATTATAGATATTACTCAAAATGACAGGAGTAGTTGTCTTTTAAAATGCTTAAGTTATTCTTGCAGTTCAAGCGAGAACTTCTCGGCCAAAGAAAATGAGTGCGATAGCTAGCTGTGAGTAATTATTGAAAAAATTCATCATAAATGTATTTCAGCTGTGGTAGTTGTGCATGAGATCGACAGGTTGCTTGTTTCAAGGCACATGTAAGACTATGAACGCCGACTCCCGAGATTCTAGCTGAATCTCACAAAGACATCAGCGATAGACCACACAGAAGATCATTAATGAAGTGGGTGTAAAAGTGATGACGCTTTACCATCATGCGTTATTATACTTAACACTTTTGTGCTGCGCTATTCCATTATGAGACCTACTGAGAATTAGGGTAACTAACACTTTGAAACTGAAAGTTGTAATTTCACCTTATATGTATGTAAACAGAAAAGTCTATTAAGTGCACCCCATAACCATGACTTATGTGCCGGTATTTTGGAGTCGGTCTCGTCTGAGAGTGTTCATCTGCGCTTAACAGGTATTTGAATTTTAATAGCTCCTTTATATCCCTTTTATTTTGTTTATTGTTGAAATTCATGCCTGGATCCATGGAGTCTCGACTCTTAAACACATCTTGAATAAAAAATATCCCATTAAATAATTTTTTCATTACACAATTGCAGTCTTTTGGGTTGTATTAACAGTCAGACATGTAAAGAAACAGTAAACATAATTAAAAGTGATTTAGGTGCATAAACTAAATTCCAAATGAGTGCTATAAAAATACAAATGCAATAAATGGAGAATGAAATAAATAAGAAAATGATTTTAAGTTGATATTAAAACCATGTCAGCATGTATGCCTTTGCATACTCTGATGGTGTCTGTGCTGCCAGTGTCTGCTCTGCCACATGGGGGCACTGTTGTGCAGGGAGCAGCGCCTGCCCACATCTCTGGGTCAGAACATCACGCCTCGATGGCGTTCTAGTCCTTGGAGTCACTGCATGGCGATTCCAGGGATGGCAAACAAGACGCAGCCTTGATTTTTCTGCCTGCCCTGATCTATCATCGTTACTCAGCCGCTTAACAAACTACACCAGCAGATATTGTGTATGATTGCACCTATTACACACATAGCTACTGCAATTTGTAAAAGGTTCTCTGAAATTAAATACCCGGTAATTTATGCTTATTGTTATCTAACATGAAGCGCACACATGCAGTTAGAATTCATGGCGATTTTTTTTAATCAGTACAACACATAGCGTTATCGTCTGTTAACTACTCCATGCTGTTATAATTAAGCTACCAATTAATTTCTCTGCTGGCCAATAAAATTTACAACTTAATTCTTGATATGTCTTATCGTCAATGGTAATATTGCCCTTGACAATGAGCCTGTCATCTTTTTCAAGTGTATGGTGCGATCTGTTTCTCTCCTTTTCGTGAGCAAGCAGAAGCCATCAGCTGTACACAAGCTAACCCTATGGACAGTGTCTGGTCAGTCTGGCTGTAGTACCTGTCATTTCCCATCAGATGTTACCTAGATAATCCTGCTTCTCTTTCATTAGAAATGCAGGCTCTGCAGCTGCACACTATGAACATCCTTGTCACCCATATAAGAACCAAACCAGAGGAGAGCAGACAGGAGCCGTCTGCCGTCTCATTTAATGAAAGCTGGGCGTCTGCGCTGAACCTTTCACCATTGCGGGTCCTGTGGATGAAAATTTCATCTGGTGAATCCAAGCTGCAATTGCTTGAATATGTCCCCTGCATTGTTAGTCCAGAAAGGAACTGGCAGACAATGGAATGCGACGAAAAAGGCGCAGGATGCCGCCATATCAGCATATGGGCACTGAGAGAGGGCATTGATGGTGTGAGGCCATTCAATCCCATTTTACATTTCCTACTTGTCTGGAACATGAGTAGAATGGAGGATCTGTTAACCTGAGCATGTGTGGACAGTGCTCTGAAAGCCGTGGCAGATAGAGTGTGAGTATGGCTGAGTAAGGGTGAGTATAGCTGAGTAAGGGTGAGTATGACTGAGTAAGGGTGAGTAAGGACACAGTAAGGAAATACTGCCATAACCACTGGCCAGGTGGCAAACCTCTCAACACGATGCCTAATTAATTAACCTCTTCTCTTTGATTAATCCGGTGATTGAATGAACCACACAGATTAAATTGCACCAATATGAACCTTAGTCAATCATATGCCGTAATTTTTTCAATCATACCAAATCAGGTTCACTAATTGATACATTTAAAATTGTTCAAGGGGCGGGGCTGCATTCTTTATTTTATTCTTCGTTACACTCAAATCTGACTACATTAGTATTGACTTTTAATCAGTCGTTTATAGGCTACTTAAGTCTTCATGGGCTCACTGATACACTGAAAGAATGAAGTCTAACTGCTCTACGTCTTTGGGGGACAAAAACTGTATTTTTAATAGATTTTCTTTCGCTTTGTTATAATTCCGTATGCATGGCACTTGAGTTTAACACCACTGCATAAAGAGAGCAGCATGTGGTGAATGCTGTGAAACGTTAATTTAATGTTTAAAGTCCGCTAGTGACCCCTATGGCCACCCTAGTTCTAGCATTACTGCTGGGGAAATTGGAGCTCTATCAGCAGATGCTCAGTAAAACGTGCAGGAAGGTTCTCTCAATTGGGGGGGGGGGGAAGATTTAAAAACTCGCCTGAGGGACTGAAGCCTCAAGCTGGTTCAGCAATGGACCCACTGAAGGTTTAATTGTGTCCCCCTGTGATTGTGTCTCCTCTGAAGATCATTCTCTCTTATTCTGCACAAGTTCTACCCCAGGCTGCCACCAGAGCCTTTTCCATCATGGGCCACATCAGCATCCGAATCCCTGACTCGCGTTGGGTTTCCCCCGTAACCCCCGGCCTTCTCAAAGGCCGCCATCCAGCCCGTATCGCGTGGAGTCGAAGCTGTCGACAAAATCCACCCGCGTGGAGTGATCCAGCCAGCTGACATCTGGTGTGGTTTTACCGGTGGGTAGGATATCCCACACATCTGGCAACCCGCGCCCTGTGTTACACGAGCAGCCAGAGTTCAGACTGCTGCCTGCCGATGCTGGGCCTTTTATTTCTTGAGAGGATTGTCCTTTGTGCTGGGAATTTCCTGCTGCAACCAGTGACCAAAAAAACCTTTTTCCAGATACAATGGTCACCACAGAACAACGTATTTTATGCTGCCGAATGAATGCCGTTTCAATCTCTTAGAGTGCGAGGGCTATTCATTACGCCTTAGCGCCTATTCATCCGTAAAGTGGCCTTACTTTTAAGTCTCATTTCTGCTGCATGGAAACTGTAAAGATGCATGTGTCACAGTTAATTATGCCGACAGAATCATATTCCTCCCGTCGTGTGAGCAGCAATGGGAAATGGTATTCTTGGTGGATTTTTTGGTATGTTTGGCCGAGTGGACGTGACACCGCATGCACAATAACGTCACGGATATACAGCCGGTAGTCTGTGCTGCTCCGCAGTGTTTACATGTTACGGGAGGCCTCATGGAGACGGCCTACAATAGCACTGTTGTCTCTGTCTGTCCCCTGTGCCAATCTTCAGAGCAGCGCCGTGGATCAAAGACCTTTTCATCTGTGACTTTTCCTTCACTCTGCGGTACCGTGGGGGCATCGGGAAGCCGGTCTTGATCTCACCCCAGCGCAACCCAAGTTTAAAAGCAGAAGCCCAGTCAGCTCTGGACGCTAAGGGTTACGGCTTGACTGAAACCTTATAGCAGTGCGCAAAGCAGAGGAAGCTTCATGGAAACTCTGTCTGCAATGAATTAATCCGCGGCCCTCGAATCTGTAGCTCTCTGCTGTCGTTTCTGCTGATATTGCTGAGTTGTTCAGGCTGATTTCAGGGCTCAGAAAAGACCCACCGCTCTATATTTATTGTAGTAACATTGTGTGTGGGCATCTATCATTTGAAGGTTTTAACAATGACTGTTAAAGGATTTTCTGTAAGGGGACATAAATGATGGGCTACATCTATGTGTGTGTCGTTTGAGGACTGTAGGCAACATACTGAAATGTGTGATTCTTCAGGGTTAAGCCTGTTTTTGTTGTCTACTTTAGCTGAAGCGCAGCTTTTACGGTAAATAACGCCTGGAATCCGGTAGCCCCATATATTACTGCGTTTACGGTATATTTACGATTCTCCATCAGTGAGCAACCAGGAAACAGGTGGAGCCGAAAGCCACACAGGCCGCGCCATCGGCCTCGCGTGCGACGGATGAGGAAATGCGGAAAAGCGACTGGCGACGTCGATGCGGACCCCTAAATCCATCAGCGGCGCCCGAGGGCAGTGGCATCTGGGCCACACGACGCCAAGCCATCCTTCCTGTTCAGCTTTGGGACGTTCCCAGGATGTCCTGTTTGTCACTACACGGGACCATAAACCTACTGGGTTAGTAAGTACATTTACTAACCGCAGTCAGAACACTAAGTCTGGTTTATCCAGTCGAAATTAAGATTGTGGCGGTAACAAAGTAACAAGATTTCCCTCATATGACAGACATTGAACTATTAGGTTTCGGGTCTAAGTCGAGATAAATGGCACCTGGCACTTACTGACGTGCTTTTTACCTCCTGAAGACCGGCAAGAACCGAAAAAAGGAACCTTCTTGATGGTAATGAAGATTTAGGACCCTAACATTCGAAGGCCAAAACTCTCATCTCCTGACAGAGGCCCCGTTTGGCACACAGTAAATCACCTACATTTGGGCATGGTCCGTCTAACTATCTGCCCATTACCGGCACTAATATGTGGGAAATCAGTGAGGGCACTTCCATACCGGCCAGCCGTCTCCATTTCCGTGTTTCCTGCCAGTCGTGTAAACGTGCAGCCGTCTCAGAAATAACTACTGCCAGTGCCTTAGCAACAAAAGCTAATTTGTCTTGCGTTACACTAAGGCAAGTTGAGTAATTATTCCATTAGTTAATAATTAAGGGAACAACATTGCTAGAGTTAGGCAGTAACTGGCTCTAGTTCCCATAAATCAATAGTTTAAATTAGGCTCTAGTAGCAAATAGCAGATCAATGCAGCAGTTCTGATTGATTCCTATGGCCGGCTAAGACATTAAGGTGTTTGTACAGGCTGAAGGTTTGAATAACACTGGTGAAAGTGCCTCTATAAAGGGCCGTGCATTTGCAGCCGTAACTCTGAGTCACAGAGATGTCATCTGACAGGTTTCCGTCAGGGCAAAAAGCACAAGGCTCGAAAACGTGACCCTCCCCCCCGGGGTCAAAGGTCATTCCTATCCCATGGGATTCACCTAGCGTCAGTCTCTGCTGTGTCCTGGGCTTTCATGTGACTAAACACAGGAAAGGCAGACTGGGAAGAGGGAGAACACCTTCAAAACTCGCTCCGTCATTCTCTTCCCTGCATCTGGCCCAAGTCTGTGAGCAGAATCTCAGAGCAGAATTTAAAATGTAAATGTGAATGCCGGTCACATTACCATCAGGAGCGCCGTTCTGGGATGTGAGCTGTGTGACATTTAAAACGGTAGTCTAAGGGTACCCTTGGAAATATTACTGCCTGATAAATTATTTCCCCAAAATAATTCAGTAACTAAATTACATTTTGTCTCTGGTCAGAACTGTGGAGCAATAGTTTTATAATTTGGAAAAATTAGCCATTTTATCTGGAGGATAGAGTCTTAAATGTCACCTGTCGCACAGCAAATTGTCTTTTTGAGAAGCGAGTGTGGATGGAGGGATATGTGATTAAGGGGGGCTTTTTATCGGGTAATAGATAGCACCGACAGAGGCCCTCCTTCGGAAACGGTATCGCCGCAAGATGCTCGAGGAAATGGCAGAATTTGGAGGAGAGATTTCGTCGCATTAAGTTAATGAGTTTATTCTGTCAGGTTGTTACACGCCGCTGTCCCGATAACTGCAAATAATCCCGCTCCGTTACTCGCTGCTAAAGTCATCCTTTTCCCTTTTTTTCCTGGTCCATTAGCTGCAACAAACAAAAAAAAAATGCATTAAGTTGACCTTTCGCTTTGTGTGGGGTTCTTGGAGAATAGGGTATTTAAGGCTTGCTGATGAATATTTGTGTTTTTCACTAAATAGACATTTCACAGTTAAGGAGAGCAGACTGTCGATCGGGGGGGGGGGGGGATATTAGGGCCACAGAGGGTATGACAGACTCTGTGTCGGGTTTCTGTTTGATGCTCGTTCAAACATCACGGGAGCAGATGACTCTGGGACAGGCAGCATCTGCCGTCGGATGGGGCTGCATCAACTGTGGCATTTTTATGTCATTATTGGAGCAAATAAACTGAGAAACGCACAGAAAACCCATGTGCAGTGGGCATATTTCATAAAATTAAGATCTGTGGCGTGTAATATCCTGTCTACACAGGAAGTCCCTTTCAGTCCCAACACGACTTTACGCGATCAAAGCGAACACAGTACACAGCGTGAACGCGACTTGCCTGAAAGCGTCTCCCCATGACACAATGCGGAGGGACGGGTTCAGGCAAAACGTTTCACCAGGACATGGTAACGGAGCACAGTGGGGAGCAAAATCTCATCTCCACCACCATAAAGCAGAGTGCAGTGGTCACTAATGGAGTCACTACTGTCCCGTTCATAAATAACCTGATCAAGACCATCTTCACCTTAAAGAGTACGCCACATGGTGATTTAGCATGAATAAAATCATCCTTTAGCGATATACACATTGATTGGTCAACTAGATATAACTATACCCCACTGGCCAGACACGAGGAGAGCTTATAACTTCTAAAAGGGTCCATATGTGCTGCATTAGCCAGGTGGCGGGTAAAAGTGCCCAAATGACTCGCTCGTATCAGATGATAAAATGCTTTAAGTGCATTTTATTAAATGGTCACCACGGTGGTCAATGCACATGGGACCGTCTCCTGGGGGAATCGGGTCATTATCTTATAAAAGTGTCCACATTAAGTGCACAAGGCCGCAGCTAATCGACGTTTTTCTGAACCACACTTTTAACTGGACAGCGACGTCCCCTAGGGATCAGTGCTGATGCATTAAATGACAATATCGAGTGCAATTTAATCATTTCATGTGACCAGCGGCACGAGAGGCAGGCGCGTGTTGAAATTCTACTGCCGCATGCAATTTAGGTTCATTACGAGAGGGAGGAACATGTCTTATTTATTTTCATTTATGTTTAGTTTTTGCTCAGATCAGCACATGCTAAGCTAATCTAATGGTTCTACTTAGTCCGGCTCATGGATCAAATTAGCACTAAAACCAGATTTGACGGGGTGGAGATTCACCGACTCCACAAGCTAATCAGTGGGGTGGCTGCTAATTGACTTTGTTTTTCTTTTATTTGGTTGTTTTTTTTCCCCTGTTTTAATGAATATGGGCAAATATCAACCTCCGTCGTCTTTGGTGAAAAAGCAAATATCAAGTAGCCCACTCGCTAATTAAGAAAAGTTGTATCCGACTGTGAAAAATCACTTCACCAAACATTAATGCGGCTCGGTTTCCCCTCCAGTTGCCGTCTTGCCGAGAAGCAGCTTGAGAATTTGGCCAGTTTCCCCCCGCACCTGGGGGCATGAGGAGCTGGCTACTCAAACAGAAAGTAGAATAGCGCCTGGTTTCTTCTACGGGGGGGGTCTGAAATGAGAGGTCACAGGGCTATTGGGACCGTAAGTCAACACTCGTGTTTATTTTACATTAGCTCTGAGGTGGGAACGGGGTAGGCCATTAAAGCAGAACAAACTCCAGTTGGGAAGTATCATTAATGTTTAATTAGGCCTGGGATTCTGGTTATGGGCCATCGATCCTTGGTTATGGTCACGCCACTGTGTACACACGTACTCCACGTCACGCCACGCGCTAAGTTATGTCGCAATTCCCTATTTATGTTTCGAATTAATGTGAAGTGGGAAAATGAATCAGAATAACCACAATTCATCTTTCGACGAACTCCGCGAGACGAAGCTGAATGTAAAGAGATTGTACAGGCTGGTGAGTGGTGGGGGTGTAGGATAAAGGGTATAGGGTGTAAAGTATAGAGCAGGGATTCAGGTGTAGGATAAAGGGTATAGGGTGTAAAGTATAGGGGTTCCGAAACTTTTTGATCAAAGGTCCACATCAGATTTTTGTTCAAAGTCAGAGATCCGGAACAATTTTCAAGAATAAAACAACATTTCACATACTTCCATGAACTAATGTTAACCATCAATATACACATCAATATAGAACAATAACAGTAACTTAATTTAAAGACTGGTTTAACTCTTGCTGATTGTTTCCACATTCAGGGTATGGAGTTTAGCAAGTAGAGTATGTGGCATAAGGTATGAAGTTTAGGATGTAGGGTATAAAGGTTAGAAAGTAAGTTGTAGGGTGTAGGATATAAAGTTCAGGGTGTAGAGTATACGAAGAAACTTGTTTAATGAAGATAAAGCTCTTTTTGTCATTACATTCACAGGCAGGGACAGTGACAAAACAGTACTGAGTATAACCAGGGAACAACCTAATACTGCCTTTTGTAGAACAAAACCTGGACATGGGACAAGTGTCGGATTTAGGAAAAAAGCCTGAATTTACTGACTAATTCCTGCAGACATCAAGGAGGGACAGATGGAGTAAACCAACACCCGAGTCACCTGATGCTCCTACTCGTGGTGGGGGGACACTTCCCCTCCCAAGTGCACATTTTGCAGTGTCACAAATTATTCCAGGATAAGTGCATACACTTATTTTTTTAAGCACACTGAGCCTTGTGGTGCTGGTAATGACTGGCATACTGTGCAGTAAATTTATGGGAAGGATGTAACTTCGATCATTTTTTTTTCGTTGATGTAACTATACATCTGAATTTCCAGCAGTGAGTCTTTGGTTACTTAGTGCTGCGAGTTCTTCATGTACAATCACAGATGTAGAGACCAGTCAATATGAAGACAGCAAACTAGTCAGGGAAACAAAGTTAATACAATGAATGAAACTAAAGTGAAATACAAAGGCAGGATGATTATTCAATTTTTTTTCTATTAAAATGTATTTTTTTTTTTAATTTGAAACAAAAATGAAAGGTAATACTGCACATTTTAATTCAATTAAAAAAGTTGTTTTTCAGTTTAATTCAGTTTTTTTAAAAAAAATCTCCAATAGTTTCTCAAACATCTGTCATTGATGAGATAAAGAAACTGCCTTTCGCAAGATAGTGGATCATGTTCCCACGACAACCTCGACATGGAAACCAGAATTGCTTCCAAAATCTCCACCTGGCACCTCTTCTCTTAAGCATTTTTACCTTAATACGCCACTGATCAAACGTTCGATAGTGTAATGTAATACCCAACGGTAAAGTGTACAGGTCTGC
Source organism: Hyperopisus bebe (assembly GCA_026777045.1). Classification (NCBI taxonomy): domain Eukaryota; kingdom Metazoa; phylum Chordata; class Actinopteri; order Osteoglossiformes; family Mormyridae; genus Hyperopisus; species Hyperopisus bebe. The sequence goes on along the minus strand of JAODJW010000081.1, from coordinate 6,538,031 downwards.
ATTGGACTTTATCTGGGGTCAGTCCACTCTCATTGAACAACGGAGATGGTTTGGGGAAAAAACACAGAGGAAAATAAATTGTTTTACTCTCATAGGTTTGGAATGCGGGTGTAATTTCACTGTGTGCCAGATATCCGGAATTTATTTGCTTAGACATTCTGGACAGGCACTGTAATGGCCGTCTAAGGAGATGGGATTTGATAAGCTGGACACAGTAAATACTGAGATATCATAAGTATCTTTTTAGGAATACAAACTCCTCTTTAACTGCGTTCTCAGGTCCAGAAACACCAGTATTATGTATGAGAAGCAGAACTACTTTCTTATAAAATGTGAAAATGAGATATTGTTATCCCAGATCAGTTAGGGAGCTGGAATTATCTAAGCTGAAGGAAACTGTCATGATGGATGTTTTTCAGACAGCATTGATCAAAGAGCTTTGGGAAATTTAAGAAAATGTGCTCACCCACCAGAAGGTGATTTGAGCGATTTTCCTCAAAACGTTTCGCGCAGATAATGCTGTTAGAACTGTGTGCAAATAATTCTCCAAAATGCGTTTGTCCATGAACATGTTGTTTATTTAATGCGATGCTCACCTCTGAATTTATGCGACTTAAATGTCCTCTTTAACATCTTAGGATATGTTTGAATGTGTTCAATTGAGAAGATTTTAAAAGTGTTTGGGGTTTATGTGAGTTCCTTCCAGCGGGTCTCAGCGTTACTGATAGTTATTACCTTTTGTGTTTTGCGGAGAGCAGGTCAGCGGCATTTTCTAGAAAGTTATGCTTGCGATTAGCCATCTGGCTAGCAACAGCTAATAGAGTAAAATGCTGGCCAATCAGGTGTCATATTGCAACATCCATCTTACCATGAGCCTATAGAGACTCTCCCAGACAGCTTGGGGCACAGGGCAAGAGCACACCCCGGGAGAGGATCGCGATCCATCAAGCACTGGGCAAAATCTCCAGTTGTACAGGTGTCATGTACCTGTTAGACACCTGGTAGCCGTTAGCGTGGTGGAGAGTGATGTTAGCATGGCATCCTGTGCCTCCATGCCATGCTGGAAACACGCCCCCCCCCCACCATGGCCAAGACCACTAGAGCACGACGCTCAGTCATGCAGAAACAATCTCCCAGACGGCTGCCTGTAGCGAATGCTGAGTCATCTGGTGGGGAGGAGTCCTCAGTCCCCTTTCCGGCGGTGGGGGCTTTTTACATCAGTGGGTTTGGGGAATTGAGGGATACTTTGTGGAAATGACTGTAGGATGAGGTCTGGAGGGTATTCCAGACCACTGGGGCTCAGCCAGGTGGTTTGAACCTGATCATACGCAGTACGATCACAGATGAACAAACAGAAGCAAAAAAACTAAACTGTTTCTTTATAGGAGGGGGAAAATAAGTCTGATCCTGCCCATTTTGTTTTATAAAAGTGCTGCTTTGCATCTAAGGTTAATTGATCACTTAAAATACAAACTGGTTGATTATCATTGGTGTCAGTATGTTTTATTCAAAACACGGAAGAAACCACACAGCCAACAAATTAATATAATTTTGTTAATCGACCTCTGTTTCATTGTTGTATCCCAGGACCGGTGCTGAATACATTCGCTTCCTTAAAAACAGCCTCAGCACAAGATGAAAGGCATGTCCAGCGCACGGTTAATTTCCATTATGCCTTACAACGACAACATTAGGGCCGAAATGTTCAGTCTCATCACGGAGATCGCTTAAGAGAAAACGCCTAATTGGGTGCACATGTCGCTCTTTCTGGCTGCGCGGTGAAATTGAACATGACAGCCACTGACGCGGTCAAACCGGAGCAGCCAGGCGAACACATGCCCGCGCCCGCGTGCCCGCCGATGGGCGTCCCCGCGGAGCGGATGCTTGGACCGGGCGCCGTATGCACTCGAGACTAAAGGGATCGCGCTGAGCGTTTAGCTGGAACTACTTAGTGTCACACTAATTGCAATAACGCAAAATAAAAGCTTTGATGAAGTTCTTGAAATCAATTCCCCTGGTTTTAACCGAAAAGGTTCCGTGCGTGTTTCATCGCACATAGACGTAATTCTTATCATAATTATATAAAAAATACGTATAAATTCATTTGTGGTGTGATTTTGTTTTATTTCTGGCAAAATAGGGGATAAAAGCATTTTATGTACTGTCCCACAAGATCAAAGCGTGTTTGATAAGGCCACCTCAAGCTTTCTCTTATTATAAAAGCTTTTGCTTTTATTGAGTGAAGCGAGTGGGGGGCAGCAGTATTACATCTGTGACATTCCTCAAATACCCAATGTCTGTTTTCACACCATCGCTCTCACAGACTTAAAGCTAGAAGCTGCAATTACCGATCAAAGATCTCAGATAAATCTCATTATTTCACAGGATAAACTCATACAGACTCGGGAACACAAAATAATGGTCTTATGTCAGGCTGCAATCTTTGAAGCGCAGGACTAATGAATTAATAAAAATAAATGATAAAAATATATAACTTTGTCATTTACCTGTAGCACGATTTTAAGTGAATTACGTCCTTCTCAATAATATCACACATAATGCCTAGTTTACAAAAAAACACATAAGATTAATATATCTCATCGCATGATTTGTTTTTTTCTTATAATTTTTATTTGAAGACCCCCCTACCCTCCCTTAAAACCGTTTATCGTCAATTGCCGCTCCGGCAGACAGACCTTAACTTCCAGACCCGCGAGTAAAGAGACAACATGCACCCCGTCTCTCACAAACACATCCTAACTTTCTGCAAAGAAACACAACACACATAAAATAGCGACTAGAAGATCTTCTCCTAGAAACCCATGGAAGTAAAAATGGGAGATTTACTGAATCTCTTCTTGGTAATAAATGGGAATTTCTGCCAGCACTGTTTATGAACTGATGATTCTGAGTTTCTGGTAATTGAGTAATTTACTTTTTTGGCGTTTTCCAAATAAATGCGCGGTCTGGCCAGTTTTTTGACGGGTTTCTAACTCATTATGCCGTATCAGCCAACAGTGGGGTAAGAATTGTGACTGACACAAACGTTGCTATTTGTATTATACTGTTAACTAAACAATCGAGTTGCAGTTTGCACAATCAAATTAGTTAATCTTTATGAAACTTGGGAGATGATTAAATTCCATAATTTCACATAGTCATTTTATTGGTTATGATACAAGGTCTTCAATGAATTAAGTTATATATACACAGCCGTGCCGTGCTACCGCCCTCACCGCTCGTATACAGTGGACCCTGAACTGAGGTCATTTTCCCACAATGAATGGCTTGACATTCCAAGCGGTTTCTCGCAAATTGTGCAGAATTTCCCGCAAATTAAGGGCACATAATGCAGGACTTAACGCACTTTAAGTGCCATATTGGTGAAGATGAATAACAGTAAAATGGAAAGATAAATTTCACTTTACATATTAACTATAACAGCAATTGTTTACGAAAATAACCAACTGTATACAGTGCGACTACAGAACTGCCATAATATAATATTATAATACGAAGTACATGACGTCACACCTTCCCGTCCCCTCCAAAGTTAATATGAAACCTATGCCCCTTTCCTCAAGTTTCCACTGTTTTTAAATGCAGTTTTAATCTGCAGTGTTATATAGGCCTACTGCACACTTAAACCAGGACTTGCAAGTATATTATAAGTGAGGTACGTTTTGCAGTGAAACGCCGGTGTTCGGTCATAAAATCCTACCTATCGAGACGTGCTATCGAGCCTTTCTGCGCATGTGCAGTTCCACCGTCTTGGAATTAGGGTTAGGTTTTAGGGATTAGGCTTAAGGTAAGGGTTTTGTGGGGTTTTTGGGGGTTAGGGTAAAAGTTAGGGAAATCGATTAGCACTACGGTAACATTTTTTGACAAGGCAGCATATATCGACAGAACACCGGCGCTGGTGACCGCCGATCGTTTGATCGCGGTCTGATTTCTGTCAGCCGCGGGACAATCACATCAAGACTGCGACATGTGAGCCGACACCCTTCCCAGGACACCACACTCGTTTTGCTTTCTCGTCTTTCCTGCCTTTTCACCTTGTCTTTGTGTCGGCTGCGTTTGTCCCGCCATCCCGTTACCTCAGTGCTGTCATCAGCCCGGAGCGTGTTTTAATGATTCTTAAGTAGGACTTTTTGGATTTCTGCCCCAGACTGATTTATCGTTTTGAAGGTACAGCATATATAAAAAGTTCATCTGGAACTGCACATTCAAACTAGCGCAATACATATAAATGCATTGTGGTTTTTTTCTTCTCTCTCTCTCACTTTGAGATGATGAACAATTTATAGTTGGCCCATAAAAAGTAGAGGAACCTTTAAAAAACACCATGCATCTCCCATGGCCGACGGTACGGGGCCATTAGTCATTGTGCTGCAGGCTACATTAAGGAGCAACGTGGTATACGTCTGCTTCGCTCCAACCCGCAGTGGAAAGTCATCAGATATCTGCCAGAACAGCACTCCCAAGAAGACTAATTAACACGAATCACAAAAACAGGGTTTTCTTAATTTTTAAAAAGCCATTAAACTGTCACACATAGTTTTCTGTAACTGATGTGTAATATTTATATTAGTTTATTGTATGCAGTCTCACACAGTTATGATCAATGCAATCCATCCATCCATTTTCTGTACCTACTTGTCATGTTCAGAATTATGGGAGTCTGGAGGCTATCCCAGAATCTACAGGGACAAGGTGGGGAATAACCCAGGATGGGGCAGGGCTTGTACAATTTCTTAATTCTGATTCACCTTGTGTTTTTGGACTGGCAAACCTAAAGGAAGCCCTTCAACAACAACATGCAAACTCCACACACACAGGGCCAGAATGGAGACTCGAACCCTGGTCTCAGGTTCTAACCATGCTTAGCCCCCCATGCCACTCATTAACACAGTCGTTGTCGATCCAGAAAGGTAGAAAGTCATTGATCATTTCCAGAGCTTCAAGAAAACACATTTTCACAGAAGGTAAATTCTTCACCGGTCATGTGATAAGAGAGTGTGCCAATATTCATCACAAGATACCAAAACAGAATACCTCATTCCAAGAAAGCTGACCTGACCAAGAACCTGGACAAACACAAGTCTACACTACAAAATGACTTTGTTTACTTGCAGAGATAACTGCCCGTTGCCAGGAATAATAGCAGTACTACTCAGAAATGGACTTTGGGGAGACTTGCGTATTTTTTTATGAGGGTTTGTTTTGATACTTTAGCTACATTATTATCCAGGAGTATGACTCAGACACTTGGGAACAGCTTATTTGCAGAAATAAACGTTGATGCTCATTGTCCAGAACTGTAGGTGCACGATGCCACAAGTGCTTTCAGCTACCACTCAACATTCATCTTCCCCTTCTTGAACTCTCGTACCCTTGCAAAGATTCAGTTCTGCGTGCTTAGCTCCTCTAAACTTGTTTCCATGTCTGTTTTCTTGACCCGACTTCATAAGATATTAATAAATTATATAATCATGCCCTGGAGCTGGAACGTTCCAGAAGCAACAGCCTGGAGCGCAGTGAACACCCTCCACAAGGCCCGGAAACAACTGTGAGGGACAGGCTGGTTCAGGAAGCATGGGCCACAAATCTGGGGCAGCTCTGGGTGCAGACTGATTCTAACAAACGTGCCAGTATCACAGGCAACACTATTTTATTTATTTAACAGAAACTTTTATCTAAAATGACAAACAAAGGGTGTGGGAAATAGCTCAGCTGGCAAATTACAGTTACCTCTGTCCTGTTTTTTAGGCTGAAAATGTTTGCATTACAGTTTAGTAGCTGATGTTTTAATCCAAAGGAATATGGATTTTGAGACAAACTATCTCCAGAACAACTGTGGGTTGACAGCCTTTCTGAAAAACCCAATGGTGAAATGACTATGGTAACCAGGGGATTTGAACCAGCCTCCACCTGATGACAAGCATGGTAGTCTAACCCACACAGCCACTTGCCACCCCCTAGGGGGTACATCCCAGGACACCAGGGTGTACATCCCCGAGTCTTAAACCTCACCTTGCCGGTCGGAACGGTCCACTAGGGGCCAAGTTTCATCAGACACGCAAAGATTCATGAGTAATTAAAGCGACAACTCACATCTGTGAAGCACCTCTGTGATATCATGCGCGGACGGGGTTCGAGGATGAGATGGCAGACAAGAAGTCAAGCGCTGTTCACACTTTTGCACAGCTCGCTGGGTCAGATCCCCCGGCACCTCATGACGTGTGTGAACAGGCTTATCGAGTGTGAATTATTACTTACATTATGCTAGACTATCTAATCTCCCTTAGTCTGAAGTGGGGGTGGGGTCTCTCTGTTTGACTTCTTCTTTCCCCAAGACGCTAATTCTGTTTACAAAGGCGAAATGAAAGCCATTGGTGTCCCCTGCCCCCCTATCCCTCCTCGTTCCCCCGAGCGCCGTGGCGACAGCGCCTGTCAGATAAAGTGGGAATGCGCAGGAAATGCGTGCCATTAATGCGGCCTTGCTCTTATTGCTGCCACAGGTACGGCGTGTTTAAGAGTGACTAATGGCAATGATTCACGCTCATTAATGATCATGGGATCCAACGGCCTTGGAGAATGTCGATGTCTGTCCGCCTCCTAAGAAGGAGGGCGACGCATGTGTAACGCGTGAACCTTTTCAGTGTGCTTAGATCTGATGCTGCATGTCTCTGCACATCTGGCACTAATTCAAGCAATTCTGCTGATCCGCTTGAGCCGCAGTATTTGCTTAATTTTTTTGCTTCTTTTTTTGTGATGATTTTTGGGGAATCCCCAAGGAGTCTCCTGTTTGTGGGGGACGTTTCTACACTAAGATTTAAAACTTTATTTGTCACATGCACAGTTACAATGGAACAACATGCAGTGAGGATCTGCCTTCTGTTTGCATAAAGAGAATATGGATAAATAAAGGTTAAATTAGGCAAAAAGGGAGTGTTATGCTAAAGATAAATGCAAAGAGAAAGTAAATAAAAGGCTATGCATAAGATTGCTATTCAGCTAATGCAAGGTTGCCGTCTTTCAGGGTACTGGTGTGGGGTTCGAATGCTGGTCGAAGGGAGTGCATTAGCTGGGAGATGGGAGAGAGTCCCTAATTGCTTGGGTGGCCTATAAATGCTTTTCCTAGGGGTGTAGACACTCCCCTTTTGACACAAAAGTATGCTTCACTTTGCTTTTGAAATAAACAGCATTTTGCAGGAACTTTATAAGTTTTATGTGAATTAAGGTATTTATATATATTTTTTTCGTACTGAGGGCAGATTTTTGGTATTTAGGTGTTGGTTTTGAATTTCGATTGTGTCGTCAAGTTCAGCTCCGCCTCCGTGTTCCGGAAAAAGGCGTGCGAAGGGCCCTCAGAAGAAGCCTGCCGCGATTAAGACGCCCGGGCCTCACTGCGACTCGCAGCAGACAGCAGCCGCCCAATCGCCGCGTCCGAGTCGCTCGGCAGAAACGCGTGATAAACGTCAGCGAGACGAGAGCCGAGGCGGATGCGGGGTAAATAAACGACAGGAAATAAACGTGTGGACCGTCAAGTGGGGGGGGGGAGGCATTTTGAGTCACTGGAAAGATGCCTATGACTAAACGGGGGGACTGTCAGCTGTTGTTTTCATGAAAATGCGCTTCGCAGACATGCACAGGGGTCAGAGTCGCCCCCGGTTGCCGGGAGATGCATCCGATGTTCATATTCTGATGGCTGATGCGTAAAATTTGTACATACAGATAAAGGTCATATCGCAGGGCTGTGAACGCATGTCTGACGCAGAGTTGCAGGGTCTGCCAGATCGTCGCAGGGCATGCGAGCACCAATGCACATTAAGGTCAATTTAACGAGTCGAGACTGAGTGTGACCACTATGCTATTATTCCTCTTACTGTTATTATTTTCTATATATACATATTTTATATATATATGCATATTGTATACTAAGGTGTGACCACGAGCAAATACTCTAGTGCATAAATGAATCATTCACACAGACAGCTATAGTGACCCCCCAGAGCGATCTCATAAATCTGAATCTGGGAGCGTAGAGGGTGAGCATAATGACTTTACTCTGTGTTAATGGGCCCTTCACGCGTAGGCGGCCCCTCCGAAGTGCCTGTCCCCTCTGCAGCACGTCGCCCCGCTGGTTCAAAGGGCAGCGGATGCAAGACCTTCTGCGCCGTTTCCTCCAGCTCTCCTCGCCTGTTGAGGAAACAATAAAAACCGTCTTGTCTGTTCAGGATGGTGGGTGTAGGTCTTTCATTTGAGAGGGAAACAGGACAGGCTTTGTCAAATGCCCCCCCCCCATCTGACCTGGAGCGTAACTGGACAGGGCTCAGTGCGTCGAACGTGATGCGGGCTGCGTTAAATCGGGGAATGCGGCAGAGAGAACCATTGATAGCCGAAAAGGCATTAAAATGCAGAAATGCACCCTGCAGGGCCTGCCAAGGGCTGACCCCCTGTACAGTAACAGGTCGCACTGTACCGGGCTGCAGGGAGCCAATCAGGAGCAAGGCAGGGTGTCTCCATGTGCTGCTGTCTGGACCACCAATGCTGTGTCCACAGTTACGCGGAAAGGATGTATTCGGTATCCAGCTTCTTAGCCACCATGCCACCTACTGGCCAGAGAGCGCTACAGAACAAGAGCAAAAAATCTTCTCCTTCCTCTTCTTCTTATTATTCCCAGTGTATTTTGCTGTTTTCAAGAAGCTGGCCAGATTCAAGCACCGCCAGCCCCCACCCAAGCCCGTGTGATGCATCTTCTGACAGCACCGTTGACTCGCCGTGAATAATGCAGTAGATCGCTGATGTCTCATTATTAGATGGCAGCGGACGTCTCTGCTGCGGTTACCTTGCCGATAAATTAGACGACCCGTGTCTTACTTTGTGGAGCAGCTAGGTCACGATCGCCCCGTACTGCCATCACGCGATACCCCTTTATTTCAGCTCCGGATCACGCGTCTCCACCGTACAGCTCAGTGTGCCCCGCCCCCAGACCAGAGTCGGTCATAGCCACAAGATCTACGACTCCCACTGCCTGCACTACCCTTGTGAAACAAGAGCAAGGGACACTAATCCAATCACTGCGCTAATTTAATTTATCAAGTCGTTAAGCGTCGAGGTGCGAAGGCGGGCGGTGTGGGGGGGGGGTTATGCACCCCTGGAAGTGGAGCGTTGACCTTTCAGCCCGTGCAGATTCATGTAATTTTAACGGACCCATGAGCACCTGAAGGCTTTACCCACAATAATATAGAAGCAGGGCAGCAGCGCGGAAATGTTATAAAACTCTAAGGCGTTTTACTGTGACGTTGATCTGATGTTAAAGGAACAAAAAAATAACTATTAAAAATAATAATAAAATGGTCAATTTAATTCAGCTACTGCCTGTGTCCAACTTTGGCCTTCAAGTTATTTAGGGAGCAATTACAGCTGGTCCCAGGTGGATGGCACCTTCTCCATATTTTATTTTTGAATTTTGTAATATATTTTATTTATACTAATGTAGCATTAGCGACTGCTAGCTGGTCCTCAGCAGGCTGCCATGCCTGGGGCTTCCAGTTTGTGCGACTGCAACGATGCACATCCCATAATGGTGGATGGATGTGTGTTTATTAGCTACGGCTAATTAATGTTTTCCAGTAAAAGCCTTTCATGTGGTAATAGTTAGAGATGCTTGGGGGTGGCGCCACTAAAGCCATCACACCGAAAGCCCGAGGTCTGCTATCTGCCGGATCCCGTTATCACTGCTCTTTGGTGCTCCATCGCAGCTGGGATGAGTCAGCCTGGACTATCCAACATTATCGTCTTTAGGGAGGAACTCATAGCCGGTCATGGCACCCTGTTGGAGGGGGCAGCCTATCAGCGGTGTTTGGGAAAGCTGCGATTACTCCCACCCTCATTAAAATAGACAGACAACTGACGCGATTTCAACAGACAATCAGTCAGCGTTTAAGGAGGGGAAGATGAGACTTATTTTTCCAGATCTGTAACCCAGTAACATTAAAATCCTTCGCCGTAAGTTTTGTAATATATGCGCACCGGTGCCGCTGGAGGGACATGGATACCCTGGCAAATTCAGGGGGCTCAGCATTTTACAGGGGCCTTTGGATGTTTAAAATTGTTCGGAAGACTGGATGGGGGGCCAAGGTAACATTTTGTCAGGGGGCCCAGAATTCTTAGGTACGCCCCGACGCGCGCATGCCCACACACACACACACACACACGCACACAACGACACTGTCCAAAATTGGGGATTTTAGACTTCATTTTACTGTACTCAAAACCTGAATGACATTATAAATGAGAATCTGTTTTCATTTTTTCCACCTATGAGGCATTGTACATGGTTTGACGCAGTTGGACGCATTCTAGGCGTCCAGTGCATGATGAACTTAGCCTCACATAATGGACTGAGGAACTCTCCCCGACAGGAAGTGGTCCCCTGACCTGGAGGTCACTCGGGGTCACCCGCTTTCACTTGCAGCTGTAGCCCTGGCTGTTTTCGGGCCATTCAGCATTTAGTTACCTTTACTTCCTCTTTAAAGGACGGCTTCCTGATGACCCGTCTGTCCTACTCCCCGGTGAAAAGGAAACTGAAAGCGATAAAACAAGGACGGCCAACTTCATGAGCTCAGCAAACCCCCAAAGGTTTAATCATTATTTATATTAAAAAATGCATATAAAAGTTCAAATTACAGCGAACTTGGAGATGGAACGGTTTAATTTGTGACTAAATCGATGATTCATTTGCGATTGGGACACCCCTGCCGCACTTCCCTGATCACCCAGCGTAACACTGTAAAGAAATTTGGATGTCAAACGCTATGATGTCAAACGAGCATTTTAATTTGTGAGTGTGTTTTATTAATGGCTTGTAGCGTGCCTCTTTTATACTCTACTAAATGCCATACCAGCCTCCCATAAAAAAGTAATTATAAATCAAAGATGCAATAATAATAATAATGGGAAGCCATTCGTTACTCTCCCAATAAATCTGCTGAAGGGGGTGGGGGGCGGGGGCTGCATAAATCACAGGGTTTATTGCATCTAGCTGCCAGTGACAGCCGCGCGACTCTGCAGCCAAGCCCGTCTCTGGGAGTGTTCGCCTGATTCCAGCGCGATGACCGTGCATAGAACAAAGGACGCCCGTCCCCCTTCTGCGAGAGAAATGGATATAAACTATTTGGACTGTGTCTAAAGGGTTAACAATTGCCAGACGATTAACTAAAATCATATTAAGAAAACCTCGGAGTGTATTATTATTATTATTATTATTATTATTATTATTATTACTACTACATTTATTTGTATGCTGCCTTATTGCAAACTATTATCTATTGAACCGTACTCTACACTTTGCACTTTCTTGTTAGATCCTAAACTGCATGTCGTTGTGCCTGTACAATGACAATCTAATCTAATCTAATCATCACAATAATAATAATAATAATAATAATAATAATAATAATAATAATAATAATAATAATAATAATAAATACACCCTAAGGAGCGTAGGGCAAAATATATTTATATACACAACATAATCAGATACCAATAACGTCTAACTCCGGTAGGTTGGGGGGGGGCACACCATTAGGGCTCACACGGGGTCCGCTGCCTTGGGATCGCTGGTGCTAAAACGATTACGGAACGTAACCCATTATCACAAGCATGATGGGGGGCACCAATCACCCCCCACGCGCATACAGACACACAGGCGCGTTTCAGCATGGACCCCAAACCGACAGTTCGGCAGTGGTATAGGGCCATTAACATGCACCCCCCGCCCCCCCACCACCAAAGAGGCCGGAAATGGGGGAGGGGGTGAGGCGGGTCGCTAGTGTCGCCGGTAGTTTCGCGGAGGGGGGGCTGCCTAGAGGGACAGGAGGCAGTAAACACACCCCCGCTGTTTGATTAATGAGAGCCGGGGCGGATCGCTTTGTCGGGAGGGGCTGCCTTCCACCGAGCGGACCCCCCAGCGGAAAAGCGAAGGCGATCCACCGGTGGCAGGCTGAAATTAAACTTAATTGAAGAGCAGATTTTCCTCTCAGTCTGAATGAGACACATAAACGGCGGGGGAGCGTCGCACTCGTATGAATAGAATAACACCGCGGCTGAAAGAGTCGCACTTAATTACATTCTAATTGCCACGGATACACACTTTGCGGAATATTTAATTAATTGTAGCATAATTGTCAATTACTGTTAGACGGATGAACCAAAATCTAAAATATTTATCAAGGCATCGTATAATATAGATGTATTTATTCCTTTTTTGCGTTGTGTTCAAAGGCTGCAGCGCGGATGCTCGCATATGGGCCTTGAACTGAATCGGGCGGGCTAGGCTGTTTGACCATGAGAGACACGCAGGCTGGTGGCTTGCAGTGTAAGACCTGAACAAAATCGGTTTATTAACGAAGGAGGTGTCTGCAATTGGGCGCGTTCATTGCAGAAGAAAATGTCAAAGGGCTTGATATTAATACGGCCCATTCAGCAGTCTGCACTATTGCTTGTTTCAATATTTAATCACATGATAATTTAAAGATACGTATTTAATGAGAGATTTGCATCGGGATTTAAGTAGGACTATCGTGTTTTTCAGCCCATTAACTTTTTGCGATAAATCTACGTCAACTACTACTACTTATATGACTACAGTACTAGTACTATTAATATAAAGTATATTCAGCTACGTTTATTCGTATATGCAGCGATTAGGCACTCCAGTTGTATAAATATGGTTCACTTGCTGCAAGAGGACAGAACAATCTGAGCCATTGGGTAATAATATGGATTAAGATAAACAGAAGTAAACGAGAAGCAGATATAGATAAAAGACGGATAACAAGCAGAGCGGTGCACCGAGCCGGGAAGCGCCAGAGAAAGAGGCGAGGAAGGACGATAAATCAGCGGCGGGCAGGAAGCAGATAGGCGGCGAGAGTGTCCTACATCCCCGCAACATTACATAAGTGCGATAACCGGACGGCGGTGAAGGACCCGGCCGAAACGCTGTCCTTTATCTAAGAAAAAAAAACAACATCTATGCCTAGTAAATAAAAACGAAAATACGCACGAGGCTTCATCTGTTTTGGTGAAATAGCAACAAAAAGCCGTTGCACATACGGCCATCTTTAAATAATTTATTTAAAATAGAATGAAGGCCAAAATCAAGCAAATAGATTCATCTTTTAAATAGAATTTAATGTTTACTCTATTGTACTTAATAATTTCTTTAAAAATTAGTCAGGGACGCCATCTCAGCCCGCCAAGGTTATGCAAACACTCATTTATGAACACTGATTTAGGGAAAAAATAACACTTATTTATGAATCCTCGCTCATCTCCGAATGGATTAAGGGATTTACAGTATTGGAAGTAGGATTTGTTTTAGGAACGTCATACAAATAAAGACATATGGATTTGTGTGTGCGTGCGCGCAATGGAATTACAGAAAACTTCACCCAATAACCTTAGAAATGTGTTTAAAATTGTCTGCAATTTAAAAGTACATTTTCCCCAACATCGGAAAACATTTACTCTGCAATGAATGCAGGACGTGGAACATTCTGAGTCTTATAGCTGATCCTCAGCCTGCACTTTCTGCCCTTGGTTTTGTATTTAAGCATATGATTCATAAAAGTTATGTTCATCTTCTAGAAGCTTCCTTGCACACCCTGACAGGGTGGAATTTACTGCAAGCCTAGAAAAAAAATGAAAATGTGTATTTCAAAATTAATGCAAGACCCTCTATGGTGTTTTAAAGTTGCTACACTCAGGATAAACACCCAATACTTTAAGAAATGGTTTTCTGGATTTGTGGAATAGCCTTGGATTGGGCGGGGGGGGGCAGAATCAGGTGACATGGGGTCTAGGGAAGGAAGAGGGCCGGACAGCAGCAGACCCTCTGAACAAACAGCTGTGATAGAGATGTTTTTTCAGTTTAGAAAAAAAAGAAAAACGATCAGTGGCAGATTTAGGCACCTCAACGCATCACAATGTGATGGGGGGGGCAAGGTTACAGGAAACAAAAACAGAGCACGCCGACATATAAAATATGTGGGGAACATGTGTGTGGTATGAAAACAAATAAGGTGGTCACTTAATCCCCCCCACTCCACTGAGGTGGATGGTACCTTTCATATAATTGTTTGCCTTTCTTATCACTGAGATGTTCAAAGATGGGATCTTAATATCTGTTTTATTAAAAATATGTAACCGGTACAAAATTTGTCTCAGAAATCTAAGAGTGATAAAAACATGCAGTATTACATCGGCAGACTGCAGCATTGGCAGTATGCTGGGTGGTCGTGTTTGAGAGGTGGTGCTGGGCTGCTTCTCCAGGGTCTGTGGGAGATATTGGGCAGTGGAGAGGAGGACGGCCAGGGGGCTTCCATCCCCGAGGGCAGGGCTCCAGGCTCTGGAGACATCTGACACTTATTTTGCTGCTATGAGCTGGAACTTTTAAGAAAATCTGATCAATTATCCACAGAGGTGGACCACCTCTGGCCTCTGAAAAAGGAAACTCGATCACTTGACAATGACAGACATGTGCCTCTAATCTTCCAGATTCCAGTCAGTTACAGCGTTCTAGACCACTGGCTTTACTGGAGTTCAAAGTGGCAGACCATAAGTGCTAAATATTCACGTTTGGTTTTAACTTGCACTTAAGGCCTCTGAATCACACCTGAAAAATCTACACCATCTCGTATGAAACATATTTTTTCTTTCACCAAAATACTACAAACCATAAGTCAGTAATAAAACACATCGTTCTGCTTTTGCTTTGGGGTTTCATATAAAGATGTACTTTGAAGGTAAAGACAAAGCAGGAATTTTCCGGGCCCGCCAGACCTCCTCAGATGTGGCTCTCCGTAGCGTGACGAGGACGGAGCAGATCTTAAATATGTGATCACAGCTCTACTTTTCATTAACCGTCAATACCGCGCATGTGTGAATCACGGCGCTCGCGACTGATTTACATCAAAGTCAAAGCCACGGTCTTCGCGTCTTTATCGTCCCCCTCCACTGTGATCACTTCACAATCAGCCGGCACCGACATACCATATGCGTGAGCCCCCCACCACGTTCACCGATACCCGGTCATGTGACTGGCTTGTTTCCTGTGTCTTCAGCCAACAGCTTGAAACGGCCTGGGCTCAGATTTCCGTGTCTTTATAACTCCTCGGGCTGTGAGCAGTGCCTCCGCACTCCTGTGTACTTAGGGATCCGATGTTTGACAGGCCATCTGGATTCGATGATCTACACCATCCCCGCCAGGGCGATAAGGTGCGGTTTAAGCCTCTGGTCACCTTGACGAACCCCAGAAAATCGCCATATTTCATTTAAACTAGACAGATTTATGCCCGCCTCTCGTTTGGGGGAAGAATCGATATTTCGTTTCACCCATCCATCTGTTCACGCATTCATTCATTTAAGCGATAAGGTCTGCACAAGGTTACCTCATTCTGCATTATGCTTTTCCTCCGCTGTTACCGTTCACTCGGTCCACGGACGCAAAGAACACTGGCTTAGTGTTTTTTGATTGATTTGAAGGGTCGGGGAGCAGTTGTCCGCCACATCACAACAAACTATGATCAGGACTGTGACGAGTAACCAGGACCGACTATCCTTACCCTCAGTGGTCACAAGCCCTGAATAATATTTGCTGTACAGCCTAGATTACATGTGGCATTTTTTCAGTTCTGCTTTACCTACGGGGCCCTGATCCAACATGAGACAGAGAAATATGTTTGGACGAAAATAAACAGGAAAACAAATAAGCCCCGGCATTCAGTAATGAAAAAACACCTCCTTCGTGATGGGGGATGAGCAATAATGGGGTATGATACTGGCAATACCTTTAAAAAGTCTGTTCAAATTCTGATACTTAAAT
>JAODJW010000081.1:6481721-6504912 GCA_026777045.1 Hyperopisus bebe | reverse complement strand
GAGCGGCCTTTGAAGAAGAGACAGCCTGTGCTGACCAGGCGCTTGCACTCTCATTTCCTGTCTGCATGCAGGATGGTCTCAGAGCCCCCAGTTAACCTCGGAGGAAATGGTCTATCATTTAAACCTGGCCCCCCCTTTAATTAGTCACTTATGAGGCTCTGTGAGAGGTATGACTCCCTGGGTCGTGATGACGGTCCTCATCTCTGAAACATCTGCTGATCTCCCGCCTGCAATTCACTCCCTCTAACTGGAAGTGGGGTATGCTTTTATCTTCCCACACGTGAAGAGGACCGACTGTAAGAATGCGTGTTTGCGGGCATGGTGAGGACGTTTGGGGGGTACCCTTTCCGAAACACTGCTGGGTCTGATCTCAGAGTTACAGGGGAGGGGTGCAATCGGACACCCTTAGCGGGGTGTAAACGTAGCATAATGGCTAATTCTCCCCCTGGCTGGCTAAACATGGATTCCCGCATGGTGGAGCAAAACATTTACCCTGGCAGGACTACACATGAATGGGCAAGTGTACTCAAGCAAGGGGGGGGGTGGGGCAGAGGGTCGTGTGGCTGTGGTTAACTCAACCACAGGGGCTCTCTAAGATCTGGGGGGTGCGGGGGAGGTATGGAGGGGTGCTGCCTCGCCTCCAGCTTTGATTTCTGGAGTTGAGTCAACACGGACTGCAGCTCCCCAAAGACACATGCATGCCAAAACCACCACAGCACCTCTGGGATCCCAAATAGCGGTTCCTCAACCACCGGAGTAAGAAAGCAGACAGTGTGAAAGGAGGTCGAGCAGATGTTTATGCTCTGTCCGTGGTTGAGGTTCAAGGAAATCCCATCATTCCTTTGTCTTGGTCCCGTTGGAGGACTCTTGCCAGGTTCCAGCCAAATTTGAGGGGGATATCGCTCTTACCCTAGTGATGTGGCACTGATTAACTGCTTTGCACACTTCTCGTAAGTCCTGTAATCTCCACTCGATTAATCATGTCTGAATTTTAATGGAGCCCGCTGCGAGCGGGTCCCTGGAAGCGTCGTGAGACACAACAATCTGCAAAATAAAAGTGCATTTTCATATTCATGCGAGAGTATAAGAGGCTCATCCAACACACTGAATCCCATTTCATCTCCGGGATAAACCCCCACAGCACTTCTGCAAAGGCTTCCAACTTTACAGCGCATTATTAAACACATCAACGGAAAGTTTAAAATAGTTTTCAAAGTCCCCCGCTAGGTAGGTTGCCTCAGCATTGAGATAAATACCAGGTTACAGAAATAGCGTCTTTGCTGTTGCTTCTGATTATGACAGATGAACCATAATGGCAGTATAACAACCTGCTTAAAAGAAAGTATCAAGCATTCAATATTTCATTAGTTTATCTACGTGAGTCGAGTAAAGCTTTACCGTCACCCCAGTAGTGTACAGTACACAGTAAAACAAAATACTGTTCCACATTCATGACAGGACAGACATTACAGTGCAAAAGACAGAGTTTGGGGAATAATTTAAGATGGCGGAGACTGAGGGAAAAGCCTACCTATCTACTGAACGTAACAAAACATAATAGAATAAAACATATCATCACATATCACGACTTAAGATTTCACCTCAGACAAACAATGAACAGGCATAACGCTTTACACTGGAAAATCAGTGTAGAGAAATAATGGAATAGTTAAGTGCAAAAAAATGCTATATAATTATTAATAATTTAATGGGAGAGGAAACAGAGGGGAGATTTTTACCTTTCTACCTAGCGGAACAGAACAGAACATAAGCAGAGCTTAATTTGTGCCAGAGCTGAGCTCTGGGACCTCTTGCTCAGAGCAGTCTCAGGAGTTCTCTAAAGTTACGCCCGATATAATTAAACTCGAAAGTTAAACTTTGGAATGCATTTTTCAAATTGAAATCAAGAAATGTATATTTGTAGAATCATGTGTGTTTGAATTTTTTTAATTTTTTTTTTTACATACATCCACCTAAATTAGTATATTTTGCTCATCTGACTTTTGATATGAAAGGGAAAAACCGCACCACGTACACTCAGAAAAATCCACTTTTTTGACCACTAAAACGGCTAAGGTTACATGCCAGGATGTTAAAGTAAAATTATGAAAAGATATTTTGAATTTTTTGACTAAGCGATAAAGTCATCAGTAGTCAAGCAGAGCAGAAATGAGCCAGAAACCCTGAGAGGAGAATGAGCAGAGACAGCGAGGAGAGAAACAACTTTTGTGGATGCTAATGCTAATGAGAAGGGCTGCAAAAAGGAACAGCATTTGTGGATGCTAATGCTAATGAGAAGGGCTGCAAAAAGGAGCAGCGTTTGTGGATGCTAATACTAATGAGCAGAGTCGCAAAAAGGAGCAGACGTTTGTGGATGCTAATACTAATGAGAAGAGTCGCAAAAAGGAGCAGCGTTTGTGGATGCTAATACTAATGAGAAGGGCCACAAAAAGGAACAGAGTTCGTGGATGCTAATACTAATGAGCAGAGCCACAAAAAGGAGCAGCGTTTGTGGATGCTAATACTAATGAGCAGATCCGCAAAAAGGAGCAACGTTTATGGATGCTAATACTAATGAGAAGGACTGCAAAAAGGAGCAGCCTTTGTGGATGCTAATACTAATGAGCAGAGCCGCGAAAAGGAGCAGCGTTTGTGAATGCTAATGCTAATGAGAAGGGCCGCAAAAAGGAGCAGCGTTTGTGGATGCTAATGCTAATGAGAAGGGCCGCAAAAAGGAGCAGTGTTTGTGGATAATAAGAGCTGTTCACAGAAAATACTGCATTCTTTTGTGTTTAAGTATTTAATAGTGCATTATGATTGGTAAAGACCGATTTGTGTGTATGACATCATTGTGGTCTTTATGAGCTCAGGAATTTACAAATTAAGCACTGAACAGAACAGAACATACATTCCGCATTACACAAACAAAGAATATTCTACATGACACTGCAATCATTGCATGGAAGTACTGTCTATGCTTAAAGTGGCAGTGCAGAAGAATCCCAACACTGGAGAGACATCGTGATCGATTCACTGGAGTGTTTGGGGGTAAAGGAAAGACATCAGCGCTCGAGGCTCATTGGGATAAGCCGGGCATGGCTGGAAGCGAGGCAACCAGGGGATCCCGTCAGCCCCCACGACATGATCGTCAGGCGCTGCCTGTAGCTGCCCTCCAGCTGTTTACTGCACGCTCTCCCCCCTCTGGCTTCCAGCAGACATCCAGCTAACCGACGGCAAAGCATCTCACGCGGCATGTCCCGGGGCGCCGGCAGAACCAGCGAGCGCACAGAGCGGGTAACGCGCCCCACCGTTTGATCGGACTGCGCGGATCAGGGAGAACTCCTGCTGTGGTATCTGAGAGCACGCGGGGGAATGTCTCATGTCTAGCGGAAATGATCTGGAGTCCAGGGCTTAGGCAGCGCTCGCCATGACTTGACCTAAAGCCGTTTTTTTGTGGTCTTGTCTCATCCTAAATACAAATCAAGAGCCTCATATATTTTTTCTTCAGTTTTTATTGACTCTCTGAGACATATAAAGTCATATTTACAGCCGTGTGGAGGCTGAGAGGAACATCTACCGAAGACAAGGTTAAAATCTTTGACTTCACGACGTCCTGCGGTGAAGGATTTCTGCTCCGATGTCCGCAGTGTCTGCCTCTGATGTCTCACCAGCCTGACACACAGTCAGTGACAGGTGGCTGGTGGGTGGGGGATGGGGAGGAGGGTCCCGGGGGGGCAGAGAAAATGGACAGAGCCAGGACCTCTGTCTGAAGCAGTCTGATTCATGGCGGGGGTCCATTTTTCGGGAAATAATTCCTAGTAATGCAGTCAATGCGTGTGGCGGGGAATCTTGGACAGGGCGACCATACTAGACTCCTGATGGCCCAGATCTCACATCAGGAGGAAAACAAGAACAGCATCTCGACAAGAGGCACGATGACTCTGCTCTTCATTCCAAACATATATTCCAACTCCACGTATAAAACATAATATCCAAGATCATAATGTAGCTATTTTATTTTCCTTTAAAACTGTGGTATTGTCAATACATAAAGTAGATAAATACTTTAATTCTCCCTGATGACCAAATTAAAAAAAAAAAAATCTATATTTATATCTGCCAAGTAAAATGAATAAAGCTTCATCCACTATTCTCCTAGACATAAACACAATTTCTCAGGAGGTCCTCTGGTGCAGAATGACTTTAAAATCGCCTCACGTATAATATGTGTATTGCTTATATGCAGATGGATATTACTTACGTATCAGTCTTGCATAGTGACTCGCTTGCTGAAGTCAGGGCTGTCAGTTTAATACTAGTATTTATTTATGTGTAAGACATCAGTGTATATGATTCTATTTTCAGAACACTGCTCTCCTTAAGCCCCAGCAAATGTCACCCCCACCGAAATGGATTTGTGGAAAAAAAAAATAATGAAACAGGGCTGTTCTACTTCGGAGGTCTGTCTGCCATCTTTCCAGGGCGATCAGCGATCCTCCCACGCCGCAAAGCCCGAGCTGTCCCCTGCCTCCACTCCGCAACCCGCCGTGACATTTTCCGTCTTGTTGAATCGCTTAATCGGACGCGCCAGAAGATTTTCAATTAGCATCGGCGTCTCCGAGGCACTTTGGAGCAAACGCGTCGAGAACGCCGAGGTCCAGCGCGCCAGCCCCAAAATGCCCGCTCACGACCCCTTAAAAGTGAACTCCACAAGACCTGAATGGGCACGTGACCTGAAGTGGCACAGGGTTCCCAAATCCTTAAAGTGACCTGAAAGAAAGGGACGGCACTAACAGCACTAACTACCGTCTCAGTATTCATAAACAAACAATGCATATGAAAACACAAAATTACAGAAATGAAAATGTCGTTCTGCGCATTTCAATAAATTAAAGCTGAATAAATTCCCATGTTGAATGGAGCTCTCTTTATTGTATCGAAAAAAAATGGCATCCTCCCACACTGGCTGAAATCTGGATTCAGCATTAGAAGAACGTGTAAAAATAGCCAGGGCCTCTGAGCGGTCTAGAGGAGGGGCAAAGCCCATCGCCATGTGAGGCTCAGTTCACAGAGTATCACCTGACCATGAGATCACAAGAGGCACAGTCACACCATGGGGAAGGTCCTAAGTGTGTGGGCTAGCGAGCTAGGGCGCCTCCCACTGGTCTGCTGGGCGCCTGCTGTGAGACGAGGGCGGCAGTGACCCATGGCGCGTAAAGAATGCAATCGGCGTGGCGGAGAGCGTGTCAGCAGAGTACGTATCCCCCCCTTTGAGGGGCGCCGTTCGTCGCAAAGTAGTCCGCCGGGCCCGGTCACGCCTTTCCAGCTTCTCGGCTGGGGCTGGAATTGAAGAGGTCATGGGGGACCTCTTTGAAGAGCCCCCCTACCCCGCTTCTGCTTCTCGGAGATACGCCGCACTCTCAGAACGCCATCCTGAGTCTGTGGGTCTTTGGGAGTGTCGCCCGTGAACGTGGGAGGGGGTCTGTAGGGCTTAGCGAGCCAGGGAATCAGCTATAATGCCCCTCAGTGGCGAGCTCCCGGGTCTTATCAGAGCTGTCAGGCCCAGAATATTTACACGGAGGCCTGATGACTGTTTTGGGAGTAGATAAGTTCCCGTCGACTCGAAACAGCAAGGAAACGACTCTTAGGACAAAGACTTTTATTACCCGTGAAATGTATTTATCTTATACAATAGGTAGATAACACCTCACTTTACTGGTGTTTCAATTTTTTCATGAAGAAAATCTGCTTCAATATCCAAAATAACTCTGAGCCATTTATATCAAACACCGCTGAATTCTAACCTATATGCACACAAAATTTGCATACTAATCATTGTGGGGTGTTCTATTTCAATTCTGTTCTGAATAAACACACGAAACTGAACTAGCTGATTTTTATAAGTCTTAATAACTTGTATGCATGTCATTGAACTTGCATACAAGGCATGTATGTAATCTATAAATTGTAGACCACCGGAGCCTAACCAGGTATGAGATGTAAACATGGTCTGTTTTATCAGAATTCCCAAGAGCGGGAAGCTTAATTTGGCTGGTAAGTCATATAATAAGTCTTCTTAAATCTCACTCAATTACAAACCAAAGTGTCAGAAAACGAGACAGAATAACACACGATTTGAAGAGCTACCCATGTGCCAGATAGCTAGCAGTCAGTTTGAATTACATGATGCTAAGTGAATTGTGTCACCCAGCCAGCAGTTGAAAATGGAATTCCCTGGCAGTGTATATAATTTAATTAAACAAATTAAAGTCATTCTCATAAACACCGGCAAGCAGTCCTCGACTAATCGACGAGCTTCTGACTCTGGCCAGCCGCCCTGGATATAGCTACCCCTTCCCTCGCCCTTAGAAGGTGCCCGAGAAGGCGGAAGGCGTTTGGGCCAGACGTGAAAATCAAATTTAAATCAAAAGCGCATTCGATTTGCAGTGTCACGCGGGCGCCGCGCCAGCCTGACAGCCGGACGCTGGGGTACACGGACCCGACGCTCTGTTTGATCTCCCAGGGTGAGACGGAGCCCCCGTACGAAACGGCACCTCCTGTCAGGGCCAGTTTAATGATGCGGGGCCTGCAGAGAAGGTCTTGCATCATTTGCAGATGTACTGCATGTCATCTGCCTCATAACAGGCCTGGTGGGAGTTTTTCCCGAAACCTGGCTCGGTTACACTATCACCTTGAATTTATATATCCTACTCGCTGGCCATTGTTAAAAAAAAAAAAAAAAAAGTAGCGGGTTTGGTCCATGTTTTAATAACGCTAATAAGCTACCTGCGATGTTTTTATCGTTAAATGCAACACATTCGTGCGTCTCCTGCTAATAACCGCGCTCTCATTCTGTGAGTGCCCAATAAATATCCCGACCTGTCCTTTCATAAATCAATAATGAGGGAAAATGGATTTCGGCTAAACAAAAGTGGGTCATAAGGATGAGATAATGTGGTGTAGATTAATTGAAGCCTGAGTAATATTAACATTATAGATGCGCGCCATCCGGTTTATTACGTGCCATTACAATTACTGAGCTTAACGTTTCAGTAACAGGTTTCGGAAGATAACAAAGAAACCGGATTTATTAGCTGATCTGTGCCTGTGGTGGGCTCGGTCAAGGACTGTGCGCACCTCTCTAGGTGTGAACGATTGGCTTCACGTGGCCTTTAAAGATACTGGTGCTTCTCGTCAGTGCAGGAGTCGATCAGAAACAGGCAGCTGAGGAGTCGCGCATCACACGGCGGCTCTCCGATCGACGAGATAGCGACAGGCTAACACAGTGGAGCCAATGCATTAATTGAAAACTCTGCGATTTAACAAAGACCCCAGAGCCCCAGAAATTGT
This sequence comes from Hyperopisus bebe, assembly GCA_026777045.1. NCBI lineage: Eukaryota > Metazoa > Chordata > Actinopteri > Osteoglossiformes > Mormyridae > Hyperopisus > Hyperopisus bebe. The sequence continues at coordinate 6,497,562 of JAODJW010000081.1, read as the reverse complement.
CGTTTAACGCCGCCTTAATAGCATCTCTTTCTGGCTTTTAAAATTATAATTAAAATAAGATACTTAGAGCAACGGGCAAATAATTTTTACAGTTACAGCTTAGTGGTGAAAAAGGATTATTTTTACCGTATTGTTATTATTTTATTATTACTATCATCATCATTATTATTATATTAATTAAAGTTTTTTAGAATTAAAGAAGCTGTAGGGCCTTCTCCTGGGAATGAATCTCAGGATTCGTCTCACGTCAATCAGAGATACAATAGGAATGAAACTGTGCAGATTGACTGTATTGCTGGCTTTATACGCCAAAAAGGTATCATGCATTAATTGATCATTTTAGAAATGCCTGAAGGCCCCTCAGTAGGGTGCAGGGGTGGCTAATTAGCTGACGCAAGAGCAACCAAGCGTGCTAATTGTTGCCTTAGCGATTGTCACAATTTAGTCCTGTTATTTTAACCCTGTAAAGACTCACCATGTGTGGGTGTGTGTGTTGGAGGGGGTTTCATCCCATTTGTTTTGTTTCATGCTTTTCTCGTTGAAAGCTTAATTGGCTGCCAAGAACTTACATCTTGCCTGCAGCACATTTCCTGCACGTGGCGGTCCCGAGGATCACCCCGAGTCGGCTTCACCGTGCGGCATGCCGAGGAAAACGACCACGGTGTGCGGTCTCTGTCCGACTATGTGGCAGTCTGGCAAGGCTTCAGAGGTGCGGAAGGGGTCTGGTGTGATTCCCATACCTATGCTGGGATGAGCCTTCTTAACGTGACAGGTCACAGGATGAACTTTCGTGGAGTCGTACCAATGACCGAATCCAGACCTCTTCTATGATCCTGTCATTCTGCATCTGGGGTTGTATTCTTCATTCACTCTGTTGTTTGTTTGTGTGTGTGTGTGTTTTTTAAGGGCTTGCAATTTCCTGCTTGGCTACACCCGGCTGTGGAAGTCGGAGAGGTTGAAATTAGCACCTGCTCCTCGACCCCCTCAGCCGGGTTGGAGCGAAGATCGATCGAAGCGCCCGCCCCCGATCTCAGCCCAGAGGTCCTCCACTTGGTGCTGGGTGTGTTACGGTCAAAGGGGCGGGGCCGGGGACACACGCGGCACGCTGAAGGCGGCGGAGCTGATTCGCTCTGTCAGTCAGCTAACGGCTATAACGCACTTTCGTTTGGTGGTGTCAGATTAAAAATCGGAGGCGTCCCGGTCGCGTCAAAGCTAATGGTCGTGAAAAGCACACTCTCCGCCCAGGCCGGCTGCACGCTCAAGAGGCTGATTAAATTAATTACACGTGTACAGCACTTGCCCACATCTCCGCTGCTCTTTTCGCCTGCCAGTCAGAACCACCACATACTGTATGCTCTGACTGTGACTGACAGGCCATTCCACCAATCACTCACTACACACTGTTGAGGAGGTGGGACGGGAGGTGATTTTATTAGCCTTAGTACTTATTTACTAATATTTTTTTAAATCTGAATGAGGTGACATCTGGTTTCCAGCTCGTTCTGTCCTTCAGGGTCCGTTAGGATTTACACTACAGTGTTAGCATGTCACCATGAACACGAAACACTACTGAGAATGTGCTTTTGTTCCCAAACAAAGAAAGTTGGGGGAAGTGCTGCTCAAAGAAAGCCTACCAGGATGCACAGAAGCTTACATTTGTTTGAGGTGATTCATGCTTAAATCACTAAGGGTCTTTCAGATCATATGTCTTGTGAGTGCATGCATGTTTGTGAATCTGTGTTTGTGTCTGTGCACGTCCGTGAGTGTGTGCGTTTCTGTGAGTTTTGACATATTCGCATATGTGTCAAATCTCATCACCTCTCAAGTAACTCTAAATGGTGACCCACCCACCACATATGGAATTTCCTCTGAACATCTTGTATCACCATATGTCTGGTTTCAGGAAAATGGTTATGTTTGGGCTTTCTGCCCTGATATTGAGATCATGTTAGGTGAGCTGGTCTAACCTGTGCACCCACCTCTATCTGCAGAGTATCAATCCCATTATACTCTCTGATACTGAAAGCACATTGTGACAAGCTGGTCGGACTTGTATACCCACCTCTCCTGCTGGATTATCAATCCTACTAAATCAGATATCTTGATTTAAACCTTGTTTTCAGTTCTCCCTGGTAGTTAGTTCAATAATAACCTATTCTGATTGGGCAGAGGCCCACCTGTCACACAGGTAAAGGAAGAATGGAAAATCAGCAATGCTTGGCCCTTTAGAACCATGATTTAAATAACCCTGCACTAAACTCTCTGATACCGAGACCATGTTTCATGAGCTGGTTAGATCCGTGCAGCCGCCTCTACCAGTGGAGTATTAATCTCACCATACTCTTGATCATTAGCTCGTTTTGTATGATTTCGAAATTGATGTAAACCTTTGATGCTCAGATTTAAAAGTCCATTGAAGCTACAAAATGCGCCAATTTCAGCCGCCCATTAAAGGGATACCTGGGAACCCCTGGCGCTAATTTGAAAAGTCAGCCCAACCTCGTCCGCGCGAAGGGCTCTGCGGCTCTGGCTGGGGTCCACGTGGACCAGTTCTTCCATCACGGTCTGCGTTCTGGAGGCTGACGGGCGAGAAAAGAAGATGACGGGAGTCAATCTACCGTATCCGGGGTGATCTCCAGGGTGACGATCCCGTCGGCCGGAGGAAAGAGAGAGATGATGTTCTTTTTTCTCTTTCATGCCCCAAAGCCACAGGATCACACACACCCACACACATACACCTTCATCTTCCCGAAAATACTTTATAGGAAACGCTGCCGTTGGTGGAAATGTGCTCGGTATGAAGTAGAGATAAAGGGTGAATCCAGCCCCAGCTTTCAGGTGTAGGTGAGGCTTGGTGCGCTGATGGTCTTAATGGAGGTTTTGAGAAGGAGGGGGGTAGGAGGGAGGCAGACCTTACACACTCAGTCTCTACGAACATGTTACACTTAGTCCGTACGATTACGACGTAAAAATTCTTACATTTAGAGCTTGTTATATACACGAAGGCTGATCTTCATTTCTGGAATTTACCCCAATCTTTGCTCTCCATTTAAATGAATGTATCCACATCAATTACAAGTACTTCAAGACTCTGCATCTAATCCTCCCTGCTTAGGCTGAGTAAGAGATGCTCAAACATTTGTTTTTTTTTCGTTGATCCTTTAAAATAGTATAGGGACCGAATGTTGTTTCCTGCAGACTGACTACTAACTTCCTTGCAATGTAAATATATGTTTGAACCCCATTCTTTGTCAGTCCATATGTCACTAACTTCCCATTTTCTAAGTCTTTTATTTGTTTTTTGTTGCACAGGAGCACAATGCCATAAACGGCCGCTGTTAGCGCTGAACAGAGGTGTTAAACCCTGAGGTGATTTGATGCCAGTAGAAAGAAATAAGGACAAAACAGAGGGCATGGAACTGAAACCTACCTCACTGTATTGAAACGGAGTGTTTATTTCATTGTTTTTCACAAAACAAACAAGCCAAAAACAAGAATGCGCTTGTAACCTCTGAGTCCGGCTACAGGATATTGCAAAGAATGATGCAAAAAAATTCAAGTCTATGTCCCCGTTCTTTACACACCTGACTTTCATGGAAATTTTATCCTATTTTTTTAAAACCTGCTTGGTGTTTCCTTCTAGAAGAATAACTGCATGTTTAAAATGCATCACACATTAATTACTCAGTGAAGAAATTTGAAGGTGAACAATCATCACCAGCCTTTGCAAATGATATCTGATTGTCTTCGGTGTCGGCAGTAACGCTGACAGTTTATTTCCCGCCTCTCCTCTACAGGAGTACAGCTCCTGATTGGTAGAATGGCCTGTCAATCACAGACAAAGCAGCTAAATGGTATTTTTTTATTGAATCTTATTGAATAAGGGCAGATGATCCAGGTTGGGGCTGATCCTGTTCCACCTCGCCTCAACAGGAGTGCAACCCCTAATTGGTTGAATGGCCTGTCAATCACAGTCTGAGCAGCTAAATGATGGTTCTGTTCTGTCTTGTTGAATTAGGGCAGATGTTCCAGGGTGGAGCAGATTCACTTGATTAATTTACTATACCTGGGCCTTATTACCAGTTCTATAAATTCTCTCTCTCTCTCTCTCTCTCTCTCTCTTTCTCTCTCTTTCTTTCTTTCTTTCACCTTGATGGCAGAATGCCATCTCCTTCTCTTGGCCTTGCCAGAGCTGAAATTCCGTTTTCCCCCTCTTCATATTTTCCACCCCGCTCTTCTCGCTACACCCCTCGCCTTCTGCTTTTATTCGCCACGCTGCCCGAAGAAAGTCTTATAGAGGGAATTATTTCCGGTCCTTTCTATGGTAAGGCGTTTTTGAAGTCGACGGGTGTAGCTAAGTGCGTTCCCCCACACCGTAGCGACAGCGACCGGGTGAAGACAGAAAGAGCGTCTTTCTAGGAAGCACCGTGAAAAGCTGCTGATTTCTGGGTTCACACCAGCTAATCCTTCACACAGAGATAGACAGAATGCAAAAAGGAGGGTATGCAATTTAGGTGGGGGGTTGCTTGATGCAGGGGGGTAATTCGGTCACGCTCTTGACACGGGGATGGTGGGGTGAGCTCTGTCTAGCGGGGAAAGCACAGTGTGTTGAGTGCCAAGCCATCGTTTTGCCCCCCCCCTGAAATCCAGCCCCCCCGCACACTCTTTTATCATTCGGCTCCATCTCGCTACTTCATAGAGCCCAGAAACACGACCAAGATTTGGGGGTGTCCCTGCATTAGACTCACTTCTCCCTACAATCTCCCCGTATAGGAAACGGTTCAGAAAGTCAGGTGTGAAAGTGTGTCCTCCTCAGCAGGACGCTTTCACCAGCACGACGTTGCACTGAGCTACACTGCGTCGCCCATATTTTATTTTGTTTTATTTCATATGGCATATTGCATGTTCAAGAAACTACAAGGAATTTGTTTTGGTACAGGTGGCGCCTTGATGTATTAAACATACAATCAAGTTACAAGTACAAAAAAAGAACAAATACAATACAAGTAACGAGTAGAAACATAAATGAAGATCTAGACATAAACAAAGGTGAGACAGCCAAATGTAAGGCGCAAAAGCGGCCTGGGGTCTGTGCATACGAGCTAATGAAATCTGCAGTATCTGCGTATGAATCCAGTGCAGTGGGTGATTGCGTATGAATCCAGTGCGGCGGGTGATTGCGTATGAATCCAGTGCGGCGGGTGATTGCGTATGAGGCTGCTCACGGCTGGAGTGACGGTTTTTCATCAGTAAGATGCAGGCGAGGTCCAGTTGGAGAGCGGTTCAGCCTGTCGCTCCCCCCAACCCAAGCTCACCGAGCTGAGGCCGGCACCGGTCGAGTTCAGAGGCTGCAGAAAGCTGCACTGTCAGGGAGGGGGGTGCTCACCCCAAGCTGCCTCAGGATGAGACAGCCTCCGCAGGAAGACCCTCTAAGGGCGCCCCTTTCAAATGGAAATGCAACTTTTGAGACGTGTGACAGGCAGGGAGTCATGTAGGGCGCCCCCTACAGGTTACTGCTGCAATTGTTATGAGGATGATAACAGTCATCATCATCATCATCATCATCATCATCATTATTATTATCAAATAAACACGTTAAATACTATTAGAGTCATTATGATGTTACTTTCTAAGTCCAGTCAGATTCCCTGGCTTGGTGTGTCTTTGTTCTCTGCCCCCGGTAACATCTGTATTAATGGGCAGCAGTGATGGCGTGTGCATGGTGAGGTCACAGCACCCCCCCCAACAGATTTATCATAAACATAAACGGTGATGTATTAACTGCCGGTGATGAAAACTTGATGTTCAGCATGACACACATTGTCTTCATGATCTTAAGGAGATCATGCCCCAGATCACGGAGGTCCTTGCTGTTCACGAAGCCGGTAACTCGTGACCCCCCCCCGCCTTATTTCCAAAGCAGTTCATCCAATCATGCACTTCCTAGGACCCTTTCTGGACCCGCAGTAAACGCCCGTATTTTCCTGACCCACGTCTGACCTGGCACCAGAGAGTACAATCGCGCAGTTTCTTCATGAAGATAAATTAACGTCGGGAGCTATTTTCCAGCTTTGCGCAAGTGAATTCCTTCTGTTCGGGTGCAGGACGCTGAACGTAGGACCGACGGAGTATTTACGCATACACATATGCATGCAATCCCACACAACAACACAGCTGGAAGCCCAGTCTCTCTCACATGTATGACTACCAGAGGACAATCCTTAAAATCAGGCTGAAACATCTGTTCTGGCCACATGCTTCCTTAACAAAAAAAAACACTCTGAGCTAGAAAACAGGGCCCCTGGAATATGAAGCCCAGTAACAAAGAGTAAAATGCCAAAGAAAGGAACATCACACCTACAGGCTTAGCTGATCCATTCAGAGAGCAGCACAGAATAGGGCTTTTTGGGATTTAAACGTCTCTTTTAAAAGCATGGCTGAATTTCCTAATGGATTCCCTCAGAGTGGGGGCTCGACCCACCAGAGTAGGAGTCCATGTTTCTGACGGATTCGCCGGTGACAGTCAGTAACTCGGGATGACGACGGCGCATTCCGCACACAAAGAAACGAAAACGCCAAACTGGAATTTCGGTCAGGAGTGGGCAGAGATTTCAATATTAACAAGCCAGATTCACAGGTACTAAAGCGAAAGGCTGTACTCTCATCTAACAGTCGATAAAATCTAATTAATTTCTGCCTTAGTAGTTCTGCTGTGTAAGTGGCTTCTTGTTACAATAATTGGCATTAATTACACCATTAATTTATTTCATGATTCACTCTGCAATATGCGAAGTCAATATTTTATCTTTAATACATACGATTTGATTTTTCTTTTAAAACAAATGGATGAAAATTTGTAAAGATTGCGTACCTCTATATGTGTACTGTGATTGATGTCTCAACCGTGTCCCACTCTGAGTCATCCTTATTCAGCAAAAAATGTATCTGGCTTGGCTGTTCTGACCGTGATTGGCAGGGCTCTCTTATTGTGATTGGCCTGCCGGTCTGATTGTGATTGGCAGGCCTCTCTTACTGTGATTGGCTGGCCACTCTGACTGACTGACAGTCTGGTTAGCCAATCATTGATTATATTGTCTGGCCTTGGAGAGTTCAGCTAGAGCACGAGAGCTCTGTCCTTCTAGAATATCACGTGCTTAACAGACCACATCGTCGTAAACAGTACATTTTCTTTCATTCTCCTGTGCTTTTCAGCCCCTGCATTTAAGTTGTCCTTCAGTTTTTCAGATTTCAAACGGCGTCCAAGGGAGATGCAGTGGAAGTAAAACCAAGACGGTGGGGTTAATCACGTTATCGGGAATTAAGCGCAACAAGAAGCAGAAGATGGATGGGAGCAGATGCTGAACCAACTGATGAAATTGCTTTAATTTTTTAAAAAGAAACGAAATATAGAATTCAAGGCAGAACTTAGAGCTCTGTAGGAGGGTAGCTTACATGAGGACCAACCTGCAGCATGAAGTGAAGTACATCCTCTAAAGAAGGATTATGTAGACCCTTGACCATCTATGAAGAGTACATACATGCTCTCAGTGTGTTCTCAATAATGACAGCACATCACAAAGTTTATTTTCTCCCTGCTTGGTTCCTCTCTGGCTTTCTTTTTCTTTCTTTCTTTCTTTCTTTCTTTCTTTCTTTCTTTCTCTCTTTCTCTCTTTCTTTCTTTCTTTCTTTCTTTCATTAATTCATTCATTCATCCATTCCCAGTTTTTATTTTATCCAGTATAAATAATGTAGTAATGTATTACTGCATGCTCACATGCAGCAGCTGCTGAATTATACAGCATAAGGTTCAACCTGCACGTTAGACAAGGCAGTGGTGGAATTGACAGGTGTGACCAACAGCGACTGTATTATTATTATTATTATTATTATTATTATTATTATTATTATTATTATTATTATTATAGAGATGCGGTTGTGTATAACACTGTCCCAAAACTCAATTTATTTGATTTTTTTGGCAGCTGAAAAACAACACATATTGACAATACGTGTGAAAGAAGTTCTTCAGCATGAGTACTTGAGTCAGTGTGGTTGTTGCCCCCCCCATGGTGATTAAATAAGCTCATTACCACACATTCCAGCAGGTCGCATTAAAGCGACGACTCCTCTGTGAGCTCAGCCAGCTTGCATCAAACACCGGGCTTCTGCCTGACGTTCGCTGGGATTAACCGTGCGAGTGTGACTTAACCAGGCGGGATTTTTCTGAAATCTGGCCGCCCATGATGAAAGCGGGGTCAGGCGGCCGGCGATGAGACTGGGTGTGAGGGGAAGGATTAAGGGCTCCCTAACAGGCCGTTAACAGTGAGGGGACGCCCTGCCGAGTCACATGACTTCTCCTAACCGAACTGCTGCGTTTGACGCATCGGCGGAGCACGCTGACAAGCTGCATTTTTGTCAGCAACGGGATGTTCTCTGACATTTATAAGGCAGGGCGGGTCGTATTCCAGCTTTACGCCCCTCCTCTGAGGAACAGTTAAAGTCCCAAGCAGCAGGAATATGTCACAGATCCGATGGAGCAGTCACGCAAATATCTCATATTTTGTTTTATATACAGTATCGTGCCAGAGACTTAGGTAGCTAAATAAAGCCTTTAAAGCTATTTACCTGGGCAGTAAATGTATATTTGCTCAGAAACAAAACACAATTCAAAATGTAAACATATGCAAATTAAGAGTAACAATAAAAACTAGTAAAAAATGTCTTCTGTTCTCCAAACGGTTTCTGAACTTTTTGGATGGCTAGACGAACACCGCTTCAGCTCCCAAACCTCTCCTCAGGGGCACCCCAGCCGTTCCATGTATTTATTAATTTAGCCACCAGCTCACTTAATTAATTAGCATAATTAGTTGAATATATCTATGAGATATTGATTAGTCAAATGAGGTGAGCTAGTGGTCGAGTCCAAAAACTGCATGAGTGTGTTGGACAGTCGCTGCAAATACTGGGGTGACTTTAGGAGATGTTTAGGAGATGTTATGTGACAGACATAAAATTATAGTCTTACACCAACAGGAGGATCATTTCAACATTATTTTCTGTCGACTGCCAAAGACTGTGGTACAGGAACATGTGCTTGTTCCCTTGTTTCTCTGCCATATCTTATCTATATCTTATCATTTCCTTGGACCCATAAAACCCCAACGATCTGCAGCCCGATCAGACTAATTCATACCCAGATTTTCATTTGCTAAGCATTCGACCACACTAATGATTTTTTCTCCTAAATGACCCCCCTTAGCCCCCTTGTGTTGGGCTGAGTTCGCCGCGTCGGCCATTTGCAGGGAGCTGAAAGTGCCTCTTCCTCAGTGGCCCATCCAGGTCCAGATCGTGGGCGGTCCGAACCGCCTCGTCAGGGACGGAAGAGCCAGATGTTCCTGACTCAGCGAAGACCTCAGGATGCAGCTTATGGGTGGACTTGGTGGTGTGTGTGTATATGTGGGGGGTGGGGGTGGTTGCGGTCTTTCCATCCAACCTGCTTTTCATTATTTTTACCTACCATTCCCGTATAGATAGAGGATAAAGCTTGTCACAGAAATCCTTGGTGATGAAACATTCCCTGTTCTATTAATAAGACGAACAAAGTTGTTTCGATTGGCAGACATGGTTGCGGCAGAACGAGGCCGATGAGGTCAGGAACGTCGTGACCACCAGTGGGATCTGCCCTCTTCCTCACCCCCGTTTCCACGGTTCTGGCAGAATCTGGACAGAACTCCGGGAATCCAGATTTCCATATGACTTTGTCTTAACCCTCTTTTTGGCCTGCTCAGTAAGTAACATACTCACATTTAGCAGATGTTCAATTACACAACATAAGGTTCAACATGCACGTTACACAAGGCAGGGGCGTAACTGACAGATGTGATCAACAGGAACTATGGCACTATGCAAAAATCCTTCATCCATCCATCCTTCTGAATGCTTATCCTGGACAGGTCACATGGCTCAAAACTCGTCATCAGAATCATTATAATATGTTGTGAATAATTAACTGATAAATAATAATTAATTCACAATAAATTGTAACGTTAAATATATTCTGTGTTGTGTTCCTTAATTAAAAAACTTTGGATTGCAGTAAAACCTTCTGGCTCTGATGCGTTGCAGCGTTTTGCGCAAGTATTTGATGAGCATTCCCTTAAACAGAATGCTTTGTGATGCCTCTTAACGAGCAATGCATGTCGCACAGCGTGATTTCCAGACCTCTCCCCTGTGTTTTTGTTCCAGTTCGGCTTCCGGAGCCAAATGGTACGTGACTAATCCCATTTTGAAAGGCATCCCATAATGATCCCAGTTTCGGTCGGTCAGCTTTTTCATTAACGGCTGGGTAAAGCAAACCCTGACTGCGACTAGTCGTTTGTGACCAGTTTGGTCACGGTTAACCCTTCAGTATCATTGCTGGTGGGTAAATACGAATTTGCATATACCCCTTAGTTAAGAGGTAACTCTAGGTTAACGAAAGATCTACAACATGATATTGTGCCTTTGATCCAGAATAACAAAATCTGCAGCTTGAGTTAGCTATACCTGAAGTAATTTTTCGAGTCGAGGACTTTTAATATTACCTAAATAATATTTAACTTTTTTTTCCTGAAATATGTTACTTTTAAGAGTATTTTCTAACAATACACATACAAAGAGCTTTGCAAAATGCCTTATAGGCACAATGGGACCAACAGCACAGTCTGAGCACGCCGAATCGACAGACAGGGCTACACGTAGCCCGTGAGCGAGAGGGAAAATCCAGCAGACACAGGATATAGGCGTGCAGGAGCCAGAGAGCTCCACAGGATGCGCTTGCTGGGTAAAGGCCGTCGGTAACGTTATACACTCCAATAAACCTTTCACCAGATCAAAACAACAAAATCTCGGAAAAATTACGGCATCATCCCGTCCAGGGTGACCCCCCAGTCTTGTGTCCTGTGCAGTCTCGGATAGGCTCCAATCCCACTGCCCCCCCCCCCCAGCCCTGACCAAGTTGGGAGACGGACGGATGGATGGATGAATAGATGGATAGAGCATGCAGACAGACATTTGAAAAATCACAATAAAAATGACATCTTTGAGACCTTTAAGAGGATGATAGAGTGTGAGGCGTTTACTGGATACAAACAGCTGACTAATTTAGACAGAATGTGTGTGTGGGGGGGGGGGTATTTTGGGACACGGGGGCAGCGAATTCTTGTCTTATGAGCCGGGCTGACATCCAGCGGCATTTCAGAAGCCCCCTAATCCCTGAAAGGGGGCAGTTCTCCTTTGACACCCGCTTCCCCTGCATTGTTGCACAGGGGCGGTCACAGGTCACCACACCCCCCCCTCCCCCACACACACACACTCGGGGTGGCCTTGCACGTGCAGCACCCTGGGACCTGCTGTCCCTGAGCCTCGGACCAGCGACATAGCGGAGACCCATCCTCTGGGCCTGGAACAAACATCCAACAATAAGGTGGTATACCACAGGGAGCCAGTGAGCCGGGATAAACTACAACGGATGGAGACTTATACTGCTGAAAGATTCACTGTCGCGATCTGAAGCTCCTATTAATCACCCTAATTCTATTAAAATGTCCCCAACTTTGGGGACGACACACCTCACTATGGCACATAAAGGCACCAGTGCTTAAAGGCCGCATTCCCAGCTGGATATATCGCAGGCCAGTAAACAGCTTCAAAATCCATGCGATTTTCTCCCAGAACCTCGGATTCATCTTCTGGTATCTCTAACACCTGACCATTACGAGAGGAAATTGTGTATGAGGCAGGGAAACAGGCTGAATTAAAGATGGGGGACGCCTCTGCGCTCGGCACGTACGGGTGTGGCAAAAGGAACTGTGACAGACACCCAGAATCCGCCGGAATCTTCCGGAATATGCTTCACGTATCTGCATATGCTGCCCAGCATGCATCAGGGCCTCACAGCTCATTAAGGTCAATCTCTAGGGAAGGATTCATAGAATTCATATGACTTTCAGACGAGTCCCTTATTTGTTTATTTCTACCTAAACTTGCCCTATGTGTGCGTTGTTGGGGTGGGTGGGGTGACAGGTGTTATCTCCTCTGCTTACCTTTCCCCCAGTAGATTAAACCCCCCCCCCCCCATTTGTCACGGCTTGGCATAGCAAAGACAACATCATTAAGGTGATAAAGATCAGTGTAATTGCTCACATCGCTGAGCATTTAATGGCCTTTTATAAATAAACGTGTTATACGATCTGGCGGGATTGTACCACATTGGCCAGGGAGGGGTCCCCGTCAGGCAGCTGTGCCATCACCCCCCCACAGCATCAGGGAAGTGTAAATGAGCCTTAAAGGAATCGCCGAAAGTCTCAGGAGATCATCAAGGGCTGCAGAAACGGCACTGTCCGGGCCCGGCAGTAAAGCTGGAGAAAAGACGCCAGTATGTCATCAGAATGGTCCGGCCCATGGGAGGCTTCAAGCACGAACGGCTGATTTCAGGATGCAGCAGCGAACGTGGAAATATCCGTCGTAGCAGGAACGGAAAGTCACATTCGAGGACGCTCTTAACACAGAGCACAACATGTAATTTAACACAAATGGTTCCCTGCCAGTGAACATTATACGCCGACAGAGTGTTTAGTCAAAGGTGGACACGCACACACAGACAGAGGATTTTAAATATGGTCAAATATTTGGTGGGACCCACAGAGACAGGCCTCAGAGGACCAGATTTACGTGATAATGACAAAGTCGTAAAACCCCATTTATGTGCTGTGTACTTCCTGGCCGTCGCACTGCGTTACTGATTAGGAGCGGCATGATCTGCATTTACATACATGTAAATCCTAATCAATTTAACGACCTTGTGGAGGGATGGTGTCCTCTTTAGACCCCGTTCACTGTCTCCAGGGAGACTGTATACATGACCGCCCCCTGCCCCCCGTGCCCTTGCCTTCATCCGTAGCCATCAACCTTCTTCGTTATTGCAGTTCTGGTGTCCCGACCTTCATGTGCAAATTTATAAAACCTTTACAATATAAATATATCAGCTTGCATGTCCACAAATAATAGCGTGAGCAAGGTGGGCCGAGCATGCGGCGTGGTATCTCCAGGAGGCAAAATGAAGGTTGTGACTAGAAACAGGAAAACATACTTTCTTAAATTGCACGGTAATTATGCCTGTGATGCCTTTTTGTTGATGTGTTTATCTCGAGAAGTTATAGGAAATACGTTACATGATTGACATCACTTTGAGCCAGTGAAAGTGGGTGGGGCCAGAGCACTGGGAAGGGGCATCCAATCAGGTTTAGAGAAAAATCCCCTCTGAACATTCACTCGACAGGCCTTTGTATAGAGGCCAGACTGGATCCCAATGAATGGCACAGATTGCTGACCGCAGATAGGTGCGTGTACTAACTTATAAATACCCAGGGTGAGACACGAATTGCAGTTTGAAATGATAATTTGCTCAGCGCCTTCAAGGTCACCCGCCAAAGTTAGGAGCTCTGTCTTCTGAAGGCCTGGGCTGCTCTCCCCCCTCCCATGGGATGAATAGCTGTAAGGAACAACTCAGAAGCGTTAATAACTGACACCAAGGTGAGTAAAGTGCCGTCAATTAAGATCAATTAAGCAGATGTTTTTACTTAAATGCCATAGTTTCAAACTGTTTGTACCTGACACCTTAATGACTTTCAAACCCCTAGAGGTATCCTAATTGGCCAGTTGACTTCAGTTGTCAATAGGCAACACATGCTACCATTAAATACTAATTGGTACATAATGACATTTGTGTAATACAGACAAGCTGGGCTGTCAGTCTCTGTGTAATGACACTCCCTTTTCTGGCTGGCCTGCGAACATAGTATGTTTTGTCCTAGCTTAAATTCTACCCTTACTCTACCTCCTCAGAGCTGCTGGGGTCTCTCCGGTGAGATGGTGAATTAAAGGATTTTGTGGGATTCTTGTGTGTGTGTGTGTGTGTGTGTGTGTGTGTGTCCCTTCAGGGTCATTTCTGAGGGCCCCTGGTTCTGAGCAACTCAATGCCACCTTTGGGCCATCAGATCCTCTGGTCCTGTTCGCTTACCCTGTTGGACTTGAGGGCAATCCAGCTTAGCACTGCTCATTTGCAGACATGGACATTCTGCAACTTCTGTAAGTTGTGGAAAAACCTTTAAGACATTCTGTGTGCCCGTGTCTGTCATTCGACAGTTTTTATATGTTTATAAAAGCAGCACATGCTACAGATGAAGACCCATTGCTGAGCTCTACTTTTCATTTCTTTCCGTCTCTCTCCACTTAATGGTAACACTTAGGGCAACGTGGGGTCTCTGTTTCGCTCGTGGATGATAGAGTAGTAGCTGATTGGTGGAAAATCTGGGTATAAATTAGTCTGATCGGGCTGCAGATGGAGTTTCTAGGTAGCATGTTTTTCAAGTAAATTCAAGAAAATTCAGACCCAAAATATTACAATTCACCATTGAAGAATAGGGCAGCCCATACAGTGTCAGTCAGTCCCTAAACCACTATGCCCCCTGTTGTTAGTGCATGTCTTTAGCATATACCGTATATTACGGACAAAACGGACCTGTGTCGTACACATTATTTATGGAAAGCCCTCTGAAACCATCTGAAATGCATTAAGTGTAAGTTGACGTAGGCATACAAAGCAGACATCTGCATCTTTCCAGTACTCGTGTGTTGTGAATGCATCTATTCTAAATAGTATAGGCCCTTATGCAAATGTAAAAAATTCATTTTACTGGCTAAGCCTATGGCATATTACAGTATTTGATACGTCTGACATTTACTAGGGAGTTATTAATTGTGTTTTTTTTTTTTCATACTTGTGTTTCCAACAAATGCCTAAAGTATATTAGGCTCAGGTAGGCTAGGTTAGGCTAGGCTGAGGTAGTCTTATCTGGGGTAGGTTAGGCTAGAGTAGGCTAAGCTAGGCTAGGGTGGGCTAGGTTAGGGTAGGCTAGGCTGGGGTAGGTCAGGCTAGGGTAGATTAGGGTGGGTTAGGTTAGGGTAGGCTAGGATAGGCTAGGCCAGGATAGGTTAGGCTAGGATAGGTTAGGCTGGGGTAGGTTAGGCTGGGGTAGGTCAGGCTAGGGTAGGCTAGGCTGGGGAGGAGGGAGAATCTGACACATGTAAATTTTGATATGTATGTAAGGGGATGAAGAATGGTCTATTTGGGTATGCCGAGGAGTGTCTGTAATAGCTAACTCGTGTGGACCATCTGTACAAAGCACTGCTCCTAATAGTTTCTCTGCATGGTTAACACCACCGCCCTTCACAGCGGAGAGGACGGCCATTCTGTCAAACGCGGCGCCTTCTGATTCCTTTCTCCCCGTCAAACATTTGCATTTTTGCAGCGTGATCTGAAAAGCACCCCACTTTACCGCACTCGAGAAATAAATTACAGCCCCGGCACAAAAAAGCCACCTGGTATTTTGGCTGGAAATCGGATTTGTCCCTGGAAGCGGCGGATTTATTTACAGATGCGAGGAGGCGGGTCTGGGAGTCGGGCGGGAGACTCCCAGCGTATTACAGGGATGGGATTGCTTGCGATAACTCGGGGGAATTGCGTTAATTCCCCAGGCGAGGCACGAGGTGGGGGCAAGAGGCTCTTTCTAGACAAGAGGAACAAGTAGAATGAAAAATAAATGATGACAAAACAAAATGTGCACAATATTTGTAGGCAACATTTTCAGAAGACGACGAAAATAGAAACCGTTGAACAGCAGCCAGTTGGAAAAAAACTGAGATCCCTGGAATGTCAGTGTTTTCACGTGGGCGTGTTTGCACGTGGGCGTGCCTGGCGGTGGCCTCCGACAGAGCTCACACGCGTCCTCTCAGACCTTGA
>JAODJW010000081.1:6450637-6469543 GCA_026777045.1 Hyperopisus bebe | reverse complement strand
TACTGAATAATAAAGTGAGGACTGGCACCTGGTACTGAATAACAAGGGGAATACTGGCACCTAGTACTGAATAACAAGGGGAATACCAGCGCCTGGTACTGACTAACAAAGTGAGTACCGGCACCTGTTTTTCCCCACTTCAAGCACTGCTGTAGCATATATGCTGGTTGTTTGCTTTTGGCAATAGTGGTCAGTTAATTAGTGTTTTATATATTCATTTGAATTTGCACACTGTCAGAGTACTTTAGTACATATACAGAAGTATACAGAAAACATGGGTTGTTACTTATTTCTGTGTATTTCCAGTGTTCAATACCTGTTTCTGTGATAAAGGATATTTCTACATGCGGTCACTTGTATAGCCATCCATCCATCCATCTTGCCACTTATCCAGCACAGCTAGTGTCTGTAATAATGTCAGAGTATTCACTTGTGGGCAATAAAATTTCCCTGCTCAGTCATGCATACCAACAGTTTCCATTGAATGTTAGAAAAAACGTTTACGTGACTTTGTTGAAGCCATGGCATTTCTTTATTTAAACTTCACCAAAATGAATTGAATGTGATTTACAGTTCATTGAAAACATGATACCGCTAATTGAAATGTTGTGGTACGGATGCTGTCTAATACAGAGCTGGTTAGATTTACTAGACAGTCGACATTTTAACGCTCCGGTGTTTACACATCCGTGTTTTTTGACGTGCTCTATATTTCAAACGATCGCTGTAATATTATGCAATTATCATGCCATGAGGAAAACATTCATTTTGGCTGCTGTAGATGTAATAATTTAGCTCTGCCATCCAAATCATTTAGGGGCTCAAAATATCAATTCAAATTTCAAACCAAGAACGTTCTGTACACCCAGACCCCATATTCAATAGAAATAAATGCTTTAATCATGTCAGATAGAGTTGAGGTCCAGTACTCTGTGTGCTGGGCTCTTGTTTTGCTCTTTGCGGGTCAGAAAACTGTTCCGATCAACCTGAGCATACCTACCAGTGACCCTGAAGACTCCTCCGGTGGAGTCTCCTCGGAGCGCAGACCCCAAACTCACTCTGCAAACACTGATAATGAAATGTCCTCCCATGTGAGAGCACCGCTGGGCATTAATAAGGCAATCGCTGACTAGGCCACTCTATGCGGTCAGCGGGTCGTCGGGAAACGGCACAGCCCCACTTTGCTGTTTTGTCGTGACTCGATACTCCTCTATACCTTCGCCTAAAAATACAAATCGTACAATCACCAAATAAAGGACACGGAGATGGGAGATTACCCAGAGGATCTCCTTCGTAAGGCAGAATAAACATGTGTGTGGGGGGCCAAGGTCCATCACGTCACTGCATGCGTCAGTAGCCATGTTCACGTTAAAGTTTTGCGCGAATTGTAATTTCAATGATTTTCAATAAATCAACAAAGTGAAACAGCGAATAGGGTGTGTTTTCATTAATGGACATTATGCTAATTTTATTAAGGATTAAGGACAGTGTGTTGTACTTCAGCACGCACTTCCTAGGAATGCTGCTTGAGATTTCGGGCCCCATGAAAGCATATCCTATTGGGCCCCCAACCCAGACCAATCCAATTATGTTCCAGTTTTCTTAGGGCCCATGCCACTAAGGGGCCCTTCAAATTCTCCTAGCTTTTCCTGTTTCTGCCCTCTTCTATGTGTCTACTAATTCACAAATTCTGTTTGTATTGCAGTTTTGCGAATTACTCACAATTACAACGAAAAATGACTTACTTGAACGTAATAATTTTTTCGCGATATTTAGGGATTTTTTTTATTCCGAAATTTGACTTTTTGCAGTAACGGTTTCTTGGTTTGCATCTTTGAAATGCACAAAATCTAGGTCAATATGTGTTTCTGATACTGCTGGTAGCTAGACCTGTCGTTTATATGGCTCATATTATATATATGGGATTGCACCTTCTAACGTATTTCCAGGCGGATGATTTCTATCAATGAGCAGCATCAGTTCTACTGTAGATGCACAATGTAACAGCTTATTTTCAGAGTTCACTGCATGTCTCAGAGAAGGGCTGTAAATTATTTACTCTTAATGACTTGCAATATTGATTTGGCACGTTTCTCTCACTGTCATTATTGCTGGAGACAGATCCTTAGTAGGAGCCCTATTAGTAATTTACAGCATCTCTTGATTGCAGTTTAACAATGGGAATAATACAATCGTCCTCTTTGGCAACACAACAAAAATGTTTTCTTTTTGATATGTACTTGTCAAAATCTGCAGACGTTTGTGCTTTTCTCTAATCCTTTTACATAACCCAATAATATGACTCATGCAATATGTTGCAACAGACCGTAGCCAAAGAAGAGACTTAATGTCAAACAATGGTTATTTTATGAAACAGCCACCCATGCTTTTATCAATTTCCCGTATTGTTTATGCAGGGGAGGGTCACCGTCTAACACAGTAATGTTAACCCCCATCCCTAGTTTCTCTGAAGAGGTTTAACAAGTAATAGATGAATTAACGTCGGCGGCGGAGGTCTGAGTGCGGTCCAGGGAGATGTAAAGGAGTTTCGTAAGCTGCGATTAAGCCTTCAACGGCTAATGGGCATTTCGGGTTAATAACTGAAGGAACAGGACAAGCCGCAGTTTATAAGAGGCTTTCAGTGAGTTCCTTCTATTGTTATTCCAGAGTCCAGCTGTTCCCCAGAGTCCAGCCGTGCTGGGGGTCTCAGCGGGGACTGACTTGTTCCTTTGTAGGGAAGGTGGGAGGTGTAGCTGCAGGAGCCATGGCTGGAAAGAAAGAAAGCACAGCTCTGGGGAAAGAGAGGGAGGAGTTAACAAAGTCCCCTGCAAGGCGGAGGAGGCGAAAGGGCCTTAATAAAGATGTCTGTGTCGCGGGGAAATAAAGGAACTGGCGAAGACGGACATTCAGACGAAAGTAAGGCTGAAGGACAGACATATATGGAGGCTCAGGGGGTAAACCTGGGTGAGGGGGTGGAATCACACCCCCGGTCTGCGTGTGGAGTTCGCATGTTCTGTCCATGTTGTGTGGGGTTCCTTCGAAGAATTCAGAGCCAAGCACACTGGAATTTCTAGATTGCCTGTCCTGTGATGGACTGCCAGTCCACATGGTGGATAAAGCACTTCAGTACAACACCTCCAACCTTCTACAGAAGTCCCTCCAATACCCTGACCTGTGTTTTGAAAATAAAAGAATGGATGGATGGATGGAACTGAAGATGTATTAGGGTGCTTTGCTCTCAACTGGTAAGGCCAGTTCAATTAAACCAGCACAACGCAATGTCAGCACAATAAAAACATTTGTAAAAGAATACATTCTACGTTTGTGGTGGCAGATGTGTGAAAATGTAGTTTAGCGGGTTGTTTCATTTTAAGGCAATTAACCGATTTCCCATGTTTGGTTTTAGATGTGGATGACCACCCCAGACACGCTTCCGTTGGACCCTGTACATCAGTACTCCCTCAGAGGCGAGCGATGGCTGAATTGGCCCTTTCCTGGCATCCCTTGGTGCGTCTACACTTTAAGGTATTTATATAACTTTTCACCAGGCCACATCTTTCAAAAAAACAACTTCCCTGCCCTCTCTTTTTGTATCGTATAAAGGAGGCCATCGTTTCCATGGTAGTGGGAACTTTTCCAGTACATTTATAAGTACCGACTCATTATCACCCCTTTCAGGTCCTTGGCGGGAGCCTTTAAATTTCTCTTTTAATTATTTTCCTTTTGTTTGTAATGAGGGCAGGGGGCGCCTCTAAAATCAGTTCACTCCATGGGGTCAGTTACCTTCCCTTTGTATATGCATGAATGGTTGTTCAGCCAGTAAGGAAATCTCTACAGGTCAGGGATTAAGTGCCATGGATTAACGTACCATCAACACCTGAAAGAGCCTCACAAAGCTCCAAATCCGAAACGAGACGGGCATTAAGACTCTGTTCCTACGTTTGGCTAATTTCCCGTTCCGATAGCACAAGCCCCGGGGATTAGAAGACTCATCCCTCTCTAAAGAGAGTAAATAGCACACAAGGTTGACTGCAGGCATTGTGGAGTTAAACGGTAGCATTTGGAGGAAAACGTGATTTTTCAAAGGGCACGTTATCCTTCACGCAGCCGCTGGGTGACGGTCGCAGCCGCTGGGTGACGGTCGTCCTCGATGTACGAACACGTTCCAGCCTACAGTCTACATGTTCCTTACACCAAATCGTGGCTCGCTAATCCCCCCCCCCCCCCTTGTGGCCGGATATAGCTGGATGAGCAGGCTAACTGCAAATCGGTACATTAACATCACAATGCGGATCGTGTCACTGATAGTGACTAAATTTTACAGGGGCTATGCTGCCCCTGTTATTTCTCCCACAGGGTGGGGGTGCTGTATTTAGATCGGAGCCCTGCCGCTTTGAGGGTGGGGGTGTTGGTTATTACCCCACATCGCTAGGGGATTGACCTATGGAGGACCAGCGAGGTCCTATGATGGTTGACAAGGGGCTGGCAATCCCACCCCAGGCTTGAAAAGCGAATGAGATGATTTCCTCTGATAACTCGCTTTTCTACCTGATGACGGGAGGAGAGATCACCAAGGTTCCGCTCTGTTATTGGCCCTCGGCCGTGGCCCCGCCCTTCGAGAATTCTAAATCACACCGGTATTTAATTAGGGAAAAGTATCAGCCTTTTAATTGTTGTCTGTTCGCCGAAGGGTTAATCCGTTTGTCCTTACTGCTTCAGTGAAGGATCTGTATGTAAATAGATTAACTTTAAAGCCACACGTTCCACAGATCCATCTGAATAACAGTGTAATTGATAGTAATTAATCGGTTAATGATGTCTGTTGCCTGCATTGGGTGTCTGTAGCACTGCAGCGTTAAGTCTGTATGGGGGGGGGGAGGTTTTGAAGGCACTCCGCTCCAGTCCTCATTAAGGGACCCGTAGCCTCGATATCAGAGATCGCCTCAACCCCCCCTCTCCTCCCCTGGACTCCCCCAGCACCCAGGGAGACCCGAAGCCAAAGCAGAGACCTTCTCCCTAAACACAAATGGCCCGCCAGCATGGCTGATTTACGATGCCATCGAACGTTGCGCTATTTTTTAACCAGATAGGGAGTGGCGACTTGAGTGAGCTCAGTCTCATAAGGAATGTTGAAAACAATCATTTATGAATAATCATTTAGCTCAGAGACTGATGCTTCTTCAGAGAACGTCAGCGTGACAGGATTTTGGGGGTGTCAAATTTAGGAAAAAACAATTAATCAAGGTGAAGCGGAAGCCAAAAATGATTTACATCCAGGGTTTAAGCACTGCGTTGTATAAGAGGACCGAAATCGGGCTGCTTTTCTTTGAACATTCAGATGTGGCCCATTTTGAAAAGTGAGGAACGTCACTGTTCACACACCACAGTGACATTGTCCTCTGCGTTTAACCTATATGCGACTCGACAGTGGGCAGCTAATTCAGTGCCCAGGGAGCAGTGTGTGGGGGTGGTACCTTGCTCAGGGTACCTCAGTGGTACCTTGGAATTCAAAACAGCAACTTCTCACTCACGAGCACACTTCTCCAACCATTAGGCTCCCGCTGCCCTTGTGGTATTTTTTGTCTTCTTAAGAAGATAAATGTCCCATGATAATTGCAGCTTTATCGTTTACTCCAGTCTCGCCCCTCCTTCGAAGCTGGGGTGGGGGGGGGGTGCCCCCACCCAGCCTGAGTGCTTAGGTCAGCATCGTTCTGTTTTGGGGCCGTCGCGGGCATCCCCCATCCGCTTGGAGTTCAGCGGCCTGTGGATTTGTTTGCTCTCTCTCAGTTTAACCTCATACTCCGTCTCCCTACAGCATTCCTGCATATCGACTTACTTCTTCAACAGGATGGTTAAAAAAAATCTCAAAAAATGTGCATGGATCTCCGACCGGTTAACTTTGTGCTATTTTGTGGGAATCTTAACACGGGTACGTCTTAGAGTTAGACTTCTTGAGTATCTCATTGCAGGTGGTTTTTCCAAATTTTTATCTGCAAAATCTCTTTTACAACCAGCTCTAATAAAAAGCATTATCGGGGCAAGTTTGTCAGTAGAAATGACAGCATTAACTCGACAACACCATCTTAAAGGATTTGCTTTTTAATCGCTAATCCCAGTTTACATTGTGTGTCTTGGAAGTTGGCTGCACTATTAAACAAAGGCAGACTTACTGCCGTAACATTGTCACTGTGACCACTTTTAAATCCGCTCCTTTTAATCCAAGACATGCTTTCAGGGAAATCTTGCGGTAATCATCCTACACAGATGAAGGGCAAACTCTCAGTGTGGCTGCATGTCCTGATTCAAAACAAACCACCATGAAGATTGTGTAAGTGTCTAATCTCATTCGGCTCATTCGGGAAGGGGGGGGGGGGGCAAGACCACTAACGCTTTATGGCTTTATGATGTAGGTATGCAGACAAAAAGAGGTGTAAATAGTAGTTCAGCCTCCCCCAAACATTTTTGTAAAGGTTACAGCAAAATAAAGCTTCTTTGGTGCCGCAGGATAGAATGTTCTAGAAGCATCGTCTTTCCTGAAATTCTGTATTTGGGGGGTGGACCGTAATGTGCTTTTGTTTTTATACCTTCAGGTGGTGAGGAATCGCGATGACCTCATATTCCACATGAAGGAGATTTCCATTTGCAAGCCAACATTGCCCCCCCCCCACGACCACTACCACCACCTGTTCGCATGCACGGCGGCCTGCGGGGCAACGCCGTCTCCCGTTCGTCCTGGTAAGAATTTAGCCACATCAGCAGTTGGGCGAAATGGACATCAATCATGTCAGAAAATGCATTTGGGTCACGTCAGGATTAGATCACGTTAAATAAATCTTCAGTGTTTACTGAAACGACACTCCTTATCAGCGGAGAGCGCCAGCGTGCCGCCACATCCCTGATTTGAATATGAATGCGTTCCGCTCTTTGGCGTGTGACATCACCCGGGGCCATTATCCACGCAAACAGGCCACGGGACACAGAAGTAAAAGTCGCTGAAAGGATTCTGGCGTCACAATGGGAAATGCACTCAGGAAGCAATTATTGCCCCGAAACACCTCGGCACAAAAGCGGCCCGCCGTGTTTCGGGGTAGGGCTACCTGTGAGGAACAGTCGCGCTTTCGAGAAACACTCAAGCGTCTCTAGAAGGAGCGGGAAATGACTTCTGCAGCGTGTCGCGAATTTAAATTGACTCGCCGAAAAAATGTTCACAGAATCCTTACAGGCTTGGTCTGCTTTCTGAGGGAGCATGACAACCGAAAGAATAATGGTAACTTTGTATCTGTAACATCAAAAGCAAAGATGGCAGGTGGAGTGGACGTCAACCGTCATTGTCTTGTTACTCAAATTCTACTGATAAGCCTATTGACGCGGCAGCTGTTTATCTTAGTCGGAGTCGGCTTCTGAGTCTCGTGACCGACAGGTTGGCATGTCACTATTTCTGCCCCACTTTCTCCCGAAATATTCGCGGCCTTCCATATCTCGGGTGCAATTGCAACACGGCGACCAATCTAAAGGCTCCCGCTCTTTCAAACAACCTCAATCCCAGTTGCAACACGGTGTGTCAGGGTACATCTGCAGGGGATGTTATTTCCTAAAGTACCTTCAAGGCGTAGAGGTGGGCAGCTCAAGGCCAGGGGGTCTGGATGCTTGTGGGTTTTATTTGAATGTTTCTCAGTAGCTGCTTAGCATCTGGGGGAGTCCATTGATATGCAAATGCAGGGGGCCCATAAGCTGGGCCACACGGTCATCGGGCATTAAAGCGCCTTTCAGGGCGACAGTGTCATGGCTGCGGGGGTGACACCAGTGACGCAAGGGACCAGGGGTGGTGTCGCTGCCCCCCCCCCCCCCCCCCCCCCCGGAGGCAGGCCTGGAGCTCTTGACTAACCTCCTTTCAGCAACAGAGCTGACGCATCACCTCGTCCGACTCGTGTCCCCTGTGCAAAAAGTGGTGAAGTCGTCAGTGACATGGACACAGGGAAGGTCACGCCGGACAAGATGTCCGTTCCTTTGGATCGTGACTGTCCCAAGTGCTTATTCATTCTGATTACTCCCTTGAGTCAGGCTTTTCCGTTGAGGCGTTTGGCTGAAGGTTTCATAAAGAGAGCTCTGATGCACTTTGAAATCGACATCCCATAATTCCGGCAGGCAGTTGTGTTGCATTTCAGCGTTGCGCCCAGCCCCAGAGTGTGAACATAAGAACAGAATGGTTCCTCCTCAGTTTTATAACCAAACATTTGACACAAATGACCATGGTGATTAAGCCCCTGCCTGAAATTATGAAAATCTGCAGGTTCCAGTCCCAGACTGGGCAGTGTTCTAGTAACCTCATGCATGGTCTTTAACAAGAACTGCTTCACTAAAACATCCAGCAGGATACAGACTTCATGTGTTGATATAACTTCACCTGGTTACAGTGAAGCTGGTCAGCTCACCTACACTAACATGTTAGATCTTCAGTCTATTGAGGAGATTGACAGGTGATGTCCTCCCAAATGTGAAGCTTGGACTGATGAGCAGAGCAATCATGTACTCAGAGAAGACAAAAGCAAGCCCTGAAAAGATGTTCATTGCAGGACTTTGGACAGGAAGACGAGGAGGGGGATTTTCTGGGGCACGATGGTGTCGGGTGCTTGTTAAGGGCAGTACGGTGTTCGGCTAAGCCTGTCCAGATGACTTACTGCAGTGAAATTCTCACAGCACTTTGAACAGAGAACATCTCAACGCAGCCTTCTGCACATACACCAGTGGCCAAAATTGCGGAATTTTGCATTTTTGGCATTACGCTTTAAAAATTGCTACACGAATATTGGCGGTAATGTTGATAGACGATCAATGGAGAATCTGGAATAAATCTCTTAAAATTTCAAGCGTTTCCTCAATTTTGGCTAGTACAGCTAAAATTGGTGATTTGTTGTCCTCCTCTCTTCCGAAATCATCAACATCCCCTTGAGACACGGTAAAGTGGGAATGCCGTGCAGGCCTCTACTTCAGGATTTCAGGAGGAAAAGGCACTGTCCTAAAAGTGAACTTCATCCCCTTGCTATTGACAGTACCACAACTTCATCAGACACGCGTCTTTTTCCAGTCTCTCTCTCCCCCCATCTTTCCGTCCTCCTCTCTTTCTATCTCGTCTTCTCTCTCCCTCCCCCCTCTCTCTCCGGCTTGGGACCTCTCTGCCTGGCAGCCAATCAGCAGCGCTTTGTCCAGCGCCGTGGTGTCGCGGCTTCCCCAGTAGCGGCGGCGGCGGCAGTAAAGAGGCGGAGAGACGCGGTGGCTGCGGCGTGATCCTGCGAACTGCGCTCGCTGACAGCCCAGTGACCGACTGAGTGAGTGACGGAGCGCCGGCTAATTCCAAGATCATCTCAACTCTGTAAGTTATGATCATGTTAAAAGTACCCTAGAATTGATTCGACAAGATCATTTTTTCACTCACTGTACCTATAAACGCTCAAAATGTTTATTATTATTATTATTATTATTATTATTATTATTATTATTATTATTGGCGTTGTTGCTAATGTTCTTGTGAAAAAGAGTGATGCGGGTTTATATGTATAATGGTAACTGTTTCGGATTGTTAATCGCAATATTCCGTTATTTGTAAAAGGGTTGTTAGACTTGTGAATGCGGGTTACATAGTAGTCTGTTTTAACTGGGCAAAAATCGGTGAATGTAAATTTCGAAACTTACTTTTTTTGGATCGTGTCACTTTCCATTTATTATTCATATTTCATGCCAGTTAACAATGAGCAGCAAGACTTATGACCAGTGCAAACATAGCTAATTACCATATTGTAAACTGCAACAAAACGTGATTTATGTCAGCGATCTACGTTTATGTGAGCAATAAGTGTTTTCATAATAATGAGAGCCGGGATGTGCAGTCGTGACAAATACACGCCTATACTCATTTGTTTGTCATTACGGAGGCACTGTGTTGTGCATCGTGCTCAGTAGATAAACCTGTCATTTAAAGTGAGTTCAAGCGCAGCAGCGTGATTAATATCTTAGAAAAGAAGCAGGTGTGGGTTTCTGAAGAGAGTTTATATACGAAGCGGTCACTATGTCACTAAGGTGCATTTCGAGCTGAAGGGGAATAATTGTTTATGCGAAATATTGTATATCCGAGTCGGTTCTGAGAATTACAGTCCGTATAGTGATTTAAAGACTGTCAGCTGTATCAACTTTTAAGGCCTACGTTTTTTCTTCCTCTTCTTTTGTTAAACTATCATTTCTTTAACTACTGTTTAACTATTTCGTCTTCCAGGCTTTTAATTTGTATTTAACTGGCATTTGATGAATTGTGGGAAAAGGTTCAACAATGTGTTCAACACGACTCAAGAGAGTCGTATTTTAATCCTGTAAAGCTTTAGTGCAATTAAGCCAAAAACTCTGTGTAAAATAATTTCGAAACAACAGCAAAAAAACAGTAGGCCTATATATGAGTGGGTCCAGGAAATCGTTTGCAGATGGATGTTACTGTACTGAATAGCGTGCTTTGACTGCTTGGATGTTCTTGGGTGTGAGAGGACGACTGAAGGGAGTTCAGTGTTATCGTAATTTTTTTATCACAAGATCGTGGAACAAAGTACACCGTGATTGTGTAATACTTTCAGGGTTTCTTGTTTGTTTGTTTTTACCAATTTTAACAAAGTACAATGTAATTGCCCAATACTTTAATTTTTATTAATCAGATTGAATAAATTACTCTCTATTTGTATAATGATTTCGGTTTTTACCAGTGTAAAATGCGATTGTTTTGACCGCTGGAAACAAAGCTTGTTTGTTTTTGCTTAGCTTATAATTTTGTTCGCCACAACATTTTATCACATAGTATAATTACGCTTCTTAAATTTATTGAATTCCAACTTTGTAATTATTTTTCCCGTGTTATTGTGAATTTGATTTTGCACCTGAGATTCTAGCTAATTTCTAATGTGGGATTTAAGATCAACGTCGCTGAAACATGTGAAATCTGTCCCAGCTATCATGCCCCCTTGTGGACAAAGCGGTACCTACAAGCTCCGCTCTGCGTAATTGTCCCCTCAGCACCAAGGTAAAAACTCAAAGTTTGCATTAAAGGCAGGTTCGGTGGTCAGTGTAACTGTTAATGATTTAGTTTATTTTGCCATCTGGCCCCCAGGTCAATTTACCAGTAGAATCCGCAACTGCCTCTCTATCGACTCTTAGCCACGTGAAAGCTCACTCTGAATGTACTTTCCTTCTAATAATCATCAGAAGTAAAGGCATCCCTGACCTTTCAAGTCAATACTTTGTTAAAATGTCACTTCCTGACATGAAAAAGTGCAGTAATTGTCTGAAGTCCAACACGCAGTGGGTAAATAACAGCTTACAGACATGACACAGGAGGGCTACTGAGACCAACTCACCTTTTCTTTTTATTTTTTTTACCTCTGAGCATGTTGCTTCCTTTAAATTGCCCCATTTAGAAGTTACATTTAGAGCTAGTGTTAGTGTGCTGACAAATAACTATAGCAACCAGTCCCAGTGAATGCCATGCTTATTTTAAGCTTAGAGCCGAAATCATGTTAATCATTTTGTAAAAGAACAAAATCAGTAAAACAGAGAATATTAAAGACTGCTGCTGTGTGCAGTGGGGAACAGCCCAGAGGTTCGTAATTGAGACGTTTGCATATTTAGCGCTGCTTACAGACAGGCATAGCAAGCTGTGTTTAAATCACCAGTTTGATGAACAACACAGCCCGTCGTGCTTGAGTGTTTGAAGGTGGACGCGGCTAATCAAGTTGCCTGCGTCGTGCTAATCAGCTGTAAAACACCCCGATTTCTGTGGTGGGGTTGCTAGGGAATTTAAGAGGTGAGATTGTTCAGATCCCTTTGTCTTGTAAGTGCACCTGATGCTTGATATGTGGTCCTCTGTCCATCCCAGGGTTGAATCACTAGCATCGAGGCTAGGATGACCACACACGCATGTAGGAAAAGAGAGAAGCAAGATACGGGTATTTCCGTAAGCTGGACAGGCGTCGCTGTGTCAGGGCAAACCGCTAAGCGGATCGCTGCTCAGTGAAATGCCGGCCAGAGGTACATTACCGCCAGTTACACGATGGATAGTCTAGACCGCGCCATTCCTCAGTGCATTCTTTGTCCTTTGGGGTAGTTAATGCATGGGGTCATGAGCCAGGTCACATGATGGGGGGGTAAAGGGTGCGTCACTTTTCCAACACCCCTGAAAGGACCTGGTTTGCTCTCAGCACCAAAAGCCTGGCCGGCTCTCCTGAACGACACTGCCCCCTGCTGGTCAAGGGCTATTAAGCGGCGTTGTGTGTGAGTTATCTTTCCGCGGACATGCACTGATGTTCAGCACAGGAGGAATCAGTGTCACTGTCATTGCCTTTGTGACCTCTGTCTCGGATGGAAAGAACAATGAAGGGAAGTGAGTCTTTTATTTTGACAAAATTTATTTATTTATGCTGCTAGAGACAGTGACATTTGATGTCTCTCTGATCTGCTTCTGTGTCTTCCGCCTACATGCGGGGAGAGCATGAATAGGCGAATTCACATGTAAATTACGGCGTACAAACTTACGTTCATCAAAGTGAATGCGAGGAACCGCCATCATTCCCTGCCTTGCGTCAGGCACGGAGATCTGGTCTTCACAAGAGTATTGTTGGCTTGATAATGGTATAAAATGCTGTGATATGCGTTCCCCAAGTTTAACTGAGTGTAGGTGTAAGCTTAAATATGAGAACGGGAGAAGATAAAGTTTCTTGAAAATGAGATACTTGATAACAGGGGAAAATGCACGAAACTCTCTTGGCGAGGTGATGACAGTAATGATGACAGGAACTATAGAAGACAGAGTCTGACCCATACTTGTGATGTCTCCAGATTTACCCAAGGAAAACCATCTTTTCTTGCTTCAAAATCTTTATTTCCCGAGCACACAAAGACGAGGGCTTGCAGTTTCCTTCTAGAAAGTTCCGTGTACATGAAGGCTGGGGGACTAGAGAGATTATTTTTTATTTATTTCTGAGGAGGAGTGGAGAGTATTTCTGATCCCCTGGTTTTTTCTTGATGTAGCCAAAGACACGTTTTATGTTGACTGGTGCTTTAACCCACGGCTGTCAGATCGGAGTCTATCACCACAGGCCAGACTGTGTAATTATCCTGCTGGCGGTGGGTGGACCCAGAGCTGGACATACGGAAAGGTCACCAAATATTGTGCCGTGTTGGACAACTTCGACACCAGGCAGTGGAATTACCTTCAGAGCGTGCTGTCGCTCGCATGGGTGGAACAGGACCGCACGGAGATGTTGGTCAGGTCTATTTAAGGTGTATTTAAGTCCCAGAAGCCAAGGAAAATGTACAGGGAACTAGAGCTACGTAAAAACCAACGTAAATTACATAATTACGTAAATCCCGGACTTACACAAAAAATATCCGAGATACGTGGAGTATGCAAAGCGCTAACGCTAAAAGGTAACGTGCTTGTATGTAAATTTACACTCTATCTTTTATTGTTTGCGAGTCAATTGCTAGTGTATTTTAGGCTTATGTGTTTTTTTCTATAACAGACATCCTACCTCGGGCATATTGATTTTAGGGGTGGATGAGGGAGGATTGGCAAGTGGTGGCTGTGAAATTTGTTGACGGGGGATGTCAGTGGTAAAAAGCACACCCCTGCATTAAATTGTTTTTAATTCTCTGTGGATAGATCTTCAGGACGTTCACAGCTGTCAGGGTGCTGTTACCCGTTTGTGGGAGATTCCCGGCACTCTCAGACGAGGTGGGATGTCTTCTGTAAGGTGTCTCGAATGGTACAGGAGAGCAGGGGTGGAACGATCAGTGTTCAGAAAATTAAAATCCAAACCAACCAGTTGAGTATGAAGTCACATGGACAGTACTCAACTGGTTGGTTGGAACAAAATCTGGATGTAGACTTTCCACCACTGTAGGAGAGTAGATCCAACATACATATAATATAACTTAGATAAGGGCTTGTGGAATGGATTATTTACGTCAATTGGGAACTACTGGTATATACTATGTGATGTATGTGTTACGTTTATTACTCACAATGATTAGTTATGGATGTGAATTAGTTTTTCAGCATCGAGCTGCTCGAACACACAGGTAAGAGACACAGAGGTGTGGGGGAGGGGGGGGATTTAAATTCTTGTTGTCCAGCAGAGCACATTAAAGTACTGTGAAACTCCTTGGATGTTTTGCTTATTAGGTGCAGTAAGGCAGTTCAAGTGAGGGAATGAATGTCATCTTAGAGGAAAGGACTTTTTTATTTTTTAATTTTATCTGGTCTCATGCTGATCTCATGGGGATAACTGTGTGTGTGTGTGGATTATGTTTATATTTTATTGTGGGGACCAAATGTCCCCCGCAATGTGATACAACCTGTAATTTTGACGTTGTGAATGTAATCAAAAAACTAAAAATGCCAAAAGTCTGGTACTGAGTTTGGCTACTTATGGTTAAGGTTACAGTTGGGTGGGGGTTTAGGTCGTCGTGTTGGGATTCGGGTTTTGCCCATAGAAATGAATGGAGAGTCTCCAGCAAGAAATAATTACAAACGTGTGTGCGTGTGTGTGTGTGTGTGTGTGTGTGTGTGTGTGTGTGTGTGTGTGTGTGTGTGTGAGAGAGAGAGAGAAGTCTGACCCAATCCCGATTTGCACTTACCGAACACTAGCTGCCAAACACTAGAAACCACGTACAGCAAGGACATCGTTAACCCAAAACGTAATTAAAGGTGATGGCTGCGTCACAGAGGAAAGCACACCTTCCAGAGTGTCCTCCGGGACCCTAGGCCACAAAGCTTAATTACATTGTGCATACAGTGATGGGGGGATGGGGGGGGGGCTTACTGGCGGATTAGCAGGACACTGGGAAAACTCAGGCCGGGGGTCCACTTTACCTCTTTCTCTTTGCAAAATCAATTTCGATTAGGCTCCCCTTCAAGTGAGTCTGTTCCCCCTCCTGAGCCGTGGCTCAGTAAAGCTCAGAGTGGGATTTGTGGGGGAAAACGGCCGATTTACTACGTAAGGGGGGAGAGGGAGGAGGCGCTGACCCCTCCATACCTGAAGGACGAGGTGAATAAGTGCTTCTGTGGGGTTTTGATGACATGGAAAGAGTGGAAATATATTTTTTAATGGGCTGCTATTCATTTTCTACCCGTCTATCACACTGAAGAAGGTGTGATCTGGTGATACGTGTTGAGGCGTGTCGGACGACTCCGCTGGTGGGGAGTACGACCCGAGTGCGTCAGTGTGCTGGGATTTGAGACCCAGAGAGCGTCTGATGCTGCGTTTGTGCCCTGAGGGAGAGCGTGGGTCAGACAGAGGGTCTCACGATCCTAATTATGACCGGCACTGAAAACACAAAGACACGCTCGCATCTCTCCGAGAGCACCTCCTGCTGGCACCGAAACCCAACCGCGTTTAAATACGGATTAAAAGTGGAAAACTAGCTGGAACAACTGCGCATAAACAGTGAGGACCTGATACACTCCCGCCATCTTCAACAGATGTTGATTTTTCAGGGTGGCAGCACAGTGGTACAGTGGTTAGCACTGTTGCCTCACACCTCTAGGACCAGGGTTTGAGTCTCCATCCCAGATCCATGTGTAGAGCTCGCATGTTTTCCAGTAGGAGACTACAGTTTTCTACCAGTCTGAAAACTGGATCCTGTGTATATAAATGATGTGTAATGGCTTGACTCAACATGCTCAGATTTTCCCTGCCTTGCGCTTGTAGCTTCCTGGATAGAGTCCAAACCCTGGTGTCCCCACAAAAAACTAGCAGGCTTAGAAAATGGATGGCTGGATGGACAAATCTGGAAACAAGGGGACAGATTAAATTATTAAAAGTCTGTGTCCAAATCACATGGCATTTGGCGTGCTATATAAAGCGCTGACATCAGTAGATGATTCCTTTGTCACAGGAGCACTGCTGCGAGTGATGGGCCAGTCCGGTCCTGGGGGACCAGCAGGCACACGCTGTGGTGAACACGGGGCTGGTGCCATAGCAACGCGGGGGTGTGCCTGTGACTGACCAGTCTGACTCAGCGTGGAACCGGACCTGACCTCCCCAGCTACATATTCCAGGGTTTAACGAGCGTAATTCAGAGATTTTTAGCTACACTAACAGAACAATAAAGAAACGAGAAAACGACGTCAAAGGGTAGCCGCTAGTATCGCTAAGCAAGCCGGTTTTACAAAATGGAGATATGAAGAATTTGGAATACGCTCACATCCTCCGGAGTGGAGAGACCTCTGCCCCTGTGAAACTGGGAAATCAGTAGATATCGACAGATCCGTAAAGCTTGGCATCTGAGGTCAAACGAAACCTCTCCAAAAGGTTTGTGCGTGAGCGGGTGCCTTTCTGCAGGACCAAGGGGGTGCTCAGGTCTTTGTTGGCCACGCCCCCTTTTCACTCTGCAAGACTTCAGGAATGAATTTCAATACCCAGAATGCGAAGGTTGTACTTGTGGTCCTGGCAAGACTGGTCTTCTTTTCAAGAATGAACTTGGCATGACAATGAATCATGGGACTGGTCTCATTTGGCAAGGATGCAGCCAATGTATCTTTGATATTTGGGGCGGGGCAAGAATGACATCTGGGGATTTTTACCGTCCTCCATACTTCTGTTCTTAGTATTGGAGCTGTTCTTCGGCAATAGAAGATGAGGTAAAACGGGTACGCGAGAGCACAAGTATGGTTAAGTACGTGGAGAAACACCCAAAGTATTGAGAATCACACCAAGAGATTGAATTAGTTTTCATGTCAATTCATGTCAATAAAAAATCACAGAATACTGTACACAGGCAGATCTAAGTAATCTGTGTCAGTCGCCCTTATGTAAGTCAAATTAACTGTGTAAATGTAAATGTTAAGAAAAAATCCAATCCACAGATGCTAACAATCGCCATGGTTACAGAGAAAGGAAATGAGGGCTGTTCACCAGTGATGTGCTCCTCTTTAATTGTGCCTGATACCGCAGCGGCGTCAGAAAGCTAGCCCTCCCTGTCCCCCCTCCCTTTTCACTAAGACGACGTCTACCTGTCTTCCAATCACGGCTGACATTCCCGGCTCTTCTGCTTTTAATTGCTCCCGCGGGACTCGGAGCAGCCGGGGGTGCAACGCAGGCTGTGGGGGGAGGGTGTCCGTGCTCCGGGAGGGGCGTGAGGGTATGGGGGGTGTGGCGGTTCAATTTCCCTCCACCGCCGCAGTTACAGATCCGGAGATCGTTGTGCTTGTCTCTCTGCAAACGGCGGGGAAGTTTTACAAACAAACGGACAGAAAGCAACACGGAGTAATGAGATTACGCTGTGTTTACAGAGCGGCTCGGATTTACCCTACGCTCTCCCTGCCTGCTCATGCTCACACACCTCCAGTTTACTGCAGCTAAAACACTGACAAACAGTTAGCGGGGAAGCGGGATTGCGAGCGTCAGCGTGGTGAAAAGCCGACGGCCGCCTTTGAAAGCTGCCTCGCTGGCAGAGGTGAAAGCTGCCAGACGGAGATCTTCTCGGGCTGTCTGAAGCTCGCTCCTTAATGGATTCGGCACCGAGGACCTATTAATGCCACAAGGAGAGTTTAACTTTTACAATAATGGCACCTAAACTGCCCGAACTGCCGGAGAGAGATTAGAAAAGTTCAATTAATTAGGGGATATACACCAGCTCAGGGCTGGCAGGGCTGGGCTGCGCATGCCGACGTGTCCAGATGTAGTGGGGTGGTCACAGCCTCAGTTAATATCTTCCCTTGGGACTTAGAGGGACTTACAAAGCTGACGGAGGTGACTCCCCTGTCTGGAGCACTCTCCCAACAGACTTAGGGCCTAACGATATTTATATCTGGACATTGGCTTCCATGGCGACACACGAGCCGGATCTCTGAGAGAATTGTACTGAATCTCCAGCCTGCAGTTTTCTGCCTATAACTGCCCAGTATTCTGTCTGTTACTGGCTGGTACTCTGATTATCACTGCCCAGTATTCTGCCTGTTACTGGCTGGTACTCTGATTATCACTGCCCAGTATTCTGCCTGTTACTGGCTGGTACTCTGATTATCACTGCCCAGTATTTTGCCTGTTACTGGCTGGTACTCTGATTATCACTGACCAGTATTCTGACTGGTACTTACTGGCACAGCAAATACACTAGAGCCTAAACATCAGTTTGGCATTGCTGGTCCAATAAGTGATTTTTTGCAGCATAGATGAAATTGGGGAATTTAATAGAATGGAAAGTACTAAAGTACAAAAATACCAGACCAGGATAAGCCACTAGAAGATGGATGGGTGGATGGACGGATGGACAGACGCATGGATGGATGGATGGAGAGATGCATGGATGGATAAATGGATGGCCAGACACATGGATAGATGGATGCATGGATGGATGGGTGGATGGATGGACAGTTCAGACGGATGGATGGATGTAATCCTCTTGTGTTCATACCAATTTAACTCCAACTCTCATTAAATTGCTGGTTCCTCTATATCATCCCCCCTTCACAACCTCCATTCCCTCCATTGGGCAGACGACACTGACCTGTAAGTTTGTCATGCCTGTCTGGCTTCACAAGTGGCTCAGAAGCATGGATGTGAAGCGAGATACATCAGACAGCGAGGTGGGGGTGAGCAGGGTCAGCAGAGAGGAGGGTTAGGAGGGGAGGTGGGACTGACAGCTGACGACAGGGAGGCAGCTGCAGCTTGATCTCTCAGTCCTCAGACGGCCAGGGATGGATGTGGACATCACATATGGATGTGTCTCTGTCCTCAGACGGCCAGGGATGGATGTGGACATCACATATGGATGTGTCTCTGTCCTCAGACAGCTAGGGATGGATGTGGACATCACATGTGGATGTGTCTCTGTCCTCAGACAGCTAGGGATGGATGTGGACATCACATG
>JAODJW010000081.1:6431792-6450537 GCA_026777045.1 Hyperopisus bebe | reverse complement strand
CTAGGGATGGATGTGGACATCACATGTGGATGTGTCTCTGTCCTCAGACAGCTAGGGATGGATGTGGACATCACATGTGGATGTGTCTCTGTCCTCAGACAACTAGGGATGGATGTGGACATCACATGTGGATGTGTCTCTGTCCTCAGACAGCTAGGGATGGATGTGGACATCACATATAGATGTGTCTCTGTCCTCAGACAGCTAGGGATGGATGTGGACATCACATATGGATGTGTCTCTGTCTTTGAGTATTGGGTGCATGAAATATTCCAGTCCACCTAGTGTCTGTACTATACCTGTCCTGCGATGGACTGAAATTATGTCTGCGGTGTCCATTGTGGTTTTCCAGGATAAGCAAGGATGTGCTGGTATACAGTCAGGAGCAACGCTGCTCTGTCTCCATGAGGACTGGAGACCAGCCCTGCCGTGTCCTTGTGTCTTCTGTCCTTTGATCTTTTGATGCCCCCGTTGGTGGAGCAACTCTGGATGCCAGTGCCTTCCAGAAGGACCTTCCTAAAAAAGATAATTAAAAAAAAAAAATATTGCCTATTAGGAGATGGATTAAAGGGGTCAGGCCCCCATGCCGATCAAAGCAGAAACCTGCTGATATTAATTCATTTTTCTTTATTTTCTCAGGTCATCTGGGATCCCCTGAAGAGCTGCATGCCGGAGACTATGAGCATTGGGTTAGCTTCTTTAACAGAAGAGCAAAGCTTGTGTGGATAGAGGTTGGGCTGCAGTGCGATGGATTCGATAAGAGGCTATGCGGCGTGGCTGCTGTGGTTGTGGTTGCTAGGACACAGTGACGCCTTTTTGCGATGGACTACGGGGAAGGACAGCTCAGAGGACACCAATGGAGGAACCCTGAGGCGTTCGAAACGTGGCTGGATGTGGAACCAGTTCTTTTTACAAGAGGAGTACATGGGGACCGAGAAGCAGTACATCGGAAAGGTTGGTATCCTGGGAAACCATTTGCTCCACAGCGCCACCTTTCTTGCCAGCTGAAAAATGCAGCTATCACATTTGAATTTGAGTGACACCGATTCCCAAAGCAACGTCTTGCTGCCAACTTTCTGGGAAAAATGATTTGCAAAAGTCTGCCGTGAAGATGTCTGCTATATTCGATGGGGTGAAAAGTGACCGCCTGTCAGCAATATCAGCAGAAGTGTATGTGTAATCTTTCAGCTGACAGTGAGACTTTACAGTGTCAGTTTTCATTAAATTGTCATCATGTAAATATAGTAATGTTTTTTTTAGTAATAATACTAGAACATTCTGCTGCATATTGCAGGAAATAGTAATATAGAACAGATTTATGGTGCATATAAACAAACAGGTAACTAAAGCTGACGTAAAATAGTGATATTTCATTGATAAAATAATCCAGTAGTAACTAACATACATGTTGTAAGCCATTTTCTACCTGTTTTATTGTTTTTTTTTCACCCTTTCCAAAACCCCTGAGTAAAAAGCTTACAGACCTTTAGTTTCTGAAGAAAGCTCGACTATCCCTTTATCCTGCCACTTACCAGGCTGCGTACTTATGCTGACTTCGTAATCATTTGTGGAATTAAATTAAAGTTAAACCGGCAGTTCAGACAGAAATATTCATATTTACGTTCAAATTCATTATTTATTCTTGGCTAGAATTCGATTTGCTGAATTAGATTTTGGTTCAATATTTAAAGCGGAATGTTGGTGTGAAATGTCTGAAGCAGAACCTTCCAGAATGAATTTGTAATTTATTGGAAAGGGCGGAAAGTCGCCGTGTGTGACCACCTCTCACTTTCTGCACCCCTCCCCCGCCCCCCCAGCTCCAGTCGGACCTGGACAAAGGTGACGGCAGCGTGCAGTACATCCTCTCAGGGGAGGGGGCCGGCTCCATCTTCACTATCGAGGAATCCACCGGCAACCTGCACGCCATAAAGCGCCTGGACCGCGAAGAGAAGGCCCAATACGTGCTGAGAGTCCGGGCTCAGAACAAGATCACCAGGCAGCCCATCGAACCCGAGACCGAGTTCGTGGTAAAGATCCACGACGTCAACGACAACGCCCCGACATTCACCAAGGAGCTGTACTCAGCCGACGTGCTGGAAATGTCACCTATGGGTGCGTGTCCATATTACCGCTTCTGTGGTGCTGATGAAACACTCTCAGAAAGAGGGGCTTCGTTGTGAAAACCCGCTCAGTCAGCAAAGACTTCTTGATGGCGAGTTTTCCATGCTTCTAAAGTGGCACAAAATCCCCCCCACCCCCCCAGGCACGTCTGTGACTCAGGTGACGGCCATAGACGCTGATGACAGCACGTATGGCACCAGCGCCAAGTTGGTCTACAGCCTGCTGGAGGGGCAGCCCTACTTCTCGGTCGATCCAGAAACAGGTCAGTGTGCTTACACTCACGGTTACACTTCTATATTAATAATAATTATAATAATAACCCCGACCCTGGTACTGCTTCCCAGTCGATTCAGACACGGGTCAGTGTGCTCATACTCACAGTAACCCAGTTCGCCTACAAGGAAATTTGAATATTATGTTTTTAATGTAAGGATTAAGGTAATATGAGATTTTCCCCAAACACAATAGCACTGTGATTTTAAGAACAACCCATTAGCAGCACATTATAGCGTACCATTATGTAGTATTTAGCATTCTACATCTGGGTCATAAGACAAGCGCCTCATTAATAATTCTTTGTAGTTTAATCTTGCATGCCTGGTCTGTACTGTCATGGTCTGTACTGCCTAGTCTGTACTGCTTGTCTGAACTGTCGTGGTCTGTATTGTCATGGCTGTACTGCCTGGTCTATACTGTCATGGTCTGTACTGCATGACCTGTACTGCTTTAGTCTGTACTGTCGTGGTTTATACTGCTTTGGTCTGTACTGTCATGGTCTGTACTGCCTAGTCCGTACTGCTTTGGTCTGTACTGTCATGATCTAGGGAATGTGCATAGTGTGTATTTTTCAGATGTAAATGTTTTTGCCTTGTCTCTGCCCCCCCCATCCAATAGGCATCATCAGGACAGCCCTCCCCAACTTGGATAGGGAGAAGCTGGCCAGTTACAA
This sequence comes from Hyperopisus bebe, assembly GCA_026777045.1. Lineage (NCBI taxonomy): Eukaryota > Metazoa > Chordata > Actinopteri > Osteoglossiformes > Mormyridae > Hyperopisus > Hyperopisus bebe. The sequence continues at coordinate 6,447,467 of JAODJW010000081.1, read as the reverse complement.
GGTAGTGATCAAGGCCAAAGACATGGCAGGGCAGATCGGGGGGCTGTATAGCTCGGCCACCGTCAGCATCACCCTGCTGGATGTGAACGACAACCCGCCACGATTCCAGCAGAGTGAGTGCCCCCCATAGATGGATAGATGGATGGATGGATGGATGGATGGATGGATGGATGGATAACCAGCTTGCCAGCCAGCCTTGATGAAACAGGAACAAAACGATCCTGAAATCTGTAACTGGAAGCCAGTATCGACCCAGCCCTGACTGATCCAGGAAAACCTCCTAACATGCTAAAGCCAGCTTGCAGCTTAAGGCTTAATGTTGTGATCCGTTCCCTGATAGCCTATACAATCCCAGCTCGATGTCTGAGCTAAACTGAGCGCCTCTTAGCCTCTGCATTTATACACCGATAATCATCCCGGGTCGTGCCCTCACTTTCTGTGCTCAAGGTCTGTCTGAGTTCAGCGCCCTCGAGGCAACGGAGGTGGGATACCTGGTGGGAAAGGTGGCCGCCATAGATGCAGACATCGGCAGAAACGCTGAGGTCACCTACAGCATCGTCGAAGGGGACGGGTTGGACATGTTCAAAATCACCACGGATACGGCCACCCAGGGAGGCGTCATCACTGTGAAGAAGGTAAGGGTGGCAGTTAGCGGAAATGACTGGCTCCCCCTGCTGGTGCAGGGTGGGTACTGTATAACTGAAATGAAAGACTTAATTAATTTCACCGTGAAGTGTATAACGCAGTTTTGAAGTTTACCAGTTTTGGTTTGACAGTATTTGACCTGAGATAACCCTGAAGATACCTTTACTGAAGCAGGGCTTCATTTCTCCTTTAAATGCAGTTGTGCTTCAGATTTGACACCAGCCTTGCTGGCTGATTGCAGATTTAGGGACCAGTTTAAGGTCATTGCTGAAGGCAGGGGTGTCACTCGACATTTTTGGCCCCCAACCCCGACCAATCCAGTTATGTTCCAAATATTTAGGCCCCCTGTCACTCAGGGGCTCTTAACATCATCCTACGTTACCCCTGCTTCACAGCACCCCTGCCTGAAAGTCCTGTCACACCAATGGCTCTGACTGAGTATCCCATCCCCCTCCAATGTGCCGCAGCCTTTGGACTATGAGAAAAAGAAGTCGTACACACTTAAGGTGCAGGCTGAGAACACGTACCCAGACCCCCGCTTCCTATGGGGAGACTCAGCCAAGGCCACGACCACGGTGCGCATCGCCGTCAGGGATGTGGACGAGCCCCCGATATTTGAGCAGGCCTCCTACATCATGGAGGTGAAGGAGGATGTAGCCGTGGGAACAGCCGTTGGCTCCGTGACGGCCTCCGACCACGACGCCATACGCAACCCCGTCAGGTAGGGGGCGCTCTCGCTACACCCAGGAGAACCATACACTGTAGGGTAGAAGAGGGGCGATCCTAGGATTTGATGTGTAGGGGGGCTCAGCTCCCTGTAGATTTACTATGCCCCCCCCACACCCGGGTTTTGTACGATAAAATTTGCCGAGGGGGTTGGGGGGGTCAAATCACTAAATGGATTTAGAAAAATAATTTTAAAAGGGGACTGAGAGAAAAAAAGGTGACTGAACCCTCCTAAAATGGGGTCTACAAGAGCCGATACAGTGGAATCACACCTGTTCGCAAAGTGATATCACATTATTTCATTAAAACATGGCCTGCTATGCTAATGGCTAAATAAAGCAGAAATAGTAATCGGTGCCCCCATGTCAAATGATAATAAGCTACGCTTAAGAATGTAGCCGCTTAGCAGATTAACAAAAGATCAGTTGTATTAGAGGCAGATGGCAAGTTTGTGAGAAAATTAGCGTAGCAATTAGGAGCTGCTCATTTTTATAGCCACTGAATTTTGCTTAGAAATCAAGGAGTACAAAGTCTTTCACTTCCAAGCACTAAAATGGAGAGAGATCGTTTAAAAAAACAAAATAATAGTCCATGTTAATTTACATGCTTTGACCTCTCAATCAGGTCTTTCTCCAAAAGTCTGTCTGGTTGCAGTTAGTCATGAATAATAACTGACTCCTTGTGATTGGGGGTCACTCCGAGTCGTGAGTTGAGCACTCGATGAGAGTGCACTCAGCGCAAATGACACTTCCTGCTCATTCCACACCATTCTCTTCTGACCTGCTTCAAATTTACTACGACAAACTCTTTAAGCTGTTTTAAGCAGGCCCCAGTTTTTTTTTATTTATTGGAAAAGCATTTCTCTAGATTCTCACTCTGTTGTTTTTGCAAATGATGTGGGCCAATCAGGGGCCGCAACTAGGTCACCTGATTCCACTGGAGTTTGGTTTGCACTGTGCATTGTGTTGGGCGTGTGCAGTGTGCAGTTCTGAAAACCTAGCTCTGCCCTGCACTCTTGATTGCATTCTGTGGAATGTTCTGGCATCACGGAATGGTCCACAGCAGAAGGTCTTGGCCCCTTTTGAGTTGCTTGTGGCTCCTTAGTAACATGACATGCCAGTCTTATTCATTCTGGGATGCCTTTTTTTTTGGGGGGGGGGGGGGGTTGCAGATTCAGCTAGAAGATGGACCAGTACAATCTTCAGGCACCATGACCAGGCTTGGCAACACTCTACTGAATGGGTTTTAATAATGTTTGACCAGGTCACCCAGAAACTGAACACTTGTGTTTTTCTTTACTTATTTATTTATTAAACAGGTACTCCATCAATCGTCACAGAGACCTCGACCGGCTTTTCAGCGTGGACCCGGTCAACGGATCCATATTTACCCAGAAGCCACTGGACCGCGAGGAAGCCATCTGGCACAACATCTCCGTGATCGCCACCGAGCTCAGTAAGCAAGGCTCCTCTGACAGCTAAAGCGGCAGCAAATGACTCGCTGCTGGAATATCGCCTCTGATTAAAACATAAAAGTGAACCGCGGGCACAGAAAATGCACGATGGCGTGAAAGATGTCCCTTCCAGCTTCATAATCCCATCCCATGCGTCATTGTTTTCTCCGTGGAAAAATTACACACTACTGCACGTGCGCAAAGTTCTAAGACATACCGTGTTATTAAGTGATCAAAGGCCTTTCCAATCTCCCTGTGCCACAAAGCGTATTAAATCAGGACCTTGGAAAGGAGTCTGCAAATCAGGAAAGCAAATGACTCCCTGTTCCACTTTACCCACGGGTCTTCTTTAACAATGCCTGGCCTGATGAAGAATTTAATTTCTGCGACCTGTCTCGTCTGCCCTCCGAATCAGATTACGAGGAGCATCTCCCTACCAAACCAATAACACTATACCTTAAATCTCATTTTCAAAGGATTCAGCACTAGTTTTAGTGCTTTCAGATGAATAAAAACTTTAGTTAGCAACAGCCAGGACTGTTGTAAGGTTTGAATATGTTTGCAAAATAAACCATATAAAATCTTTTAAATAAAGAATCAGTTTTTATTTCATGGCTATATATCTTGGTAAGTATGCTTGTATTTGGCTGATGCTCCAATTCAAAATGATATGTATTTTTTTGAGAAGGCAGGGTCAGCCAGTCTCAGGAACGATTGCAGGTTAAGGGCTTTGCTCACTATTGATACCACCCTGCCAACCCCGGGATTTGAACCAACAACCTTCTGATCACAGGGACACTTCCTACCCCACACCTCTCTCCCCCCCCCCCCCAAAAAAAAAACTGACGCATATATGAAATTAAAAACCTTTAACCTAAAGGTTGCTGGTTCAGATCCCTGGTAATGAGCCCCTCTTGAGAATTTCTCCAGTACAATGCAATTTGTCCTTAAAACAATGTCTGGCTTGCCCCAGATGAGATGGGGTACGGAAGCATGTATTATGGGATGGGAGGTGGGTATGGGGACTTAATTCTGGATGGTACGAGGGGAAACACAGGGAGCAAGCTCAGGCAGCTGGCTCTGCGGGGCTCAGTGTGACATGGTCAGTGACAGGGCAATGTGTCCGTCACCTAACCCCACTAACGCTGGACAAACGAGCTGAATGTCTCCTCCGTGTGTGATGACAGGTAGCCAGCGACAGAGCAGTGAGGTGTCCGTCTACATCCAGCTGCTGGACGTCAATGATAACGCCCCCACCTTCCTCTTTTTCTATGAGGCATACATGTGCGAAGGTGTCAAGGGTGGCCAGGTACAGACCCCTGGGGTTCGGGGTGGGGGGGGGGGATTGGGTATGAGCCGTGTGGCATTTATCGCGCCGCAGACGAGTCGTTAGTCTGCAAAGACAATGGCTTCCACTGCCCCAGAGAGTAAAATGCGAGTATACTGTAATTATTCTTTAAAAAATTTATTTTGAAAACATGGTCACCATCAGGAAAGGAATAGTTAATTACTTTTGAAAGGGACCTAATAATAAAGGCATATAAACAACATTAACATGAAAAGATGAAAAATCGAATAATAAAACATTGCTTGCAAGACACATTTTCATATTTCAGAGTGATAAATACAGTCACTGCAAGTGCCTGCAGGTAAGAGCAGGTATATAGTTTATTCCTAATCCCGGTCCTCATTTCTCAAAGTCGATGTCTTTATGCTGTGACGTTTCCAGCCTGTGCTTCTGGTTAGACCCGACAGACATAGTTCCAGTTCACTCAAGGAAACTCTAGAGAATATGGTGGAACGTGTTCTACTTAAAGTGGCTCTCTCAGATACAACGTCCTGATCTTAACTCAGCGGATTCTGCCAGCGTCAGTCTGTACGAGGTTATGGAGCCGTCTCAGAAGATCGTAAATGTCAGCCCTTTCATAAAAATTCCTGTCAGAGCTGTAAGAAGAGAGTGGGATGTAGCCGACTCACTGAATTAGGAGGAATTTGAATATAGGTCAACCTTTTGAAGTTACAGGTATGAAAATTAGTAAAATTCCAGGGAAATTACAACTTGGGAACGCAAGAGAAAGGGTAGATGAAATCAGCACTCAGCATACTGTTGCAAAGACCTGGTGTATATTTACAGCAAGTGGTCGGTTTATTAAGTCAATGCAATAAGCCTGCTCCAAGAAGCAGAGGTTCAGGTAAATTTATGCAGCACAAAGAGAGGGTCAAGAGCTTCCATTACTGCCTGGCTACGACTAGCCACGGTGCCCGATCTAAGCAATTTTGAGCGAGGTGTGATTGTTGACACCAGACTTGGTAGTTCTAGCCGCCCTCCTGGGAATTTCACACACTGCAGTGTTAGGAGCGTATAGAGAAAATGTGTAATGTACAAAAAAGCATCCAGTCAGCGGCAGTTCTGTGGCCTAAAACGCCTGTTTAATGAGAGAGGTCGGAAGAGAATGGCCAGACTCATTAAAGCTAACAGGAAGGGCCACGATTGCAAAAATAACAGCTCGGTACAACGCTGGTATGCAGAGAGGCCTCTGTACTCACACAGCCCATGTACCCTTGAAGCTGATGGAGGCCAAAGCGGACGACCCTCCCCACAGAGAGAATACTTGAGATCGTGGCTTCGGTTTAGCATAGCTGTGTCGCACTTGTGCTTCTGTTTGCACTGCGACGCTAAGGCCATCCCTGTCTATGACTCTGCAGGTCATACTGAACGTTAGCGCCACGGACGCTGATGCTCCGCCGGGAGGACACAAGTTCTCCTTCATGTTGGACTCGGAGAGCACTGCCAGGGCCAACTTCTCAGTGCGTGACAACAGAGGTAAGAGGAGAGACGTAGACAGAGAGGCAGACAGTCACCCTATGGCATACAGCAGATGAGACACGTAACTTACAAACAGATATAGACACTTAACGGGAAGAATGCGCACTGAACCGCTGTTACCCTCATTATGAATGACTTGCTAATGCTAACAGTAATGCACAGTCATCGGGCCCTGTCTGTCTCGCCTGAGCTCTTGCTCACACTCGCTCCTTGCTGCCTCCTAGCCGTCCTGAGATTTAGCCTTTCGAACCCACCCTTTTATGCACCTGTGGGAGCCCTCCGTTCCTGCTGTTTCTTTCTGAAAGGAAGGGAAGTGTCCCGTATTCGGGGCAGACTCACGCTACAACTTCGCAATGGAACTCTACCCTTTAATAATCTCTAAAACTGGAGAGGAACCATCAAAGCTTTAAAAAGCACAAGAACTACACTTTGGTTAGGCCAGTTTTCCTCCTTCTGGGTAGAGCCGCTCTTCCCCCTTTTCCGCAGTCATTCCCATTGAGTACGGCCGGTATTCCCCCTTTTCCGCAGTCATTCCCTGAGTAGAGCCGGTGTTTCCCCTTTTCCTTAGTTATTCCCCTAGAGTAGAGCCGTCCTCCACCTTTTCCACAGTCGTTCCCTGAGCGTAGAGACAGTCTTCCCCCTTTTCCGCAGTCATTCCCATTGAGTACAGCCGGTATTCCCACTTTTCCTCAGTTATTCCCCTAGAGTAGAGCCACTCTTCACCCTTTTCCGCAGTCATTCCCTGAGGGTAGAGCCGGCCAGACTTCCCCCTCCTCTACGGTCCACCTCCAGCTAACACAGCAGAGCTAGCCTCTGATCTACACATCTATCATAATGTAAGCTAACTCAGAGTATCTAAGAGTATTTCTATCATAAATTGCTGTGCTGCCTAATTAAAGATACCTGCGGTTTCCGTGAACAACATGAAAAACGTAGTGACCAGATTAAACTTTGTTAAAACATCATTAGAATTACAAAGGGAACGGGGCCCGTAGGGGAATGACTTTGCAGCAAAAAGGCAGCATGAAATAAATCACATTTAACCGCACAAACAAGCCTTTGTTTGGTTAGTACAAATATAAGCATCAGGAAAACTCCCACGCATATGGAAATAAGACATGCCTGCAGTAACTGAGGCTGCTAATTGTACATATAAGTGAAAATAAGAAATCAAATAAATGCAGTATTCATTAATAAAAAAAAAACACATTAAGGGGCGGCATAATTACCATTTAGAGAAAATCCTCTGGTAAACGTTTCCGTTTTCAGACATGGGGGTTACATCTGGACCCCTCCCTGGTGATCTGAAAGCCTCTGAAAAATTCCCACAGTCTCAGACGTGAAATGCTGTGCAAATTAAGTATAGACATATGGGATTTTACGCAGCAATTATCCTGAAGATATATGAAACTAACTGAACAGTAAATATATTTATGTACTTTTACATACAGATGCCACTATAATGAAGGATAAAGTATAGTAAATGGTACTATTTTTGTAGATAAATGGTTAATATGCTGTATTTCATGGATTTTTTGTGAAAATAATACACTGGAAAATGTGCTATATTTTATTTGTTTGTTCTTCCATAGTTGTTGATGCACTGAATCCCCGGGAAACACTGCATATTTGACATCACATGCATTTGCCCCCCTTTTATGCAGATAACACAGCCTCCATTCTGACTCGGCACGGGGGCTTCAGCCGTCTGCAGAAAAGCAGCTACTTGATCCCCGTGGTTATCGCCGACGGTGACTACCCCCGGCAGAGCAGCACCAACACGCTGGTGGTGCACGTGTGCCCGTGCGACCGCAACTCTCACAATACAGAGACTTGCAACCTGGAGGCCCTGTCCCAATCTGCCGGACTCAGCCCCGCCGCCCTGGTGGCCATCCTCCTCTGCATCGTCATCCTCCTCAGTGAGCATTGGCATTATGCGCACCAGATTTACCATTTCAGAAATATAATCACGTTTAATGTCTCGTAGCCACTTGCTGCAGAAGTTATAGGTACCGGGGGGGGGCAGAGGGGGACGTAAGTCCCCCAATATTTCATTTGACTTCATTCATACCTCCCAATAAAATTGACCTTTGTGTTTAAATTATTAAGTTGCCCCCCCATCGAATGTTCTCATGCGTCAGTGACTTTCTGTATGTTTCATTAAAGAGATCAAATATATTGAATTGTTAAAATATTCCAAATGACCTATAATTTCCTTTTTATATTAAAGATATTGTGAATTGCACCACTTGAAGGTATTTGAAAATTAAAATATGTAGAGATAACAGTGATTTCAAAAATGAGTCTACATTGTCTGCATAGGACTTGTCCAGTAGTGTGACGTGACCTGGACGTCCGGTCACATGACGCCCCTATCCTCTCCCCCCTCCGACAGCGACGGTCGTGCTCGTCACGGCCCTGAGGCGACAGAGGAAGAAGGAGCCGCTGATATTCTCCAAGGACGACGTGAGGGACAACATCGTCAGCTACAACGACGAAGGTGGCGGCGAGGAGGATACGCAGGCGTTTGACATCGGCACACTGCGCCACCCGGAGGCCGTGGAGGAGAGCAAGACACGGCGTGATATTGTCCCTGAGGCGCTCTACTTGCCAGCCCGCTGCGCGGCGGCCGCCCCGGCAAGGGACAACGCCGACGTCCGCAACTTCATCAACCAGCGGGTGCATGACAACGACAGCAACCCCACGGCGCCCCCTTATGACTCCCTTGCCACCTATGCCTACGAGGGGAGTGGCTCGATCGCCGATTCGCTCAGCTCACTAGGCTCCGCCTCCACTGAGGGAGACCAGGACTACGATTACCTCAGCGAGTGGGGACCCCGCTTCCGGAAACTGGCGGAAATGTACGGTGGGGAGGACTGCCGTCGGTATTCCTAACGGATCATTGGCGGGAATGCCGGGAACAAAAACTGGGAAATACCGGGAACAAAAACTGGGGAACAGGAAAAGAACAGAAAACAGGCACAAAGGATCTATTCTGGCACTGACCACGGCCGCTCGGGAAGAGGGCAGAAACGGGGCCACCACTTTGACCAAGTGCCCTTTTTCTTTTCATAAAATCCTCATCTGTTCATCCATTCGCTGACCAGACTGTACCCAACAGATGTCGATTCTCTAACAGTGTACGTTTCCTCAGCATACAGACATTAAAATGTGTTTTCCTCTCTTACAAGGTTTTGTTGCCACTCCGTTCGCCATGTGAGATGGAATTTTTTCACTTTTACGGGAAAATCTTTGAAGAACTTACTTGCATACTTTTACGTGATCCCCGAGACACTTCCGGCGTTTGTGAGCTGAGTCTTAAACGTCCTGTCATGCCCTTTGTGTTTTATAATGACAAGTTTGTAATCTCTTAAATGCTGATTTTTAACTGCCATTTTCCTTCAGCCTAATGTACACTTACAGAGGAGCAGGTTTTCAGTTAATGGAGGCTTGTGTATCTTATGACTGTATCTCTCTGTATCTTTTATCTCCACTTTTAATTGCTACGTTTTTTTTTATGGCAAAGCCCAAACTTGACTCGTGTTGTGACATTTTTTATGACACGGTATGGAGATGAATGATCATCATTTCTGTTTGAGGAATGACCTGTTACCTGTTATTTTACTTTATATTTTCATTGTTATATATTTTTCTGTTTCATTTCTGTATTATCGTCATGTTTACCTCTCAGGGTTGAAAAGATCCATCTGCCAAAATCAACATGCCGTGGGGGAGGAGGGGGTAGTGAGTTTGCTATATGAACAAAGGTGGATAGCTTTACCACCCTAAATCTACAGGGGGCACTCTTCTACACTGTTTACTGTAGCTTTAACTAGAACAATGACCTTGATGAAAGAGTTACTATGACCATATCAGGAATTATTGTAACACGTTCTGAGAAAGTATTCACCACCATACCATGAAGGAGACTCTAGTACAATCAAGGGAATATCTGCTTGTCTGAAAAACCAAAAATCAAGTCATGAGCATGATAGTATTCCTGGATGTAGCTAAGCAGTGGAGGAAATGAATCCAAGAGATTTATCATGTAAGTTCTCCCAGAAAATCGTAACACGACTATGGAAACTTGGTCAATCAAGAACTCTATGGAAATTTTAATGAATACATTTAAATTAATTTAACTTAATAGGCTTAAACATATTAATTAAATGTTTGATATTGCAGTAAAAACTGCATAGTACTCCTGGCAAAGCCTTTTCCAATACTGAATTCTGAAATTCAAATCTTTATGATGTTAAGTGAGTCTTGCGTTGTGCTATAAATGGAACAATATGTCATTAAGTGAGGACTTACTGTATAAAGGATCTTTACAATTCTGCTAGTAGGTGTACACTCAAATTATTAATTACCTCTGGCTGGTTCATTGTCCCAATTTTGTTGGTGATTTTTTTCATTGTAGCTAAATCATTTTGTTCAAAGGAAGCTGAGATTATGTGCATTGAGTTCATAAATCAAATGCTAATGTGCTTTGTAATGTGACATTTTGTACCAAACATTTATATGACTCTCCCTGACCGTTAAGAAGCATAAACTAACAGAAGAAATAGCAGAAAAAAATTATGTGACTTTTGAACTGTATATTGGAACATTGGAGCAGTGTAGAGCTTGAGCAGCAATGTATTATTACACATTTATTAAATAAATGCCATTTTGTAAGAAAAGAATAGACTTTGCTTTTAATACAGCACAAATGAGAGTTATTAAGTGCTTTAACATGGATGAAAGTTCAGAGTATGTCACTAAGTTTTTCTCGTCATTTGCTCATCACAAGTAATGCTGCAAGAGGTTGTGAGGTCACAGGATGTCGTGAGGTCATTTTGAGGTTATGAGGTCACTGCAACACAGGGTCCCATGTCAGTAGCAAAAAGACATGTGGGTGCCTTTGCAGTTTCACATGCTCAGCTCCCCCAATAAACATTTTAGATTGTTCTGTTTCTGTCAAGACTCAAACCTCAACGTGATTGGCGGGTGAGGGTTAGGCGATTAAATTCATGCTGGTTTTACTCATCTGTAAGGCCCCTGTTTGTCTAACTGGGCTGATTGACACATACGGTCCTGAAAGTGATCTCAGATTGCAGGGATGCTGGTCGTATTAATGAAAGGGAAGTTTGTTTAAAGCCTTCAGCTACTGGGCTCCTACTACATGGCGCCGTCTGCCAAGTTTGGGTAGGACTGCTTCACACTCTCTTTTCACTTTAAACAAAGCTGATGTGCCCACTGCCATCTGCCATCTGGATCTCAGGGTGTACCCTTCCCCTGTCTCGCCCCCTGGTGGCTTTTTGCGGGACCCACCAGAAGCTCATGTTCCTCTCCTGCTCTCAGGAACATTCACACCTGTCTTTCATTTGGATGAAGACCACGTGCCCAGGTGTTCCTCCTCTGGCTCTTTCAGCACTTAATGCAGTGTGAAATTAACTGCTATTTTATTAATTTATGGTGCGATTCTAGCCATTAAACCTATATTAAGACGTTGGGAAGGGCAGGAATTTAAAAGAAATTGAACTAGAGAGAGCTGATGCTGGTATTGAGGTGAATCCTAGGGAGACTGAACAAATCCCCCCAAAATGTGATATAAACCTGTTATTTTGACCTTGCGGGGACATTTTCCCGGTGCCCCCAATAGGAAGGTGGAAAAAAAAAATCTGCAAATGCAATCGAAAAATTAAAAATGCTAGAAGACTCGTATTTTGTTTGGTTACTTATGGTTAAGGTTATGGCTGGGTGGGGGTTAAAGTTGCCATTGTTGGGATTAGGGTTATGCCCACAGAAATTAATGGACGGTCCCCACAAAGATATGAATATAAATGTGTGTGTGTGTGTGTGTATGTATACTACATTATGGGGACCAAATGTCCACACAATGTAGTAAAAACCTAACACTTTTCACCTCGTAAGGACATTTCTGTTTTTTTTTTTTTGTTTTTTTTTTTGCTATATTAGTTCTTTGAGTTTGTGGCTTAAAAGTTAAAATACAGGTTTATCTTTCTTTACGAGATGAAATATATCTGTCTGGAAATTCTTATACCTCCGTCTCTGAGGATACCTCTGTAGCAATGTTCACCTGTCTGCAAAGACTGCAATATTGATAATTAAATTTACGCATGTCACTGTGGGATCCCATCCAGGGTGTACTCCAGCCTTGTGGCCTACTGTATGCTGCCTGGGACAGACACCAGCCCCCATAACCCTGACCAGAATACAGGGTTAGAAGAAAGATGGATGGAACCACAGATGGATTTTTACAATTTTTCAAGGGACATGCATTTGTGCTTTAAGGGAAACACTGATATTGATCTGTTGAGAGTGTGACCATACTGGTATTCAGGAATGGGGTACTTTAGGTGGCCATTGACCTTGGATATAAAGCAGGTGATGCTCACCCTTCTTCCCACTCCATTAATCCCTGTCAGTCCATTGAATCATTTAAGGGTCGTTACCATAGCGCTGTTTGTCAGGGTGATTCCATCGCCATGACGATGAGGTACTTCTGAATTCCAGACCTGTGCTGTGATTCTGCCCTCACTTGGTTTACATACAGGGCATATTCCGTATGTAAGATTTCTATGTATAAATTCATTGATTGGGTTAAAGTATCTGTTGAGATGTTGTCTCCTGGGTTCATGGTCCCCCTTCAGCTCCCTGGAAGGTGGATAGCAGCCACCTGCCCAAACTTCAGCACCTCTGTTGTGGAGCAACAATCAAGCACCCCAGACCAAGCCACACCCCTAACGCCTAACTCCCAGAGAACACTGATTGCCCCAAGTGGATCCTCTTTGCAAAGAGCTCAGCTTAGCACAATGGGGGAGAGGAAGACTAATGCGGAGGCTCTGGCTATAGCCGCAGACTCCACTCGGTTGGTGACTGTAAGCTGTTGCATCTATTTTTTGTTACTCCTCTCCTATTGGTACGGTTTTGCTATCTGGGAAGACTGTTAAACAGGCATCTGAGCACTTAGTTCTCCATAAAGGTTCAGGCTCCCTGAATATATGATCCGATTAGCGACAGTTGGCCTGGCCGTCTTATTAGCGACCGCATCAGGAGTCTGGGCCTTCCCAAACGGTGAGCTAATGCTATCAGCTGGGTTTATTATCCTTCCATGCCATTAAAATAAAAGCTATACTGGCTTCTTATGCCATTAATTAATTCCAATCGTCTGAAATTTTAGCTATATTGTATCTCATTAAAACCAATCAACGCTGCTATAAATTGTAAATCATACTAGTACCAAACAAACATTGTATTTCTCATTCATATTGTAATTCTGTTCTGACTAATTAGAAAATAATAAACAATTAACTTTTCAACAGGCAGGAAATTGGATATAGTGTGAAGAAAATGCATTTTTAAATTGCTTCCACATCCACAAACCTGAGATTATTTCATAATTATGTTTATTTTAATTAAAATATTTATTGTTCTTTATGGCTATTTGCCAGTTTTCTGTTCAGATGGAAGACAGGTTTAAAGAAACACTAAAGTGTAAATTCGGTGGCCTTTGAAATGGGTGTTTTTCAAAGAAGTGGTATCCCATCCAGGGTGACCTCAGCCTTGGGTACTGTACTGCCTGTGTTAGGCTCTAGGCCTCCTTGTGACCTTGACTAAGTTAAGTGGTTAGAAGATGGATAGATGGGTGGATGGATGGATATATGTATGTATGGATATATGTGTGTGTATGTATACATAGTTAGACCTGCTACAATGTGTGAAATCACAGAGCAAATCTGTTTCCACGTGATTGATATTGTAGTGCTGGAGCATGCTGGGAAATTATAAATGCCCCCTATATATGCTATTTTTGATACTTGTGTTCTGGATGTGTGCCCTTGCTTTTGTTTTGTTTTGTGATCCCTGTCCAATCCTCATGTGTTTCTAAAGTACACACCCTGTGTATACCTTACTGTCTGGGGTCAGACCTCCCTGTGTTAAGAGTAGTTTGACGTTTGTTTAATGCCTGGGTTAGTCCTTTTAAGGGCTTAATAAAACAGCCTTCTTTTCCCCATTAAGCAAGCCTCCTCATCTTTCGCTGTTGCAATACACGGGACCAGACCAACACAACCCACAATCCTGTTTGTCTTTGCAGGATATGCGGTCGGAGAGAAAAGCACTATATGAACTACTTGTACACAAAACCCCAAGTGAACAATAGTGACGTTCTTTTGAACCGGTTCTTTTCAGTGAATCAGTCATACTGGTTTTCAAACCTAAAAGAATCTAACTTTTGGTACGCATTGCTCAGGTCAAGGTCTTATATTATATAAATCGAAAAATATTTTGCAAATTATCATGAAAAACACAGCAACATTTTTTTAATTTTATTTTACTTACATTTACTTTTCATAGGCTGTCTGTAGCCCTGTCGCCTTATGTACCCTTCCGCATAATGCAATCCGTTGTATTTGTGCTGTATATTTGCCCGGCCGCATGGTGGCTGTGACTCACTACTCCCGATGTTGCTCACCGTTCAAAAAAGTGCTCAAAGCATGCCCCAAACCAAGAGCACCATGTGGTAGGGTACGAAAATACAGCAAATGGTTCATGAAGCGCTGTTTTAGCCATCAATTATCCTGACACTTAGCAATTGGCAAGTTAGCGAGTTTGACACGTTCAGTTGAAGCACATACCAAGCAATTCTCATGAGACTCATTAGTGGAATGGGCCAGAATTCTTCTACCAAGCTGTACGAGACCAATCGACATCTACAAGAAGCGCTTGGTTATAGTTACCGACGTTGCAGCTACTGTGAAGGGCTTCAGGAGATGGAGCAGATACTTTTTCAAGAAATGTTGTGCAACTTTCTTTCATCATTTATTCAACAAAGAATGGATTTTGTCTTTGTTGGCTCAGGTGATCTTTTATCTAATATTCAGTTTGGGTTAAAGATCTGATAACATTGAGATGTTAGTGGTGAATATGCAAGGAGAAAGCAATCCACACGGTGGAGAGGTGGTACCTTCCTGGGTGATGTTTGTACTAAAGTTTGCATCCCGTAGCACTGATTCCGTCTGAAGAGTTTGCTAATTTATCTGATTGATGTGTTGTGTTCCGTCCCAGTTTGTAATACAAACCGCTTTTCATTCATATTTCATTTCTGTTGTGGGTTTCTGACATTTTATATCCTCCTGTTGTCCTCGAGTCAGAGACCTCGACTTTCTCCAGCTTCACTTATCGACCCGAGATTCAGTCCAACAAACCCAATTAAAGTTCCCAGCTCTTCAGTGCTGCAGTCCGGTACAAATTTTACCAAGTGAAGCAAAACACAGTTTAAATTTACCCTTTAAATTCTCAATCCTTGCAGCAATAGTTGCCTGCTTTAAAAAGCATACCGTCTTAAACATGATTTTTTTTTTATATAGATGCATTCAGGTATATATGTTTTATCCCATGGTCAGTGGAGTAATTTCACTGTTGGGCTCCTGAGCAAGGCCCTTAACCCACCCAATTGCTCCAGGGACTGTCTGACCTCAACTGTATATCACTTTGAATAAAAGGACCTGCCAAATAAATAAAATGTTAACATATGCTTTCAAGTTGTGATTTGATTTTAATCGCCCAACCTCTGATAATATTTGTCATGTCCCGCTCGTCCGATCCTCCCGTGTGCCACGCCCCCTCGCTACCTCGTGTGGAATCCCCATGTGATCAGCTGTTTCGAGTTGCTGTCATTAGTCCTGTGTATTTCAGTCTGCGTTAAAATGTGTTTCCCCAGTCCGGTTATTGAAGTCTAATGCCAGTCCTTCTTGTGTGGTTTCTAATAAACCCTGTGTTCACCCAATCTCTTCGGATCCTGTGCTGCTTCCCCGCTCCGTGCCGGGCTCGACACGACAATATTACATAATTGCATCAAGTATACTGGAAAAAAAAAACACCAACATCGATATTATCCAGGGTGTAACTGAAGTTCTTTCCTTGTTATGTTTTGGTCAGATGTACAGTACAGGCCAAAAGTTTGGACACACCTTCTCATTCAATTGAATAAGAAGGTGTGTCCAAACTTTTGGCCTGT
>JAODJW010000081.1:6410917-6431692 GCA_026777045.1 Hyperopisus bebe | reverse complement strand
AGGCCAAAAGTTTGGACACACCTTCTCATTCAATTGAATAAGAAGGTGTGTCCAAACTTTTGGCCTGTACTGTATGTCTGCCGATTGAACCTTCTAGGGAATAAAGGTAGATCACTTAACGTAGGAGGTGCAGAGGGTTTCAACATTTCCTTTAAGTGAAGACGTTTTCTTCATCTGTGTCCCAGTGTATTTCCAAGGGGTTTAAAACACGCCATATTTAATATCGATTTTGCTGCTGGAGAGATTTAAAGTTGTAGGAAACATGTGAAGCCCCCTGAAGTTAAAAGTTACAGATGAGCCCAGGGAACCTCGTAAAAACACTGGCAGTTGTTTCCTTCCATTCCTTCTTTCAAAATAAGCTGTCTGGCATAAGTTGTCTGGAAGTTCATCCAGTGCGGAATGTTATTGGTACTGATGGTCCTAATGTTTGAGCTGGGAAAGCAATGAACTGAACTGGGACCACTCAGTCAGTGAGCAGTGATAACCAGCAGTCTGCTAGAAGTGAATTCTTGAGAATCCCCATTTTGACAAGATAAATGCTGACCCCCCATCAGCAATTAATCCAGTGTGGAATATACAGCTGAATGTATTTACCAGTTTAGCTCAGGGGGGTATGCCTTTCTGCTTCTGATCAGAAGGTTTGTTGGTTTGCTCTCAAAGCTTTGCTTTGTATATGTGTGTGTTTCTTAATTCGAAGGGTATGCAAAAGACACATTCCAACGTTCTTTTACAAATGGTAAATACAGTTTCATTTCAAAGAGCACAATGGAACACGGGTCATTTCATAAAGAGCAGAAAATACCAGTCGGAAGAATGAAAGACACTGGTGTACCTTGCGGATCCCACCGTCGCTTTGGACTGCCTAGAGCCAAGCCATGCACCTCTAACTAGACACAAAGGCCGCTGTCGGAAAGTTTTGCCCTACATTTGGTCTTTTCAGAAGTGGAGCAGATCATCTTCTGAAGGTCATTATGAAGGCGTTACGAAGTGCTCTGCAGCTGTGTGTTAGACAGGCTTCGGTGACACTGCTGCCGCACTCTCTCCCTCTTTTTTTCTCCGTCCGCAGGGCGCCTGCCCGGAAACATCAACTGTCAGCCCTAAGGCCCCTCGCATTGACGCGCTCCCTGAGGACGTGTATCCATGACGACACATGGACCGCTCCAAATTGAAGTATTCTTTTAGATTCCACTCGATGAACTCTGATCACAGGGTAGCCATTTCCAAGGCATGCTTTTTATTTGATGTGTGAAAGGCCCAAACAGTAGTGTCAATGCCGTTCCGCCAGCACACGTGAACCAAGCACACGAACTCTTTCGAGTGGTGGTGAATGGAGCAAAGATTAATACTCTCTTTACTCCCTACTAGGGTAGTGGGAGGGGAGGGGGGGTCAAGGACAGTCGAGTCCTTCACCTTCAAATGCTGTATTTCCTTTGGCTCAGTAGCCACTACAGGCTCTGGCTACATTTGTGCTTTATTTAGATAAAACAGAGAATAGCATTCAGTTAAAGTCGAAAGAAATGCTTAAAAACTATACAAGAACAAAGACATTTTTAAGCTTAAAAACCTGCATTTTTTAATTTATGGAAATTATAATAATTTATTTTATTGGTAAATAATAATAATAATGAGTATAGATAGATAGATAGATAGATAGACAGACAGACAGACAGATAGATCATCTCCTAGCCTTGCCTGCAGGCAGTTGCCGTATTCTTCCTGTTATCCTTACCTGTGATGGACCTAGGTGTCTCTCTGTCCATTATTTCCAGGACAGCCTGCTAATCAATGTGGTCCTGTCTGGATAGGCGGGAGGAAAATACAGCACTGAGAAGTGGTCACGAATTACAGCACTTATGAGAGCCGTGTGGTTTGATGTGGACATCTATCTTCAAGGTCCTTTGCTGGAAGGGGTGGGCAGGAGCCGGCGCTGGGCAGGGAACAGCGTGGATGGGATCAGAGGCACGATGTAGCACTGATTCTGCAGAACGTCCTAAATTCTATTCATCTTTATACAGCGCCCAGCCTAACTGTCATAGAACACGACGTTTAGCAACAGCAGTGTCACAGATGGATTCACGTAGACAGTGTGGATAGTTAGGGCTATAGAAGGTCAGGAGCCAATAGAAAAGGGGGGCATGGAAGCCACTGAGGTAGTTATCGGATGTTCAGTTACGCTCACAACAATAATACATAAGGAAGATAGGACTCCCCTGAGATTGCCGGGAAGGAGATGAACTCGTCCTTAATCTGTCTCATCACACAGCGAGGTGTGAAGAGGAAAGCCATGACTAAATGGACTGATACCAGAACCTCCTAGTGGGATGGAGGCTCTGACCCGTAAGGCTGCATTGGGCAGCATCTCAGCGTCTTCCACTCCTACCAGGCCGTGCCGGTACTGGCAAGAACGCTGCCATGCTGATAGGTGGATTTCTAACAAACAGGTCACCTGCGCAGACAACCACAACTCGGTCACAAGGGTAGGTAGCTCATTTGCATAAAAATGACAGTAACTCTATAATCCACAATGTGCAGTGATTGTGGTTATGGCCACGAATATAGCTTTTGCTAAAAGTTAAAGATTTCAATGCATTAATATTGATAAATAATTGCATCTTCCCTTCCATACCATGAACTCCAAATTCTGCCCTAATTGCCTTAATAGCCTTAGCAAAAACAAAATCAATTACCAAGAAAAATGTAACATAAATAAGCAGATAAACAGATAAATTACAGGAACGTCGACCATGAAGGGAAATTCAGCCTGTTCAGTCTTCTTTGTGCAGTCATCCCTCAGAAAGGAAACAAAAGGGCTAAAGGAGGTATACATGTAATTTCTAAAGACTTTCCTGCGGTTACACTTCTGGAGAAAATGCGATGCAAATGAGGCCCACCAAGTAAGACTCATCACTTTCAGTGCTTAACCCCTCAACTAGCATTGTCCACTCGGTGACCCCGGATTAGCTGCAGAAATGCTTGTGTCTGCTAAACAGTGTGACTGCAGTGTGAGAAGGACACTCTCACTTCCCATCAGCCCCGCACGAGCCTCTCAAAATCTGTGCTTGTCATTTTTCCTTAAGGAAACACGCACCCACCCCCCTCATGTCCCATCACCCCTTAGCCCACTTAAGATCATGTTTCCCACGTCTCCCTACACAAAACATGTATGTTTTCACCATTTCTGTTTGCCGATTTATCACCATGGTTACATTATGACCCTTTTGTATGCAAAGGAAAAGTTGAGGTACAATAAATAAACACAGAGAACAGGCAAAGTGACAGACACAGCTCTAACATGCATGCTAACACACCGGCAGCTAACATGCATGCTAACACACAGCCAGCTAACATGCATGCACAGCTGCCACCAGGTAACAATGTATGCTATAATGCCACCAGGTAACATGCGTAGTAACACACTGCCAGCTAACATGTATGCTAACACATTGCTGGCTAACACAGGGTTGCCAACTTTGGTCAGCTGGCTGAAGAGAGATTTTCTTTTCGAAACAAGTCTGCGCACACATGCACACGCATTTTCACATATCTAACAGTTTCATTAACCTGAAAGTAGTCTGTAGGCTTTGCAAAGTACCCCAACACTTTTGATGTAGCTACTTTTAGGAACTCTATAATCCAATATGTGCGGTGATTGTGGTTATGACCACGGATATAGCTTTTGCTAAAAGTTTTCAGTGTATCAATATTGATAAGTAATTGCATCTTCCCTTCCATACCATGAACTCCAAATTCTGCCGTAATTGCCTTAATTTCCATAGCAAAAACAAAATCAACTGTTGGCTATCGCGTGCTAGCACAGTGCCAGCTAACATGCACATCTAGGTGACCTGCGTGAAACAAGCGCAAATGCGACTCTGTAACTTCAAGAGCCTCCGCAGATAAAGTAGCCAAGGCACAGGACTTATTATTGGTAAAAAAAAATAAATAAATAAAGTTTAACTCGACTCCCACACATTGGTATCCTCGTAAGCATAAGCCACAGCACATTTAAGACAAAATATGGCCGCCTCTGAAAAGCGAAAGGCGCGGCAGGATAAATATCCCCCAGGTGTGCGTGCTCAATACGTCACCCCTCCCCAATGGGACCTCTAAAATCATACTCCATTACCAAGGGGGGGAAAAAACGGTCCATTTATGAAAATGCCTGGCATTAATTTTCGACGCCGTGCCGCTTTCCTGGAGCCAAATCCAGCAGTGGCCCCGGGGGGAAGCCGCTTACATCTCATGGATGCCTCTCTGACCTCCCTCCTCCAGAGGGCGTTGTAAGGTTAATAGCCAGTCTAATGACAGGCTTTCCCGGGGTAGCAGGGCCTTGGCTGGTGGACCCGGTACGATACGTCACTCCATTATACTGACATCAAGCACAATGCTAGGAATTGCGAGGGGACAGAAACCCTAATAAAACTATCCAGACAAGAAATTTGGCAGCTTAGGGAGCGTAGATGTGGGGTGAGCATTTGGACAGACAGGTCAAGCACCTGGATCTTGTCAGATAACTGCTTCAAACCCGGACATGTGGCTGGACCTTTGATATCAGTTTTGTGTCTCCAATGATGCCTTCATTGCACGTGCACAGTAGGGGTGTTGCAGGGGTATAGATACCCTGGAGGATTCAGAGGCTCCAGCACTTCATAGGGGCCCCAAAATTCCATGTTGGGGGCCTCCATCCATCCATCTACCTAGATATCAAATTATTTTTGTAACCACTTGTCCTATTCAAGTTCATAAGCGGGTCTGGAACCGATGGGCACCAGGATGGGTTACCAACCAATCGCAGTGCACACCCACGCACCAGTCACTCACACATGTGCACCTACAGGCAATTGGTAACACCAATTCACTGCCGCATGTTTTTGGACAGTGATGATGAGTACCTAGAGGGAACCCCATGACGACACAAGGAAAACATGCAAACTCCACACACAAGGAAGACATGGCAGAGAATCAAACTCGGGTCCCAGAGGTGTGAGGCAATAGTGCAAACCACTGAGCCACCACACTACCCACATCGGGGACCTGATCAGCAAAATCCACAGAAGGGGACCCCCATCCAGTCAACAAAATCCCTGGGTTATGGTAAAGATCTAAACCCATATTGTCCTAAATCCAAAAAAGCTCTTTTTCTCATTCACCTTGAGCACAGTTCTGGCCATATTGAAATTTCAGCCTGAATGTCTGCTCTGAGGTGGAGAAGGTGACCAAGCAAGAGAGAGGAGTCTATGAATTTAAGGCTCCTTATCAACCATGTCTCCTTAGGGACAGATCAGTGTGTGGTTTGCTTTTCAAACAGAGACCCAGAAGTTTGTATCCTGTCACAACGGAGCCCCCTGGGACATTCCAAGCGGCGGACACCGCGATCAGCAGCCACCTGTCAAAGCTTCAGGCCCAGTGTGGTGCTGGACAGCTGGGCAGCAAAGGAACGCAGCGATGCACCTACATCTACGCGTGGCTGGAGATGGCCAATCACGCCCGCTGTGCCGCTGCTCTGCCAGCAGTGAAAATCCCTTCTTTTCCTTCCATTTCAACTTCTTTTTATTTCCTTTTCAGTCCCCCTCACCTCATTCATACCCTTCTCGCTCCCCCTCGTCTTTAGATGAACCCAACACTGAGTTGGGATGCTGGTGGTCGAGTGCAGTAACCTCTTCACCAACATCATCTGACCGCCTGGACTTATGGTCCCGACCCTCATCCAGTGGTCACGTCCAGCAACAACACCTACATACTCGTATATTTGAAATTGGAAGGAAGGAACACAGTAAAATTCTTATGCGACAGTTGCAGGGGAGGGGACAAGTGCATGGGGGGACAATAGGTCAGACAGCAGTGTAACACAGGACAAACAGCAATGCGATGCAGGATAGAAAGCAACGCAATACAGGAGAGACAGCAGTGCAATACAGGATAGAAAGCAGTGTAATACAGAACAAAAAGCAACGCAATACAGGAGAGACAACAATGCAATACAGGACAGACAGCACTGCAATGCAGAACAGAAAGCAACGCAATACAGGAGAGACAGCAATGCAATACAGGCCAGACAGCAGTGCAAAACAGAATAGAAAGCAGTGTAATACAGAACAAAAAGCAACGCAATACAGGAGAAACAGCAATGCAATACAGGACAAACAGCAATGCAATACAGGACAGACAGCATTGCAATACAGAACAAAAAGCAGTGTAATACAGAACAAAAAGCAACACAATACAGGAGAGACAGCAATCTAATACAGGACAGACAGCAGTGCACTACTGAACAAATAGCAATGCAATACAGCATAAAACAGCAGTGCAATACAGGACAGACAGCAGTGTAATAAAAGGCAAGACACTGCAAGACAAAACAGTGCAATATGAATGAGTAAACACTCAGTGATAAATATGCAAATAGACCACAGAATAGTAAACTTAAAAATATATATATTTTGCACAATAATGGTGTTGTCTAGGATGGAGTTATGAGCTTTCATGCATTCTGTTTAGGATGTTAGTCGGAGAATGGTCACAAAAACATCCTTAGCCCTTGACTGAACCTTAAAGTGCTTTGGTTTTTACACCCACGGCTACTGTGAACAGTCGTCAACACTTCGCCAGAAGTAACACCAGCGTGAAGAAATTACCTAGAACACTATTTTTTTCTTTGTTTTTTGACAGAATCAGGTCAAAAAATCAGGTTGCAATAGTATACAGAAGCTGGTTGTCTTGAAGCTTTAATATGTGCCTTTAAGTGGGGAAAAAGGCACACAATTTGCCAATCATTTCCTCTAACGGTCAATAATGATAAAGGTGTCTGATCCATGTGTATATGAATATTTCACTACCTGGTATAAGAGAGGTTCAGGTGTGCAATCTTCTCTTTTTAAAAATGCATGTGTTATAACGGTAAAACTTTCTACGAATGCCATGTCTATCAAAGTCTATGAACACATTCATAACACATTGTAATGCATTCATAAAGCATTATAAACATGGCTATAAATATTTACCAAAAGTCATAGCACATTATAGCCATGTTTATAATGCATTATGAATGCTTTATGAAGACCTCATCTATAATGCACTATAGATACCTTTAAAATATAGTACAAATCATCATAAACGCTTTTACCCACCATTATAATGCATTATGAGAGTAGCTTCAAGTACAGTGCTACAGCTCTAGCATAGTGATGTTTATTGAGGTTCCGTCCTCATGACAGATCTTTTATAGTAGGCCGGTATGTAGTTCAGAAGCCCTGTTCCACCTTCTTCGAGGTCAGCTGGTATTTGAGTCAGAACAGCCTTGTTTCTTCAGCTTTTTGACGTGTTCCACGTTGTCCCGTGCTCTCCTTTATGGGTCACTGAAGAACGTGATTGATGGCATCTATCTGAACATCGGTGTTGCAGTTCAGGAGTTGTAGGATGTGTCATCTCCATCCGGAGCTGATAGCTTGACCTTCTTTCATTTTCACTTTGTCCTCATTACCAGGAAGCCCCAACCTTACACTGCCTCAAAGAAAGAAGAAAAATCCTCAGGTAGCTAAGGAGTCCACCCACTGATTGAATTCAAGGTCTTTGCTTACCCAAGATTGTTGAGTGCCTGAAATGAGCCTTCACCTTTGGTCTTCAAGTAGCTTGATGTAGTTGAAGCTCTGGATGATCCATTGCTAATCTATCAGGGGAAATTGTTCGCTAGCATTTTAACCTTCTCAGCGGTGTTTTTTAGCCAGCTCCACATCAGTATAAATTGCATTAATCTGATGTCAGATGGTGGTTTGAACAAGACAATCACCTGACCAGCCACAGTGTTCATTAATCAATGCCTTTGTGGTGGCCGTAGCTCACTGATGAATTATAACATAGTTGTAAAGATGCAGTAGACCAGAAAGGGGAGGGGGGTGGGATTTATTATGGGGGCAGCATTGTGCCAACACTCCTCCAGAGCTCCTGCCCTTATTCTGTTACCACTTGGGGGGGGGGGTTCTCCTTGGTGTTCTGCTTCCCTTCAGGAGCACAGTGTCTGGTTCAGTGGATCAGTGTCTCCATCTTGCCTTTACTGGGTGTGTCTTTGTGGCCGCTCTGTGATGGACTGGCATTGAGTCCATGGTGTAGACCTCTTGATACTCTCTGCTTCCTCAGATAGCATCTAGCCTCAAAGAGGACAGGTGGATCTGTGGAAATGCATGAGAGGGTAAGATACTCCCCGCCAGCTTAAGTCTCTGCGTATATCTAGGGGTGGCATTGGCTCAGCAGGTTGGGATGCTGGGTCTTTGATTGGAAGATTGCTGGCTTGAATCCTGTAGCTAACAGAGGGATTTTGCAGCTAATGCGTCCAATCAGAAGTCTTGGTCCCGCCTTCTCAAGTTGCTTGGACCCACCTCCACTACAATCTGATTGGTTATCTCTCTGAACCAATCATTTTTCCTTCTGCACTCAGAACATTTTTGTATAAGTACAGTAGAACTCCCACGAGCGATTTCACTTTGGGCCCTTAAGCAAGGCAGTTTCCCCAGGGACCGTCTGATGCTGCCTTCTGATCAAGAAAATGCATCTGCTAAATAAATAAAATGCAGTGTTCCATGGGCGGCCTTGTTACAGCTGGAATCAAAAGAGTCATTAGCTATGTACTGTGACCCTATCCTTCATCAGTAGGGGGGGTTGCCCCTAATTTCAAAGAAAACTCCTTGGATACTGACCCCCTAAAAAACAGTTGCCATCCATCACCCAACCATTTTAGGTACTCTGTGCAGTATGTTTTGTAGCATTGCATAAAGCATTGTATGTTACTGGAAGAAAGATTAAATTAAATATTAAAAGACCAGGCTTGACCTGAGCATCCATGTCTAAGTGCTAAAAAAAGGGGGTTTTGCACAAAACACACAGCATCCGCCATTTTTTTTTTTTTTGGTTTGTTCTTTTCTTTTTTTGCAAGATGCCCCAGTCAAAGTTACCAAACCCTGTGTCGTACATATTTCTTCCGCTGCCATTGTCCTACCTCAATTTCACAGTACAGACAGTCATACATAATCATTCGGGAATATGCAACAGCCCTGCTCTTTACTTGACAGCATGTGTCGCGGGAAAATATTTAGTATGCAGGCTGTTTGGGTCTCGTATCCCGAGGTTACGTATCACCTGTCCAGTGTCTACACATCCATGGGGCATCTTCACGAAGTCGCGAGCCGCAACGTCGACTCTCTCCGCGCAAGGGCGATCCCAGGCCTCGTCGTCCACCCCTTTCTTCTCTAACCCTGGGTCTGAAGGACACGGGTGAACCGCTCTCACTTGCACTGCAGAAACATCACGGGTGCGACAGCTGGTCCTGAGCTCAGAGGACTGGAGTATGCGAGTGTAACAAGAATAATCCCTGGCACGCAAGCACTCATGTGTACCGGAACCTTCCGGGCAGGCGGATAAGTCGATCGTTTAATAAACATTCTGTGAAGATGAAGATTAAAACATTGCCTGAAGCAACGTTTACACACTCGACTATTCATTAAAATGCAAACGAAATGCAAACAATCTTACAGGATGTGCCTTGGGGTACGTTCCCTCCTGGACTGTAAGGAATATATGAAGAATATTTCCAAGAATTTACGGAAACTGTCCTCCTGTATGTTTTACTTTCAACAGTCACTCCACGGAAGTTTTTTTCTGTGACAAATATTACCGATGTTTGTTTGCTACTAGACAGCAAGTGTCATCGATCTGCACGACACAAACTCTCAGAATGAATGGGGGGTTTAAAGTGAGTCTACCAACATGTAGGTTACATACATATTTTTTTAACACAATGTCGTACGCAAGAGGGCCCTTTATAACTTTCTTTCAAAAGATTTTCAATTCATTTTTGTAAACATGCTTTGAATGAAGTTTGACTTTACAGAACATTAGGAACCTGCACCCTCCAGCACCTAAACAGATCGTCAACTGGATCCAGAAGTATGTCATCCTCATCTGCCTTGACCTACCTCATTTCATTCCTTCACAAATACTTTCTACACTCCTTACAGTTTCATTTTATGGATAGTTCTTTTATACAGTACTGTGCAAAAGTCTTTGGCAGTCAAAGAAAGTGATTTTAAAATTATTTTCATGTCGGTGTGAAACTACAATATTACATCTGTCAAAGTGTGTCAGTTTAGGCAATTCAAAACCACTCCTAATGTCACCTCAGTATTTCCAGTAACCATCCAATACAGCCATGCATTTTTTTGACTCGATGACTGGCACGCCATGTTTGGCTAAAGAGTTATTTAACCAATTAAGTTAATTAATTGAGCTGTTTGTGAAATTTAAGGGGTACATGGAACGGCTGAGGTTCCCCTGAGGAGAGGTTTGGGAACTGAAGTGGTTTTCATCTAGCCATCCAACAAGGTATCCGTAACTTTATGGAGAGCAGAAGAAATTCATGTTTTTATTGTGTTCTTCTGAACTTGCCGATGTCCTAATGTTAAATTATGTTTTTATTTCTGAGTAGATAAATATCTTTAAACATTTTCTTTGACTGATTAAGATTTTTACACTGTACTGTAAATAAGAGCACTGGTTTTTGGTGAGTGCCGTAGACACAGATGTACTATTCTCTGAATGAGTCTCAGCATATTCTCATGTTTCTCTGTCCGTCACTGTCAAGCGTTTTGCGACAAACTCACATTATCCTTAAGGAATCCGTCGGAGCGATTGTCAAACAGGCACATGCAGCTGCAGGTACAGCGCCTTATCAAAGTGAAGCGTAGCAGAGACAGGGAGTGGTGGAGATTAGCACAGACACGCGGGCTTCACAAACCTTCACCCCGTTAGCGCGTAAGCCTCAGCGCCTCAGTATGTGGGCTGAATTTTCAATTTATATCACACATAATGAAAAAGTTGAGCTTTTCCTCTGGAGATTAGACACCAGACGTGGTGCTTGTCTTCGGTGAGGGCTACACGGAGGGACGCTTTCCTCTCTTGCACGGTTTAAATCTGCTGTCAAACCCGCTCCTTAGCTCTCCACTCTACAAAGAGCGCCCGCTTTGTCGTCCGGAGCGCCCGTCTCGTCAGCAGTTCCCTCCCAACGACGCTGGCGGGCACCGAACGAGGCCGGCTGGCACTTCAGAGAAGCTACCAGACTGCAGAGGTACGTTGGCCTTTACAAAGCACCCCTATGTGTCACTCCATCACGCGGGTCACAGAGCGAATCCCTCCTCCTGGGGGTGCTGGTGAGCGTCGGACAGTGACGTCCTCTCCCTGGTATTTTGGAAATCGATGGCCGAGCTCCTTTGGATACACGCTTACGCAGGCCCGCCGGGTGACTCCTCAGACATCCGTCTGGAGCATTTTCCTTCAGATTGAACAGCGGTTTCGCTCACGCTGTCCTCTGATTGGCTCCATATCGCATAAAGCGTGAAGTCACGGGTATTAATATGCAGCCGTGAGGAAATAGTATCCTGAATAGTATTCATTCCTGACAGTACCACCGAGGGCCTGGTCCGGACCGGTGGTTCTTTAAATGCGACATCCACTGTTCTTAGAGATGCTCATCAGCTTTGTCCAGCCAGATATTTAATTAATTATAATATTAATAATTAATTAGCTGCTCTAACAGAGTTCCACCAATCAAAGAGCAGCGCGCAGACCTGTCAGATGATGTCATCATCAGGCAGTTCCCGTCAACTCATAGGCGGCCGTCTAGGGCACTATCTTATGAGAGGGCGCCAGCTTACAAGCCAATTTCACTTTGGCTCAGACAGGGGGCGCCAGCGGTTAAGTCTGCATAGCTCATCACACAGGCTTTGACTGATGCAGTAATCAGATCTGCAAAGAAAGAAAAAAAACAAAAATGTGATATTTTGCACAATGTTTAATTTTCTATATAACCATCTTTCAATACAATATATAGAGAAAAGCCCAAGGGTTTCAATTTGACAACAATCACACCTCATCAGGGGAAAAAAATCACAATCAGGAAAGAGAATTAAACCTAAAAAAAACAAAATGTAGCTACTGGTGATCTGGAGATGATGGATCCACAGACGTTCACCTGAATTTAAATCAACAACATTATGAATAATTCCTGGCAATAACATGCGATACTTGCATGCGATACTTGATTCCACATACTGTCTATATCATATTGTGACAACATGTTTCACCAAGGAATTCTTCATATGATATATTATTATTTATTGTAATTTATGTTTCCATGGATGCGTCCCTATAACACAAGTGTGTGTGAATCCCATCTCATTAATGTCAAACAACAGGAAGAATATTAAACGATGAAATAATGCATGTGAAATACCATGGTGAGAGACCTGTTAGTATGCAGTATTCTGATACACAGCCATGCAAAGCCAATACATTAATAAAAGACTGTGTGAAGTCACCATTGTACGAATGCATTGTTTCTGGGTTGCTATTTTGGGATATGGACGAGAAATATGCGAGAACTGTTGAGACGTGTAAAAATGACCTGATCACAGCTCGGTAATGAAATGTAATCGCCGGCAACACAAAACTCAAAAAGTACAGGAGTAGAGACTTTGTTCGGGGCTGACTTTGATTTAGAACAGCTTTAACAGCTCCCGGGATTGCGAATCGCAGTTTCTGTGGCGTGAGGCTTGTTCAATTTGTCTGCTACCTCGCTTGGGGAATTTTACATTTAGGGCAAGGGATGTGGAGATGAACCCCCCCCCCCCCCTCCCAACCCAGTATTCCAGGAACCTGACCCACATGGACCCGATCCATATTGTCTCAAACTTTATCGGGGTGTGTTCCCGTCTGGCACAGCTGCCGCTTGACAAGGCAACGGGAAACACTCGCCGTTCCCTGACGCTTCTTTGTCTGTGAACGACGGGCTCGTCAAAATCCACAGTGACAATCATGCCACCCCTGTCTGTTCAGGAACATCTAATCAGCACAGAGAGTTAAAGAGTCAAATGAGAGGCAGAACTGGAAATAGGGGCTTCAAACACAATTTGATATCACTAATAAAATGTTCAGACTTTCATTTAGCCAGAGCCTGCAATTTTTTTATATAAATATGGTATTTATATAACAATGGTCTGTGATGGATTGGGATCCCATCCAGCGTGCACTCCACACTCCAGCCTTGTGCCCAGCGCTGTCTGGGATGGGCTCCAGCCCCACCCCCCCCATGACCCTGAGGAGTTGACATGTTTACAAGCCAAAGAAAAACAAAGATTTATTATAACCTCACACGAGGAATGAAGGAAGAGGTGATAATTACACGGGGCCTGAAATCAACAGTATATAAAACATTGTCCAGTGTGTATGTCGAAAATGCAAATGAGCGCATCGTGTTAATTTGCATTGAATTACAAATTATGCTCACAATGGACCTTGATTCAATTCCTAATGAAGCTTCCTCCCCCATTGGATGCTGTTCCGCCTTCCGTCTCTAATCGACCTCGTTCCTTGTCCCAGCTTCCGGAATCTCCGTCTCTCTGGGCCAGGCGAGTCTGACCATTTACAGTTTCCTGTCACTTCATTTGTTTATTCGCTCGTCCGTTCATTCCAGCCCCCTAATTGGCTGTCTGGAGGCAAAGGGTAAGGGCCTAATTGGCTGCGCGGAACAGAGGCGGAGGAGGCTTCAGTCTGCCTCCCAGCCACCCCGTCTCCGCCCCTCGTCTTCGCTCTCAGTCTCCGCCCCCCCACCCTGACCTCAGACACCCAGATCCACTCCCAACCTTCCCCTCTCGGCCCATCTCCACCATTGCTGCCCCACCGTCAATCCTGCCAGTGTGCGTGGATCAGTGTGTGGCTCAGGTTTGGATGTTGTACTTGTGAACAGAAGGTCACTGGTTCGGATCCCATTTTCAGCTGAGTGATTTTACCGCTGGACCCCTAAGTGAGGCCCTTAACTGCCAATTGCTCCAAGGACTGTCTGACCCCCCCTTCTCAATTGTACGTTACTGTGAATGTAAGTGTCTGCTAAATGAATAAAAAGTAAACGTAATGATGAATCGATCTAAAGGCTGTTAAAATGTCACGCTGGACGGACCCACTCACATATTTACTCACCAAGGACAGTTCAAGGTCAGCGCTTCTGCAGAACCTCACTCCTTTCCGGTAGCGGAAAGCACAGAAGGCAAAGGGGACCCCGCTGGGAGGACGTGCAAGCTAATAAAGCCAGCAAGTAATAAAGCCGCAGCCGTAATGATGCTCGTATTGCACACAGAAGAAGGAAATGTCTTGAAGGGCACGTGCTGATTGGCTTTGCCGCATGACAGAGCCGATTCTGCTCCGAACGGGCCAGACACATCACCCTGAATATGAGTCTCCGAAAGACAGCTCCGACAATGTGCTTATACGCAGCCCAAGAGTGTGATCACAGCGCCCTCTACTGGTCTGCTGGGGAAATGGGTAACGGGGCAGCCTGAAAGTCTGTGATCGCGCTTGCCTTTAATGTTTTATTCTCTATTAAAATACATGCTAAGAAAACATAAAGAAGAGGATGGAGGAACAGAGTCTCTCTCTCTCTCTCTCCTCACGCTGTTATAAACGACCCCCAAGTCTTGATTTTAGCAGGATTTCAGCTTTTGGGAGTAGAAAGTGGGTCACCGCATGCTCTTGGGGGGGTGGGTGGGCTTAGTGTATAACCCCCCCCTGAGAGAAGCTGCCTGGACGGCTGGCTGCTGGTGGTGGCAGCAACAGGAAAATAGGCTTTCGTTTACCTCGGAGTAAAAGCCACACATGTTATCGCCAAAATTAGAGAACAGCCTGAGGCTACTGCCCTTACAGGGGCTTTGGCCGTGGAAGCCTATCATAACGCGGCAGTTTGTAACCGCCTTAGATACTCCATATGTAAAAAAGTACAAATAACCATAATGCATTGCAAAGAGCCCAAGAAGGATTCCTAAAATTGTCAGCCAATCAGTAAGCACTAACAGACAAGTCAATTGAATATCGCGATATTAACGAAACATTTATGAAAACGTCTAACCATATGCAATTTTAGACCCTTTTGTCTCATGTGATTCCCACCCATTTTTTTTGTCTCAGTTCTCCTGAAAAATTACTTTTCTAAGTCCATTTAGGTCATTGGAGTTTTACTCACGCAAAAATGTTCTGAGGGCACAGCAAAAAATGATTGGTTCACAGTGACAACCAATCAGATTGTGAAGGAGGTGGGTCTAAGCAACTAGAGGAGGTGGAAACATTTAGTGATTTGTCCCATAAAAGTGGTGATCCTACTGGGGGCTGAACTGCCCTCAGGGTTAAATCCAAGACTCACCCCTGCTTCTAAACAATTAATCAAACTGTTTAATTATCAAATATCATATATCAGAAATATATTCAATACACAGGAAAAAACATTTTGAGATGGTTTTCTAGGAATAAAGTGAGAAGAGAGGCTGATGTTTGTTATTATTGCAATAGTGTTCATGATGCATGAATGAACACGTGTGGCTCTTGAGTGAAGGGAAAATGGTCTCGACGTGACAACATCTCCCTGACACTCGCCACACCGGCATCAATGCCCCGGCTTTAGCTTGCCAAGCTACTCTGTGGCTCGTTGGAATTTTACTTACGCAAAAATGTTCTGAGGGCAGAATAAAAAATGATTGGTACAGAGACATAACCAATCAGATTGTAGAGGAGGGGCATTGATGCAGGTGTGGCGAGTGTGAAAGAGACGTCACATCTGACAGGGAGCGAGGGATACCCGCTGAGGGGTCTTGACCACTGAAGAAAAAACATCAACATCGCGAGTTACCTCAGCGTACTTGAAACACTAAATGTGAACATGGCACAGGTGTTGCCACGATAGAAATAGGTCTCTCAGAGCTCTCGGGCATCATTATTGGTGACAATCAGACAGCTCTCTCAAGCCAGAAAGGTTTTCTCATGTGACATGTGACACTGGCAGATATGAGGTTAAAGGTCAAGGTTCAGCCTTCAGGTTGCTTTCAGTATTAGTATCTGCTCTGTTTTTTTCTTACAGACCTTTTCCTTCGCCAGCAAATAGCTTCTCTGACAAAAAAAAAAAATGATGTAAAAATAAAGTTCTGAAGAAGAGCAAGTAACAAGCACAGGACGAGGGTGTCCATCTGTCACAGGAAGGCACCCCGTCCGCGCGTCAGTATTCGGGGAGAAACATTCTCCACAACTGGCCTGAGAAAGAGAAAGTCACCCCCCCCGCAACAGAAAGGTATCTGTCAGTGAGCTTTCAACCGGATATTATATGGGTGTTAAAATCCGCGACATCAATATGAATCCGGCAGAAAGCGCTTCAGCTCCCTTTCACAGAAGATGGAAATGAAACAGGAAGGACTTATTAAAGGAGACTTAAAGCAAGATTGTGCTGAATACTCTTTATCCTGAACAATGACCTGTAAGAGATTCAATAGTTCCATCGCAGGAGCCCTGAAATGAGACCAACTAGGCAGTATAAAACATGGAATGATATATAAGGCTTTGACTGTTCACCTTGAGAAGGAGAGAGTGACGGGATGCGCCGCCCTCCGACCCCCCCGCCACGGATTCCTCCCCCCCACCATCACCACCCCCAAGGCAGCCGCAGATGAAGAGTGATAGATGGGGCAGGCTTCCCCATGACTGTTAGCTGTGATAAATGTGAATTATGTGTCACATTACTGCAGGGGGGGGGGAAGGAGGGAAAAGGGAGAGGGAAAATGTGGCTGAGCCCGCTGGCGAGGTGTGACAAATTCCATCCTGGAGTCAGAATCAGGTCCACGCTGAGCAATGGGATCTCTACACGCTCCCATGGTGCCTCTCCATAGGGGCTAGGCGGTGGGAATGGGGGGGGTATCCATTCCATTTGGCTGGAAGACCGGCTCAGGCTGGGGTGTGGAGATGGGGGGATGCAGTGGGGGGGCAGGTATTTAGGGCACGGGCCTTGTGAAAAAGTGGGGAGACGCAAGGATAGAAGGCAGCCATTTTGGCTTTGGTACAAAGGGAATGCAGCTGTAAACAGGAACCAGTCTGAACGGGGTCAGACTGCAGTGTCTGGGGGGTGTGGTCAGCGCCAAACTGATGTGTGTCTGATATTTGTGGTCGTTGGTCACAGGGACTGACGAGAGGTCAGGTCAGGTCAGGTTGGGGAGCATGCACTTGTAGAGCGCCTTGCCCGGCCCACCGCATGACGAAACACCTCCCCTTTGACAACCCCCCAGGCAGACACATGGTCCAGTCCCACCCTCCAGAAATGGCCGTCCATCTGCCACAGCCAGGTGTTATGTGGGCGTCCCCTTGGCCTAGTCCAGCCGCTCGGGTCCTCAGCAATGAGGACCCCAGGGAAACGCGCCACACGGCCGTAGTGCCGTAACTGAGGCTGCCTCACAGTGCAGGTAATGTGCCTCATTCGGGGCTCCTCTAGCAACCGCTCATTCAACACAAAGTCAAACCAGCGGTACCCAAGGATTCTCTGAAAAGACACAGCACTGTCATCATTATATAGCAACTTATTTATTTATGTGACATAAAGTTGAGAAAGCAGGGTCATCCAGTCCTGCAAGCAATGGGGGGGGGGGGGGTGAGCCTGAGGCAGTTTTCCAGCCTAATTGAATAGATTCTCCCCAGTTCCAACCACCTTGCTCACCAGCCCAAAGGTGAAATCACTCTGCTGACCCTGGGATTTGAACCAGCAACCTTCTGGTCGCAGACACAGAAGCCACTGAGCCACATACCCCCCATCACACCTGAGGGGGCCCCAGGTCCACATATTCCCTCTGTGTTTATGTGAACATCCTCATGGCAGTCAGTGCAAAGACATGCATGGGTATGACCCATAATGGGCTCTCATCCCACCCAGAGCCTTCCCATGCGCCCCCTGCCCAGACTCACCACCACACTGGCCACAGGTTATTTCCTTTATAGCAGTACATTTAAGCCAATTTTCTGAGGCCTTTATCCAAAATGACTTATTTTACAGGGAAGGGTCACAATTCATGTGTGTTCCCTGGGACTTGAACCCATGACCTTTGCATTGTCAGCACAGTGCTCTACTACCAGAGGTAGTAGAATGGAAAACCCTAGATAAATGTAAAAATGTAGAAGTAGTTCTTACTGTACTAAAGGTTAGAGATCTCTGGCTTAGAGTCTATCAAAATTATGCATTTATGTATTTAATTAAAATCTTAAGACCCTCAACCTGCTTATACCGTGGCGAGTAACGACATTATAGTCCATTGTGTAAATACACACAGAACCATGAAGGTCAATTTAAAGCGAGATCATTCGTCCGTCGGTATGGAGCACTCAGTGACACCTCTGCACCTCTGACAAGAGCTGGCATAAAAAGTAGCGATAAAGAGAGAAAGAGAGAGCAAAAAAAAAAAAGGAAACAGGTATCGACTTTGTGAGGGTCCTTCACCGCACGGAACGCCTGGAGGCAGAGCGTCAGAAACAGGTTGTGAAAATGAGACACGGAGAGACAATGAGCTTCTCCTAGCTGCCTGGAGATGAAACTTTTCGACAGATCCAGAATCGATGCGACCGCTATTCTCGGACGACAGACCTGAGACGGGAACCTTGCCGCAGGTCCGGGCCCAAGAGGGATGTTTTCATTCACCATGACAACAGAGGCTAATAAGTTATCTACTCAATTAACTCTGACGGACAGGCAGTTTAATCTCCCATTATAAGCAGATTAACATATGAGAAATCCTGCAGCCTTATGTAAGCATACGCAAAACAAACGACTGTGAAACATTCTATACTCAGATCCTGAATGAGTGTACAGACTGTATCCAAACTGCCAATCAACTCCAAAGCCTCGATACAGCTGCCTGTTGCTCTGGATTGAATCACTCCTACCCACGTAAGGCATTGTGTCCTTGAATCGGTTGCAGCCTTAACACAGTCACCAGCCTCAGTCTTCTCCATTCCACTATCATTCTGATCGCGCCCCTAAGGCATAACTCTGTAAAGATACAATTCTAACCTGCCCTTATAGGGTAACCCTGTAAGATCATTCATCATTCCTCACTGAGCTTCATCTGAAGCAACAGAATCCTATTCGAATTGGGGCGGTTACAGTTATAACCTCCGAGCTTGATGAATGGAATTATTATTATTTAAACAGGCTGAAAATTGATAATTGTTCCGATATGTTTCAGTCTTGCAAAATAACGTGCAGTTTTAAGCTTCCGAAGAACTCTGCGGGACGCACAGATGTCCGTGTTTATGTTCAAGCCGTGCTGCAAGCAGCTGTTGCGAAAATGACGACGTAGAATCCAGGCAGCTTTATCAGGGACGAACAAGGATTATCTTTTTACAAAATGGAGGCCTGATTAGGCCAGGCACCCGAAACGTTAATGTTGGTCAGACTGACACACATTCACACCTTATCCATGCTATAGTAGTTCTGTTCAGGACATGAGAAGCATGTTGATCTTATTGATCAATTTTGCCTGAGGGAAGCTAATGTAATTTTGGCTAATCTCCGCCTGTGTAGGCACACGACTGGGTAATGTATGCACTCACTGGAACCCATTAAGATTACAACTGTCAGTCTAGAACTTCTCAAGTAAGATAATTAGGAAATATGGCATTTTCTGGTGATGAAACACCAGGTAGACATGTAAGATGATGGACATGATTCCTAACCAGGATGCACAGCATGTTTCCTAAGACCTAATGATCGGCAAAGCCTTTTTTGCATGTTCTCTGTGGCCGAGGGGATAGACAGTATGAGAGGCTTCTGCTGTACAGTTACCCAAGTATGAGGTCTGTTATCCACCCAGAGCAGACGCCCGGTGGGGGCAGAGCAACCCCCCACACAGCATGGCCTGCCCGCTGGGCTAAACACAGTGTTGACAACCATCATTTTTTGCTCAGTGACATAAATTGACACATTCTTAAATCACATTTTAAAACTCTTGTCATTTAATCTATATCCATCCATCCACCCATGCCATCTATTCAGTACAGAGTTATGGCAAGCCTGGAGCCTATACAAGGATGAACAGCCATATCCCCACTACAGGCATTTTTGGGGCAGAATTCAACTGCATGATTCTAAACTTCAGCAGGTATCCTGTACAAATGTGAAGAGTGCACACAAAATCCACACACAGAGAAGCAGGAAAGGGATTTAAACAACGCTATATACAGAACCAATGCGCTACTGGGTGAGTGAGGAAAGAGCGGTACTTGTGGACAGAACGGGTAATGTCTGGAGGCGTCTCGGAGAGATTGTTTTACTAGTTTCGACCGCTAGGGGGGTCCCGATTCACGCGGAATAATAACGCTTCAGCGAGCGACGCAAAACATCAATATTTCATCCTGACTCACCCACGCTAGACAACATATTTAAGTGGTCGCTTCAGGCACTTATTTAATTAGTTGCTTGGATGCTTGGGATTTCGACTCTTTTTGCTTTTCCTTCTCTGTGGTAATATAGTCACAGGCAGGAACATCTGCTCATTAGATTAGCTCCAAATTATGCCATGTCACATAAATAAACTGTTGATTTTTATAATTATTTGTTATTTATATAACTTCTGTTTATATTATTTTTACGTCTTTAAATAGAGGGGGTGTAAAGTATAGCTAAACATACAATGCTATTATTTAAGTGAATTCCTCATCACTGTCAAAATTTCAGTCCCAAAATATCTTTAATACTTGAAATATGTTGGGACCTGGGAGACCGGGGACGTGGGCTATTACCAGCAGCAGCCTATTCGTTTAAGTGTTTATTATTATTATTATTATTATTATTATTATTATTATTATTATTGTTATTATTATTATTATTATTATTAGCAGTAGTAATAATCGTTGTCGTTGTCATCGTCGTATTAGTAGGAT
>JAODJW010000081.1:6325291-6349771 GCA_026777045.1 Hyperopisus bebe | reverse complement strand
TCCCACACCCGAGTTTTTGCCTCATCGGCCGCCGAAGCCGCATCCCACTTGGCCTACCAGTAGCTGTCAGCTGCCTCCAATTACATTTTTTAAAAAAAGATGTGCAACAATGAGACAAACATGGACAAATAAAGAAATAAATTAATAAAATGTAATGAGCTTGCAAGCAAGTC
This sequence comes from Hyperopisus bebe, assembly GCA_026777045.1. Classification (NCBI taxonomy): domain Eukaryota; kingdom Metazoa; phylum Chordata; class Actinopteri; order Osteoglossiformes; family Mormyridae; genus Hyperopisus; species Hyperopisus bebe. Next base: position 6,349,598 of record JAODJW010000081.1, on the reverse strand, counting down.
TCGTGCAGTGGGTGGTGAGATTATGAGATTTGGTTTGTTTTGATTTTGTTTTGGACAAAGAGCGCCGTAGTGCAGAGTGGTTGCAAAAGGATAATTAATTTTACATCCATCCCCTGGTCAACAATATTTACCACCAACAATACCCGCCCAGTAGCTCTCACAGTAAATACGGTTGGAGGACACCGACATACGTTGTATGTTTATAGGTTTTATAAGAATTGATTCCCTACGATGTTTGAATGTTGTGTTACAGCGAGTAAAATAAGTATTGAACATGTCACGATTTTTCTCAGTAAATATATTGAGAAAATAAGGTGCCACTGACATGAAATTTTCACCAGATGTCAGTAACAACCCATATGCAACCCACACATGCAAAAGAATCAAACCTTAGATGTTCAAGTTATGTGTAATAAAATGGAATGACACAGGGGAAAAAGTATTGAACACGTGAAGAAATGGAGGTGCAAAAAAGGCATCAAAAGCCAAGACCAAGTGAAAACTATCAGTAATCAGAACGCAATCCTGCTCCTTTTCAGTGCAAAGTAATATCAGCTGGTTCAGTCCCAACTGATGAAACATCTCATGATGGGTAAAAGCAAAGAACTCTCTCAAGACCTTCACTACCTTATTGTTGCAAAACACACTGATGTCATTGGTTACAGAAGGATTTCTAAACTTCTGAATGTTCCAGTGAGCACTGTTAGGGCCATAATCCGGAAGTGGAAACAACATCATTTCACCATAAACTGGCCACAGCCAGGTGCTCCTAGCCTTCTGACAGAGGACTCAAAATAATTATCAGAAGAGTTGTCCAACAGCCAAGGACCACTTGTGGAGAGCTTCAGAAATACCTGGAAATAGCAAGTACAATTGTTTCAAAGAAAACAGTAAGTAATGCCCTCAACAGCCATGGCCTATATGCACGCTCACCACGCAAGACTCCACTGCTGAAGAAAAAATATGTTGAGGCTCGTTTAAAGTTTGCTGCACAACATTTAGACAAGCCTGTGAAATGCTGGGAGAGTATAGTCTGGTCAGATGAGACCAAAATTGAACTCTTTGGATGCCATAATACACACCTTGTTTGGAGGTCAGCACATCATCCCAAAAACACCACACCAACAGTGAAGTTTGGGGGTGGGAAGATCATGGTGTGGGGCTGCTTTTCAGCATACGGCACCGGCAAACTTCATGTAATTGAAGGAAGGATGAATGGACAAATGTACCGAGACATTCTTGATAAAAATCTGCTGCCATCTACCAGGATGATGAAGATGAAACGAGGGTGGACATTTCAGCAAGACCATGATCCCAAACACACGGCCAAGGAAACTCTCACTTGGTTTCAGAGAAAGACAATAAAGCTGCATGAGTGGTCCAGCCAATCACCTGACCTGGATCCAATAGAAAATCTATGGAAAGAACTAAAGATTAGAGTTCATAGAAGAGGCCAACGGAACCTTCAAGATTTGAAGACTGTGAGGAAGAATAGGCCAAAATCACACCTGAGCAATGCATGCAACTAGTTTCTCCATAATGGAGGCGTCTTGAAGCTGTTATTACCAACAAAGGCTTTTATACGAAGTATTAAATAAATTGAAGTGTGTTCAATACTTTTTCCCTCTGTCATTCCATTTTATTACACATAACTTATTTTATAGACATCTAAGGTTTGATCCCTTTGCATGCCTCTGTTGCATATGGGTTGTTACCAACATCTGGTGAAAATTTCATGTTAGTAGCACCTTTAGTAATATATTTACTGAGAAAAATGGTGACGTGTTCGATACTTATTTTACCCGCTGTACATATGTGTATGTGATACTGCTTGTATGCGTGTATGTATGTCTGACCGAGCTTTAGCTGACCAAGCTGTTATACACAACAGTGCTTGACTACGCCACCTACAGGCCTTCACCCCTGGAATCAATGTAATTAAAGAACAGAACCCCTTATTTCACTTGCTATCACCATTTGTGCGGGTATCAGAGTCCCCCGCGTAACGCTGTTGCCGTTTGTCCCCGGGTTCCGCAGGCACGTCGGTGATCCGGTTGACGGCGACAGACGCGGACGACCCGGCGTACGGGAGCAGTGCCATGGTAGCCTACAGCCTCCTGCAGGGGGAGCCCTATTTCTCTGTGGAGGCCAGGACAGGTGGGGGCTCAGCCTTGAATCCTCCCAATAACCCCCCCCCCCCCCCCAACAGGAGAAAACGTGCCTGAGGGAATAATGCTGTAAGCAGTGAAGTTGTTTGGGGCTCTGAGGCTCGGGACCTGTGCTGACAATCGGAAGGTTGCTGGTTCGAATCCCATGAATGCCAATAGTGATCCTACTCTGTTGGGCCCTTGAACAGGGCCCTAAACCTGCAATTGCTTCATCCTGGGTATGATGCTAGCCTACATCCAGCCCTGCAGGCAGGTCCTCCAACTTACAGGGAAAATTTGAGGGGTTGGTAACAGGATTGACTCTCCAGCCACCAGAAAAAAAAATTTCACACTGTTCCATTCCACTCGAACTAGTGTGGTGCTGAGGTATCACCTGCTGCACGGCGGTACTCGGGTTCTTATCCCTGAAGTGGGTGATGCAATGTGCTGTATTAGCGGACAATCCTTACCTAGTGCGATTATGGCCTCTGTATGCAGATCCTGCCCCCTGGTGGCAGCCAGTAGAATTAGTGTTCAATGCAGCCTTGCAATCAAGATCATGTTTGTCATACTGTACTTATTTTGGGAAATTCATGCTGAAAAAGCATTTCTTTTCATTATAAATATGTTCTAAAGCTCCTGTAATGGATGGTTCTGAAACATCCTAACACTGTCAGACTGTCTTGTATGTAACCCAGCAAACTCTCACCACCAACCCTCCTCCCAGGCATCCTCCGGGTGTCCCGTCCCGACATGGACAGGGAGCAGCAGGAACTCTACCACCTCGTTGTCCAGGCCAAGGACATGGCCGGCCAACAGGGGGGGCTAGCGAGCACCACAACCGTCACCGTCACCCTGTCCGACGTCAACGACAGTCCACCCAGGTTCTCCCAAGGTCAGCTGCTGTGACGTGTTTCCATTATTAAGTTAACAACTTAATTTTAAGATTAAAATATGATTACAACGCATCTGATGTATACTTAAGAAGGGGTATTAAATATTGATTTACTATTGTTTTAAGTGCAAAATTGATGATAATATTTGTGATTTTATCTTTTAAGGTGAATATTCATTACGATTTTTTTTCTTAACCTGGTTCTGTGATTTTTAGGAGGCTTACGTTCTAAGATAAGACGGAACTTTATTGATTGCCCTGGGGAGAATTTTTTTTTGCCCAACAAAGGATAACAGTAAAATATTGTTAACTGTGGTGTATGACGATATATACCATATCACCATAATTATCATATATATTTGGTAATTATAGTAATATAGTGCTAAATAAGTGTTGTAAATTCTGTCACGTAAAACCCCAGCTCACTCTGTGAGGACTCATTCTCCCACACACACTGCATCTCATTGTGTCATACTCCTCACCATAATAGAGCTTTACCAGCTCAGTGTGCCTGAGCTGGCTGCAGAGGGCGCCGTTGTGGGTTACATCCGGGCTGACGACCCAGACGAGGGGGTCAACGCCGACATGGTGTACCGCGTCGTTGGAGGAGACGCAGAGGACACATTCGCCATCAGCACAGACCCCACCAACCGGTTTGGCATCGTCACCGTGAAGAAGGTACAGATCCCTGTTGGGGGGCAGTGTAGCACAGCGGGTTAAGGGATCAGCACCTGCATCCGGAAGGCTGTGGGTTCAAATCCGGTGGCTGGCAGAGTAGTCTAATCACCGACGAGTCCATGAGCAAGCTCTAAGGACAATTTATGTGGTATCGATGGCAAACCAGCAGCTGACTGATAACCACATCAGCAACTTAATCATCCATTTGAAACCAACCAATAGCAACAGAGCTACAGTTTCCATGCAGGAACACACAACATAACTACAAGGCAGTGCTAGGGGGGCTTTAGCCCTGCCCCCACCCCCAAATAAATGTACATTAATTAGTGTTAATTCATCAGACCCCCCCCCCGAGTAATCTTACCCACCATTTATAAATCTGTAGCCTGCGAGGACATTGCAGGTATAGCCAATCCCGTGTCAGACAGACTCATGCCTGACAGACGCCAACTGCTTTCATTTTCCTCCGCAAAAGCACGTTCACTTCATTCCGAAGGCTTTGGCCGTGTCACGTGATCACGTCGAACTCTGGAAACCCGACGGAGGAGTCGCCAATGACACAAAGAAGATGCAAACACTATTAATGATCGAATCCTTCCCTGTAGGGGGACTGTTCTGCCCGCTTGTGGGAAGAGCCGCTTAAAACTTCAGAGACTCGCGTTGTTGTGACTAGACCTTCACAGATATTTCCCCTGAGAGATGAAATCCGCAGTTGTGGTTTCCTTCACATTTGCCCATTTGTATGCTTTCTGAGTCTTTGTGGTGCCGCAGGGTCTGGACTTCGAGGCCAGGCAGAGCTACACCATGAGGGTGGAGGCGGCCAACACGCAGCCGGACCCCCGTTTCCTCGGGCTGGGCCCCTTCAGCGCCGTCACCAGCGTGAGGGTCAGCGTGGAGGATGTGGATGAGCCGCCCAGATTCTACGCTCCCTTTTACTACCTCGAGGTCCCAGAGGATGTGGAGCCCGGCACAGAACTGGAGACCCTCACTGCCATGGACCCTGACATGGCCAACGACTCCATCAGGTGGGAAACCAAGGACAGCAGTGCAGCTGTTCCAAAAACACCAATGAATGATGGCGACACCCCGAGTCACTTTATACAGGCATTCCCCGGGGTAACAACGTCCGACGTATGGACAGCTCGTACTTACGAACGGACTGCCATGAAGCCTAATACATTAAAAATTCGGGTAAAATGTCATGTTCATCATAACGAACGCACGCATAATATTAGTGACGCTCGTGAAAACATTGTGCGGCTTCGTCGGCTCGAGGTACAGTACATGTATGTAGTTACTTTTATTATTATATAGTTTAATAGTTATTTTATATACTGTATTATTATTATTTTTCCGACTTGCATACAAATTGGGCTTAAATTAAATAACGGATCTCGTCGTAACCTGGGGACTGCTTGTAATCTAGATTTGCGATTACAACATGATAGTGAATATAAGCAACCATGTGATTCAGTAGATGTAAAACATACTTACTGGGCACGTTAAACCCCGTTTTGACCATTTCGACCTCGATTACAAACTTCATAATATTCACTCATTGTACTTTATCAATATAGCCACCTGGTGGCGGCATTATGCAGCTTGTGTGCTGTTTACACCTGTAGCACCGTATCGTGAAGTTGATACCAGGAAAATTTCAGATTATTATGTGCGGTTCGTACGGGCAGTTCTGTACAATACAATTATAATTTACTGGGGGGATTTATCCACCAACTACAGTATAATGAGACTTGATTTTAAGGCAATAGTCAGATTGTGACAGCAGTGAAGCCGTTTTAGCTATAAGAAGAAAAAGAACTACTCATAAAAATGCCACAAAAAATATATATAAAGTGTTGCGCTGCATGCTCAAACAATGTCTACCAAGCAAACTGTGGCTATACTGAAAACATGTGGTGCACTAGACTGGCTTAGAGAACTAGGCAGTGTGAGAGTTACAGCACTTAGAGATGTTTGTGGATGGATGGATGGATGGATGGATGCAGTTTTGCATGATACTCCATTATCTGAGCCCTCAGTGTGTGTAGCCTCTGAAAGGCACTGGGTCCCCCACTCAAAAACTCTCTTCACCCCCTCCTCTCAGCGTAGTGAATCTTTGTGGCCAACTAAGCTGGGCTTCCCCGCAAATGTGTGGCTTCTGTGATGGAAGACACTGCCACTGACCTCTCACCTCGCTGAGAGACATGCGCTTTGGTCAAGGTCTTGTTCGACATCAGAGATCTCTCCCCCCCCCGACCATCAGGTACTCCATCGAGAGGCTGAGCGACCCAGAGAGGTTCTTCTACATCGACAGCTTTTCGGGCTCCCTGATCACCGAGCGCCCCCTGGATCGAGAGCAGCACGTCTGGCACAACATCACCGTGCTGGCCATGGAGATGAGTGAGTGTGGGCCTGTGTGGGCCAGGGTGGGCCTGTGCGGGCCTGTGTGGGCCTGTGCGGGCCTGTGTGGGCCTTTGTGGGCCTGTGTGGGCCTTTGTGGGCCTGTGCGGGCCTGTGTGGGCCTTTGTGGGCCTTTGTGGGCCTGTGTGGGCCTGTGTGGGCCTTTGTGGGCCTGTGTGGGCCTTTGTGGGCCTGTGTGGGCCTGTGTGGGCCTTTGTGGGCCTGTGTGGGCCTGTGTAGGCCTGTGTGGGCCGGCTTCTACAGCCCCCAGTTTTACATTTATCTGTCTTTATTTATATTATTCTCAATTCTCAGTTGAAATCTAGTTTAATTTTAGTTAGTTTTGAGTTCAGTCTTAGTAGTTTTTATTTGGAAGATATATTTCTATTGAGGTTTATATTTTGTGTTGTTTCAGTAATAATAATAATAATAATAATAATAATAATAATAATAATAATAATAATAAAGTTTAATTTATATAGCACCTTTCCAGGGCCCAAGGTACAATTACAAAATGTTACATTTTAACAAAATGTAATTCAGTACATTTAAACCAAAGATTGCAAACATTATGAAGTGGCATCCTGGAAATCAGATTAAGTAATTTTATTTTTAGACAGAGTGAAGGTTTTAGAACTACTTTACAGAATCCTACATCAATATGAGTTACACATTGTGTGCTAATGTACTCAAAATGGGCAAAGCCTTTTCCAGGTTTCTTAATGGTAATTAAAGATAAACAAATCATTACTTTATCTGAATAGTACTGAAAACGATGACACAAAGTATTTGTCGTTTATTTTTATTTCAATTAGTTTTGGAAGCAATACTTATAGTTGTCATTTAGTTGTTTTTAAATTTTAATTTCACATTTTATTTTGTTTTACAAAAATGTTTTGTAATAATTTTAGGTTTCGTTAACAATAATAACTCCCTGTCACAGAAGAACACACCAATGGGGCATTCAGTTTTAGGACCCCTGTCGCCCCCAGTACATGGTATTACACTGGGGGCACACGTGTGTGTGTTAGGTTGGGCTGCAGTTATTTGGGCCAGAGCAGACATCAGCTTTGGAACTAGGTTCAGCTCAGTAGTATAACACAGTGTTTCCCAATCCGGTCTTCGCAGCTTCACAGTCGGTCCATGTTTTTGCTACCTCTGAGCTTCCTACCAGACTCTGAGCTTCCTACCAAACAGTCCACATTGTTGTTGGGAGCTGGGAGGCAGCAAACCATGAACCGTCTCTAGGTCCCCGAGGACCAGATTGTAAGATACATACAGTATACTGTATATCTTTACTCTGGGAGATGTAGCTAATCATTACTCTGTTGCTCCACACTTCTGTAATCTATCACTATGCCAACCTCGATGCTTTAGTACTGAAACTAAGCCAAGAGCATTGTGAATGAGGATAAGATCCAGGCCTTGTGAAGTGTTGAAGCCAGTAGAGGGAACACATTGCTGTGTTAATTAGAAAAAGTATTTCAACCATATTTCAAGGCATGAAGATACTTTAATACTATTTACATTAATTTGGAATTTGAACCAGCGGTTTACCAATTATAGACATAGCATCGTAACCTCGTGAGCCCCACACTGCCCCCTTGAGGACATAGCTCGTGGAACAATGACTCTGTAACTCTACCAAGCAATGACATTTCCCAGTTATCCAGCACTTAACCACATATTCTTTGCATTACCTTTGTAGTATAATATACAGTCAAAGCAAAAAGTATGTGAATCCTTTGGACTTATCTGGTTTTCTGCATGAATTGGTCATAAAATGTGATCTGATCTTCATCTAAGTCACAGGTACTGATATACACAATGAGCTTAACCCAATAATACACAAAAAAATGTCTCCATTTATAGACGACTTGCCTAACAGTAGACTGATGAATATCTAATATATCTGAGATGACTTTATAACCCTTTCCAGCCTTATGTAAATTAACAATTCTTGATTGTAGCTCTTTTGTGCGAGGCATGATTGGCCACACCTCTGACCTCTTTTCATTAAATGGACACCAGGTTTGCTAAATTCTGACCGCAATGAGCTTTTTTAAAAAACTCATTCGCTTAGGCTTCACTTACCTTTTCCAACTTTCAGTTTCACAGTTTGAATGAATTATTCAATATGATCAAAAATTCTCTGAAAATACGTGTATCTTTAGTTATAAGAGACCATGTTTGTTCATTATCGTGACTTACATGGAGATACGACCATGTTTTATATGGGAATTACACATGAATATAGTAAATTCCAACGGGTTCACAAACTTTTCACTCTGACTGTATGTCATGATATTGTTTATAAAATCAGAGCCTGTGTTGGCCAATCACGGCCCTCTCCTGTCACAGACAACCCCTCACAGATGGGCAGCGTGTCCGTCGCTATCAAGGTTCTTAACGTGAACGACAACCCACCTCGACTGGAGCAGTGTGACGTGTTCGTGTGTGACAATGCAAAGACGGGCCAGGTAGCTTATCGCCATGAAGGAAACAGTTAATTGAATGCCTTACACGCTCTGCACTTGTCATCACAGTCTGTGTCTCCTCTTTGCGCCCCTCAGCTGATATACACGGTAAGAGCCATCGATGAGGACGACCCCCATGGAGCGCAGTCCCTCTACTACAGCCTAGAGGCCGAGGATTCCAACAATTCCTACTTTTTTCTGAGAGATAACCAAGGTGACCGTTCGCCCCGCTAACAGATGGCACCTGTTTGGCTCCAGCTCGCATGTCAGTCCCGGAGGAATGTGTGCTGGCTTTGGCGTTGGCATCTCAAGACAGCTTGATGCTTAGATTATTAATTTTAGATGATGATGATGGTGATGATGGAAGAAATGGTGATTGTGGTGATGGTAATGAAATGATGATGAATGATGAGGAGGATGATGATGATGATGATGATGATGATGATGGTGGTGATGATGATCAGGTATTAAAGTGGGGTTTGGAAGTGGGGGGGGGCTTAAGATCTGGTGTTGTGGTGACCGAGGGAAAACGACTGGCCTGCAAATAACTTCCAAATTACCTCCAAAGAACGATCTCCATCCTCTCAGGCATTTTCACATAGTTTAAAGGTATTTGTATGCACACTGAAACAAGCCAAAATGTACATGACATAGCTATTAGCCTATACTGGGCATATGCACCTCAACTCAGTGATCAGTAAATTACTTTATTTTTGTGCAAATATGCAATAGTCATCCGTGTAACACGCTACTTAAGTGCATACAGGACAGCAACAAGGAACGTGCCTTTGAAAGCAGCTCCTTCATATCCACCATGTTGGAATACTGTTTACATCCATGTAGAGTGACCAGGTGATCAGTCAACCAATGAGACGGTGTATCTAGCGAGATCAAATCAGGGATGGGCCATGTGATGAGTAAGGACCAATCAGGGTGCTTTTAGAGTCTGCGTTTTCAAAAGTCATCGCTTTCAGTCATCCACACATCCACAAGTATAGGCTGTTTGAGTGTTGATAGAAGTCTCCATTTTTGGGGGCTGAAAACTCTGAGGTAGTCTGAACACAAGGAGAAAATGGAGACTAATGTCAAAAAACATAGCAGTGTGGACGTAGTGGAGCTAAAATCACCCCCTGCCCGCTCGGAGAGGCCTGGGGAAGAGGGCTCTTGTAGGGGATTCCTAACAAGCATCACGCCCAGCAGTCGCACCCATGCTAGCTCTGCCTCTAAGCAGGATCTAACGTCACTTTAGCTAAGCTAGCCAAAGTGCTAGCTAAAGTGTTAGCTACCATATCGGCGGCCAGAAAAACTGATAGCTAAGTTGCACATAAAGCCTGTGTGTTTGTTGAGCTCACTTGAAATGTTGCATTTGAAATTACCTACCACTTCAGAAAAAAAGCAACGCATTTTTGCCCGCTCCCCTTCTATAGCTAGGTAAAACCACAATTATAAATTTATTTACGTATCGTGTGTGAGGGCGGGGCCGTGGGGTGACATTATTTTCTGATTTATCAAGTATCTCGATGGCACCAGCTGGAAGGAATGCCAGGCTACAGCAGAAATAATGTACTCGCTTGACATTATTATGTATGAAACCAATATTTATCAAATAGATAAAAATCAGATCTTTATTAATGGAAGGTGCCGGAATGCCGCCCCACTTTAACCCCTGATGATGATGATGGTTATAATGAAGATGATGAAAAGTAGCATCAGCTGATGAATACGTGTCTCCAAAGACAACACAGCTGGGGTGCTGGTCCTGAGAGAAGGATTCTCTGTGAAGGATCAGACCACCTACCACCTCACCATCCTCATCCGCGATGGGGTGTCACCGTCCCAGACGGGAACCAGCACGCTGACCGTCCGCGTGTGCCGGTGCGACGCAGGCGGCGACGTGCTGAGCTGCACGGCCGAACCGCAGCCGCTGCACTCCGGAGGACTGAGCCGCGGCGCTCTGCTCGCCATCCTGGCCTGCACACTCCTCTCACTCGGTAACCGTGCACCGACGTCCTCCGCTCCGGGCTTGCTCCAGATCTCCTCCCCCTAACCGCGCCTCCTCTCCTGCAGTCGCCGTCCTGCTGATCGTGTCGCTGAGGAGCCGAGGGAGGAGGTACTACCCCCGGGACGAGGAGCTGACTGCCCACGAGAACATCGTACACTACGACGACGAGGGCGGCGGCGAAGTAGATACCGTGGCCTTTGACCTCGCCACCATGTGGATCATCAAAGACAACCGTGGCGAGACTAAGGGCCGCCGTGGCTTCCTGCGTGACTCTCTCCTGGCTAAGCTCCAGGAGGCCAACACTGACCCATGGCGCCCGCCGTACGACTCCCTGCAGACCTACACTTACGAAGGGGAGGACTCCAGAGCTGGGTCCCTGAGTCCACTGGTGGCCAGCCCCTCCAACGCATCGCAGGACTACAGCTACCTACGCGAATGGGGGCCACAATTCGAAAAGCTGGCCTTAATGTATGGGGTGGTGGGAAGGAAAGACCCGTCATGGTAGCGCCCCCTTGTGGCACCAGATGTCCACGACAGCCGGACACGGCATAAAACTGGTGCAATCACATTAGAAGACCTCTACCTTTTTATCAGCCTGGCTGGATGAAGGCTGATACTGAGCTGCTGATTTTGTCACGGCAAAGCTGCAGTTGTGGTGTATTTGTGACTAGGTGGTCCACCTCCATCTAAGAAGACACCAAACAATGTCAAAAATCAGATCTGATGGATGGATGGATGGATGGATGGATGGATGGATGGATGAATGACTCCATGCTGCTAGAACCTTTTTAGAAATGTCCCTATTATCCAACTACAACAATCCATTGTCACAATGACATTCTGCCATGGCGAATTTCACATCACTGTATGTGTCACAACTGATGACCAACATTTTGACAGGTGCTATTCTGAGACAGCGATCATTGGATGTCCAAATAAAAAGCTTGGAATGTAGTCAACCTGGCTGGTGATATATTTCAAGTGAGAAATACGACACACATGAAAAGCACCTAAAATGAAGTTGACTTCGATGTCCAAGACATCAAATGATGAAGCACGATGGTTCTATGCACATGCATATATTATACATCAATCCATCTTCTAATCACTTAATTTTAGTTACACAAATAAATTCACTAATCAGCATCAGATATTCACCAAAGAGGGAATCAGACGGTGTGTCAGATTTGCTTTAGGTCAGTCTTCTTATATATGACTTTGTTCAATAAAGTGCATATTAAAAAAAAGTTTAAAATCACCGTATTACTGCAGGGCTCAGATGAAGCAGTCAGCTTCAGATGTTCTTCTTCCTGAAAAGAAGCTCCGACTGGGCTTGGACCGAACAGAACCACCTAATAATTTGATCATTTAGCCATGATCCAACACATTTGTATATGAAACCCCGCATGGTGAGATAGTCAGATCCTATCCACGCCTGGTCTCCAGCCCTCATCCCTCCTCCCTCCAGTAGAGGGCACCTCCCAGTTTTACCCCGGACCTGACATCACGACAGAACGAGGACTCCAGGACCAAGCAGTGTCTTTCAGAAGTGCTTTAATTTTCACTAAAAACACCTGCGCTTCTTGGTACCCGCACACAGACACTCACGAGCACAGAGACCTTAGGAGAACAGTGTCAGCACTGACAGGAACACGGACACAACCGGGTAAGGAAATATCAGGAAAGGAGGAGGTGCAGCACTAACGGGTGTTTCTGAGGAGAAGGCGGGATGGTCACACATTCTCTGTGTGCCCCTTCAAAATTTTCTTAAAAAAAACATTACACTTCTGTTTATTTTAACAAGTTCCATGAGTATTGCTACCACATTTCAGAAGGCATGACATTCAAAACCCAATAACCCTTTTTTTCCTCTCCTCATAAAAAAAGTGACAAACTATGGGTGTGGCCAAAATCGCATACTTGTTTACTATGTAGTAGATGAAATGTAGTATGCGTTATGAGCAGTATATCCGAATCCTCAGCCTGGGGGAACGGTACCCAGAGGACATACTACATTCTGGGAAATGCTGACATGTGCAGCCAGTGAATGCTACACTACCCAACAAGGCTGGTGAAGCGGCGAGGAACTTCAGAAATTGTCAAGATGGTGGAGGAAGTGTCATCTCTATACAAATTTAAGTAGAAAACAATGCCCAGTGACTTGAATATGTATTTTGTTCATAGCTAATATTTAACTTTTGTGGGGAGTCATGCTATGTCATTGGCTAAATATCCAGCTCAGGTAATGTGCAAGATGGCCACCACGGTGTGTCCAAGTACATTCATATTGTTGTCATGCATACATATAGTATGTACTACATTAATGGTCCAGAAGTAGGCTTCCAGAGATATTCAGTACTTACTGTGTAAGTATGCGATTTCAGATGCACCCTGTGTCTTGTTATGAAGACAGACCACAATGCACCCTTAGTAGGGGGGTGGGGGGATTAGCGATAGGGTTAGGATTAGGATTTGGGGATAGCATTCACAATAAACCATGAAGGTCAAACACGTTTGTGCTCACTGCCGCTGGAGACAACCATTTTCTCATTGAAATGGCTGACAACCAGACTACAGTGATATCCAAGTTTAATCCTGAAGGACGACAACAAACACAGACCTACAACCAACACATCAGTGCCCCTAAGTGTAAAATGCAACTTTAAAAAAATCAGTCTCCACCTATAACCTGTTCACATAACACAGTAAAGGAAAAAAAATGTATGCACAAAGAACTGTAACCCTATTCATTATACTAAACAACAAACCACTTTCATGGAAATAAAATCATTTAAGAAAATATTTCAAGCACCTGTGTACAACCACCCATGTAAATGTCCCCATGATATGATTAAAAACCTTATTTAGATGTTGCGGAGACCATTTTTCGGTCCCCACAAGGGGAAATTCAATTTTATAAAAATCTATGACTAAAATCAAAAACCTGAAATAGCCGAAAGTCTTGAATGGTTACTTATGGTTACGGTTAGGGCTGAATAGGGCTATGGGTGTCAATGTTGGCATTAGGGTTTTGCCAGATAACCTCCATGCTGCCCCACAGCGGCTGAATTGTGCTCCATGTCGGCTCATTTACCTGTATGATTAACAGTCTGTAAGAAACAGCAGAAAGGCTCACTAGTGATTTCATGTATCAACAATGATGCTGGGAGGGCTGTAATGGTGATGGCAGGTCTGTAATGGCAATGGCAGGTCTGTAATGATACTGGGAGGGCTGTAATAGCGATGGCAGGTCTGTAATGGCACTGACCACCTATAGGAAGACCAACCGCCCTCTGTGATAATCAACAGTGTGCATGCGTGTCATACAGGGTGTTTATAACATGGATGTGTGTTTCTGAAGCATGTGCACAGATGTATATGTGTGAATCTTATCAAGGTCTGTCTGTGTGTGTCTGTGTGTCCATGAGTTTCTGTGTCTGTGTGCTTGTGTCTGTCCTGCATTCTGTCTCTGTCTTCACAGCGGAGCTCTGTGCCTCCAGACTCCAGACAGTTGCCTCTGTTTCCCGCCCATCTGCCCCCCCCCCCCCAGCCCGCCATCTCCTCCCTCAGCCGCACGGGACAAGCGTGAGCCGCTTGGAGATGCAGGACATGTTGTGCAGAACGATGCCCAGCAGGAAGAGCAGCACGCAGGCCACCAGGAGCACGGTGCATACACCGGGGCACGCCGGCCCCTTCCTGGCCGCGCTACGGCGCTCCGCCACGCCCCCTTCTGTCTCGGGCATCGTCACCGTGGCTACGCCCTTCTGCCGGGTGCCCAGAGGCATGTGTGGCTCATCAGTGCCGCCCAGGGGTGGCCCGGGCAGCGATGCGAAGATGGCACCGCGCTCGGGGACCCGCGGGAAGGCTACGGCAGCGATGGCGGCGGGATCGTCCGGGAGGCAGGACACGGGGAGGCCGGCAGGTAGGCGTGTGACACCGCGGCACCAGGGGCATCGCAGCTCCCGCTGGCCGCTCCGCATGTGGGTCAGGCACACCGAGCAGCACGTGTGCCGGCAGTCCAGCAGTTTGGGCCGGCGCCGAGGGCTGTAGTGGTTGAAGCAGATCTGGCACTCCAAGATGGAGTCCTGCTGCAGGGGCTCCATCTCGCCTTGGGCGGGGAAACCAGCCCTACCGCAGGATGCGGGAGTCACCGGCGGGTCAGAAAGCGTCTGGGAGGGAATCCGCTGGATCCCCAGCTCGCTTTTCACCGTGACTCACATCCCCTGTGACCTGCGAGACAGGGAGAGGTTAGTGACAAGCTGGCAGCAAGATGCCGCAGAGCAAGGGCATAGCAGAAAGCTGGGGTGGGGGGCAAATTAAATAGAGAGGGTTCCCGGGTTCGATTCCCGGGCAGGGAACATTACTGGGGGCAGCGTGTGGCTCAGTGGGCCAAGCATGTGTACCTGTAATCAGAAGGTTGCTGGTTCAAACCCAGCCTCAGCATGTCTGTGGGTCCTTGAGCAAGGCCCTTAACCCCCAGCTCCCTGGGCACTACTATGGGTGGCTGCCCTTCGCGGACAACTTACTCTACAAAGATCAAGCTGAGGGAGGGCATCCTGCTATTGTTCCCCATGGGGACAATAAAGTAACAATTATCATTATTTATTGGAACATAACCCCATCGCAACCTGAGGGGAGGTTGTATTTTGAATACAAATATCTATTTTTTTTTGGGGGGGGGGGGTAACTAAAGCCAAATTATATTGGGGATACGTGTCTCCAGTCCCCCCAAGAATAGATATTTGCATTTAAAATACAGCCTCTCCCCAGGTTACGATGGGGATACGTTCCGATAAACCTATCCTAAGCCGATAATATCGTGATGCAAAAATTCCTATGCCGCTGCCACAGAGGACATCGATGATGGACGGGGATCACAGCCGAGGAAGAAGATGAAGGAGAAGAAATGGAGAAGGCTGAAGACACCAGGGATAACAAAGAGAGCTCAGGACATTTAACCCATTCACCTGCACGCCAGACTAGATTTGGATGATTTGTGTTATTTCTCCTGAGCTAACTGCTAACACAGGCGACAGATCGGATAAAAGAAAGCACAAAGCTGCATTTTCAATAGTGTTATAAAAACTGGCTGCATGCTTGAGAGAGGAGGGTCTGCAGGGCACTGTTCAGGCAAGGCCAGCTGTTCCTTTGTTGGTTCTTTTTTTCTCTGCCTTGGATGATGGTGTCTAATTTGCACAATGAAGCACATCCTCTCATCTGAGAGCTAGTAAGGCTGAAAAGCACCTTCGGGAACAGACGCATCTGTCCAAGACGATATCTGCATTTTACAGAAAGACCTGGAAGATTGGCAGTGCAAACCCGCCTCACACAATAGAGTGGAGAACAAAGACCGTCGGAAAACTGTCGGAAAATGGCTGGTTAGTGGGCTGTCAAAAGAAGGCGTGCAGAGAACTATTCATTGTCAGTCAAATGTCATGTTGCAGTCAACATACAGCCACCATGTCTGGGGTGGAGCCTCACTGTTTGGGGGCGGGGTCCCGTGGTGTGGAGGCGGGGCCTCATTGGGCAGGGGCGGAGCCTCTGTGTGTCTATGGCAGTAACTGAATTTAGCAGCTTTGACTCTATGGTAATCAGCAAATCTGCAGCAGATAAAGAGTAGGGCTGCATTATGTACTCGTTACAGCTATCGCTAGTAAGTCCATGGCAGTTAGCTTAGCAATACTGTGTTAATCCTCCCTGAGCTGCAGTACGCTGTTAATGCACGTGGTGCTGTGCTGGCGCACCCTGCTAGCTACATATCAATGCTGCCAGCAGAGAAAAACAAAAGTGTGTAGTCCTCCTCACTGGAACAGCCAGCGCAGTGCTTGAGGATCTGAAGCCAGCCCTGTGTGAAGCTGGCCCAGGAAACTGAAGCGTGGGCCAACTCTCACTACCACGAAGGTAAATAACCCTTCTAATGAATAACAGAGCAGCAGTGATACTGGAGAGGAATGTAGACTCCCTTCTGATGTAAACGTTTACGTTCAAGCAGCCGGGCCGGGTGTGTGTTGTTGCTGGGGTCCTACTCAAAAAGTCACTTCAGGTCCCTCTGCCCCCCGTAGTGACTGCTTGTGGACAGCAGGGGCCCCCAAACTGCAAGGGCCCCATACGAATGCATGGTTTGGGTGGTAGAGAACACCTCCACTACAAACAGCAGGCTGTATTGAGCTTTGCTTTTAAACACAGAGTTACTCATTGAGAGCGTTTCTCCATCTCGGTGACTGAGTGAAGATTTTCTGTACACTCCATGTCACAAAAGACATGAAAACAGACGTATCTGTGATCTACACACCTGAGTTTGACAACACCAGGCCACCTAACTGCTCACAGAATCATAGATACCATCATCACCTGCCCATAGGACACAGGGCATCTGAGGCTGGGGGGTAATCTTGAGGGGACCACAAGCAGGCCTGAGCAAAGATTCCATTAGAAAAAGTGGCCAGACATTCAAAATAATTCTTAGAAATTAATAAATAAAAGATTTTAGATCCTTTCAAATACCAGAACAATGACAGGCACAGTGCATTTCTCACAGAGAAATGAAAAAACAGGTGTCAGCACCAACCTGAGCAGTAGGAGTTCAAAGACGGTTTAAACACAATGAGTCATCACAAGAAGCCCATTTCAAAGACACAGTGAAAAAAACAGACATTATTTCAACACGAAAACATCACTTTTAAGATGGAACCTTAATTTTACATTCCTACTGATAAAAATGATTATTAAAGATCTGTCGCTCTTTAATCCGGTCCCCTAACAATATAATTAACATGGAAATTACATTTTTGATTGAAAGGGTCCCTTCCTTGGCTTGAAACTCAATCCTAATTTTCAAGCTCCTGCAACTTCTGATTAAAAGTCCATTTGTTGTTTTGCTTAAAAATGAGACATTAAAAATCATTAAGATGCAATGATGATAAAAGGGGAAGATGGAAGCTGGGTTTTGTGAAAAACCTGAGATTGTTTCCTGCAATGGCCTAGATGGCCACAGCTAATTTGCCCTCTCTCTCTTTTCCCTGCACTTCTGCGAACTGCATAAGTAAAGTTCGTGTCAGAGCTACCAGCCAACCAACAAGTTATCACTATAAGCCCCACACCAGTAGTCACCCCTAGTCAAGCAAAAAGTACCTATTCTGGAGTAGCGACTAAAATAAGGCTCAGAAGCTACAATGGTGACGAGTTCCTGCGGTGCGAATGAGACAGGAGTTCCTGGTTCCTGAAAAAGGTCCTGTATTCTGAAAAAAAAAAAGTTCCTGTGGTGAAAAAGTGCCTGTTGTTATTGAGTTCATGTTCATTGCCAGTCTCTCAGATTTGGTCCACAGTGGTGTCTAACTGGTCATTAAGGCTATTAAAGATTTCTATCTGTAATGTTGCCGTTAGATCTTTATTAGGTGTTTTTGGGTAATTATACAACTTCAGCTGACTTTGGCAACCATGGTTGTGGATGAGCTTCACCTCAGTCTGGAGCGGTGTTACCCACAGTGACTTGCTGGTCCATGGGAGGTTAAGCAGGCCCCTTTCACTGCAGCTGACTGGAGCAGCCTGTCCAATTTCCACCCTCCCTGGATGGAATGACACTCCAGCATCAGAGATCCCCCATCACATTCTGGGAGGGCCAAAGCTCAGATCTGATCTCTCATTGGAGGAGGTGGGTCCCTCTTCCCTATTTCAGAACTCATCAGTGCTAGAGCCAAACATTGCATTTTTGGGTAATGGAGAACATTAGCTCCTTGAAGGCTCCTTGAAGCCCCTGTGATATTAAATACTGTACTGGGGTAAAAGGAGGTTGCCGTGCAAGCTGAAAGCTGGGGCATGAAATACGCAGGACCACCTAAAATTTGATGGAAGATGCAGTAAAAACAAGCAGCTTGGACAAGACCCAGTTCTTCTTGCCGGAGTTTTTTCCGCTTTGACATCCGTATTGAACAGCCAATCTCCTTCGAGCGCATATATGAAAACACATCTGAGGAGTGACTGCAAGACCAAGTTAAGACTGACGGCAAACAAATCAGTTACTACGTTACTGAAGACCTCTGCTTACAGCCTGAAAGAGGCTGTATAGACTACGTTTGACGATGAAACGGACTAATAAAAAAATTCAATAAAACGGATCATTAGTGCGTTTCAGCCATTTAAAAATGAAAACAATTAGTGAAGAATAAAATGAACTGAACTGCACGTTAGTCTTTGATGTATAACACAGGGTAACATAAAAGATAGAAGGAGCGAGTTAAATTATACAGGATGCGGGTGACGTCATCCTAGCAAGTGGGGCGCTGGGTGGCTCATTCCTTGTGCTAATTTTACACAAAGGGTCTCCTGGGTAGCCCTCTTGTTTTTACACATTCACTTTAAATGACAGCAAGAGGCACACGTGACCAATGCTGCTATGAGTAGGTAATGGCCCCCTAGGGGAGGGTCAGTCTCACTGCGCAGCTCCCACTAGCCGGTGAAAAATAATTAATTACGTAATTACACCTGCCATTGAGTGGTAAGTGGAACGGGCCCCTGGGACGTCTCATAATTTTTACAAATACGCTGAGCCACACCAAGGTGCCCGAGACGGTTTTAATAATGTTTTATGGTGTAGATTAACACGTGAAAGTCACCAAATCAGTCCAAAGCTAAGCTTTGACACCAGACTGGAATTCTGTAATAATCGAAAGAACACCAGCCCGTCAACTATCGGCGACCGGGATGTGCGTCAACCACAAAATCCCAACTAATTTTAATTTCAGGATATTCTACCAAAATGAGTAAAGGAAACTGAGGACATTCCAATCGAATCTGAGTCAAAATCAATTTCCGCATTTGCCTGTAACCTGGACCGTTATATTATACGGCCACTAAATCACTGTATCCACGAGTCAATTAAAAGACCCATATAACTTTTCTGGACGTACCTGACTTTGACACGTCGGGTGGTGTATGCGTCTTTGACAAATGTGTCGGCACGAAAATCAGGCAGGAGTTAATAAATCAATGACATCCGCCATCAATAGGACATTCAGCCCTTCTCCTGGTGCCTTTCTCTGGCCAAACTAACACACCTCTGCTCATGTCACATACTGACAATTAACCTCAGGTTCAGAACTCACTTGCACATCTCAGAGACATTGACCAGAAAGGTATTTACTGGTGGAACTGTTTAAACGCAGACAAAACAGTATGGACTAAAATAAATGTATTTTATGATCTTTTTTAATAATTGCTTCTCTAAACCACTTTTGTTATCGTCCACAGCGAATACCAGTCTGAGAAACCTGCTCCAAGCAATAAGATTAGGGGTGGATAAAATATTTATATAAGCCTATATATGTTCACTGGAGAAAAATATGTGCGCAATTATTCAAAATGTAGGAAATACCAACACACCATAATAAATACTGAGTGCAAGTCCGGCAGATGCTCCGGGAAAGGCATTTTACCCAAACTGCTCCAGCGCAAAGGCACATAATGCCACACAACAGATTGAGAATGATGGCTCTCTGTGGATTACAGTAACCTGTCTGTCTAATTAACGACAGCTGCTGTCAAGCAGACGTTCTGGTCGGGGCTACATCCCAGTCCTGCCAACTGGCTGCGCTTCATGTCCCAAAGCCAGATGTGGAAGATAAACAGGGACAACACATCCCGAGGCACCGTGAGACCCGACGGTACCTCCTGGCCAGGGACGCAGACGCTGCGGGCTTTCAAGCCGACCGGACTCCTGCTCAGTCTCACCTGCGGTCAGGTGAAAGGTGGCCCGCTTTGGGGTCGGGTATGACCCCACACGGGGAAATACACAGCTGCTGACTTTATCCACATGATCTTTTCTTCAGCGTCCCATCATCCTCGAACCACGTTCAGTGCAGATCGTCAGGGCATATATAGGATACATATATACTGTACAAGTGGAATTCACTTGCATGTGATACTAGGGCATCTGCTTTGTTCTAGAGAGGAGTTGATTGTGCCGGAGGCGGTCTGGCAACAAAAAAGCAGCCCGGGAATTTGCGGGATACGACAGTCCTGGTACTTTTGACTTCACGATAACATCGACACAAACTACACCGTAGAGTGAAAAATAAAGGCTTCTGGGCAACAAATTCTGCCTGTGTTTAAATAACGGGCTCCTGTTCACCACCCGAAAGCTAAATTTACCGGCCATAGAAAAACATAAATTTCCTGATTTAACACCAGACACACAGTGAAGCAGAGGACTCCAAGTTCCGGTGACCCATATTTCTAGTAACCACCACCCCCCCCGAGCCTTGGACTCTGAACCCCTACCGGACCGGCACCTGCACAGCCCCTGACCGACCATATGCACCTCTCCGGGCGTTTCATTCCCCGCCCAGGTCCCCGTAGTGTCACCCCTCCCTGGGACGTAGCTGGGGTCGTGTCGGGACAGCGTCTGTCCTTTGTCACAAAAAGGGGCACCGATCATTAACCAGAGTAACCGTGTACTGCTGTTCAGGCAGTTTTGGGATGTTGAAAGATAACGCGGGACCATGAAACAGAAGCAGCATCAGCACATCCATACACCGGATTATCGTTTTGATCCACATTTGTAAAACGCAGCCGAAAGAAAGCGGTACTCTGCCCTAATCCCGACAGAAACGGGCAAAGGAAAAGAAGTCAAATTAAATACCTACCAACAGATGGTATTGTCTTTCAGCGCCGTGTCTGTGAGAGCGTTTAACAAAGGCTGCGGAGAGTGCGGGACCGTGGGTCTTCACGCTTCGCAGGCTCGGACGATGAGGGAAACGCGGGGTCTGATCCCCCCTCCTGGAATGCTGGCTTTGTTCTGGCCGCAGTCTGTCACACACAAAGGAATGCTGGCACGCCGCCGAGAGGAAGCACGCCGTCATTACGGGAGAGACACACTGCGCCCCAGTCCCGTAATGTGAAATATCAACTATTCAAAACCACCGCGTATTTTATATTAATTTAAAATGCGAATCGTGGCTTTATAACACAAATGCGTCTATTACCTACTCCGAGGAGATCAAGTCTATATATCCGAATCCATGGCAGTGTGGCAAAACGTGTTTATTAATTTACTTCCCTTAATATTATTATCGGATCGGGATAAGCTATCAGCGTACGAGCATAACAGGTTTTGTGATATAACTACCTGGCATTGGAAAAAACAGGAAACATCTGTCTGATAAAGTACGGTATTTATAAGTAGCCTAAATCAGAAAACAGTTCGAATACGCATATAGGATCTCACAGCGGCTTGTATTTCACTGCCACACTGGTAGTGATAAGGTATAATGTAATTTATAAGCGGCAGTGATGTGGACGACGGCCAACAAGTTTGAAAGTTGGAAACCAAACGGATTGACCTTTTAAATCCTCCATACAAATAGGCCTAAATCGGGTACCCGCACTGCCCTCGCCCCCCAAAATAGTGTAGTATTGTAATGTGACAAACAGATCTGTGTATACTGCAACCACCTTGTTAAGGTCCGGTTATAGTCATCTAAAGTTCCACACAAAGCCCACACAACAAACGGGATAACAACAAACCTTTATTTGAACAAAAGATTAAATAAATTCATAAAACCACTGGATCCCCACAGGACGAATGATATGGGGTCTTTAATTTAGAACCTACCGCGTGTTTAAACCAACTACAGCTTATTCTAATCAGTGGTCACAAAAAGATGCACTCTTCCCTGGGTCGAAGGAAGGCATGCATTAAAAAAAATGCACACTGGTAAAATATATCCATATCACTATGTGCATACACAAGGCTAACCGTATTGCAAATGTATAACCACAGCAAACCAACAAAGGCAGATGTGATTCAAATCAATAGGCCTACTTTTCCAAATCATTCCCAAAATCAACCCATCCGTTGTCGTTGGATAACGGTAACGCGATTATACCGCAACAAATTCACTTGCAATCACTGATACATACACACAATTTATAACCCCGATTAAAAAAAAAGTTTGAACTTCCCTCCGCCGAGACCGCCGCCCCCCCACCCTCCCCAAAAAAAATAATAATAATAATCAGCCGACACGTCCCTCTCCATTCCGTTGACGTCTTCATTCCCGAGCTGCTCCCCGCATGCTTCACAATTACCAACACCCATTTCAAACCATTTACCTCTTTCCCTACCAACGCATTACTCACCGTGCAGGATTGTTCTCAACAGGTGTCCCGTGTTACTCGCCCAGCGTGGTTTAGTTCCCGCTAATAAACGGCGAGCGTTCTAACGCTGACAAGCACCATAGAACCGCGTGATGAAGCACCAACGCAGTGAAGCGGTACCGCGCGCGCTGAGACGCCCCTGGTCCTATGCATATTCTACACTGACCCTCACCACTCCCGTCTCTCTCACCGGATATCGACTGTGACAGGACTGCAGTTTAAACGCTGATCATGGATCAGTTGGCGGATTTACGAAGGTGCGAGACTGAACAACTTCTAATTCAGCTCACTTCGCGCGCACGCACACACACGACTTAAAATCATTTTGCAAAGCATGAATAAACAGCCCATAAAATTTTTATTAATAGTTTAGATGTCACGTATATAACATCCATTATTAATGACAAAACTCAAACATGAGTAGATTCATTTTCAGATGTTACTTTGTTTGCTATTTGTAGTCCTTATGCTTATCGACAGAAAAGCAGCCTACCGCCATTTCAATTTCAAACATTCCGAAATAAGCCCTCGTTCATGCATTTTTTAATTCCCTTCACACGTGATTTATCCATATTTTAACACAAGATGAATTTCCACAATAGCGAGCTTCCAGCCCTATTACTGCGAATGCAGCCGTACCTGATAAAAAGCGCGGCTCGATCCGCTCTTTATTAGAATTTGCCCAGGAACACTAGCACCCTAAAGGGATAAACCCATATTGAAAACAGCTTAGACGGGTCGATGACCAATCTGATTCACCCAACCAGGATATTGAAATTTGTCTTCTGCTTGCGGTAAGTTTTAATATAACAAACACGAATCCAGTAGTTAATGGGCTGAGCCCCGTTACTGTCCATAATTTCAAGCGTCCGCGAGCGCGTTTCACCAGGCACTCCGACATCTTGGGTAATCAGCTCACACGCAACGACATTGGCTTACAAACTTACTATCCTCAGATTTAATATCCAACATTTTAGTATTTTTGCCTTTGGTTTCTAAAATATTAAAAAGCAGCCCATGTGTCAAAGTTTAACAGATTACATAAAACCCAAGGTACTGGCAAAACCTAAAAAGTACATTAATAGGGTGGAGTCCAGTAACATTGTGAGGAACTGTAATGGGTTATTTTAGTTCGACAGGAACAGCTCACTTCAGGTGTCAAAGTTACACCTCATACCCCCCCCCCCCATCCAATGGCCGTAGAATGAAGCACATCATTTGGGTACAGCACCTCAAATGAATGAATACCTGAAAGTACGACACCTTTAAGTACAGAACAACCACTTCACTAGTTAGAGAGCATTAGGGCTCAGGTCAAAAGCCAGTCACTGTCTCAGGAACTCAGCATATAGATATAGAAGCTGTAATACTCATCCAAGACAGAACCTCAAATGAAGACCATCTAGTTTGTCATATTTACTATTTATTAAACGTTCAAAAAGTCATTTAAAACCAGTCCTCCATTTGTACATTTCTGGAAGGCCAATGTTCCATTCCAGCTCCTAAAAGAAAGCGGGGGGGGGGGGGGGGGGGGAAAATAAAAAAAAAATAACGA
>JAODJW010000081.1:6308393-6325281 GCA_026777045.1 Hyperopisus bebe | reverse complement strand
GAGTCGTGAAGGGAAATCAGAACAAAAATGACGAATCTCAACATCATGAGACGAGACTTCAGCAAGAAAACCTGCTTCCAGTTTAACATTCAGCAAGTCCATCTCTCCCCAGGCATTTGAAAACCAGACCACATTCAGCCTCTGTAGATAAACGACAGCCCCGGTTTTCGGCCCATTATCGGAGTCCGACGACTGAAGGTCAGCATCAGCATAAACTAAATTTCCCCACCTTGCAGCTCCGGCTTCCAGCCCCTCAGCCTGATCCAAAACCCTTTCCCTAGATGCAGCTGGGACTTCTGCTGCTCTGTGCGGCTTCTCTGTAATGGGATTCAAGGAAGTAGATTTTACATGCATGTAGGTGACGATATGCAGAACAGCCCTAATTTACACACTAAAATGTTCCAATTCATTTTACCCATTCAGCATTATTTTGCCCTAATATACATTAATATTTCAAGATCCTTTCAAAATTGCATGTGGGTACCTTGTACTTTTCAATTTGTGTGCACTGCATTTACTTGCATGCAATATGCATAATGTCTTTGAACTTTGTTCTGCACTGTACGTCTGGCAGTGCTCTACATACAGTGCTTTATTTCCCCCTGGGATCAATAAAGTTCATCTGATCTTGCAGAGGGACACAAGCAGACCCATCAGACTCAAACAGCTTGACATATCCCCTGAAATTTCTCATCACTTGCCTTCCCCGTCGTCCACGAGACACGATGCAGCATTCCCGGGCGCCAGGAATTGGCCAGCCGCAGCAGTGCACGTGTCTGAACTCGGACAGCCAGCTCGCGGCGGGAACGTAAGGAGGCAGCGAGTCCGACGACGACGTCGAGAACCGCTGGCGCTCTTCCGTCACAGCGACCACCAGGGATACGTCGTCACCCGGCTTCGAGCAAGCCGCACAAGTTTCAGCACCGGCGGACCCATTCTCACCGGACACAAGCCCGTGGCGCGCCAGCCATTGTGGCGAGGGAACAAGCGACGGTAGGGACCCGACGGACCACACGGACTGGTCCGCCGTTTCCCGCCATGCCGCCACGAACTGCCCATCAAAGGGCAGCCTGACTATCTTAAACGTCTCGTCTTCAGCATCGCTTGCCTGCTCTTCCTCTTCCTCTTTATCCCATACAGATGATTTGACGTGTACCAGGCTCAGATCTGGCGCTGACGCACCCTCCCTCTTATGGCCCTCCAAGCTGGATGACTGGGACGCCTCCCGCACCATGACATCTGGAACTTGTTGCCCTCCCACATCTGCATCTGTACAGTGGCTACTGCTATGCAGTGGGGGTCTGTATGCAAAGACAGCGCCATCTGCTGGCCCACAGTCACCCTGCGCAGTGTGCGCACCGGCAGATCCCTTCAGAGCAGACATCCCTGCCAAAGGCATGTGCAGGCAAACACCCTTTGGCAGAATTTCTCCACAAGCCCTTCTGATGTCCTCCTGGGTGACATAGCCCTCATTCCCCAGACATGCCTGGTTGTTTGGCTGCAAGTAGACACTGGATTGGGGGCTGGAGCCTGGGGAAGTCAGAGGGGACCCCGAGGCTGCACAATCAGTCCCCCTCCCAGACTCAGACTTCATGTCGGAGTTGGCGACATGCTTTACAGAGGCTGGTGGCTCTGTCTGCACCCCCGAGTTGACCACCTGCATCGAGCCAGGATTTGGTGGTCTGAACCTCTGGGGATAAAGATTCATGAGGAGGGAAGGGTCCACCACCTGCCTGAAGTCTGTCAAAGGGAGCTGGGAAGACTGTAGAACATACCCAGGAACTTCCATGTAAGGGTTTGGTGGCACCGGCAACATGGCCATGCCTAAACCTTGGAAAGACAATGAACAGGAACGCATGAAAATACCGGGAAGAATCTAGTTGGCACAGCACAAACTAGCAGAACACAGGCAGCAGAAGGAACAGGACCGGCGGCCTACAGCATGCGGTTCCAACTCAGATCCTGCAGAGCTACTATCCAGAAGGTTTTCCCTTACACCCGGATTCTGATATACCAGGGACAGGTGGGGCTTAGAGAAAAGATGTGGCTCATCAGAAGCCAGTGGCCTTTACTACGAAGCGGGGTTACTGGCTTATCCGGGTAACTTGTCGGATTTAAGGTACCACAGTTTAAATGGACTTCATATCCGTTGACTTACAATTCACCCAGACTACCTTAAATCCGACAAGTTATCCCAATAAGCCAGTAACCCCGATTCGTAGTACAGGCCCCAGGTAGGATAGAAAACCTACTGGATAATAGCTCTCCAGGACCAGAGTTGGAAACCCCTGCCCCACACCATTAATGTAGGATCTTCTGCTGACCATATGTTCTGCTCAGAAAATTATAAAACACAGTACAGATTCTTAATGGCAAACAGAACTTGGTGAACATAAATGAATCACATACTTCAGCTACATTATAAAACAGCCCCACCCAAAAAGGTTACTACAGTTAGCTGCCAAATGCCAGATCCAATTAACAGGGCCCGTAGAAGCTTGCACGTGGAAACGCAGCAAAATACCGGTTCGAACACCCTATAGTTTTCGTTACCGATCAGGCACGTAACCATAAAGTAAAGTTACTAGTTTAAACCCTCCTCGAAATTTGCTTCAGCCCTCAAGGTTTAATACCCCAGCTACCTCTTACCACCTGCAAGCCCCATGGGAGCAGCATTTAAAACGAACTTACCCATGGCTGGGAGGCCAAAGTGAGGACTGCAGGGAATAGGTATCGGGACCGGGTACTGACAGGGGAGGTACTGTGGGGAGGGGTGCATGTAAACGGGTACCACATGGCGCGTGCCGGCCAGACCTTGGGGAGCATGCAGAGGTCTCGGGAAGAAAGGAGCTCCTGATCCCAGCGGTACGGTACCCATAGTCGGTCGGGCGGCTGCCATGTCTGCTGGAGTTAGTCATGCGTTTTAAGTAATACTTTGCAAAATACAGCAATACAACATGCACCTAGAGGGGAAAAACAGCACGCTAACTTTAAAGAGGGTATGGGAGAGTAAAACTTACTCAATGCAAATAAACGCTACGGAACAGCTACGACAAACGTTTGTATTATTGACAATCGGTCCCAAATTCGGCCTATAAATTGTCTAAGTTTTCCCGTAATTCATACACAATACAGAAAGCAATAATAAAATCCAAACTACTCCTGGAAGCCATTTCCATAAGCTGATAAGCTTTCTCGCTCATCGCCGCCATCAAACGCACTTTAAGGGACCGGGTCGTACTTGCGCGTGAGGTAATAACGGTGCCTCCCTCCCTTGGAAGAGGAATAGCGGCTACAACCACGCTTAAATAGACGCAGGTTTGGCGCGCCCTAGCGGCGGTCCGTGCACATTGCTTCGTCACGTCAAACGCGGTTAAAGCCGCCGAAATAAACACGAGGTTTCCGGTCTTCCACTTAGTATATGTTATCGTGCAGTTTAAGACAATGCATGTTATTAAAGACACATAAACTTAAATTTAAAAAGTCAAATACAACCGATGGTACAAAGTACCATTTTATAAATGCACGTGATAGTGTTACATTTACCATACTATTTTACCTAACTGAGCGTTAAGGGTAATCAACTTAAAATGTCAATCCTTTACATACCTTAAGCAAATCAGGGATGAGTTTTTAACAATTCAGCTGGAACGTATTTCAGTTTGGCTATTAAAATAACTGCGTCAAACAGGTGTTGCCCCCTACCAAATCCTCCCCCGCCCCTTTCGGTGACCAGCGAAAACTTTTCTAACAATTGTTTTAATAAAAAATGTTAATGACATGTGTTAACAAGATGTGTGAAATGCGCAGTAATACAAGTCAAACATGATAGTGAAATGTGATTTTCCTCCTTGCCAAAATCCCCCGCCCGCCTTATCACTGGATTGGGTAAAACTGACTTTAAATTTGTTCTGCTGTTACCTGTTGTCCTATTCGTAAACAAAAATGCTTAATAGTTTGTCTGCAACAAAGAGGATTATACGGAGCAGGGGCGGATCTAGGATTTTTGGAAAGGGGGGTGTAGCCACTAGAGCGAGTGCCGTTGTTTTTCATGTTGTCAATTGCTGTTCATGGAAAAATGGGGGGCGTGCGGCTTCTGGATCCGCGCCTGCGGAGGGGGAGATTTTTTTTCACATTCTAGTATAGAAAACATGTAGAAGTGCATAGTGTTTACAAAACAAGCATACAGCTTTCATCCAGAGTTTTTAAATTTCAGATTGCATGCATGGTAAGTCTAAGTTCTTTTTACATTTGGGTGAAAAAAAAAATATTACTAATTCAGTAACAGTTCCGAAATCTAGGTATAGTACTGGGTTTAGCTCTAGACTGTAAAACATGTTTTAACTAAATATCGAGTTTATGGTTTATGGTCATAAGTTTAATTTTTTTATTAGCATTTTATCATAAAGAATAACCTTGCACAATAATATCATCTAACACCTGTAGCCTCACCTCCTGTGTCCTCATGTCCTCACCTCCAGTCCCGCCTGTGTCCTCACCTCCAGTCATTTAAAAACCTTGGAAAAATGAGATGAAGTGTTTACTCTATAGCAATAGGAACTATGTATACATTTCTGAAATTCCGCCAAGGATGATGCAATTGGCATTATAAATATTACCAAATTTTTTTTAATTGCTCAAGGATTGTTTTATACCATTAAACTCTTCCTGTTGTGATTGCCTTAAAAATAGAGGAGCTATTGTTACTCGTGTTTAGCACATGTAAAAGTTAATAAAAATTGTTACGGTTAAAACGTGTTACTTTTGTACAAAATGACGGTTGCAACATTCCCGGTGTTTCTTCACTGTCTCAGCAGCCTTTATGCGGGTCTGGCAGACTATGGGGAATTGCTACAATATTGCAATGCATTACTGATAAGCTTACTTAAGATTCATTAATAATAATATAGCAAAACATTCTTTACAGCTGTTAAGCTGAGCCCCTATATCAATAGACCTATGCTTTTTCTTCTCATCCATTTTGTTAATATATTGATGTTTTAGGAAAACAACTGCTGTTACATTTAGGCAACAATCTGTCCTCATTTCCTATTATGATCATTTTATTGCTTTGAATCTTTAATGTAAAAAGTGTTTACTATACTTCAATGGAAACACTCTCCCTTCCTTTTAAATTCGCTGTGATCTTTGCAATGGATGGTTCCACCATGTTTGTGTGCAGAATCCTCTTAAGGACAATATGTATCCAGCATGCATAGGTTTCATTTAGTGTTTATTAGTTTTGTTTGAATATTTGTCTATATCGATTTACTTTGAGTGACTAAATTCACTTATTGTCTTTAGTTTAATACAGCCTTGTTTTCTAGCTTGTCATTTTAGATACTACAAAGGCCTTAAAAGTATTTAATAAATTGTACATCTTATTGAAGCCTATAGATCATCTCAAAATGATTTGCCTATTGAATCTCATACCATCCTGGAAAAATCCAGTGGTGGAGCGTTGAAATGTGATTATAACAAGGCCATTAAGTGTCTACTTTATATCCAATTTCAATGTTCACATGACATCAGCACGGTCTGGTGCATAATCTGAATGCGTGTAGGTAGAGTACCTTAAGTTTTGGCATTTGACAACATATTCAAAGTTTTTAACATGCAAAAACACTGGCATTTAGCAAGTATTGATGCAGACTGAAATTCATATATATAATTTATAAACTTTAGCAAATTAGAACTACAGCTTGAAATCAGCATATGAATTTGGGATAATAAAGTCCTTCAACAAAGCACATCACTGGTGTTTGTGGACATAATGACTTGTTCGAACAATAACCCTACTTCTCCATGTCAAGGTAAAGAGTCACCACAGTCATACAGAGTGCAGTGTGACGAACAGTTGCTTAGCTCCAGACTGGTAAAAGGGACATGAGAGAAAAGACTAGACTATTATCATTGAATATCAATGATGTGCACAGTTACACAAGTCTCTGGGCACAATATCTATTCACACAAGTTTATTAGGGGAGATTTTAAAAATTAATAGCTGGACTGCAGATCTGCAGAAGTGAAAATGTTCGAATCTAGTCCTTTGAAGTAGGTCTTGCTTTCATAGCACAGGGGGTCTTAAAAGCCCCACAAAAATGCTAATGAAACCATTAAAGACATTTGTACAGTTAAGTTTGGGGATAAGACCTACACTAGGGCTGCAGTAAAGTACTTACCATCTTGAACCATCTGATACCTTCAACAAAATTGAGATGTGACCTTTTTTGGATAAGTATACAGACCCACAGGTAGTTAAACAAGAGACAAACTCATTGAAGCCTAATTGTTAAGTGCAATGCAGCTATTTTAATGAACACTATGCAGATACATGGATGTCACAAGTTAACATTACACCACCACACCTGATACAAACACATCATACAGACAGTAAGACACTGCAGCTCCAGGAACCAGCCAGTCAATCAATCCTTTAATCTGACTGTGCGTTCAGTGCCTTGGTCCTGCCCTATCCAACCCAGAGTTCCAGGGCTCTTGTCCTGAAAGCTCAGAACTGAGGGACTGCAAGAGTCAGGAGTCGGCCTCTGGTCACTTTTCCCCACTGTCTGCATATGCATCACATGGGGCTTCTGCCATGCAGTGATTCCGTTGCATCGCTTCCTGGATTGAGTGATATCCTTATGCATTGTAGTGAATCCCCCCCCCCCAAATTAAAAAGCAATATCTCTGATCAGCATCTTGTACCTCTTCTCTTTGTGGACCCTGAATAGACCCAGGGGGATAAAAGGTTAATATTCATGCAACACTATGGGTGTCTCATATTGTACTACAGTGTCAAATTTTACCACTTAACCAAGTGGTGTAGCTTTGTCATGAAAGGCTCACCTTTACCCTTCTGGTGTGGTGGATTCTCATCCTCAGGGTCATCATAATCATTCCTTTTGGCCCTCTGATGTTCAGTCTTGAAGGGCATTCTTCTTCGGGCAGGTCTCTCTACAGAGTCACAGGAGCACAGATGAGCACAAACACAGCAGAACGCATGTACTGCTCTCACACATACACCCTAGTAAAAAAGCACCTTTACAAGATTTAACGCCAAATGAAGTCACAGGAACATGAAAGCTACCTTGAAGTCCTCGTGAACAAAGCTTTGTGGACTTGGGCCTTTGTTTCAAACCAGAATACTCCTGGTCTAAGAGTGCAGAGTCCTCTCGCCGCCGTTTGTCTGGAAGAGGCAGAGAGCAGAGCAGAGACATGGCAGGTGCTTTACTTTCTATAATGGATCCAAAATAAAACCGTTACTGCAATGGCTGGGATTACTGCATGGTCAGTTTGGTTTTTAGTAGGTTAACTATTGATCCCAGAGAGAGACAGTCCTTCTAGCTTAAGCTAGGAATGCAGCACACAGACAAACATTTTGTCCAAGTGACCAAGTGCAGATTAGTACAGTGTAACCAGGTACGCTGGTCAATCGATTTAAAAATCGAGCTAAATTAGCTATAGCACACACTTAAGAGCTGGATGGATACCAGCAGCTACAGTTCATACCTGGGCACAGGTGGGGTTGCCCACATTTTAAGTCTTGATCCCGAGATCTTTCAGCCTTGGCCAAAGCCTTGTGCTCATCACAGCACTCTTGCTCCTGTAGGTAAGCCTGGTCCTGGTGCTCAAGGTTGGTTTGCTCATGTTCACAATATCCCTGCTTGTACTTCGGTTTGGAGGACTGGCAAACTGGTGTATGCAGGTGCCTTTTCACATGGTGCTTGCCGATTGGAGCCTTCCGTTGTCCAGCAGCACTCTTGGAAACATCCTCCTCTTCGATCTCCTCATCGGATAGCCCCCTTTCCAGATTGCTGCAACTTCCAGGCCCAACAGAGGCTCTCCTCTGGGCCTCCTTTGACAGACGCATCCCACACACTGAGCATGTTCTCTTCGGGCAGACAGGACAGTGCTCCTGGAAAGAACGGTCTGGAACATCACTGTCTGTAGCATGGAGAAGAGTCTCTTGGACATCCTTAGACACCCTCCCACTGCTGGTGTATCCCTGACTCGACACTAAATCCAGGTCCTCCAGGTCAGTAGAGAACAGCTCATCCCTGGAGGAGAGCTCATCCAAGGAGGGGCTGAGGACACTCTGCCTCTCCTGAGCTGTTTGGGGGTAGTAACTGCAGTAAAGAGCATTCCCAAAGGAGGACAGGTAGCTGGGGGGGGTCATGAGTGTTGGATCCATGCACCAGAAGGGACTCCCCTTCTGGAACACGCCAGCCGCTGCAACTTTATCGCACGGCAGTCGCAAGATTCTACAGGACAGATCTTCAAAGTCAAGGGTGGGCTTTTCAGAGAAGTCCTTTCCTTCTATCTGGGCTATCCTCGTCTTCTGGCTACCTTTCTCTATACTCTCTCGACTCACAGGCAACACAGCTGGGGGAGACCCTACATGGGTGGGGTCAGAGCTTTGAGCAGAGACGGTGTCTGGGGGCCCCGTATCGCTTGGTTGGCAGTCCGGTCGGGCCCGAGTCACTCCTGCCAACTGAGCTTCAGCTCCAAGTGCATCAGCCAGGTGGAGCTTCTCAGGCATGTAGTCCTGCTCCAACTCATCATCCTCCTCCTCAGCAGTCTCCTCATGCACAGAGGAGCTGTCCAAGGGTAGAACCTCAGAGGCTAAAGGCCAACCATCTGACTCAACATGGTCTTCATGGGAGCTCGGTCTCAGCTTAATGCCTGAGGTCGTGCTGATGGGCTCCACCAACGTTGCAGATATAGGGGAGACGCTCTTGGTGGGTCTTTGCCTTTGAGGCAAGGGCTCCAGCCCTGCGGTTAGCCCCTCCCCCTTGTCCCCACACCCAGGATGCACATACAATCCAGCCCCTGGGGACACCACACCGGAATCCAGCTCCTTCCTGGTCTCAGAGGCTACAGAGAAACTCCGGAACCTGCTGAAGCTCTCAATCAGCTCATTCACTAGGTCGCTGGGGTCGGTTTGGACCTCGGAGCAGGCGGTCTCGCGCCGCACACGGCTTTGATGGTGATGCTGGTGGCGGAATCGGACATCGTGGGTGGGGGGGAAAGGGGGGCTGAACATTCTCCTGCAGTCAGCAGGCTGCATCGGTGCATGTGGCATTATGTAGCCTGGATACTGCATGCAGGGATACAGAGCCCAGTATGGGCGCCCAAAAGGCATACCTGTAAGTGTAGGACCAAGAGGAGAGCATTCCTCTTATTCAAAACCAGCCAACTTATGAAACTAATACCACTGAATTATGCTACACAAAAGCTGAGAGTTTATAATGCACTACCAGCTACTCAAAATTAGTGTTTTAATGACTAAAATGCTTTTTTTGGGGGGTGGGGGGTAGATTGTTCAGACCTACCTGACCCAGGTAAGGCATAAGGACCAAACGGAGTGTTCATTGGCCACTGACACATGTAGTATGGATGAGATGGTGGCTGAACGTAGAAAAACGGTCTTGAGTGATTGCTTGCATGTGATTGTCCACTTCCCATTGAATGTGGAGCGTTTTCTGTGATTGGGAAAACGCATTAGACCAACGTTTTTGTCAAAAAAAAAAGACAGAACTTGTGTACCAAGTATTACGGAATACATTACCTTCCATATTTTCTTGTGTTTTCAGGACAAACAAAGTACGGGTACAACATACCCCGAATACACTATAAATGAACGCGAAAAGTGGGTATCAGGTCCACAACACAGTCAGTGGAGTCACTGTAACTAATCAAATAAAAAGAAAAAGACAGTATCTTCGGGGATAGTTTAAAACTCAAACAACATTAAACATTTCGGTCACAAATACGATGCAAAAGTACAAACCTCAGTGGTGAAGGTGAATACTTTCAGTGTTCCCGTAAACCAGTGCGCCTAACACAGAAACTTAACAATAAATATATATTTATGCGTATCCCGTCCATTCTCTGCTGCGCCGGATTTATAAACTACCCTCTAGTAATTGTCTAATTAGTCACCACTCAAACAGGTGTTTAGGGGAAATTCACCTCTCGTAAAGAAAAAAACAATGAAGCACTGCCAGCTGGGAAACGTCCAAGGGTATTGTTTTGTGAAAACGAATGAACAATGGCGTAGGAGAGAGTTTGCCGAATTCAATATTGGGGGAGGGACAGCCCCCGGGTTCCAACGCCCATGTGAATGAATATGTTGGTGAACAGTCCGTGGCCACTAAACTGAGAGGGTACTTATCCGATAACTACCTGAGCCGAATTTACTGAAAAATATTGCAAACCTATTTAGCATACCGTCAGTATTCTGATCACATGTTGCACAGAATCTGCGTGGGGAATATGCATATGAAATGAGTGATGGATATTGTGTGCGGGCAGCTTCAACTGTATAATACAATAATGTAGTTTAAACAAAAAAAACACCGAATATTTGACTCTGTCTCTTATAAATGAAGATATTTATTTTTCTGGGCTGGGGAAGTTCTACGCTCAGCTTGTAAGCATTCATTCCTCACTGCAGGTCTCTGGTCAGGTCACTGACAGCCACCTCGGCCATACGGACTGGCGGTTCGCAAGACATCACGAGAGCCGTTTCCACCGCAATGATAGGCAAGATTAACATTTGCACATGGTATACTGAACCCCCCGTTCTTGCCGGTGGCCGGGGTGTGTTCCACGAAGCAAGATTTCTGTTAGCTGGACTAACTCAAAAAGCAAAAAGGCAGGATTGTCTAATGAGAGTTCAAGTAAGAAGCATTCAGGACTTATATTGTAAGTTAACCTAGTTAACTAAGAAATTCTGCTTCGTGGAACACCCCTGTTCCGCAATGAAACTGAAAGTGCTCCTGGCCAGCAGGGGGCAGGCTTTGCCCGCAGACGCGCTCCGGCAGCTGCCGGCTGGGCGCATGCCCGGTATCCCCGTTTGGCCCCTGATTCCGCACGGCGCCTGCGTCGTCGACTGAGGCTCCGTGCTGTTTTCACTCTAATTGTGCAAAATTTGGCTTCCGGAGCGCACTGCTGCGCCTGTGTGTGTGCGTGCGGGGGATCACAGGAAGCGGGGCTTTAGCTTTCGGATGCACGTAACACACTCGCCAATGCGCGCGTTAATGCGAGTGTAATAAGAGTGTAGTAAGTGTGTAATAAGCGCGGTGTGGAGAATGCAGCACCGGCGGAGCATGTAGGACGCGGGTACACGGAGCCCCATCGCCGCTTTCAGACGTGCCTTTCAATGCCGTTTATGGGATCCGCCGCCGGACGGGCGTTTGCTTAACCGGGAAGTGTGTCTGTAGTGTCGGGGTGTGTATGTGTGGTTGTGTGTCTGTGATCCAGGGACTGTGTCGCTGTGTATGCGGCCAGGCGGCAGCCGGAAGTGAAGCGCCGCAGCTGCTGATCTATTACTGTCCGAGACTGGGGCACCGGGACCCCGCCGACTTGCTGACAACCTTCCCCAGCTCGGGACGTCCAAGGTAGGGGAGCGTTGCACCGGCTGGGCCTCGGTCGCCAAAGCCCACGGCCATGCGGGCGGGAGGAGGGGGGCGCCAAATGCCGAGATTGGCAGCGATTTCCGGGCTTTCCTTACTAACACGCAAGGTTAAACAGGCAGATAACCCTGCGCCCCTTTCCACCGGCGCATTTGGGAGTGATATGTGCCCTGGGAGCGGGGATCTGATGTCAGGCTGCCTTGGTGTGACAGTCCTGCATTTCCGCATTTTCAGAAAAGCCCTGCATGCGAAACACAGGAGCGGAGCCGGCGTCTTTACAGTGGTGCCATAATTAGGGACCGCATTTCCTCCCTTCCTTAATTAGCCTCGGCTCTTTTTATTGTTTTTTATACCTGTGACCAGAGCTGAATATCAGCGATGTTACGGCGGTACAATCGCACACATTCAGATAAATATTTCGTATTGAAAATGTTAAAACCCAGCCTTGGCCGGAAGTTCTTACCCACCATGTGAGAATCCATGCTTACCGTAGATCGGGCTGCTGCTTTATTTGTTTAATATAGTAGTTTATTGTGCGGTATATTTAAGAAGGCTGAACTTTATAGTTTGCACGCTAAATCTTTAAAATGGACGAAGGTAACGATAGTACGGTGAAGGCACCTCCAGATAGGGTTCTGAGTAGAGAAAGGCTACTTTCTTTTATATAGACATTTTGATTGCGGCTCATATCCTGTAAAGGTGACACCTAAGTGTGCCACAAAAGACTTAAGTAAAATGTCAAATTGTGTGGCAGTTCAGTGACATTATACAACAAAATAATACAGACATGGGATCGTCTGTTAATATCCCCCTGGGTGTCTTGCCTTCTCGTCTCGCAGACGCTGGACCTGCTGCTGACAGATCACCGTGTTTGAAGACCCTTCCTGTCTACCTCGGGTGTGTGCAGGATACTCCCCTTACTGGTGTACCGCCTGCAGGAATCGGGAGCTCAAGCGTCAGACGTCTTGCGCTCGGGTGCTGAATGTATGCGTTTTAGCGTGTTGATCAGGGTGTAAATACATACTGCCCTCGGCGTCGTCTTCCGGAGCTTGGCCCGGGACGTCCCCGCTGCGAGACTCAGGAGCAGGCGGCGGCCTGGGGGATGCGACCATGTCGGGCTACAGCGAGCCCCGGCCAGTCAACACGGACTATGCCGTCTCCCTACTGGAGCAGCTCAGGGTCTTCTTTGAGCAGCGACTGCTGACGGATGTGGTGCTGGTGGTGGAGGATGCCGAGATCCCCTGCCACAGGATGGTGCTGGCCACCTGTAGCTCCTACTTCAGGTGAGTGGGTCCATCTAGTTCCCCGAGCTCAGTGGCGCCGCCCTTGTGGCAGCAGGTGAATACTTCACTGAGGAACACTCCATGCTTTCCCGTGCCTCTTTTGCAGGGCTATGTTCACAAGCGGGCTGAGTGAGAGCCGGCAGGGCCGGGTCCATCTGCACAGCGTTAACTCAGCTGCCCTCCGGATCATAGTCACCTACGCATATACGGGCAACCTGGCTATCACCGACGGCACCGTGGAACCCCTGTACGAGACGGCCTGCTTCCTACAGGTGAGCCTTCTCTTCCAGAAGCTGCTTCACCCTGTTCTGGGGGTCTACATTCTGGTTCTGTGAGCGTGGGTAGCAGGCTGGTCTATCACTCACCAAGGGACAGCTATGTAGCAGGTCAGTTTAGACTGTGGACACAAGAAGAGGACCTGAAGGAGACCCACACAAATATAGGGCAGGTGGTAGAACTTGCAACCCAGGAGGGCAAGGGCACCACCCTGAGCTTCGGTAGGAGAGGTGTTCTGACTGGAGTT
The DNA here is from genome assembly GCA_026777045.1 of Hyperopisus bebe. Classification (NCBI taxonomy): domain Eukaryota; kingdom Metazoa; phylum Chordata; class Actinopteri; order Osteoglossiformes; family Mormyridae; genus Hyperopisus; species Hyperopisus bebe. Next base: position 6,312,055 of record JAODJW010000081.1, on the reverse strand, counting down.
GCTGTCAGCTCATGCAGAGGTTTGGTGAAGCTGATGAGATGGATCAGACAGTGGTACAGGTCTCTGAAGATCAGTTACGGACTTTGCTGTGTCTGTCCTTAAACACTCAATAGCCGCGTTTTTGCTAACGATTTGTGCAATTTGTTAAAGAATTTTCTTCAAGTCGACAAAGTGAAATTGCAAATAGGTTGAGTTTCCATTAATTGACCTCATGCAAATAATATGTGTCGTTTTTCCTCCCGTGACATTAAGATCAACGTCTCATATTTCGGCATGGAGTGAGGCTTTCCACGAGTTAGCAGGCGAGAACAGGGGTTGGCAACCCGGTTGAGAGAGGGTGCTTCTGGATTTTCATTCATTCATTCATTCATTTATTTATTTAATTTTTTTGCCAGAGAATTTTACTGGAAACTGAAATTTATTCCAAAATGGTTAGCATCATTTTTTATTTGACACCAATAACAAAGTGTAAACAAATTATTTTTTTTTGTGGAACATAGTATGTCCCTTATTTACTTAATTATATCATTTTTATTTTTGTAATTGGTCAAGAAGTGTTGTGCTACTTTGATAAAATGTCCGTTAATGCATTTTGCATCAGTGAAGGGCTTTCCGTGTTTTATAATTTCCAGGGATGCCACAAAATAGCAACTGTGCTAAACTCCGAAGCTGCCTGAACAGTGAAAGGTTGCAGTCTTGCTTGTTAATCAGTGTCTTTGTACAGTCTGGATATCGAGAAGCTTTCCAAAAATACAGGCACAAAAATGGAATTGAACAGGTAATTTACACATTTTACTTCAGCAGCTGTGGTCAAGCAGGCGTGTTATTTTACACAACCTCAATATTTCAGTATATGATATATATAGGCACAACATTAGTATATTTTCTTTTTCTTCTGGCATAGTAAACGCATGGGAAAACCTGATGGCGTAACTGAATATGTACACCTCTGTCCATCCATCTATAAATTCTCACTGTTATTTTTTTTTTTGACATTTTGAGAACTCTTTTTAGCTGCCGTGTGACATGATTTCTTTTTTTCAGATTTGTTTCAATAATCACACTGCTATAGGATCGAGAACAAACCACCGATAATCAATATGTGACATTTGTGGAAGCCTTTTCAGATTTTTTGAGGTGTTGTATATGATCTGCAGCGTTAACCACATATTATACCGTGCTTACTGAATTTCATTGGAAGTGTATTAGTCAACTGTCAGTGTAGTTAGTACTGTATGTATGCATGATAACCTGCTTTGGAGCTCTGAGCAGACAACCAAAGAGCCATGGATTGCCGTCCCCTGCTCTCGATCTGATTACTCTGTATGTACGATGCATCTTCCATTGCTTTTTCGCAAATCTCTTGTTTCTCGACTCGCCACAAAAACCGGCTCAAGTCAACGTAAGTCTGTGATGTTTGACGGATCCATTGAAATATGAATTTTCCTATTGATGTTTTTTTTTAGTTTATGTCTTCAAAATCTGTCTGAGGACACCATAAAAATTAAAACTACCTTCCTGAAAAGAATTCCACCCACCCCCCCCACAGGTAGAGGATGTGCTGCTTCAATGCCGTGAGTACCTAGTGAAGAAGATCAACGTGGACAACTGCGTGCGCATGCTGAGCATCGGGGACATGTTCAGCTGCGGCGAGCTCAAGCAGAGCGCCAAGCGCATGGTGGAGCACAAGTTCCCCGCCGTCTACAAGCAGGAGGCTTTCCTGCAGCTGTCGCATGAGCTTCTCCTGGACGTGCTCAGCAGCGACAACCTCAACGTGGAGAAGGAGGAGACGGTGCGCGAGGCAGCCATGCTGTGGCTAGAGCATGACATGGAGTCGCGGTCACAGCATCTGTCTTCGGTGCTCAGCCAGATCCGCATCGACACGCTGTCCGAGGTCACCCAGCGCGCCTGGTTCCAGGGCCTACCGCCCAACGACAAATCCGTGGCCGTGCAAGGCCTCTACAAGTCGATGCCCAAGTTCTTCAAGCCGCGCTTGGGCATGACCAAAGAGGAGATGCTGATCTTCGTGGAGGCGGCGTCGGAATCTCCAGCCGACGGGCCCAGCGCGGGTTCCCTGCACTCGGCCGTGTGCTACAGCCCCCAGGCCGAGAAGGTCTACAAGCTCTGCAACTTGCCTGGCGACCTCCAGAAGGTGGGCACGCTGGTGACGCCGGACAACGACATCTTCATCGCCGGCGGCCAGATCCCGCTGAAGGCGGCCGTGGCCAACCACGGCAAGGCCGGCAAGACGCAGGCCGTCTACCGCTCAGTGGACAGCTTCTTCTGGTTCGACGCCCAGCAGAATGTCTGGGTGGCCAAGACGCCCATGCTGTGTGCCCGCGTCCGGCCCTCGCTGGTGTACTGCGGGGGCTTCATCTATGCTGTGGGCGGCGACAGCGTCGGCGGAGAACTGAACCGGCGCACCGTGGAGCGATACGACTGGGAGAAGGACCAGTGGAGCATGGTGAGCCCGCTGCCGTGCTCTTGGAGCTGGAGCACTTGCGTGTCGGCGCGCGGCTGCATCTACGCTCTGGCCCACGACCTGACGTTTTGCTACTCGCCAGAGGCCGACGCCTGGGTAGAGGTGGCCTCCCGCAGGACCAGCCGCTGCTTCTCTTCGGCCGCCGCCCTCGGCGACCTCATCTTCTACGTGGGCGGCCTGCATGTGGCCAGTACCTCGGGCCTCCGGCTGCCCACCAGCACTGTGGACGGCTCCTCGGTGGCCATGGAGGTCTACGACGTCGTTAAGAACGAGTGGCGCCGTGCCGCCAACATCCCCGCCAAGCGCTACTCGGACCCGTGCGTGCGCGCCGTGGTGTTGCTGGGCTCGCTCTGCATATTCATGCGCGAGACACACATGAACGAGCGGCCGCGCTACGCCATCCACCAGTACGACGTGGCGGGTGACCGCTGGTACCCGCGCCAGGCCATCTCTGAGCGCGTGCTCTGGGACCTGGGCAAGGACTTCCGCTGCGCCGTGGGGAAGCTATACCCCTCCTGCCTGGAAGTGTCGCCCTGGAAACCCCCAGCGTACCTCTTCGCCCCCGATGGGGTGGAAGAGTTTGAGGTGGATGGGGAGATGGTGTCTCTCCCCCACGTATAGCTCCAAACACCCCCCCCCCCTCCCTATAACGAAGGGGGTTTAGCTGTATCCAGGGTATTTGGGTCAATCCGGCCTGCTTCATGTGTCCCATAGGGAACAGAAATAGCATAATGAGCAAGCAGGTCACTCCTCTTTCTCCCGGCTGGTCCTCATTCGCCGGTGTCTCTGCCTCATCATCCACCGCCGCCCTTAGTAACAATTCGCCTCGGACTGAATTAGCACATATATGATTTAAATGTTTAGTGTCCCCGTTTCGTTTGATCCCCGTTTGATTTGACTTGTTCCCCCCCTCAGTCGGTGCTTCTGGCCCCTTTTACTGTTTTTACAATGTGACACGTCGGAAGGGACTGCTGTCGCAATCGCCATGACAACGGTTACTGTAAGAGAACGTTTCTCCTGCCCCACCACCTGATAAAGGACAGATCGGCTCCTCTCCTAAGAGCCACGCTTACAATCCGGGGGAGGGGGGGGATGGGTGTCCATGGTGTCTGCAGGTCCAGGCACCAGCCATACCACCTCCCCCGATACCCCTCAATCATGCAAATAGCCCCCCCCCCAC